>CM053608.1:72982402-73027290 GCA_028646535.1 Procyon lotor | reverse complement strand
AAACATTCAGATTTACATCGCCTGGAGCTTAGTTTTATAATTGTCAACAACTAGCTTTCCTTTTGCACATCCACATAAACCATCGTTGCCTGTCCTCACAGAAGAATCTTACCTGTGAAGTAGCTTCTAGTGCCTTCATTTTACCAGTAATGAAACTGAGACTTTGAGAGTTTATACTGACCTGCACAGTCAGTGCCAACACATGAGTCTTCTGATTTCAACTCCTATAAGTAAACCCTTCTCATATATGTATGGCCTCATCACCTGTTATGCACATGGTATGATTACCTGGCTTCTACAAAGCAAAAACTAAATAAATTAATTGAATAGGCCCACCATGGTTCTCCCAGCTTCCCACCCCCCCTCCCATTCTGGATGAGGGTAATCCCACTCCTGTCTTTCAAGGTCATTCCCCAGTCAGATCTGGGTGCTCTTGTTTTGCACTAGGGGAGACCACATCCCACATTCTCCTGACAGCTGAGGTCACCCACAGACAATACCCTATACCTCTGCCCATTTTAGGGCACATCTACATAGTAGGTGAGAGCTGTACGGACAAGTATTTGAGTTTCTTCCCAAGGTGTTACTTAGCTATTTTTGTCTGGAAAACTCTGTCCACTCTGACAGGTGGTAAAAGTTTCTTGGGTAGGTTTTTTTGTTTGTTTTTATTGCAATAAAAGCTTTAAAAAACAAAACAAAACAAAACTTGTATCCCTGTCTCTTTGGGCAGACCTGCCCCTGCCACCAGACATTACTGTCAGGCCCCAGGCATTCTCTATTTCTCCTCCATGTGATGCTTTAAACACGTTTCCTTATGGGCTGCATTCTTGGCGTACAACATTGTGCCTCCCCTCTTCTGTATGTTTACACATCAAGTCAAAAACAAATAAGCACAAATAAACACACAGAGTGGGAGGAAAAAAAGCGCAATAAAACAGGGTGTCAGAAATACCATCGAGTACATCTTTTGTACAGCACACACCTTTCAGGGGTATGCAGGACCTCCCGGGTGACAAGGTTCTTAAAGTACACTCTTGGAAGAGTTTTTCTCTCTGCTTGTCTAAATCTAGACTGGGACCCAAGTGTTTACTTTGAGCATTTATTTACTCTACCTCTTTTCATTTGTTGCTTATCATGCGTGTCTTGGGAAGCAGAGGAAAAGGCTAGTCAGAATTATACCTAAAAAAAGTTCCAGGATCCCCGTGATAGTGTAAGGTTCCTACTATAAGTAAACATATGCACTGTATAGTGCTAGAAATCATGCAGTCATTCGGACTGCTATCATATCTTTTAAATTTATTAATTTTTCGGCAACATTCAAAACAGTTGAAGAGTTATCTGGGGATAGCTGAGATTTGGTTATACTTTAAAAATAAAAAAAGTTTTCCAGAAAATATTTAACATCATTCTTGATACCCATTATTAAAATTGTGCCCTATTTATCTGTAGAAAATATTGACTTTATATTATATTTTTCCATTTAACTCATTTTAATGGTATATAATAATGTAAAATCTCTACAGTTGTAAAAGTGTGTTTTTGAAAATTTTTGGTTTTTAGTGTGTTGTTTTCTCATTGTACACATTACTAAAAAATATAAGCTCAGTAAATACCTATCACCTTTAGAAATATATCATGTCAAAATAGAGCACATGTAAGAGCAATTTTTTAGAGTGAGAGAAATAGTATAGCTATAAAAATAACTAAAGAGTTTTTCCTGTGTTGTTAATTTTAGCCATTCTGACAGGTATGAGGTGGTATCTCATTATGGTTTTGAATTGTATTTGGCTGATGATGACTGATGTTGAGCAGCTCTTCATGTGTCTGTTGGCCACCTGGATGTCTTCTTTGGAGAAATGTCTAATCATGTCTTCTGCTGATTCCGTAACTGGTTATTTGGTTTTTGGGTGTTGAGTTTGGTAAGTTCTTTGTAGATTTTGGATACTAACCCTTTATCAGATATGTCACTTGCAAATACCTTCTCCCATTCCATATGCAACCTTTTAGTTTTGTTGATTGTTTCCTTCACTGTGCAAAAGCTTTTTATCTTGATGAAGTCCCAGTGCTTCATTTTTGTTGTTTCCCTTGCCTGTGGTGACATGTCTATTAAGAAGTTGCTGTGGCCAAAGTCAAAGAGGTTGCTGCCTGTGTTCTCCTCTGTGATTTTGATGATTTCCTGTCTCACATTAAGGTCTTTCATCCATATTTAATTTATTTTTGTGTATGTTAGAAAGTGGTCCAGTTTTCCCAAACTCATTTGTTGTAGAGACTGTCTTTTTTCTATTGGATATTCTTCCCTGCTTTGTCAAAGAGGAGCTGACCTTAGAGTTGTGGGTCCATTTCTGGGTTCTCTATTCTGTTGCATTGATCTATGTGTCTCTTTTTGTGCCAGTACCATACTGTCTTGATCATTACAGCTCTGTAATAGAGCTTGACATCTAGAATCATGATGCCTCTAGTTCTGTCTTTCTTTTTCAGGATTGCTTTGGCTATTTGTGATCTTTTGTAGTTCCATACAAATTTTGGGATTGTCTAGCTCTGTGAAAAATGCTGATGGTATTTTGATAGGGATTGCATTATATGTGTAGGTTGCTTTGGGTAGTATAGACATTTTAACAATGTTTGTTCTTCCAATCTGTGAGCATGGGATGCTTTTCCATTTTTTTGTGTCCACTTTAGCTGTTGTTTTTTTTTTTTTAGTAAGATTTTATTTATTTATTTATTTATTTATTTGAGAGAGAGACAGAGATAGTGACAGAGAGCAAGAGTGGGGAGAGAGGGAGAAGCAGGCTCCCCGATGAGCAGGGAGCCTGACATAGGGCTCTCGATCCCAGTACCCTGGGATCATGACCAGAGCCAAAGGCAGATGCTTAATCGACTGAGCCGCCCAGGCACCCCTCCACTTCAGTTCCTTTCATCAGTGTTCTATAGTTTTCAGAATATAGATCTTTTACTTCTTTGGTTAGATTTATTCTTATGTATCTTATTGTTTGGAGGATCAATTCCTCGATTTCTTTTTCTGTTGCTTCGTTATTGGTGTGTAGAAATGCAACAGATTTCTGCACATTGATTTCATATCCTGTGACTTTGCTGACTTCATGTGTGAGTTCTAGCAGTTTTTTAGTGGAATCTTTTGGGTTTTCAACATAGAGTATCATCTTGTCTGCAAATAGTGAAAGTTTGACTTCTTCCTTGCCAATTTAGATCCATTATTTCTTTTTGTTGTCTGATTGCTGAGGCTAAGACTTCCAGTACTATGTTAAATAGGAATGGTGAGGTGGACATCCTTGTCTTGTTCCTAACTGCAGGGGAAAGGCTCTCAATTTGAGGATGGCATTAGCTGTGGGTCTTTCATATATGGCCTTTATGATGTTGAGGTATATTCCCTCTATCCCTACTTTGTTGAGGGTTTTTATCAAGAAAGAATACTGTATTTTGTCAAATGCTTTTTCTACATCTCTTGAAAGAATCATATGGTTCCTATCATTTCTTTTATTAATCCCATGTATCATGTTGATTGATTCGTGAATATTAAACTACTCCTGCAGAGTTTTGACTATTAAAAATGTTACATGAAGTCATTAAACATTTTTTTCTCATTCACAGTTCTCACATTTGGGAACCTAATTTACTGATGGTCCATCTATAGTTAATTTTGAAGTTTAAAATAAACTTCATGGAGACAGCCCTCAGGAGTCCTCTGGTAAGAATGCAAATAGAGTGCAGCTGTTCTCCAAAGTGTGGAGATCTCTCCTGTCACAAGTCAGAACAGAATGAGTGAGAGTTGTGACAAGAGACGCAGTGACTAGTGGCCAGAAAGTCATGAATCTACTTCCTCTGTGGATGGCCTCCACACAGGAAAAGCAAAACAAAATCTCCAGCAAAAAGAAAAGTTCTGCAGTCTCAGGTAGCATCCCCAAGCTCATCCAGGCTGCTCCCAAACAGAAACATTTGTTACAAGGGACACTGGGTAAGAGAGCCCTGAGTATCGCCTCCAAAACACGAGGAGCTTCTGGGATGGGGAGGGTCTGGAGCAGCATCCTTAAACACAGAGTAGAACGCATTTGTGATCGAGGGACACCAGAAGATTTCAGTCCCTTTGGAAAGATAAATTTTGAAGGTGGCATATTTTGCAGTTACCTGAGAAGGTGTGATCAAATAAAAATTCAGAACCATATATATACTCATGCTTACAAATTATTAAGTGAACTGTAATTTATCTGTGTTCATTATATTAAGTTTTTTGTCACTGTTACTGTCGAGTAAAATTTATATGTATGAAACAAAGTACAATTTGATTACATTATGTGAAGTTTTAAAATACTTTAATTATAGGGGTTTTTTTAGTTGAAAACAATTTTTGATACAATTCCAGTGATGAAGGAAAAATGAAAAATAAAACAAAATCCTATAGGAAGTTGACAGTGTCTGATTCAGTAACTGATTTATCTTCAATTTCAGGACTTATTTAAGAGTTAAAGAGTACTAGATTACATTTGTAACATGTGAATTTCAAAACTTAGCTGGTATAGCTTGCAAAAGTGTGAAAACATGCTATTTCTACGGGATCCTTTTGCCATGCATTCATACATAGTCACACTCCCATGCTTATTAATAATTTCATGGTCATCATCATCATCATAATCATCATCATATTTTCAAGTTACTCTTCCTAAATTTTTGACCTGCTTCCAATTCTCTGTGTTTTGGTTCCCGCTCCTCTTTGTCTTATCTCCCCCATTTTATTGTGTTTCATGAAAGCAAGACTTGTGTCCTATTTAGGGTTGTGGGGAGAGAGCACTAATAAAATTTCTTGTCATACATTGTTGAATTGAACTGACTCAATTCAACAATTGAGTTTGAACTGACTCAATTCAACAGCAATGACTAGGTATCTTCCTATAAGACTTACAATGGAAGAGGAAGATACCTATGTGGTATCAAGTGCTGCTGTTGCCAATGCTGATGTCAACATCTCTGTTCCCCCAGGCACACTAACGCTAATATGGGGTAACACGTACATGACTTCTAGAATCTGTGTCCAGAAGAGCCTAACAGCCCAATAGTTTAGATTTCTTAAGCCACAACAGTGGAAGTGTATTTTTTCCAGTTTTTTTCCATTCTTTGACTCATAAGAAGGAAGCCAATGTATATACTAACTATCACAAAGGGTACTATGCATGAATTATATATAAGTAGGCTACAGAGAGTATAAAAAATGAAAATTACACAGATCCCTTATTTTCTCCTTAATTACAGATTAGCAATTGTTATGTACCAGATACTGATTCAGAAATATCCAGAATCAGTGGATATGTTGCATGTTGAATATGATGCATGTTATGTACCGGATACTGATTTAGAAATATCCAGAATCATTAACTGTTTAGTCACTGAATTTATTAGCTTAAATTGGCTTTTTTTCTTAGTATAGGTTCTTGAAAGCTTGAACTCAAGTTAAAGATCAGTAAATTCAAAAGGTTTCAGAGTACTTGACATAATATATTTGAAATGAATATTTATTTCTTTTACCTCTCTGTTTGCATTAGACTTGTGCCAATTATATGGTTCTTCTCTATAGCCCCAATAATAAAGAGATTTCAAGCTGGAATGTATAGTTCTATTTTTACAAGTATTGTTTAGAAACCAATTTATAAACCCTATGATTTATGAAATATTTGTGAACAAAACTCCCAATGTCTTTGGAATGCTGCAGATGAAAGAGGGTCTTGTATTGAGCAATTTGCCAGTTTGAAACCTGCCTTTTACAATTGCTCTGCATTTGACCCTTTAGTCCTATTTTGAGTTACCAGATGAAAATAAGGTTTCCCTTCAAGTGGTGGTTGCTAAGGGCAACTGCTACTGACGCCAAAAGATGAATACTCTACCTCCTTAGTATAATGCCTACTTTGTGAGCTAAATAAAGAGCTAAATTGCAGAGAAAGAAGTCATATAAATGTGAAATATCAAGAAAGGAATAGAAACAGGAATATTAGAGATGTGAAAATCAAAAAGAGAATTACTATCAGCAGTCTTTTTGTAACTGCCTGTTATTTTGGATAGCTACCTAATCTCCTGCGTACTCTGCATTTCCACTCATCATAGCTAGAAAATTAGCAATGTTTGCTGGCACAAGACTTTCTTTTGTAGCACAAATCTTTCATCAGTTCTTAGTGGATTTTAAAAAAAATGCAAGTGATTCTGCAATTCTGATGGAATTGCATACTAAGGTATTTGTCAACTTTTTGTCTTGTACCTTCAAAGCACAGACAGCTTTGGCCATCACAGTTGTTTTATGCTGTTTGGAAAATTTGTAGCAGGTAAGGTCAGTTAACTCTAACTGCAGTTGAGATAATAGATTGTTTTTTGAACATGCTGGTTTTCCTAGTCAATAGCAAGTGTTTATAGCCACATTCATAATTGCTTTGACCAAATTGTGCTTTTAATATAGCCTTTGCTGTGATTGCAAAAATCTTAAATTGTATCCTAGGCATTGCTGTTCTTGAAGGGTGAGTTCATTACTCTGTTATTGGCATCTGCTCTGTGCCAGGAATCACAGACTGATTGGGAAAATGGACATAAAATCAAGTAATTCAGATTAATATACTATAAGCTATAATCAAGGCATAAACTAGATGTTATAGGAACACAGAGGAAGAACTGTGCTCAGTGACTGTCAGATTTAGCTGTGGATGGATGTGTGTGAGAAACATCTGCCTGCAGCAGAGTCACTTCCTCAATTTATCAAGGTTCATCCAACTGGTCTGTTTGTTTCTTTGCATGTCTCTTTCCTTCCTCTTAACTTCTGAAATTAACTTTTTGATTAAAGAAGATAACTCAGATAGGGAAGATTCTTCTTCCCAGAGTAGAGAGGCTGGGTTATGGGTTACTTTACCCAAGATTCTGCAAATACATCTTTTGTGAGCATGAATGTTTTTGGCATTTTCTTTTTTTTATTTACTTTTTATTTTTAATTTTTTAATTTAAGTTCAATTTAATTAACATATACTGTATTATTAGATTCCGAGGTAGAATTTAGTGATTCATCAGTTGCATACAACACCCAGTGCTTGTTACTTCCAAGTGCCCTCCTTAATGCCCATCACTCAATTACCCCATCCCTCCACCCAGCTTCCCTCCAGCAACCCTCAGTTTGTTTCCTATAGTTAAGAGTCTCTTATGGTTTGCCTCCCTCTCTGTTTTTGCCTTATTTTATTTTTCCTTGATGTTTTCTAAGATGTCAGACAAAGAGGAAAAAGAACTCTAGAGACACAGCTTGGAACAACAACCTCTGTTTCCTCTTATTTCCCAAGACAGTCCTAACTTGATATGAGTCCTCCTGCCCTGGTAAGATCCTATTTATCAGACTTTATGTCCTGATGCACTTGATTTGGGAAATATGGTAAATGTAGCAAAAATGCATAAGAACAAAGGAGAACCTGCGAGGCACTGCCATGCTGTGGTTCAGGGCTTGTGATAAGGAGCAATAAGTATTGACATTAGAAACTAGACCTATAAGGACATACTATAGAAGGTTTGGTATGCAATATAAGAAGTTTGGACTTTCTGCTCCAGGCAGAGAAGCCATCGAATTTTTCAACTAGAGAAGACTTGTGATCATTTTTTTTTCAGAAGATAATAATTCTAGTACCAAGATGGAGAATATATTGGGTTTAGGTTTTCAAGAAAGACATTGAACTTGGAAGTATAAATTTATGATTGTTAACTTATACATAATAATTAAAGCCATGGATGGGGGGAACCAAGGAAAGCAAGGAAAATAAGAAGATAAGAAGGAAAGAATCTTCAGCAGTGTATGTGACTAGAAATAAATGAAGGATATACAAGCAAACGGGACTGTGAAGAAGTGATTAGAAAGAAGAGAACCAGGAAAGTGTGTTTAGGAGCCAGTCGAGGAGCACATTTTAAGATAGAGAAGTTGGTAGGGGTACCAAATGCTCCCCAGGAGTCAAGTAGGATGAAATTGAAAAAGTACTAGTGGACTTGGCAATCAGAAGTTCATTTGAACCTTAGTGCTTCCTGGGTTCACTTCATAAGGTCTTGTTTGTTAAAGAAAAAGTCTGTTAATACTAGGGTAAGAAATTTTCTGGGGGGCGAGAGAGGAAACCTAATTTTTTCTTTGGAGGGGAAAAAAGTTGGGATTACAGGAGAGTGAAACTAATCTTATGGCACTAAAGGAATTCCAAATCATAGAATTATAAGACTATTACTGGTCATTTATATTGTGCCACCCTAGGCCAAGACTCCACCTAAACTGTTTCAGGGAGATAAATATTTTAATTGCTTATATTGAATGCAAATTTTGAGCTAATAAGTAGATGTATTAAAACTAGCACCCCACTAATTTAATTTGGAGAGAGACATATTAGCTGTTTCTAAGACTTTTCTTTCAACCTTTCTCAAATCCATAGTTATTTCACAATTGGTTCTCAATTTTGAAAATAGAACTGCTATACTAAAAAAAAAAGAAATACGACTTCAGATGTTTTAGTTCCTGAAAGTGTCAGAACTCCGTGTTTCTCTTTTCTTTATTCTTTTCACTGGTTTTTGGAGAACATTGATTAGCTTACATTTTCAGATTTAATTTCTTCCTTTGGGCCCTTGTATGTGAATGCCAGCTGCCTTCTGCCCAGGAGAAACTAGGACAGTCCCATTCTAGCCCACCCTGTTGTCAGCAACAAGCTCATGGAAAATTGTACATTTTTGACTGTGTAAAACATGGACAGGTTTTATTTTCTGGTAATTGCCTTTTCGATATTTCACAAGATACCATTTTCATGAGAAATAGTACACAGGAAATATGCTACATCTGTGGCCCTCCGAGAGGCCATGCATAGGGCGCTCCTCTGTGGCTGGGAGGAGGACTCACTTTGCAGATAAACTAGTTGGTTGACTGAGGGTTTCTATTATTTTGGTCTGAATGTTTGATGTGATAACAGACACATCCTTTCTTTGTGTCTGTCCTTTACTCTCATGGATTGAGAGATGCATAAGGGTCATGTGGCAGCATTAGGAGAAAAAGGCACTGGCCCAGAAAGATGTAGTACTGGGCTTTAGTTCTGATTTGGGCCGGTATTAACTCTGTAACTCTACGGACAAGTCAACGAAGCTTGCTAAGTCTGAATTTCCTCATCTCTAAAATAAAGGCAATAATGCACCCTGACGACCTCACAGAATGGCTGTGAGGATCCAGGGAGAGAACACCTGGAGAAATGACCTGAAGTGTGCTATCGTCGATACATTGGAACTGCACCATTCCCTGTTAAGGACAGTACCATCTAGATATTTGTACACATAAATGATCATTGTACAACAAAGCACCCCAGGTCTGTGTTTGATGACTCAGTTCCAGTTCAAAAGGACCTTACTTTCAACCTGAGCCCAGTAATGTTTTCATTTCTCATTTTTAATTACAAATTTTTAAGCTTACAGTAAAGTACAGAAGATCGTAGCTATTCTTGTACCTTCCTCATAGAGCTAAAATGGTCGTACCATTTTGCATCATTTCCTTCAGATTTTCTTGCAAACAAATGAAGTTTACAGATAACTGCTGAGGCCCCACCTTCCCATCCATTTCTACCCTTCTCTGAATGTTACTATTATCTTTGAGTTGGTGTCCATCAGTCCCATGCATGCATGTCTTTGTCCTTTTACTAAACATCAATTTTTCCTTAACACATGTATAATCATAATATATATTTTATATATGCATGTATATATATGTACATGATACATACACATACATATACTGTTGTTTTAGAGGATTTAAACTTTACATAAATGATTTCATTCAAAAATAGCATTTGGGAGATTCATCAGTGTTACACATATAGTTAGTTTTAGTTGATTTTAACTTGAAAGGAGAATTTGAGTTTTTATATTACTGATAAGAGAGTAAATCTGGACAAATATTTAGTAGAGCAATTTGGAAGTACTGAGAAAACTTCAGAAATTTCCTATGACCAATGACCCAGAAATTTCACTTTTATACAAATTCGTTAGAAAGTGTCACACATATGAAAAAATTATGAATAAGGTTTTTGATAACAGTGATTTTAATAATGAAAACGTGAAAGTAATCTAACTCATAAAATGGACAAATGGCATAATACTATAAAACAGCTAAAAAAGCATTTTAATAAAGTGTTGTATGGTAATCTTAGAAAAATGATCAAACTATTAAAAACATATAAGTATCCAAATAATACTTGAGAAAAATCTATGTGTGAAAAATTAATTTGAAACCTTATAAAGCAAAGTATTTATACCTCATTCACTGTAATCTTTATATGATCTAGTTTTGCTCTGAACCAGTGTACTGGGATTGGAAATTTACTTATTTGTTTGTTTGTTTATTATGTTCAGTTAGCCAACATATATTACATCATTAGTGTATTGGGAATGAATGAGCTAACTACAGGAGAAAAATAAGACATCTCCTAAAGAGATGCAGGTTAGTAAATAGGCAAGATCTGCTTTGCAATTTTCTTTCGATGTTTTTTGCAATGCTGGATAGCCACTCTGTATGCCTTCTCAGTAAATCACAATCAAAGAAGTCCTTGAAGTTAGTGTTATTTAGGGGTTCTCTGCTTTAAGAAAATCCGGCATATTAAAACACAGGCTTAAACATACATGGTAAATTGGGGATTTCCTGAAAAAGAGGCATACAAACACTTTTGGGTAAGGACACCCAAAATATCCTAAATATGACTCAATATACCAAATTTATTTTTTTATTGCTTCAGGAATACATCTATTGCATTAGGAGGAAAGGTACATCCATAATTTGAAAGGTAGTAATTTTAGCATTAAACAATGATTGACATGTAAGTATCACATATTAATAACTAGTGATAAACTCTGTTGAAGATGAGGATAACCAGGTTATTGCTATTCACCCTTCTAAAGTCTCATACTTACAGTTAATCACAGTGTTTTCTTTTATTTGCATATCTTGCCATGTTCATGGCTGACGGGATATTCTTTTAACTCATTCTGTAAAATTAATGTGCTCATTTAGGTGGTCATTAAAGTCAGGTGATCATTAAAGTCAAACAGGGTTTAGTTTTGTGATTTCATTCTACTCAAGAATCATTGAGTGACCTTTTCATACAGTTTTTCAAAGAGTACTGATTCTGCCACTCTGTTAGGATGGTTTTTACCGGTCATTCAGACTATTCACATATATCCTAGATCCTGCCAATTATACATTTCTGGGCACCATCTGAAATGAGGAGGGAGCAAGTGGGATGCAGGAGGAGGAAGGAAGGGCCATGTAGAATAGTTATAGAATCAAGTAACTCATGATGGGTCACAGCTGTGTTTATTTCAGTGACTTCTTCTGCTGAAATTTGGAATACAAATTCTAGGTTTATTCCTGGAAGAACATTTTCTCTCAACTATATGCAAAGAAAGCAGGTGAGGGCAGCAAAACAAACTGTAATCCAAGATGAATTTCAGAATTGGAAAATTTAGAAGAAATGAGGAAGTGAGCAAGTTTTGCTATGGTCTTCTTTCTGGTATGAAATATTATTTATCAGATAACTGTGTCAGGTTCAAACTAGCAGTGAGTGGAGATCAGTGGCTAAATCCTGACAGAGTGCCATTTAGAGATTTGCAAATTGTTCCTCTGGCCAAAAATGGATTTAAACAATTTCTTTATTCATGCCAGCCAATTAAGACCTTGCTTAGTTCTTCTCTTGACCTTTAAAATTAATGAGTTAAGTAATTTTTTTTTTTTTACTGCAAGAGTTAAATTATCCTACTCGACTGATTGGGACATCAGGTACATTAGAAGAGTGCCAAACCTCCAACTTCATTGTGAGCTACATAAATACTACAACTGAAGAACAAACAGTGGCTCTATTACTCTCAAGAATTTATATTTTGAGGAGATGAAGTTTTATTTACTATAAGAATCCTTTAACCACATAATTTTTATCCTTAGCCACTTGGTTTGGCTTATGTTGAGATGAAATGACTAATTTGAACTTCGCTTAGTTTGAAAGTTTAACGTAATATAGATTAGGCTTAAATACTCTCATTTTGGAGTGCCTCTTATTACACTGTTAAATTAAACTTATGTGGGGCTGCCTGCGCCTGGGTGGCTCAGTCGGTTAAGCATCCAACTCTTGATTTTGGCCAGAGTCATGATCTCAGGGTGGTGAGATCAAGCCCCCATCGGGCTCTGTGCTCAGTGGGGAGTCTGCTCAAGATTCTTTCTCCCTCTCCCTCTGTCCTACCCCAATGCATTCTTTCTCTCTCTGAAATAAATAAATCTTTAAAAAATTAATTATACTTCTGCCAGCAAAATAGTTAACTTTTTTTTAAATATTAACTGTGTTTGAGGCATCATACTTTGCATGCATCACACCTCACTTTTCATATATAATTATTCCCTATTTCTTCTTCTGTATCTGTAATGAAGGTAATAACTAGACCCATCTCAAAGCCTTGCTTGAGAATTAAATGAGATCATTTATAAAGCACTTTGAATAGTAAGCAATAAATGTAAAATATTAAAATCAGCTATTTTGATAATCAAAACAGTCATAAGAGATAGGCATTATTATTCCCATTTTTAATGTACAGGTAGCTCACACAGCTAGGAATGGGCAACACTGAGATGGAAACAATTCCAGTTTTGTGTGGTTTTAGAGTCCAGTCCCTTACCTCATTTAAAGAGCTAAATAGCAATTATTTTTTTTTTTTTACTTTAGCATATCATAAATTCTTCAAACAAACTCTGACTTAAACAACTCCATCTCTGTCATCACTATCCTAGCTCCATCCAGGTCCATTCTCTCTTATTCATTCTCTCTTTCTTATTCTTCTCTTATTCTTGTTTTGTTTGGGAGTTTTGTTTGCTTTAAAGAAGATTTATCAGGGTTAGTTTGAGTTTCTCTTTTTAGAATGCAATGTCCCTGTCTAAGATTCTCAACCACAGTGCCAGTTGGTGATGGGTGGGTCACAGGTAATATAATTCAAAACAGTGAAACCGTACAATAAGGAACTAACATTTACAAATGACTCTTTAAACGTAAATTATAGCAGATACAAGATTATCCCTAAAACAACATCCGGTTCACTCCATTACAAATTTATGTGCTTTCCTTAGAGGGAAAACAGTCTCCTGGGAATCTTACATTAAATTGCAGACCTATAATCCACACACGTCTTCAGAGGGTCTTCCTTGCCGTCATCTATCACAATTGCTGGGTTTGAAAGATGGAGAATGGCTGAACAGACCACCCTTCAGCTAAACTTCCATAGAGGTTCTCCTCCCCACTTAACTGACCAGATGAGGAAAAAGTATGAATAGACCTAGAATCATCAGATACCCTGTGTGTTTTGGATCAATGACATTTTAGCTCTTCTATCATCTGACTTCATTGCTACTTATTACCAGGTTCATGCATGGTTTCAGTTCATTTTAGAAGTACAGCATCATCAACAACAAAAAGTTGCAGGTGGAATTTTATTTTATTTATTTTATTTTTTATTTATGTTTTATTTTTTTTTTATTTTATTAACATACGATGCGTTATTTGCTTCAGGGGTACAGGTCTGTGAATCATCAGGCTCACACAATTCACAGCAATCACCATAGCACTTGCTCTCCCCAGTGTCCATAACCCAGCTATTGCATCCCTCCTATCCCCCTCCCCTCCAGCAACCCTCGGTTTGTTTCCCGAGATTAAGAGTCTCTTATGGTTTGTCTCCCTCTCCAGTCCCATCTTGTTTCATTTTTTCCCTCCTTTCTCCCCACGACCCCCCACCCTGCCTCTCAAATTTGTCATATCAGAGAGATCATGTGGTAATTGTCTTTCTCTGATTAACTTATTTCACTTAGCATAATACCCTCTAGTTCCATCCACATCGTTGCAAATGGCAAAATGTCATTTCTCCTGATGGCTGCATAGTATTCCACTGTATATATAAACCACATCTTCTTTATCCATTCATCTGTTGATGGACATCTAGGTTCTTTCCATAGTTCGGCTGTTGTGGACATTGCTGCTATAAACATTCAGGTGCAGGTGTCCCTTTGAATCACTACTTTTGTATCTTTAGGGTAAATACCCAATAGTGTGATTGCTAGGTCATAGGATAGCTCTATTTTCAACTTTTTGAGGAACCTCCAAACTGTTTTCCGCAGTGGCTGCACCAGCTTGCATTCCCACCAACAGTGTAGGAGGGTTCCCCATTCTCCGCATCCTCACCAACATCAGTTGTTTTCTGACTTGTTAATATTAGCCATTCTGACTGGTGTGAGGTAGTATCTCACTGTAGTTTTGATTTGTATTTCCCTGATGCCAAGGAATGTTGAACACTTTTTCATGTCTGTTGGCCATTTGGATGTCTTTGCAGAAATGTCCGTTCATGTCTTCTGCCCATTTCTTGATTGGATTATTTGTTCTTTGGGTGTTGAGTTTGAGAAGTTCTTTATAGATTTTGGATATTAGCCCTTTATCTGATATATCATTTGCAAATATCTTCTCCCATTCTGTCAGTTGTCTTTTGGTTTTGTTGACTGTTTCCTTTGCTGTGCAAAAGCTTTCAATCTTGATGAAGTCCCAATAGTTCATTTTTGCTCTTGCTTCCGTTGCTTTTGGTGATGTTTTTAGGAAGAAGTTGCTGTGGCTGAGGTCAAAGAGGTTGCTGCCTGTGTTCTCCTCAAGGATTTTGATGGATTCCTGTCTCACATATAGGTCTTTCATCCATTTTGAGTCTAATTTTGTGTGCGGTGTAAGGAAATGGTCCAGTTTCATTCTTCTGCATGTGACTGTCCAATTTTCCAACACCATTTGTTGAAGAGACTGTTTTTTCCACTGGATATTCTTTCCTGCCTTGTCAAAGATCAGTTCACCCTAGAGTTGGGGGTCCATTTCTGGGCTCTGTATTCTGTTCCATTGATCTATGTGTCTGTTTGTTTATTTTTTTAATTTAATTTTATTTATTTATTTGAGTGAGAGAGAAAGCAGGGGCAGTGGGAAAGGAAGAAGCAGACTCTCCCACTGAGCAGGGAGCCCTATGTGGGGCTTGATCCCAGGACCCTAGGATCACAACCTGAGCTGAAGGCAGCCGACTGAGCCACCCAGGTGCCCCACCACAAAGCCCCACTTCCAGGTGGGAATTTAATACCGAATCTATAGGGGAAAATACCACATTTTCTACAATGGAATACTGTGCAGCCATCAAGAAAAAACGAAATCTTGCCATTTGCAACGACATGAATGGAAGTAGAGGGTATTATGCTAAGCGAAATAAGTCAGTCAGAGAAAGACAATTATTACATGATCCTCTGAGATGAAAAATTTGAGAGGCAGGGCGGGGGGTTTTGGGGGGGTGGGGGAGGGAAATGAAATAAGATGGGATCGGGAAGGAGACAAACCATAAGAGACTCCTAAAGTCATGAAACAAACTGAGAGTGGCTGGGAGGTAGGGGGGTAGGGATAGGGTGGCTGGTTTATGGACATTGGGGAGGGTATGTGTTATGGTAAGTGCTGTGAAATGTGTAAGCCTGATGATCCACAGACATGTACCCTGGGGCAAATAATATATGTTAATGAAAAAAAAACTATAGGGGAAAATATTAGTAGCTGAGTTAACTAAAATGACTGTCTGAGAAGATTGATAAACTGTATATGTGCAGATTGTAGAAGGGCTCAAGGTAAAAGGATGTTCGGTGAAAGCTTTGTATTCATGAAAATTGAACAAGCAATCCCGAAAATCAGCTGAATGTTTTCTATTTTTGTGCAAAGGTTAACCAAAACTCACATAATGTTTAAGGCTTTTTATCCTAACTTCAGACCCTCTGAAATAAATTTCACTTGGTTTAACCTAAAAAAAAAAAAAAAAAAGCTGTTTTAGGCTTTTTTTTTTAAACTTTTGAAAAACAGGTACCAGAAACTGTGATACCAGTTTTTTAAATAAAATATGGTCCAAGAATTAGTCACAAATTTCAAAGTTTTATAAGAGTATTATAAATTCTATAGCTAAGAATTATTTTGTGTTTCATGCATATGGAGGGGGAAAAAAAGTATTGTGGATCGTTTTTTTGGTTTTTTTTTTTTTTAAGATTTTTATTTATTTGAGAGAGAGCACGAGAGCGAGAAAGAGCATTAGCAGTGTGAAGGGCAGGGGGAAGAGCAGACTCCTCACTGACCAGGGAGGCTGATGTGTGACTTGATCTCGAGACTCCGGGATCACAACCTGAGCCAAAGGCAGACTCTTAGCCTACTGAGCCACCCAGATGTCCCAGACTGTTTTTTGATGTAGTCAATAAACTCTGTATTATATCACTATACATCACTATTAGGAGAATGTTCAAGTAAGTTGTTAAATTCTTTCCACATTAGAAATTCTAGAATAATTTAAACATTAAAATTAAAAATAATTCATAATAAGTGCCATATTATTTTCTTGGCTGCTCTTCTTAATTTGTATGTATTGTCCTAGATTGTTCTCTCAGGAAAGCCAGCATTCACAAACTAATGCCTTTTCAGTGAGATGCATTTTGAGGGTGAAAGTGAGGCCGATCAAGGATAAAATACTAAATTCTGTATAGTAGTGTGACATACATCTCAGATAAAAGGTAGGAGCCAAATGCAGTCACCAATTCTATCAGCTCAAGGGAAATCAAAGTGGGCATTCCTGAATTATTGGTCAAGCTCAAGGAAATACAGATTTCTTTTTTTTTTTTTATGAGTATATAAAAAGGTTTAGGAAACAGTGGTTTACAAGTGATAAAAAAGTATTAAGTTCTTGGAATGTTGCAATAAATAGCTAAGGTTCACGTAGAGAAAGATGTGTTTTTGAATTTCAAGGAACAAAACCTCCCTTTGTTTTATTTCACTCTCTGTGGAAATACTTTAAGACTCAGCCCCAGGTCTGTATGCAGCAATCAGATAAGTTTGGCTGTTGTTCCCCAATGTCCTCAGCACGTGACTCATTCATGCAGAACACTGACAGACAGATTCTCACTGTCAAGGAGTATGCATTACCCTACACTTTGTTGCAATTGAAAAAAAAAATGGTGACTTTACAGTGAAATTCCATTTCATAAAGCTCTACTTTCGGCAGATCCAAGTGAAAAAAATGTTATTTATATTTACTATTTTTCCAAGTGTTCAGCCTTGTTATCTCTTTAGAATCAGTCTTGATTCCTTTTAAAAAAACTTTACAAGGGGCGCCTGGGTGGCTCAGTCGTTAATCGTCTGCCTTCGGCCCAGGTCAGATCCCAGGGGTCTGGGATCGAGCCCCGCATCGGGCTCTCTGCTCTGCAGGAAGCTCCTGCTACCATTCCCTCTGCTTGTGTTCCCTCTCTCGCTGTGTTTCTCTCTGTCAAATAAATAAAATCTTTAAAAAAAAAAAAAAAAAAAAACTTTACTAATCTTTTTCCTGCTCTCCATCTCTGTCATCCCTGACCTGCCCCAAGCCTATTAACTCTCTCATTTATTTTATTTTTTTTAAATATTTTATTTATTTTAATAAATAAAATAAAATAATTTTTATTTAGAGAGAGATCACAAGTAGGCAGAGAGGCAGGCAGAGAGAGAGAAGCAGAGCAGAGAGCCCCATGCAGGGCTCGATCCCAGGACCCTGAGATCATGACCTGAGCTGAAGGCAGAGGCTTTAACCCACTGAGCCACCCAGGTGCCCTAACTCTCTCATTTAAGCAGTGTCCTAACTGGATGGAGTGTTCTCCACACCATCCTCTGCTCAGCCACAGGAGGAGTCTGTTAGGATACAGATCTGTTGCCATCACTCCTTTGCTCCAGCCCTGCAGTGGCTCCCCAGCCCCGCAGAGGACAAGTTCTGGTCAGGGCAGAGCACACTCCCTCTGCGAAGAAGCCGTCATCTCTCCATCTATTCTTCCGGAAAACTTTGGACTCTACTCCAGCAATCTGGAACTGCCTCCAGTATCTTGCCCTTTGCATCCTCTGCCTTTGCCCATGCTGCCCTTAATGCCCGTCCTCTTTCCTTTACTCTGATTTCCCCTTTAGACTCTGCTCCTCAAGTCACTTCCTCTAGATGTGGGCTGGGCGGCCCTTGTTTGTGGCCCCTTTACTGCACTTCCATGTTGCTTTGTAATTATTTGTTAAGTGTCTGCCTCCCCCAGTAAATTAACTTGTTGGGGATAAGAACAACGTCATAACAACCCAACAAAACTGGAAGGGCTGCAACTATCTAGTTAAACCATTTCTTAAAAAATATTTTATTTGGCCAGAACCAAGGTACACAGACTTACATTCTTGCAAAGACACATTTGCAAAGAAGCCAGTTCAGTCTGTAAACTACCAAGTTCAGGTAGTTTAGATATATGTCAGCATTTTTAAATATTCCTTCATTTGGTCTGATTTTTTTAAAGCATTTTTCTATTTATCCAGTTCTGTTTGTAATATGTGTTTTAATTTTCAGCTACATTGCAAGAATGTACAAGGCCCTGCAAAGGAAGTAATTATGCAGGATGAGGACATTTGATATATTTGCTGTTCTTGTGAAACTTGTAAAACTACTCATTCGAAGAGATTTTCTCTTAAAATAAGGTTTTAAACTAGGGCAAATTCAATAAATGGTTCACTTGTGGCTGCTTTTAAATACCAATATTTTGTACTCCATTTTTGTGTGCCTTAAAAAGTATGGCCAAGCCATACTCTTCTATAAAAATAAAACTGAATCTTACCTTACTTCCCTCCGAATACTGATAACTGCACATAAGGTGTTGTGTTTTTAAATTGTATTAATAGCTTCTATTCTAGCCTTGAGCTTCATATTTTTAGATATGTTTTCATTATCATAATTAGATTTAGGGGAAGATCATCTTCTATTTTCTTCCTTTTTTAAATGTATGCAACACAAATCTTTAGAAAAAATATTTCTCTTTTTATTTATGGAATGATAGTGAAGTCATGTAAAATTTATCAAAAAGATTGTTTTTTTTAATACCCATAAGGACCAAACTGAAATATTTGCAAGTCATTATTTAAGACTTTAAATACATTTACAACATGCATGTTCTTTTTATGTCTTTGTAAATTGCCCTGCTTCTCATTTGTCAGAGATTACCCAGTGAGAACCCTGTAGTAATGTCTGCAAGAGGTGCTTAATAAATCCTTTTAGGCAACTGCAGTAATGACTTTCTTTGCTTCATATGATATACTTAGTATTTTCCCAAAACATAAAAATCACATAGAATGATGTATGCCAGTATCGACTTTATGATTGAAGGAATTCTTTCCTAATAAGAAAGGAACATAAATATGAGTTTAAATTTTCCATATGTTTTGTTCTTGCTTTTTAAAAAAAGATAGCCTTGGTGCTTCCAGAAAATGATTATTGTATATGGTGGAGAGTTATTTCCATTAATACAAAATGTAAAGTTTCCTCTTTGCTTAGAATGACCATTTGTGTAATTAGGAGTCTTTTTTAAACACAGAATGTTATTATTTGATCTTTCTGTATCTCTGACTTCTGGCTCTGTTCTATAATCTATCTCTTGGTTTGGTGATACTATATAAAACGTGCTATTTCTTTCCCTTTTTCTTTCTCTACTCTGTTAGGTTTATTGCACTTAAAAGATGATTACCATGATATTGCATTCAATATAAACATTATTTACAGAGATGTTTCAGTTGAAGATTTTATTATGTCCCCTCAGTTCAGAAACAAAGAGAGGCACTCCAGTGCCCACACAGTAGCCTCGCCTAGCCTTGAAGTTATTTCTGACTTGACTCTTTCTTGGTGTCTTTGCTTCAAATAAACTGAATTAGTCAGTGTTTCTCCAATAACTTCTGTTCTTCTCTTTCTGCCTTTGCTCAATCTATTTCTGCCTTTGCTCAATCTATTTCTTCCTGTGTTTTTCAGCCCAAATCCCCTTCACACCAGTTCCCTACGCCACATACATGGCGACTTTCTTGATATTTGTATCCTGGGTGTCCTAAATAACTACTTTTTCCCTTTGATTTAGATGACTAAGTTGTGAGGACAGATGTCCTAGGTCAGTAGAATTCATTGTACGCCTGTCAATCATCAGGAAGGTTAAACAGCAGAAGCTAAAGCTAGAGTATGTCCTCTTATTGTATTCATTTACTCCTTTTGTCAGTGTTTGGTTAAGTATGAAAAGGACAGACATACTTTGCCAAGATATAGATGGTACAGTTGCCTCCACGGATTAAAAAAATACTAGCAGCTTCTCTGTGAAGATCTTGTATTTTATGAGTAAGAAACTTTAAGTAGAAATAGGTTGCAACGTTGAAGTGCATTTAATGGTGCAACTATTCTTAAAAATATACCTAGCAGTTTTACTGTCAAAGTATTTTAAAAATAAAGCATAGCCAGTAAGATAAATGAAAATTTGTAAAGCTTAATTTCCCCTCCTGTAGGAGTTTGTGTCCCTTTAAAAAGTGAGTTTGAGGGTGGAGGCAGATTTTCAAAGTAATTATCAGTCCTAATTTTTGACACAAAAAGAACTGTCAGATTTCTTACTCTGGTTACTTCCATTTGAGAGCTAATTTGTTATATTGTTACAATGTTGACAGCCTCAAATTCCCTGCAAGAAATGATCAAAGGAAGAAGTCTAGTATAAGATAAAATATGTTATTCTTTTTGATACAGTTGTCCTACTCAAAAAAAGAAGATTTTTGTGTGTGAAAAGTTAAACAAGAGAAAAATAGCAAACTATTAAAATGAGGTATGACATTTGAATAAATTATTTTGCAAAAGGTATTTGATAAATGTTTACTGCATAAAGAGCTTGGTTAATTTACTTTGGAATTTGGGTTAAATAAGGCAGCAGAAATCAGAAATATTAAACATTATTAAATTAAAATTGGCTAAAGTACCACTGATAGTGTAGTCGTATGTTCTCTTTTTAGAATGAATTATTGAGTAGTTCATAAAAGAAGGACCATATTGGCCCCTGTAAATTTGCCTATTATTGTCTTTCCTTTTACTCAAGCAGGAGCATTAAGATATTCTGAGTATAAAATGTGAAATGGAAAAGATATTTTCTGTTTAGTTTTGAGAGATTCTCATAAAGTTAATATTTTATAAAGTATCTTATAACTGAAATTTAAGAGATGTCTGTTTAAAGAATCAAAAAAAGATTTATTCATTCATCCATTAGATATGTACTGGTTCTTTCTCTTTGCCAGACACAGTGCTAGACACTTAGAATGGAGAGATAAATTAAAACTATCATTCCTTAGAGATTTGCAACACAAGGGGTGTAAATAAATCTGTAACCAAATAAATCCAGCAGAAATAATAAATGTTATGTAGATGTGTGGATGGGGTATAGTGGAAGCACAAAGATAATGATCATACTTGTCCATGGTCTTATAATGGCTTCTCAAGTACATATTACATATGCTATAGTATATTCATATGTATGCATATCTGTATAATTGCAAATATCTAAGAACAAATTTTAATGTATATATATATGACATATTCGTATTTTTAATCAGTTTATGAATATGAGGCCATAATGGTTTGTTTCATATTTTTCCATGGCCAAATCACTTCTTGATATTATACTAAGCCAATGGGAAAGTGCATCAACTCCCATTAAGCAATAAATTCTTTATTTTAGTAAATTCCTAATGTAGCACACAAAACTGGTTTATGATGGCCTTGAAAGTATCAAAATACCTTCCAAAAATATCTAAATTAAAACCAAGGCATGATTTAACCAAAAAGGAGAACGTAACTACCGCAAATGTTCATAAGAAGATAAGTACAGAATAGTTTTTCTATAGTAATCCACATCATTAGTGATTATGAAGTATCATCTTTATCTGTTCCTTTCCTGTCAAAAGAATAATACTTAGGACCACATGTAATAATCTTCTATGCACATTTATGTTCATAAACATGAAGATATTCAAACATAATCATCCTGCCTATATTATACTTAAGATATTTTAGGGAATATGTATTAACATAATTATTTCTTGGTGTCCATATCAAGGATAGAGATGTCTCTGTAACATGGTCATATAAACTGTGAGTCTGTGTGCATGTGTGTGTACCCATTTAGACATGTGTACCACCTGGGGTTTCCAAATAGGAATGGCAATACAACTTTATAAGTGGTTTTTAGATTTGTATGTATATGCACAAAGCCACCTATTTCTTTTTAAAGGATTGACATTTCCATTACTAAATGTGAACTCTTGAGTGTCACAATTGCCTATTCCACTGGAGAACCAGTTTTGATACCCTTTTTAAAAATAACAAGATACAAAGCCTAATTAAATTGATATACATCAGTATCAATTTGTATCAGCAATAAAACTGTTCTGTATGTAATCATTCTTCCTTTACCTGCAGGCATTATCCAGCTTTTGATTGTGTGTGTGTGTGTTCATTTCAGAATTTTTAAAAATGACATCATTTTACTATATATATCTGGATACAGTAGGAAATGAAGTAAGGTTTGTATTTGTCAATTAAAATGAATATTATTGAAAAACATCCAGAAATCGCCCTTGAGAGAAATTATAGCTAAAATAAAATGCTTAAGAATGTCCAGTTTATTCCATGATTCTTGAATCTCCTGCAGTTTAAATTATACATGAACCTGAAAATAGTTAATCAAGGACAGAATAGAAGTAGAAGCTAGATACTAATTAAAATTTTTGTATGTACATGTTTAATTGTCCAGCAGCTGTAAAACTTCTTAATAATATCTGAATCAAAAAAATTCTTTTCCTACTAGCACACCAGTGCAGGTGGACAAGTGTTCAGGGTCCATGGCTGACGTGGCATTTAATGCCAGCTAGTAGGGTCAAAAGTTTAACTCTCACCTTTTAGCCAAAATCAGCTCCAAAACTGTAGTGCTTTTTTGGTTTCAGATTCAGACCTTCCACTCCATTTCTCTTTTATCAATCCTAAAGCTGCTTTCCCTACCCTTGGGGAGTCTCATCATCTACTGTTAAAACTGCTCAACCAGAACTTTTGACTGCTTTTAAGGAAGTAACACCTCTTCAAAGTCCAGCCTGGGTTTTTAAGAAATCTGCTTCCTGCTTAGCCACACCTTCTGTTTTCCTTCCATTGACATCCTGTCATATTTTCAAAGTAACTGCCTTCTGTAAGCTCTTAAAGAATTCTCTTCACCCTTTATTTATTTCTTTGGTTTCTGTCATACTCTTTTCACCCAAATTTTACATTGGATCTTTGTGAGTTTGTTCTCCAGAACACATGCAATGTACCTTCCTCTTAATTTTGTCTTTCCAAATCTTGTCCAGTCTTCAGAGCCCATGCCATGTCATGTCATGCCTTCCAGAAATTTCCCCTGTGAATCCCCTTCTGGATAATCCCTAAATCTCTGAAATATTTATTAGCATACAGGGCATGTAGAACTAGTGATAAATGTTTTCTGCTGTACTCTAGTGATCTTAACTCTGTAACATGGACTCAGCTTTTTAAGAGAAGGAGCCATGGGATGCCTGGGTGGCTCAGTTGGTTAGCCTTGGGCTCAGGTCATGATCCCGGGGTCTTGGGATCGAACCCCGCCTCTGGCTCCTTGCTAAGTGGGGAGTCCGCTTCTTCCTCTGCCTGCTGCTTCCTCTGCTTGAGCTTTCTCTGTCTGTCAAATAAATAAATAAAATCTTAAAAAAAAAAAAAAAGAAAAGGGGTGCCTGGGTGGCTCAGTAGGTTAAAGCCTCTGTCTTTGGCTCAGGTCATGATCTCAGATCCTGAAATCGAGCCCTGCATCAGGCTTCCGGCTCAGTGAGGAGCCTGTTTCCTCCTCTCTCTCTGCCTGCTTGTGCTCTCTCTGTCAAATAAATAAATAAAATCCTAAAAAAAAAAAAGAAGAGAGAGAGAAGGAACTATGTCTTACTCTTCCTTTAATCCGCATTAGAACACAAAAAGATACATCAGGTACTCAAGAAATTCTCACTTATTGAGTAGATTACTAAGTAGATTATTTAAGGCAGTAGTTTTCAGTCAGGGCACTTTGGGATATTTGGCGATGTCTGAAGACATTTTTTAGTTGTTACAATTGGGAGGGAGATCCTACTGGCATCTAATGAGCAGAAGCCAGGGAGTCTGTTAAACATTCTAACAGTGTAGGGGAACACAACAAAGAGTTCTCTCACCCCCCCAAATATGAGTAGTGCTAAAGTTAAGAAATTTTGCCTAAGTAGAGATTATATTTCACAGTAAATAATCTAGGATCTTATATATTTCCTCAAAAGGAAGAACCTTTAGGGATTCAGCCACAAATCCCTATGCATGTTATGTATATATGCATAAATGCATATAATGGAATACCATTACGAATTATGTCATGGTATATATGAATTATGACATGGTATTTATGTTATGGTATATATGACCATTATGTCAATGGTATATATGAATAATATACCATTATGAATTATGCATATATGTATAAATGCATATAATGGAATACCATTATATGCATTTCTTCTCTTTCTTCCTGCTACTAATGGAAGATCAAATAAATGTTCCATGGATAGCCAGATGTGATTTAAAAACTTAGTTCTTTAAATCCTCACATGGCTAACACACAATAAAATCAAACATAAACTGAGTCTACACTGTATTTATCAAAACATGCATAGGGACTACCTTGATTCTTTGAGAACAACTTTCCTCTTCCTAAATTTACTCTGATCTGTGCTTCTCAGCAGTTCTTACCCTTTCTTATTCATATTACCTCCTGTAATAAGGTTGTTTTTGTCAACATATGTTTTGGTGTTTAAGTTTTAATTACAAATAAGTGGACAAGTATTTATAAATTTGATTTTTTTCACATATTAACATATTTCATATGTATTAGGATATGAAATTGAAGGGAGTGAGGGTAGAAAAAATTGAGAAAAAGTTTTGAAATACAAAAAGAAAAATTCATTTAGATTTCATATCTTAAAGACATGAAATTATTTGGAATTTTACCCTATTTCATAGAGAGAAAAAAAGTCAGATTTGAATTTATTAAACAAATAATAGTTCCCAATAAAAGTTCCCAAACTTTCTTCTAGATGTTGGGACAAATCACAATAGCAAAAGTATAGTTCCTCTTTTGGCTCATGTACTTTTCCATAAGTAATAGGGTTCCTACGAGGATATTTTCAAAGAGAAAGGATGCAATTCTCTAAGGATTGCAATTATTGCATATATAGTTTTTTTTGTTGCACCTATTTTGACACATGCCAAAATAATATATTATCTAAATGTAATATTGATCAGTTTTCCTCCCTTCTAAAATTTTCTAAAAATAAAACAACCATAGAGAAGATTACTCGGTTTGGAGTAGAAGTCATTCTAAATGTGTGCTTTTATTGCCTTGTTTTTAAGACCTTTATTTCAATCCATACAAAACATCCAAATAATTTAGTCCTGGAATCCCATTCATTGGCAAACTAAAAGACCATCCAAATAAATAATAATCTGGGATTACGCTTGGTCCTTGAAAAGGAAATATTTCTAGAAATAAAAATACTGTTCTTCTCTTTTTCCTGTAATTTTCATAGCACTCTGATGGCAGTTTTATGGCCACTAACAGATTTGGCCCAGAAAAGCATGTTTAAACTGAGGGTGCACCCCTGCTAAATCAAAATGAATTGTGAAATAGCCAGAAATGCCAGAGCTTCTCTTCATGTTCTGCAAATTGTTTCAAGATGTTTTCTCTAAACTTGCACTACTTTTGCTTTTATATTTTTACTCATTCATTCAGCAAATATTTACTAAGAACATACCATGTACCAGCCACTAGTCTTAAGTCCTCAGTCACTGATGAGCATAGCACATTCTTCCTGTTTGACAGGGATTACAGTCTTATAGGGTAAGTAGACAAAAATCAAATAGTCATACAAATAAACATTCTTTTATTCTTTCAAAAAAAACATGTATTGAGTGCCTCCAGTGTTCTGGACCTGTTGTAGACTTGGAGGATACAATGTCAAAACCTAGGAAGCTTACATTCTGGCAGGCAAAGAGACAGGAAGCAAGTAAAAGTAGATAGATATTATCATGGCAGGTGGTACTAAAATTAAGTTATATAATTAAGTTTTATAAGGGCATGGAAAATTTTGGGAGTTAGGGTAATATGTTTATAGACATAGTGGTTAAGAAATATTTTTTAAATATTTTATTTATTTATTTATCTCTGAGAGAGACAGAGATAGTGAGAGAGAGCACATGAGCAGAAAGCAGGGGAAGAAGCAGATACCCCACTGAGCAGGGAGCCCTATGCGGGGCTCCATCCCGACTGAGCCACCCAGGCATCTCAAGGTCAGGAAATACTTTAACAGAGACCTGAATGAAGAGAGGGAATGAGTCATGAGAAGAGAATTACAGGCAGAAAGTGCCTGATATATTAGGGAATCAGCAAGGGAATGCAGTGAATGAGAGAGAGTGGTAGAAGTTGAGGTCACAGAGATTGAAGGGGCCAGATCTTTTACGTGGCAAATAGCTTTGGTTACTACAAACTATGCAAAATGCTTTGTAACGAATACAAGCATTAAAAGAACAGATATCTGGGAGCCTAACCTAGCCTGGGGAATTAGAGGAGGCTTCTGTTGGGGACTGAATTGTGTCCCCTCCAAACTCATATGTTGAAGCCTTAACCCCCAATGTAACTGTAATTGAAGATAAGGCCTTGAAAGAGCTAAATAGGTGGTAAATGAAGTGGAAGGGTGAGATCCTAATCCAATAGGAATAAGAAGAGATATGAGAATAGGTAGAGATACCAGGAAAAGAAAAAAAAAAAAAAAAAAAAAGGAAGAGATACCAGGGATCCATGCACACAGACAAAAGGCCATGTGTTAGGGTTTAGTGAGAAAGTGGCTGGCCGTTTGCAAGCCCAGGAGTGATGTCTCAGGAAAAAACAAAACCTTCCAATACCTTGACTTGGACATCAGCCTCCAGAACTATGGGAAAATAAATTTATATTATTTAAGCCACTCAGTCTGTAATATTTTGTTATGGAAGCAGTAGAAGACTGAAACAGTTTTCCTGAGTGGGTGACCTTTGGGCTGAAAACTGAAGGACATATAGGAGTTAACCACTTGAAGTAGCATAAGGCAACAGTATGTGCAATCGCCCTACATTTGAAAAGCACATAGTGTGTTTGAGATTCTGAAGGCCCATTGGCTGAAGCTTCAAGATCAAAGATAAGAACGGTACATGGAGAGATGAAAGAGGTTGAGGAAAGCCAAATCATACAAAGTCTGGTAGGCTCTGTGAAGGACTTTGGCCTTTATCTTAAAGGGGCTAATAGGACTTTTTTTTTTTTTTTAAATGGCATTTTTTAAACCTCATTTGGCTTTGGAAAACTGATTGGAATAGGGAAAGAAGGAGTGAGGAGAGAACCACTCCAAAGGTCCCAAGAGATGAAGTAGACTGGACTGGAAAGGAGACAACAAAGATGGAAAGAAGTGAACTGATACTTGCAGATGAAGTTGACAAGGCAAGGATTACTCCTACATCTCCAGGTCTTGCAGGTGGAAGGAAGTTGATACCACTCTTGAGATGGGGAATACTGAATTCATAATTTTATCTCCAAACCTAATCAGTTCCATTTCGGACATGTTGAATTTGAGATGCTTCTAAAATATCCAAGTGGAGAATGAGTAAGTAGATAAATCTGGAGCTCAGAGAACAGATGGAAGCTGGAGATACAAGCTTGGGGTTCACTAGCATATATATATAGTAATTGAAACCTGCTGTAGTTTTAGTTCTCTAGAGACAAGGATTTTGTTTGTTTTGTTCACTGATGTATCCCAGGTTCATGGAAAAATGCTGACTTACAGGAGGCACTCAATACGTATTTGTTGAATGAATGAATGAATGGGTGGATTATCTAGGGAGAGCATTTCATATGAAAAGAGAAACAGGTCTACAATGAAACCTTGAAGGGGCGCCTGGGTGGCTCAGTCGTTAAGCGTCTGCCTTCAGCTCAGGTCATGATCCTGGGATCCTGGGATCAAGCCCGGCATCGGGCTCCTTGCTCAGCAGGAAGCCTGCTTCTCCCGCTACCATTCCCTCTGCTTGTGTTCCCTCTCTCGCTGTGTTTCTCTCTGTCAAATAAAAAAAAAAAAATCTTTAGAATGAAACCTTGAAGAATGACAACATTCATAGGCTGGGTAGAACTTACAGAGAAATAGCAAAAGAATACTCAGGAAGAAAATCAGTCAAGTCTGAGGTACATGAAACCAAGGGAAAAGAGTGCTTCAAGACAGAAAGTGAGTTTATCCTGGAGTGAGTGGCATGCAGCAGCAAGTCTAGCCTATGAATGAGTACTTCTGAATCCTAATGGCTAGAAGGGCTTTAAAATACTTGAATTTATTTATCACCATTTTCAATCTTTGAATCAAAGAAGATTTGATTGCTTATGTGCAAGATTTACCTCAGATAATAACAGTCTCTTAGAACCACATCTCTGACACATACCCAGCATGGGTGTGTATATAATTACATCATCATTCTTTACATTAAATTATGATCTAAACAACACTTGCAAATAATGTATTCAAATAATTGAACACCAATAGCTTTTCTTGACAAGTTCACTTGAAGTCTTCTGTCTGGATAAAAGCTCAACCACTTTTTGCCTTACTATCTCCTTCCCTCCCTCTCTTTATTTCACTCTGTGCTTCCCTACACTCTGCATAACAAAGACTTTACTAGCTTCATGCATAACCACATGATGAGTCATAATTAAGATTTGAATAAATGATAAAAATAATTTTATTTCACCACCTGTGTACCATCCACAAAAAAGATAGACTGGTTAATTAATTAATTAATTTCCAAGGTCATGAGTATAATTTGTCTAATCCTAGCTATTCTCATATAGATTCTCTGCTTTGCAGAAAAGCTATATGGAACTCTTTGGGGACATTTCTCATACTCATGAGCATAGTCTCTTATAGCCAAATTGGGGTTACAGACCTCAATTTAGGGATTGAGAATATTCAGTAGAAAATCCTGCCTCTCCATTTCATCTGAATGGCCTCTTCCTTGAGGTAGATAACTCACTGGACTTTTACATGTTACTATCTGCAATGGAAAGAAAAGGAGAAAAGTCATTAATTGTCCTTGGTTTAGCTCTCAACTGTAGACTGCAAATGTTTAGTTTAAGGAATACTTCTTCTTTCTCCCTGCTTTATTTTTCTTCAGTACACTTATCCTACTTGAAATTTTATTATATGTTTGTTACTTTATATGGTCTTGGATTATGTTCTCTTGGAAGATAATCTACGTAAGAACAAGAACATTGTCTCTCTCATGTTTGCTGCATCCTCACACTCAAAACTATGCCTGACATATTGTAGGAGCTCAATAGTATTTACAGAATGAATAAATCAATAGATGTGTGAAGTCTTTTGGTAGAGGTAGATATAAAATGCTGGTTGAGTTGGCAATTTAGTATGAAATGCAATTCCTGGTATCAAATCACACATTTGAAATCCAGGCAAACATTTTTGTTTGTTAACATCTTTAACTATCTTTTCCTAAGTGTCAACCCTACATTAGATGTTTCCACATGAAGATCCAAGGGTACTTGGAACACATGGTATCCCAAACACCCTTCTTTTTTATTTTCTACCCCTATCACAACCTTATACCTCCTCCTCCTCGAGGCCTTTCTTGTCACCTCTACCTGCTCCTTAGAGTTATAAAACACCTCACTCTTCTTCAGATATCCAACCAATCACCAAATTCTATGAATTCTGCCTTTATAATGATTTTTATATCGACCTTCCAAACCACTTGATCACTGTCTTTGTTCTTTGGATAACTCCCTTTTCCTGATAATTGCAATGCCTTCTAATGTGTTCTGGTGCCTCTAGTCTCCCTTTTGTCCAGTCAGTATTACATACTCCATATATTCCACACCAAAGTAAATGTGAATATTAATTTATAAACATTGATTAAGTTTTTTTTAAGTTTCCATACTAGGCTCAAGGAATAGTCTAAGGCCAGATGGGGCTCTTTGTCTTTCAGGAAGGTTTAAAGACTAGATATGCTCATGTCACTGTCCTTCTCAAAGATGTTCAAAGACTTCCCATTTATAGTGAGTGAAACTTAATCCCTTAAAATGATATTCCCAAATATCCTTCCTATGACCCTAAACACAAACATTCTATGTACCTCATGTGTTGTTTATAGAAGGGGCATGCACTTCTATCCTGAGTTGTGTCTTTCTTCATCTCATCCCTCTCACTGGAATGAGTTCCTCCTCCCCTTTACACGTGTGATACAATCCTATTCATTCTTAGGCTCCTATCTCAAATATCTGCTCACCTGTGAGCCCTTGTCCACTGTTACAGGAAGAATTAAATCTTTTCTGTTTGCTCACAGACTTCATTTATTCCTCTATAAGTGCACTTACATCTGCTGTGGAGTAGGTTCTGAGCACCTTAAGGACATATATATGCTCCTGGTGAGTCCATTTTTTTGTTTGTTGAAGGCCTCTTACTCCTAAGCCTTAATTTCTCTATCAGAGATTTCAGGTTTATATCAAATAATGTATTTCTAAAGAGTTCCTAGATTCCCTTCCAGTATGTTCTAGAAAGTGCTAGCCATGATTGTGCAAGTGCTACAATGACTGCTGTGCTCAGGTTCTCTAAAGTTCTCGGTCCTTGAGCTGTAGCATGAGCTTTTCATAGCCTATTTGGTAGGAAGGCATACACAGTCTTCAGAGTTCAAAATCAAAATGGATCCTCCACTAAACTGAACAGGACCCTCGTAGAATGTCCTGTGCAATCTAGTTGAATACTTTGCTTTCCCTTTTTTCTCTGATGTAGCTCAGAAGCAGTTGCTTGTGTACTTTATGCCTGATATTGTGTGGTTACATAAAAATCTCCTTTTGTCGTAAATATGGATAGTGTTAACCTTGGGCATTATTTGGTAGCTACTGTGATTTCACTAATGACCATCAGGTTCAGAGTTTAATTGTCAACTGATATATGTCAGAACGCCATATACTGGCTAATTTCTGTCAGTTTCTAAATGATAACTGCTAATGCCAAGGCAGTTCAAAAATAGCAAAAACTTGATTTCCCCTTAATATCCTGAGAATCATATTCATGGGCACCAGGGAGTCTGGGCAATAAATCTGATGGATTTTTGCCGTTATATTTAGAATAAACAAATTAATGCTATGAAGTTTTCTAACAGGGGATAATGAAGGAAATGGGCAAACACAAATAAATGTTACAAAGAGGAAAAGTACAGTCTCTGTGAGCAGATTAATTGCTTTTATAAATTAGATGAAACTTTTTAAGTGTAGGCAAAAGTTTTAAAATTATACAATTTAGCTAAATAACAGTATTTGTTCCTATCATTAAATAGTTGTCTTTCTATTGGGGCCAAAATTGATGTTTAAATATGTTTTATGACAAAGAAGTGTTTGCCAAATTATTTACCAGTGAATATTTCTTTAATTGGACTGAGGTAGATGAGAGTGTGATTCTTCCCTAAAGTGGCCTATTTCAGGCAGGTCACTGCAGGGTGGATGTGAAGATTAACTCCCATCTCTGTACCTACCATTGAGATCATTAAAGAACACATGTGGTGCTGGTAGCACACAAAGTGGCCAGTATCTGAGTGTGTTCACAATACAACCAGCTTCTCCCAGCCTGTCCCAAATCCCCAGGCTCAATCCCCCAAGGCTCTGGTGTTCACCTTGCAGATTTAGGCTGTTAATCACAGTTATAATCTTGTAAACTGAGGGTTTTCAGTAAATGTTTGCCCTTTGATTATTACAAAGCCTCTCTTGATAGAAAGGTTCAGATAAGAACCTGAAGCATAGAATGAAATGGGTGATGAGTAGAAGCCTGTTCTAAATTTTGCTGAGATCAACTCCTCCCCTCACATTGTAGTGAGCCTCTTTGGTACCTCACTAAAATGTAAAGAAGATAGACCCTCTTCCTGGCTGAGACCATGCACTGGCTTAATAGCATATGTAGTTGACTTTTGTGACTTTTTAAATAAAAATTATATACATTTGTACTCACTTCAGCAGCATATATACTAAAATTAGAATGATACAGAAAAGTTAGCATGCAAATTTGTGAAGCATTCCATGGTTTTATAGGAAATACAGTTAATAATATGTAACAACTTTGTGTGGTGACAGATGGTAGCTAGATTTATCTTGGTGATCATTTTGTAATGCATATAAATGTTGAGTCACTATGTTGTACACCTGAAACTAGTATTATATCATATGTCAACTACAATTTAAAAAAGAGATCTCATGAACAATAGGTTTCAAGATTTCTTTTCCTTCAGGGTTTGTTAGATTTTGTGAAGTTGAACAAAATAAATTCAGAGTACAGTGCCTACTTACTGATCTCAACTAACCCACATAAAATAAAGTATTGCTAAATAAATTGTGTTTTTAGATCAAAATGTATATATTTAAGATGTATAACATGTTTTGATATACATATATACATAGTGAAATGAATACTACAGTTAAGATAATTAACATATCCATCTCCTCACATAATTACCTTTTCTCTGTGTATATGTGGTGAGAGCACCTAAGATTTACTCTCAGTAAATTTCCAGTACACAATATTGTGTTGTTAATTATACACACCAAACTGTACGTTAGATCTCTGGTACTTATTTATCCTACAGAGCTGCTTATTTTGAAATACAGACACATCCAAATTAAAAGAGGGAAATCAATTATAAGATAACATTTTATATATATATATAAAAATATAACAAAAGATAAAATATTTTTAAAGTAATATTTGGTTTTATGCATCATATTTTATTGATAATTAGATAATCTAATGCTATGAAATTCTAATAATATCTTGTACTGAGTATCTGAATATCCCCATAGTGTCGAAATTTTTCGAGTCTTGAGAAATCTTGTTTCTCAAAATAATTTTCCTCTACAACATATATCAAAATTCAAAAGTTCATGATTGATGTTTTGGGAATAATTGCTTTTATATTTTTACGTGTAAAATCATGAAAATATATTTGAGATTGTAATTGAGCACCTATTTTATGTCATTAAGAACTCTTATACAATTTGTTAAGGATAAAACACAGTGAGGGGGCACCTGGGTGGCTCAGTCGTTAAGCGTCTGCCTTCAGCCCAGGTCATGATCCCGGGGTCCTGGGATCGAGCCCCACATCGGGCTCCTTGCTCAGCAGGAAGCCTGCTTCTCCCGCTACCACTCCCCCTGCTTGTGTTCCCTCTCTCGCTGTGTTTCTCTCTGTCAAATAAATAAAAAAATCTTTAAAAAAAAAAAAAACAAAACACAGTGAGAACATTGGAGTCCACATCCCGAAACATTATGTGTATCATAGAAAAAATAATGTGGTGGATTTTATTGTTTTTTTTTTACATTTTGAAAAATAAGTAATTTTCCCATAGGAAGTATGTCATATGATTTATAACACATTAAAAGATAGCTTATAAATTCACTTTAATCTTCTCACACAATAGTGCTCAAATTTAAAACTTTTGCTGTCTTAAACTTTCCATGTCTTTCCTGATCTTTTATTTAATGCAAAATTTTTATAACATATGTACACATAGAAAGTACATTGGGACACCCAGGTGGCTCAGTTGGTTAACCAGCTGCCTTTGGCTCAGGTCATGATCCCAGACTCCCGGGATCGAGCCCTTTGTCGGGTTCCCTGCTGGGAGAGAGCCTGCTTTTCCCTCTACCTCTGTCTGTCGCCCTGCCTACTTGTGCTCTCTCTCTGTCAAATAAAGAAATAAAATCTTTTTTAAAAAATAAAGTACATTAGCATATTTATAATAACTTACAACAATAATTTTATGAATGTCACCTAATAAATGAAACCTCTGTTCTAAAGAACTCTTAAATTATATTTAAGTATCAAGAAGCTTATTATTGGGGGTTTAGCAAAGAGATAACTACCTATGTCTATTTGTAAGAAATACCTAAAAATTAAAGGAAGTGATATAAAGAATTATCTGGGGGGGGATTCTAAGTTGAATTTAAAGAACTAGATCAGATTGAATATGGGTTAAATAGGGTTAATTTTTCCTTTCCTATAGACCATCTGGGGGACATAGTTCCTATTATATTTTAAATTTTAATACATTTTATTGGCTTGTGGATTATTTTAGCTCAGTAATTAAAATAATGTTTCACTTCTAAATATATGATTTTGAAAGGTTTGCAGTAATGTCCTATGTCTGATTTCTTTAGAGAAAAAATAATATAGTAATAGTAAGGTGATGAAATAAAATTATTCTTTTAGGAATACATCTTTAAGGATAAGATATTGAGATTCAAAAATACATACATTTCAGTAACACAGTGTGATTTGATCTTAATAATTGCTACCATAATAAATTTTCTAGTTACTCAAAGATATTGCTATCATTCAAAATTATTTTAGAGCTCTTCTTTTGGGGTTGCCTTTATAACCAAGTTATGAACCACATAAAATTTTTTTTAAGATTTTTATTTATTTATTTGATAGAGCACAAGTGGGCAGAGCAGCAGACAGAGGGTCAATCAGAGGGAGAGGAGAAGCAGACTCTTCACTGAGCAGGAAGCTCAATGCAGGGCTCAATCCCAGGACCCTGGGATCATGATCTGAGCTAAAGACAGACGCTCAACCTACTGAGCTACCCAGGCACCCCTCACATTAAAAAAAAAAATCTAAGATGTTACATATGCATCTTGTTCTTAACCCAAATGCCATTGCCCACCTTGATTATTTATGTTGTTTATCATAAGGGACTCCAAATATCCTTTTGCAGCCTCTCAAAATAAAATTCAGTCTTTGAATATATTTAAAAGAATGAGACACAGTTCCAAAGGAAATTAAAAAGTAGTTTTGAAATACTTAAAAGACTTCTCATGAGAATAAATGTATAACTTAACAGAGTAACGGTTTTATAAAGGAAATCGATTATTGGGATGTACAAGGTATGGTATGTGTGTGCAGTCATGTTTTTATTCATTTATTTACTTATGAATGAGCTACTGTAATAGTATGAAAAACTATTCTTAGCATCAAGGAGGCATTTAAAATGTTTCCCTTTGTGTTAAGTTGTTTTTTTGGTTTGTTTTTGTTTTTGTTTTGCTTAGTTGAATATTGATTTGACTTTTTTGCAATACCAAAAGCAACGGGTGAAACCCAGCTTTAGATACTTCTCCATGGTCTTTAATTATTAATCCCAGTAGAAGCTTTACTCTTTACCAATCAGTTCTGGACACCACATTTTATAAAGGCTGGGTGTTTAGCCATAAGAGTAAATTGATTTTCACATTTTTATGACACAAATAAGACCACATCTGTTTGGTTCACTGGTCTATGGCTGTCATAATATCCAGTATATAATAGGAGTTCAATTACTGTCTGCTGAGAGGATGTCAGATGTCAGATACACACCTTGTCATTTTTGGGTCTTCTAAAGATGTTATTTGAAAGACATGTTCAACTTCGGTGAGACAAGAGAAAAGCGTATCTTAACAAAAACAATCTTTAGAGAAGAGATTGCAGGGATGCTTATTTATAAAATATATAAACCTCTTGTTCTACTTTAGCCACTGTTTCCCCAGCGCTATCTCAAAGCAGCAATTTAAATTCATTTCTGCATTTTATCAACACAGTGTTTATTAAATACCTGCTATAAGCTGAAGAGTGTTCTAGGGACCAGAAAAATAGCTATAAACAAAATAGAGCTCCCATGGAGTTCACATTTTAGTGGAGGCGAATGATGATTCTTGAAGATATTATAATGTATTTGTAAGCATTGTTTCTGATTATTGACAAAATGTGAGTAATGATCCCAGTGTAGTGAGGTCTCGCTGGTATAATTTGGTGAGCTTCATAAACTTTGTCACAAAAAGAGTACTGCTTACTCAGTTTGGGCAAATATAGACCATTTGGATGCCTATCACCTATGTTGTTTCACCAATGTGGTAATGGTTTGCTTAAGATGACTGGTTGACCACCTTGAACTTCCCAGGAGTTACTAAATGTTTTTACTGGGAAATCATTCTTGGATGACATATGCTTCTAGAAAATAACACATGTGAAATGTTAGTATAGGAACACTTATTTTTGGTACAAGCTTTAATAAAGACTATAGGCTTTGGGCTTTTTATCTTAGCATTAGCCACATATTAAAAGAGTGATAGACACAGCATCACCTGAGTCCTTAACCTAGAATCCATCTCCATGAGGCTGCCTCTATTTTAATGTGCACTTAAACCACAGAAATAAAAACTAGGTGAATACTTGTGTTCATGCGCTCATGAATGAGTTTCTCCAAAAACATGAAAAATACACCTAGTACTAAGAAGGTGTTGAAAAAATTTTTGAAGACCATTTGTTTGGTAAATATTCCCTTAGCTTTTACAGTACAATAATACCAACAGTAGCTAGAATCCTGCCTTGGAGTCGCTCCTAGCATGACCTCGCATGACTCTCTTTCTTGAAAATATCACGCTGCCAACCACTACCCATAAATCTCTGGAGGGCAAAACTCTGGAGTGCATTCCTTCCAGCCCCTAAGCCACTCCAAAACAGACACGATGCCTAATGCATAGATTACCTGTATGTTTTTACCAATTGGCTTTGGTTAGGAGCTGTGAAGAGCCCTCTTCCTTGCTTTACATTGCTAAAAATTTCCCTTGAGGAGCTTTCCTGAGAAACTGAGGTTGCCCTGGCAGCCAGTATTTGCTTTTTTTTCTAAATTCCTTTTGATAGCCATGATCTTATAAAAGAGCTTCTCTGAACTGATCTCTAAGAGAGTTTGAATAGTTATGTTGCGAACGTGGGCCTCATCCTTTGCTGGTCTGCCTACTCTGCTTGCCACTTTTCTATCAGCAGTTGGTGGCATTCAGCAGCAGCTGCCTTATCTTTATCTTGCTTTTCACTTGAAGATTCGGGAGCTAAGCCAGGTCTTGAGATTGTTCCCTTCTGCTCCTTCTTGCGGTCTTATTTGAAATCCTCTCACATATTTGGGGGACAAGAAAGGACCAAAAAATGACACTTTCTCCCACTCCCCAGTATAAGTCCCATTTTAGGCCTGCTTTTGTAATTACTAGTATTTTACCAGTTGTTCTTTTTGTATTGAGATAGAAAAATATTCTAGCTTTGCTTTCCAAAAATAGCTTCTAAGAAGTTCAAACACAGATGTAAAATACAGTCAGTTGAAAAAAAAAAGAGATACTACTAGGATCAGGGGAAAGGTATTCATTCATTCATTCATTCAAAAACTGTTGAGCATCTACTATTTGTTTGGATCTGTGGGACATGCAAAGATGAACAAAACATAATTGCATTCCCTTAAAACATGCAATCTAGGTGGAAAAACTGGAATCTTGCCCTGTACCAGCAGGTATCTGAACTCCACTTAGATTTTTAGACCCCTACTATGCTAGGTTTTCTGATGGAAAAGTGTTATTCTTTCTTCCCTTAGAGAAGTATTTTGAAAGACTAGTACAGTCTCCCTTCCCCAAAGATGAAGGACATTGAGATGAAAGTAAAGGCAGAGATAACTCTAGACATTAGGCATCCCTGGCTGTTCCAGTCTACCTGCTGCTTCCAAAAATAACCCTGCTTGGAAAGCTTTCCTCTTGTAGGTTCTTCTGAGTAGGGCCCAAACTTCTTATCTAATGAGAAACAAAAGAATAAAAAATTTTATGTGACTGAAGCCGGTTTTCTACTAGCACCATTTCACTCAGTTCTCACCCTAATGAGATGAAGAAGATATTTTACTGGTGAAGAATCTCAGTACTGAACACTCAAGCCAAGTCAGGATTCAAAACCAGGTCTGTGTGACTCAGTGCCAGACACACTTTTAATGTTACAACTTCGTGGCATCCTGCTTAGAAGTCCTTCTCTGAAGGTGGTATCTTTTCTTGCCATTGGTGGCCCTGTGGGCCCTTTCTGGGTGGTTCTCATAGGTTCCTCTCTTGTCTCTCTGGTTACTCTCTAGCTTCCTTGAAGAATTCCTCAGGGATTGGACAGCACAGTGTTACTCTGCCAGGATCATCTCCAGAACTCTCTAGTGCTGCCAGCAGTTTCTGAGGCCTCTCCCAAGGCACTTCCACAAGGACAGACCCCCTCCACTTGGACCCTCCTGGCTTTAGGGCATATAGCCAGAATCGATCACCATTGTCCCAGACCACTGAAGGATGTGGCAAGAATCTCATAGTCCTCATAATTCCCATCCTTCTTATGTCTGGTATAGAACTAAAATCTGGTGGTGACTCAGTCAGTGTTGAGTCAATGGTAGAGACATGGTCCAAAGACATCTATTGTCTAGCACCCAAGGCGGTGCTCACAATCATTCTGCCATTCGGCCTCTGGAGTGTCCTTTGTCCCATACGAAGAAGCTTCAGGACCTGTGCCTTTGAGTCACTGTATCAGCTTTTTATAGTTTTACTATCTTCTCCGTTGCCTTTTACTGCTATCCAAGTGAGTGCACAGCTCACTTAGCCTTCTGCTAGGTTTGCTGCCTTTAGTCTGTCATGGAATGGATGCTTTTTCACGTTTTATCTAAAATGAGAGATGACAAGACTCCTAGGGAAGGATTCCTGTGCATTCACCTAAGTTTCTGCTATCAAATTAATTGTTGCCTGTGCTGAGAAATTTTTTTGCTTCCTCCTTGATGCAGCTATGTCATGTTATTTGTGTTGCTATATCCCTGGAATAAGTATTAAAGGATATTTTCTTTTCCCTTTGTTCCCAGAGTCTAGGCAAGGTATGAGCATGTAATTTTCTTCAATTTCTTTCTTATTTAGCCATTTTTCAGCCAAAGAGGTTTCTGCTGATACATAGAAATCCTTTTTCAAGGAAAGCATGATCAAATCAGTGTGGAGTGATATATGATGTTAGATGTGATTCATTAATTGCTATAATCATAAAACTCCTGGAAGTGTAAAACAGTGAGAATCTTAGAGATTATTTTGTCTGGTCATTTTATTTTCAGATCATGAAACCTTAGTAGACCATGAAAATGAAGGGCTATGTTCAAGGTCCCAGAGATAGTGGGCCTAGAGCCAAGATAAAATCCCAACCTCTGGATCTTAGTTCATTGCTTCTCCCTCTCTCCACTCCTATTTCTTCTTCTTAGAATCAGATATGTCTATTATATGATTGTAGATTTTAGATTTAAATTTATGAGTAGGGTAGTTACTCTTCTATGGGTTAGCATCTTGCAGAGAATAAAGCAGCAAAGTAGGAAGTATATAAATTTAGAAACCAGATAGACAATGACCAAATACCAGTTCTGTCATTTTCTGGCTGTGATATTGGACAAGCTACTTAATCCCTCTAAATGTTAGTTTGCTCATCTGCGAAATGGAGATTATACTAATAACCATGGAGTGAGACTTAAGTGAATTGATTACTATATGGTGCTAAGGACAGTGCCTGGCCCATAGTAGGTGTCCAATAAGAGAGATGTACAACAATTATTAGATGTCTTCTTCTGCTTTATCTAAAACAAGTACCTTTTTTCCTTTTATGCTTAAAATAACTTTTTAAATTATAACAAAAATGACTTTTTGTTACATGGCAATTATTCTGGGTTTTTGATAAGTCCTACAAATGAATAAGTTTATAAATAGGTTTAAAGTGTGCATTTGATTTTCATGTTTTTTTTAATCTGGATCTGATTCTCTGCCAGGAGTTGCAAAGAAGTGAATGTGTATTTACAAAGGCATTTAAGTGTCACAGACCAACATTTCTTGAAGCCTTACCTTAGATCACTTGCATAAGAATCACTTGAGGGGGAGGGTTTAAAAAAAGGGAGATTCCCAGGCTCTACAATAGACCTGATAAATGTGAATCTCTAATGATGAAAGTGCCCAGGAATCTCTATTTTATGACAAACTCAAGGTATGATTTTCATACATTCTAATTGTGAGAACCACTACTATGGATGGATCATTTTTTTTTTTTAGATTATTTGGGAAAGGGTGTATATGTGTGAGCAGGGGGAAGGGCAGAGGGAGAGGGAGAGATTCCCAAGCAGACTCCACCTTGGGCACAGAGCCCAACTTGGGGCTTGATCCCACTACCCCAAGATCATAACCTAAGCTGAAACCAAGAGTCCAACACCCAACCGACTGATTCTCCCCAGGTGTCCCTAGATGAATTATTCTAAATGCCAGATTACTCAACCTAAAATATTATTTTCATTTTTCTATATCCTTGTTTAAATAATCTTTAGTACTCGCTAATCTCCAGTTTGGCAAGGAGGGTCATTCACTATCAGGTTGTGTGAACTTGCCTATTTGGTCTTGTGACAGGTTGGAAAATATCTCCCAAAAGATGTCCGTGTCCTAGTATCCAGAATCTGGAAATACGGTTCCTTATTCTGTGGCAAAGGAATTTTGCAAATGTGTTTAAATTAAGGATCACGTGATGGACATTATCCTGGCTGTTGAGGCAAGCCCATGTAATCACAATGGTCTGTATAAGAGAAGCAGAAGGATCAGATAGTATGTGAAGATAGAAGCAAGAGATTGGAGTAATGGCAGGAAGGGGTCTTGAGCCAAGGAAAACGTATAACTTCTAATAGCTGAGAGGGGAAAGGAAAAAAAATCCCACCCTCCTGCCTCCAGAAGGAACCAGCCCTGCCGACACCCTGGCTTTAGCTCAGTGAGAGTGACTTTGGAATTCCAATCTCTAGAACCATAAGATACTAGATTTGTTCTGTTTTAATCCAACGTACTTGTGGCAATTTGTTGCAGCAGCAATAGAGAAATAGTTCCTTGGTTTTTCTCCAACCACTCATCTTTTCTGGTCCTTGGCTCCTCTCTCACTGGTTCTTGCACTCTCCCTTAACCTGGTCTTGTGCTTTCTTATCTCTGAGCTGTGCTCACATTACACCTACCAGACATGCTCTTTTTGTTGTTGTTGTTCTCCTTCTGTCTGTCAGGAGGGAGTAATTTTCCCTTCTCTGAAGTTCTAAGGCAACCAGGACCTGTGCAATTTATTGTGCCTCCAGTTATGAAAATCCCCATCTAGGAATGAGTAAGCACAAAATCTCTTAAATCAGAACTCCTAAGTTTAGATCCTGATTCTACCACAAAGGCCTAGAGAAGTTTCTTAAATCCTCCTAGTCTCAGTGTCTTCATTTCTATCAACCTCCTAGGGTCATGAAGCCTGGAGATGCTTCACATAAAAGTGAGTTGGGATGGGTGGCTCAGAGTAAGAACTCTGTATGTGTTGGTGATTATATGAATTGTAGTTCAGCACATCTCTGATTATTCTCTTTTTTTAAAAGATTTTGTTTGTTTATTAGAGAGAGAGAGAGAGAGAGAGAACGAGCAGGGGGGAAGAACAGAAGGAGAGAGAGAGAGAGACAGATTCCTTGCTGAGGAGGGAGCCTCAGGAGTTCGATCTCAGGACCCTGAGATCATGACCTGAGCTGAAGGCAGGTGCTTAACCGACTGAGCCTCCAAGATGCCCCTGATTATTATCTTGAAGAGCTCTTCAACCGTATTGTTTACATTTGTGTTTTTGTTTCCCTGTCTGTTAACTCCATGAAAGTAAGCATGACAATAATTATAACAACAAATAACAGTAATAATACTAGTGAAGTGATATAATGAAAGGAGCACAATTTTGGAAGGTATTGTTTCAGTTCTAGCTTCACAATTTACTGGCAGTCTTAATAGAAAAAAAATTTAGTTTCTTCTGTAGAATGGGAATAGTAACAATATTTACCTCTTAACATTGATTTCAGGATTAAGTAAAATGATTTACTTAGCACCCAGTTTAAATCTTAGCACCCAGAACATGATGAGAGTTGAGTACATGTTAACCTTTGTTAATGGCAATCAGGATTTAGTTTTTTTACTTGTCTTTATTCTGTAATTAATCTTGATATTCATGTTACTTTAAATATGGCAATAAAATGAAATGAGGGGAAGAAAACTTGGTATATGTCTAATATATTATGCTTTGCTATCAGATGTGTTACAGACTATAAGTCTCTCAGGCCTTTAGGGCTTACTATTGGATTAATGCTCAAACTACAAAAATGTGCAGGACACACATAAAACTTGGCTGCTTTCTTCCCTCTCTCCCTTTCTTCCTTCCTTCCTCTCTTTCATCTCAGGTGATTGTATGAATAGTTTGGTATTTTAAGTACTTTGAATACGTTAGATTTTGGACCCATTTTTGAAAAAAAAAAAAAATCTGTGATTCAATACATTGCCATTCATCATTACCTTCCCTTTACAACCCTTCATGCTATTTTAGTACAGACGAGAGCTCTCCTATCCCAGCTAATTTGAATTCATTTTTCAAATGAGAGTTCATATGTTACTATGCTAAAATTAAGGTCTATTACATTTTCTGCACTTCCTTTGTCTGCTAATGTTATAATATGATTTTTAAGTAATTGGGTTTCTTTTGACGTGATTTCTTATTTAGAAACTCTGGCTTATTTGCAAGTCTTTTATCTACACATGTTTATATATTTTATATAAGTATTTTCTCCCTGGTTGCCACCTAATTATTTTAGAGAGACTTGGAATTACTTTCTCTGATTGACTTATTATCCTAGCCATATAATATAGCCATATATCACCAAAGAAATATGAATCCAAGAATGCTAGGAAAATTGGTAGTGTATAATTTTGTCATTAAAAGCAAGAAGGAAAAATGAAACTAATTCATATAAAGAAAAAGAATAAGTATATTTAAATGTACTAAATAGATGGCTTAGAACTTATGCTTTGTTATTTATTATTTTTAAAGCAAGGAAACATTACCTCCCCTTTTTACTCTTTTGGCCACTTTTATTCAAAGACTTAATTTTGTCATTTAGGGAATCAAATTTAAAATGCAACAGCGAATTTCCCTCATGACCTGTGAGATAGTCTGGTCTTTGTGTATTCTTCCTACAGTCCTAGACTACACAGCATCATAGTTGTTACAGGCTCTCCCTGGAAACCTTTCTTAGTGACCCAGTGCCTTGGACAATGGTTCATTTTGCCCTAAGGAGACATTCTGACTCTAGACTTAGACACACACACACACACACACGCACACACACACACACACACACACACAAGTTAATTTAAAATGATAAGTGGAGACTTCATCTGACAAAACAGAAAATGTTCGCCCTGTTGAGAGATTTATGGCCCCGTATTCTCCTTGGCCACAGTGCTTGAGTGCCATCACTGAGAAGTGAGAGGCAATGCTGAATGAAAACCATACTACTTTACAGACTTTGTGAGAGTAATTTTACTCATGAATAAGCAACAGCTCATGCTTGTGCAAAATGTCCATCTGTGCCCTCTCATTATGGCTCTCATTAAAAAGAGGCATTGGAAACCAAATAGAAAATATATTGTTTAATTTATTATAGATTTCAGAGCAGAAATTCAAGTTTTGTTTTACCTTATAACATGATTATATTTAATAAATTTAAACAACTCAGTACAATCCTAATGTATTAATTTATCCATTATGAAATTAACAACTATCTTAAAGAATGTGTTAAAATCAGCTGGGTTGTGGACATTGGGGAGGGTATGTGCTGTTAAGTGCTGTGAAATGTGTAAGCCTGAAGATTCACAGACATGTACCCTGGGGCAAATAATACATTATATGTTAATAAAAATTAATAAAAAAAATCAACCCACAAAAAAAAAAAAAAGAATATGTTAAAATCAGTTTCTTAAATACTAAAATAAGGATGAATTTTTAGTTAAAAAAATTTCCCTACTTTTTTCTTAGACATAATTTGTTTTAAAAAAATCATCTAACAGAGGGATGCCTGAGTGGCACAGTCAGTTAAGCTTCTGACTGTTGGTTTCTGCTAGGTCATGATCTTGGGGTCATGAGATGAAGCCCACATCCAGCGCCATGCTCACTCAGTCTTCTTGGGATTCTCTCCCTCCCTCTCCCTGTGCTCCTACCCCTTCCCCCACATGTTCTCTCTCTCAAATAAATAGATAAATATTTTTAAAAATCATCTTAGGGGAACCATGATATCTTCTCAAATAGTCTTTTTAATACAATATCAAATTATATTGTACTCTAGTTGGTGACAAAATAACACTATATTGAGTTGTAGTCAACTCAATATATAAGTACATATTCCAAAAATGTATAAACTCAATATATTTAATGAAGTTCAGGTAACAATCATTTATCCTATGTTTCCCAAAACTGAATTGACCATACTGATTGCTGGTTTGGGAGGTAATTTCACTGATTAATTTAAAAGTAATATATATGGTGGGCTTGGCTTTTCTTTAATAAGTGTGGTAGAAAAATTAATTTCTATAAAAATCATTCTTAAAACTATAGAGAACTTATCAAACTTGACATCCAAAGAACAGATAATCCAATAAAGAAATGAGCAAAAGACATGAACAGACCTTTCTGCAAAGAAGATATCCAGATGGCCAACAGACATGAAAAAGTGTTCAACATCACTCGGCATCAGGGAAATACAAATCAAAACCACAGTGAGATACCACCTCACACCAGTCAGAATGGCTAAAATTAACAAGTCAGGAAACAACAGATATTGCCGAGGATGCAGAGAAATGGGAACCCTCCTACACTGTTGGTGGGAATGCAAGCTGGTTCAGCCACTCTGGAAAGCAGTATGGAGGTTCCTCAAAAAGTTGAAAATACAGCTACCCTATGACCCAGCAATCACATTACTGGGTATTTACTGTAAAGATACAAATGTAGTGGTCTGAAGGGGCACGTGTATCCGAATGTTCATAGCAGCAATGTCCACAATAGCCGAACTATAGAAAGAACCTAGACGTCCATCAACAGATGAATAGATAAAGAAGAGATGGTATATATACAACAGAATACTATGCAGCCATCAAAAGAAATGAAATCTTGCCATTTGCAATGACATG
>CM053608.1:72892216-72982302 GCA_028646535.1 Procyon lotor | reverse complement strand
AGAACCTAGACGTCCATCAACAGATGAATAGATAAAGAAGAGATGGTATATATACAACAGAATACTATGCAGCCATCAAAAGAAATGAAATCTTGCCATTTGCAATGACATGGATGGAACTAGAGGGTATTATGCTAAGCGAAATAAGTCAATCAGAGAAAGACAATTAATCATGATCTCTCTGATATGAGGAATTTGAGAGGCAGGGTAGGGGGTTGTGGGGGGTAGGGAAGGAAAAAGTGAAACAAGATGGAATTGGGAAGGAGACAAACCATAAGAGGCCCTTAATCTCATGGAACAAACAGGGTTGCTAAGGGGTGAGCAGTAGGGATAGGGTGGCTAGGTTATGGACTTTGGGAAGGGTATGTGCTATGGTGAGTGCTGTGACATGTGTAAGCCTGATGATTCACAGACCTGTACCCCTGGGGCAAATAATACATTATATGTTAATAAAAAAACCTATTTGAATTTAAGATATAGCATAGCATAATGATTAAGAACATATGCAACAAATGAATTAGTGGACACTACATCAAAAACTAATGTACTATATGTTGGTTAACTGAACATTAAAAAGAAAAGAATGTAAGTTCAGAAGCCAGAACTCCTGTGTCTAAACCCTAGTACTGTCACTAGGGGTTTGATTCTGGGAAATTTATTTAACTTCTAATTATATCTCCTTACCAGTAACATAGGGATAATAATATTTCTATACAAGATTGTTATAAGAATTTAGTCTTGAGGGGGCCTGAGTGGCTCAGTAGGTTAAAGCCTCTGCCTTCAGCTCAGGTCATGATCTCATATTCTGGAATCAAGCCCCACATCGAGCTGTCTGCTCAGCAGGGAGCCCGATTACCCCCCCTTTGTCCCTGTCTGCCTCTCTGCCTACTGTGATCTCTCTCTCTGTGTCAAATAAATAAATAAAATCTTCAAAAAAAGTTTTTAAAAAAGAAATTAGTCTTGTGAATGAATATATTAGAATGGCATCTGTATATTCAATTAAAAAAAAGAATCATTCTTAATTACCAAAGATAGTATAACCTAATTATTTTTATTCTTAGCAGGAAGCCCCTTTTAGATTAGTGTATTTGAATTTTACAGTGAAAATAATTTAGAAAATCAGATATAATTTATCAGATAGTTTATTATGTAACAAAAATGAAAACATCATTGTCATCTCTTAGTACAGTTTCCAAAAATGCCCTATTTCCAAAGTAATTTGTATGCAGAATGCTTGGATCTTTGTATATAAAACTTTTCATCTCACATAATCTAAAAAAATAGGACATTTGGTAAATAAATTTTTAACTTAATAACACGATCCCTTAAATTTATCAGAGAAAAGGTAATTTATCAACTATGGATAAAATCTGGTTTTCAGTATTGTCACTTTCTCACAACATATGACTTCTTTTCATAAATTTCATTGTTAAAAATAAACAGAGCATCTTTTAAAATTCTGGTCAAAGTGACTGGTCAATGGAGGCGTTGCAAATAAGGGGAGGTGATGGGGTGATTAGAAAGCAGTGTGGTCCAATAGCCAAACTATGGAAAGACCCTAGATGTCCATCAACAGATGAATGGATAAAGAAGATGTGGTATATATATATATATATATATATATATATATATATATATATACACGATGGAATACTATGCAGCCATCAAGAGAAACGAAATCTTGCCATTTGCAATGACACGGATGGAACTAGAGGGTATTATGCTAAGTGAAATAAGTCAGTCAGAGAAAGAAAAGTATCACAAGATCTCTCTGATATGAAGAACTTGAGAGGCAAGGCGGGGTTTTGTGGAGGGGGTGGGGGAGAGAAATGAAACAGGAAGGGATGGGGAGGGAGACAAACTGTAAGAGACTCCTAGACTCATGAAACGAACTAAGGGTGGCTGGGAGGTGGGGGAGTAGGGATAGGGTGGCTGGGTTATGGACATTGGGGAGGGTATGTGCTATGGTAATTGCTGTGAAATGTGTAAGCCTGACAATTCACAGACATGTACCCTGGGGCAAATAATACATTATATGTTAGTAAAAAAAAATGAAAAATAAAAAAAGAAAGCGGTGTGGTCGGCACCAACTGAGCAGTGGTGATCCAGAGCCAGCATGGCTGGCCTCTCTAAGGAAAGTGGTTTTGTGATTCTGACCCATGCTGCCAGCTTCATAATGGTAGCTCATCTAGCCATCAATGTTACCAAGGCCCAAAAGAAGTACTGAACGGAATATCCTATCGTGTACAGCATGGACCCTGAAAACGGGCACCCTTTCAACTGCATTCAGTGCGCCCACCAGAACATGTTGGAAGAATATCCACCCTTCTTATTTTTCCTAGCTGTTGGAGGTATTTACCACCCACGTATAGCTTCTGGCCTGGCCTTGGCCTGGGTTGTTGGACAAGTTCCTTATGCTCATGGTTATTACACAGGAAAGCCCAGCAAGCGGAGTCAAGGAGCCCTGGCCTCCATAGCCTCCATGGAGCCCTAGGCTCCACAGCCTCCAGCAGAGCCTCCAAATGCTGCCATTGAATTATAGGGTGTTTAAAAACTCATCCCTTTTGAGTGACTTTTATTTTCAGTTACATTTTTCTTTTCTAAATATAATGAAAACTTACCTGGCGTTAGCCTCGTACCTGAAAAAAAAAAAAGCAATGGAGAATAGATTATGAAATGTTATTTCATACACACACACACACACACACACACACACACACTCTCTCTCTCTCTCTCTCTCTCTCTTTACTTCTATTTTGTGATTAAAGGGAAAAAAAAACCAGGGAGGAATAAAATTAAGAGAATGTTATAGACTGTGTTCTCCTGAAATATGTATGTTTAAATCCTAACCCCTAGTGTGGTGATATTAGAAGATGGGGCCTTTGGGAGGTAATCAGGTTATGTAAGTGGAGCACTCTTGAATGGAATCAAGTGCACTTATGAGAAGAGACATGAGAGTTCACTCTGGCTCTCTGCTCTCCAGCATATGAGGATACAATGAGAAGATGGCCATCTATGAACCAGGCCCTCTGGATGTTCCAACACCTTGATCTTGGACTTCTAGCCTCCAAAACTAGGAGAAATAAATGTCTGTTATATAAGCTACCCAGTCTATGATAATTTTTTATAGCAGCCTTAGCTAAGATAGAGATAGGATATAAAAAGAGAGGTCATGATCTCAGGGTCCTGGGACTGAGCCCATGTTGCACTCCCTGCTCAGTGGCGAGTCTGCTTCTCCCTCTCCCACTTTCTCTCTGTCTCTCTGTCTCTCTCTCTCTAATAAATAAATAAAATCTTTTTTAAAAATAGTGAAGACATGAAGGCTTTAAGTTATGTGGCATGTCAATTAAAGGTAAGCTGTTCAGATCACACTTATTCGTGGTATGCAGGAAAAGTAGTTTCTTTTCAAAATACTAATCAGCTGGTTAGCTACTATGACAGTTCAGTCCTTACATGTGGAAAAGCTTTCTTGAAATGGGGCTGATGTAAACATCAGTGTTTAACTGTGATGGATCATGTTCTGTATGTAGCACAGCAGAGTCTCAGTATGTCCTGCCATGGGGGCATAGGAGGGATGAGTCATGAGTTGTTCTGAGCAGTAACATCTCACATAGAGTCACTTTTAGCTCATGAACCGGAGATCTCTGCCTTTCATCTTGATCAAGATTTATGGGGAAATAATAAGTGCAGGAAATATCAAGCCCATTTTTGAGGTAATTTTCAGTTTTTGTTCAAGATTTTCATTTCATAGTATTGAAACATTGTTCTTAATATTAAATAAAATATTTTCACATATAAAGTTAATGATAGCATTTATGTACTTAGGACTCCCTCCCTCTCAGAGAACATCCCTATCATTTTCTGTGAAGCAGTCAGTTGGTTTCACAGTTTTTCTGGATCTTTTTGGACATTTGTAGGTATGTACTGAGTAGCAATGACTTCCCAACAATTGCCCAAGAAATAAGTTGGAATCAATTTCTAGCAACTATTATTCCCTCAGTAATTCTTCGGATTCCTGGGGCGCCTGGGTGGCTCAGTGGGTTAAAGCCTCTGCCTTTGGCTCAGGTCATAATCTCAGGGTCCTGGGATGGATCCCCTCATCGGGCTCTCTGCTCCGCAGGGAGCCTGCTTCCCCCCTCTCTCTGCCTGCCTCTTTGCCTACTTGTGCTCTCTCTCTCTCTGTTGAATAAATAAATAAAATCTTAAAAAAAAATAATAATAATTCTTCGGATTCCTGAATTGGTACTAATTAGCTCTTAGCTGTTGCCACAATAATACTGGATAACTGATTACCTAATCCCCAGAAGCACTGGGGAAACATTTATTTCTTCTTCATAACAGGTTGGGGCCAGTTGAAATTTTGATGATCTAGACTGATCCAGATCTGATCTAGACTGCCCTCAGCAAGACGTGGCTTTAAGTTGAATATTTGATCTAAGTTGACTTTACCTTTCTTTCATCTTCCTCAGACCAGAAGCTATCTAAGGCATTGTTTTCTCATGGTAAAAGGCAGAGTAAACGTGCCAAAGCCCAACCAGGCATGAACCTTTTTTTTTTTTTTTTTTTTTTTTTTAAAGATTTTATTTATTTGACAGAGAGAAACACAGCGAGAGAGGGAACACAAGCAGAGGGATTGGTAGCGGGAGAAGCAGGCCTCCTGCCGAGCAGAGAGCCCGATGTGGGGCTCGATCCCAGGCCCCTGGGATCTGACCTGGGCCGTAGGCAGACGCTTAACGACTGAGCCACCCAGGCGCCCCAAGGCATGAACCTTTTAACCCTCTGCTTACGTACTTCTGCAAACATTGTACTGGTCAAATCAAATCACATGAGCAAGTCTAACATCAAAGAGGGAAAAAAATATTCTTTGATTCTAGCGGGAGGTTCACATGGAATATGGCATAGCTGTGGGAAAAAGTGGGGAATTGGGAACAATAATGCAATCTGCCATGCTTCACCTTCTAGATCACAATTACTCACATGACTTCCATACGAAAAATACCTTAATTCTAATAATCTCTATTTCTCACACATCCTAGAATTGTCATTAATTTATGGAATTAGTTTCAAAGTTCAGGATTTTCTGATTTGTGTCAATTCTAGATGCAGCCTCTCCTGACTTGAAACCTTGTCAGTTTAAGAGACAAGTTGTCTAATCCTCCCCCATGACAAACTATCTCCCAACACAATTGTGAAATAGGGACATTTCACAATGTTCACTGTAGCCACAGTGAACACTCCATTCAAAAAAAGGTCACAATGAGAGGCTCATGGCGTCACTGGTCCATAGTAATTCTGAAATCCCACGGGATGAATGTTGTCAGGTCTCCCTATCCTGGAGAAAGGGAATATTCTTTGATTAGGACCTGCTACTCCTCCCTGAGAATTAGCTAAATAGGGAATGAGGTTGTATTAGCTCTTCTCTTGGTGAATGTATTCGGAAGCATCAAGATTTTTAAGACAAGGAAAGAAAAACCTTTCCTTTTTAATTTTTGACTTTCTTCTAGGACAGAATAACACAGGTCTCTAGATTCATAAGATCTCGGTGACATGTATTCATATTCTTTACTTTATGAAAAATTATTTAATTTTTTGACTAGGTAATGTATTTTCATGACCCAAGCATCAAAAAGTATACAGAGGTATAGAGTGAACCATCTACCTTTGAGTATATTCCCATTTTTTCTCTTTTTTTCACACAGAATTGTAATGTACTGTATTATACAATGTGTCTTTTTTCACTTAATGTATCTTATAGATTTTCCCACATCAGTACAGAAACAACTCTCTCATGATGTTTTAGAGCTGTGCATCATTTCATTTAATGGGTACACTATAGTTTTTAATTAGTTTTCCATCAAAGGACAGTTAGAGCATTCCAGATGTTTGGCTATTATAGATAATGTTGCAATAAATAATCTTGTATGCCTGTCTTTATGCACATTGGTTAGTATATTTGTAGGAAAAAAAATCCAAAAGTGGAAATATTGAGTCAAAGGGTTTATGAGTATGTAATTTTGAAAGAAACTACCAAATTATCTTTGATGGAATTTCTAACAATATTACTCCCACCAACAATATGGAGAGGGCCTCTTTTTCTATGGCCCTGTCAATAGTATGTTAGCAAACTCTTGGAATTTGGCCAATTTCCTAAGTGAAAATAAAGTTGCGTTTCTTTTATTGTGAATGAGGAGAACTTATTTCATGTATTTAGGGCTGTTTGTATTTTCTAGAATTTATATTAACTGTTCTTAGACTGTGACCAAGTTTCATTGAGTTGCTAGATTTTGTCTTCTTGCCTTAAGTAGATACTGGGTAAATGAGTATTTTGTAGGAGCTACATGTATACCAAGGAGATTAGTCCTTTTTAGGTTACTTGAATTGTAAATATTTTTCATGTGAATTGACTTTCTTTATAGTTTTCTAAAAACTATTTAGAATTTTATTTGTTTTTCTTTAACATATGGCCTAATTTATCAATTTTTCTTTTATGGTTTCTAGATTTTGTATAACAGAAAAGCCTTTCTCTACTTTAAGATTATAAAAAGAATTCTCATATCCTTTCTTATATTACTTTTACTATTATTACATTTAGTCTGATCCTTTGAAAAATTTTTTGGCGTATGTGTAAGATAGAGACCCAACTTTTTATCCTATGGCTACCCAGTTTTCTCAATACCACTCACTGTATTCTCTATCTTTTCTCCATGAATATGAAATGCCACTTTATCATATACCAAAATTCTGGGTTGTTTAGGGTCTATTTCTGAAGCTCATTTTTTCCTTAAACTCACATCTCTGCTCATGTAATAGTTCCATATTGGTTTCATTACTGAGGCTTTATAGTGTTTTATGTGGTAGAGTTACTCATTCCTCATTCTTGTTTCCTGAATTTTCCTGGACGTTCTTGTTTATTTATTTTTCTATATAAACCTTAGAATAATTGTATTTCATTCTGGAAAATAAATATTGATTTCTTTTGGGGTGACATTATATTTACAAATTCGCTTTGAGACGATGAATGTCTTTACAATGAGATTCCTATCCAAGAACATGGTATGTGTTTCTATTTATTCCGGTTGTCTTTTATGTCCTTTAGAAGCATTTTGAAACCCTTCTCCATGTGGTCTTCATAGATTTCTGATTAAGTGTTTTTCTTTCTGATGCTATGTATGACTTAACATATGTGATGCTGAGAAGGAAGGACTTGTTAGCTCTTTTAATCCTAGCTCTACATCCAGGTTCCTGCAGGACTAGAAGAAACAGATAATGTAATAAAAAGGCATATGAAAATTTTAAGTGCAATTGAGGGGACAGGTGGGAAAGTGTAGCCCACCTGGTGCTAACTAGCTTCTGTCATCCTGTCCAGTGAAAGCCACCAGATTTGTCTGGGACACAGCATGGGAAAAACACAGTGCCCTAGAAGGGCCACAGAAGGTAGACAGGTGTCATTTAGAAGTGAATCTAAGAATTTTTATCAATTAGACTTGGCTGTATGTAATAGCTATCCCAAATAATAGTAACTCTAAACTTAGGTAGGTGTTTGTTTTTCTCTCCTACACATGAGTTCTGGGTGTTGGCACTCCAGCCCCAGTGTGGTCATTTCATAATCAGTGATCCACGCTCCTTATTTCTTTTCCTCCTACTGTCTTCAGTGCGTGGTTTCTATCTTCAAATTTGCCTCACGGTTCAAGATGGCTGAAGAAGCTCTCACCAAAATGCACATTTCAGGCATGAGGACAGAGAAGGAGGAGCGGGGCAAAAAGTGCACCGCCAAGCTAAGCCAACCTTCTTTTAAAGCCTCACTTTTTTCACTCCCCGCCCCCTTCTGTATGAGGGCTTGCTCCCAAGAATATAGGGAGTCTGCTACTAAGGAAGAAGGGGGAAATGAATTTCAGGAAAGCGACTTCCAGTTCCTGCCCCAACAAGAACATTTTTTCATTTTCTTCTCAAACTGCAGTGAGAAGGAGAAGGAAAAATCCCAAGAAGAAAATAGGAAAGTGAAAAAAGTGAGTGCAGTTTGATTATTTTGTACATTTTAGGATCATTTAAAACAACCCAGAGGTCAGCAAACTCTGAACTGGAAATCACTGCTTTAGTCTTTTAGTTTCTCAGCTCTAAAATATTTTCAAGAGAAATTGGGCCACATGTTCTCTTTTTTTTCTTTAGACTTGAGGAACCTCAGTAAGGAGTTAACACATAATCTCCAAAGGGCACAGTTTGTACAGGGCTCACAAAGATGATTAAGACCCAGTCTCTGCCTTTGGATTCAGAGGGCTTCCAGAAAATATATATGACTTTCTTTCTTTTTAGAAGCCACTAGACTGATCAGAGTTAGAAGCAGCTTTTTGAGGGGATCTGAAGGGAGGTGTGGGAGGGTGTCTCTTATCCTGTGGGTCTTAGAGTAGGGCTATGAGAGAGATGGGGTGCTGGGAGGCAGGGAGGGAGATGGAGAACATGTATTATTTACAATCTGTGTGAAAAACTTTGAAACATAGCTTAGAGAGCAAATATAATCTGTCCATGCAAGAGGACTGAGGACACAGACCCTCCACGTCCTTCAGATCTGAAACAGCCTCTGGCACCTGAAGCCTCACTCACCTAGGGGAGAGGAGTTCTGGGGCTGCTTTCAATTCTCAGAGGCTTCATTCTGTTATTGAATTCAGATATTTTTTGTATTGAATTCAGATAATAAGACAACCTTATTCTTTAAATGACTATAAATACACCAAAATGTTACATTAAATTTTGGGTTCTCAACTGTAGCCATTTAAGATTTTTCAATATATCCAAACACAAGGCAAATAAAGTGGTAAGAATTTCAATTCACATATTTCTTGGAACATCTTTTCTTCATTATTTTTTCTTTTTGCTCTTGGATTTATTATGTTACTTCCCATGGTAAACTTAAGAACTAGCATGGTCGCCTAGAAAAAAAATATTTTTAAAAGGAATTAGGGCAACCGAGATGTCTATCAGTAGGTAGCCGAGGTATCCTTCAGATAAACTGCAGTACCTGCTGATACCAGAGTATTACTCACTGTTAAAAAGAAATGAGCTATCAAGGCATAAAAAGACATGGAGGAAAGTTAAGTACATATTACTAGGTGAGAGAAACCAATCTGAAAATGCTACATACTGTATGATTCCAATTATATGACATTTTGGAAAATGCAAAACTACAGAGACAATAAAAAGATCAGTGGTTGCTAGGGCTTGCAGGGAGTGAAGGACAAATAGGCAGAGCAGAGGATTTTTAGGGCGGTGAAACCTCTATATGTTACTGTCATGATTGATATGTGACCTTAAACATTTATCAAAACCCATTGAAGGTACAACACCAAGAGTGAGCTTTAATGTAAACTGTGGACTTCTGGGGATAATGATGTGTCAGTGTAGGTTCATCGATTGGAACAAATGTACCACTCTGGGGAGTGATACTAATAGTAGGGGAGGCTGTATGTATGAGCAAAGCCTATATGGGAAATCTCTGCTCTCTGCTCAATATTGCTGTAGACCTACAGCTGTTCTAAAAAATAAAGTCTATTTAAAACATTTTAAAAAGAAATTAGGGATTAATATAAGAACTGCAAGAGTGTGTACTTGTGGGATAATTCCACAGAGTAACTCTGCTGAAAAAGCCTGACACCCAGGTGCTACCATCTGAAGGGCTGAAGCCACCATTTGTGATGTGTTATGTGGGACCAATAAGTAAGACACAAGAGAAAAAATGTAAATGTTACCACATCCTGTTCTATCAGTGGCTTTGCCACGACTCACTTTGGTTTTACTCTGCTGAGTCTCTGCTGCTTCTGAACTTCTTGATTTCATAACGGAAACTCTGAGTCTTTGCTGCTTTACAAAATTTCATTTCTAAACTTATTCTTTCTTAGGAATGATAATATAGACACCACTCTTACAAACACAACATAGAAAACCATAGCCCTCTAAACAATTTGTTTCTCTATCAGAGAAGGCAATAGAGCTACAGATGGTATGTTCAGTGAGCCGAAAACTTAGGGTTGAGAAGCTATTAATTCTCTCAGCAGCTCTTCTACTCACAATTTTATGGTCCCCGGAATTGATGTCATTCAGAGTCTGCTTCATACACAATAAATCTTTAAAATGAGAAAAATAAAATTAACTCGTGTAGGAATATTTACAGCACAAGAAGCCAAAGCTATTGTCTTAGTAATCAATTGTATTAGTAATCTTTTGCAGTGTAACAAATTACCACAAATGTAGTGGCTCCAAACAACATAAACTTATCATCTCACAGTTGGTGTGGGTCAGGTGATAGGCATAGCTTATCTGGGTTCTCTGTTCTGGGTCCTCACCTGATTGAAATCAAGGTGTGAGCCACCAAAATACTTAAGTATTTACCAGAGAAATAGTTTTTCTAAATTTTTATTCAGTAGTCCCATAGCCTTCTCAGTAAGTTTCAATGTCTTCCTTTGATATAATAGCATCTGTAGAAAGCCACCCTAGTTTTTTCATTCCAATTATCTTCAGTTAAGAAATATTTATTGAGGGGCTCCTGGGTGGCTTTTAGGGTCCTGGGATTAAGCCCCACATCAGCTCCCTGCTCAGCAGGGGAGTCTGCTTTTCCTTCCCCCTCCCCTGGCTCATACTCTCTCTCAGTTACTGTCTCTCTCTCTCTCTCTGTCTCTCAAATATTTATTCATTCATTTATTCATTCATTCATTCATTCATTCATTCATTCATTCCTTTATTTATATATTGAGTGCCTCTTATTTGCCACTTCAAGGCACTAGAAATACTAGATGAATAAGAGGACCTTATCCTAGGAAATGAATGATCTAGTAGTGAAGCAGATTGGGGAGGGACGTTAAGGGAGACCAAGCCTGAAGCATTTTGAGAAGAGGAAAGAAACTCAGAGTAACTGCCAAGATCAATTGTCTTGATCCTACAACTAGTGAGTAACTGGAAATTTTCTGCAAGTGACAAATTTGTCATGGGCGCTGTTGTAGTCTATGAAACAGAGTCTATGAATCAGTCTGCAGAGGTCATCTGAGTTGATTAAGACTGTTACAGACTTAATGGTCAAAATGATATTCTCAGTGAAAGACCAAGTATAAGCAACAGTTTTACGACAGTGTTTATAGTTGGAAGATACAGCCATGTTTACCCAACCCATAAGGGAGATGAAACTGTGAGAGAGGATCAAAGGGCAGGTGAAGACTTTTCTAAACACAGTTATGCAAGTGGAAGGAAAGAGTCTGGGAAGTACAAGAGTATGCTGAAAGCTTCCACAAGCTACTGGTGCCATCTTATACCTTGAACTCTAGGTAGAACCCCAGAGATTTTAGCTTCTAACTCCTGTCAGCTCTTGTGTCCTTATCCAGTCCTTTTCCCCTTTCCTCTAATTGTGATTGATGCTGAAATTGAGTATCTCTCAGAATGGAAACCTAGGAATTGTTCAGGATTTTTTATGATGATGGAGGTCATGTTCCAGGGCTCACAGTATCATGAAACTTGTAGCTGAAGTAACACTTTTTAAAGGGTTTTCTCTTTGGAAAGACTTAAAAATACGAAGATGACATTGGTCACCTATGAGTTAGGGAAGAGAGTCTCTGATGCAAGTTTGGGTGGAGTCAGTGATGTATTGTCTTTTCTCTGAGGACGGGAGTCTGTATGTTCAGGAAAGTTGAGTTGGCAATGAGTTGAGTCTTGCCTGGATTGAACTTGGATATAAGATTGTCCAGTAATGTGTTCTAAAAGGGAGCTCCATTGTTAAGGTCTCAAAAGTCACATGAGATCACATAATATTTCCTTTCCTGAGACCTTTCTAGTAGGAATGGATAGCCAGGAATCCTGATTTAATTCAAAGGATGGTGCTTCTTGACTTTTTACCTCCCTCAGGAGGCACCCTGCAAGAAAGAGAGTCCCAACAGTGCATGACACTAAGTCTTTCAGCTGCAGAAGCAAGAGTTCAAATGTCTCTTAGGGTATTGTTTCTCGAACATATATGATCACATGAATCTCCTAGAAATCTTACTGAAATGCAGGTTCTGTTGTAGTAGGTTACTAGGATGGAGTTGATGAGAATTTGCATTTCTAACAAGTTCCCAAGTGATACCGATGCTTCTGATCCACAGACCTCACTTTAAGTAGCAAAACTTTGGAACATCAGAATAGGGAAAACATACCTTAGAAAATGTCATTATGGTCTTCATACATTATAAAACCACAAAATTAAAGTAAACTTAGTTTATCCCATGCAGCTGAGGTAGGAATTAAAGAACTCTTTAGGAAGACTTACAGATGCGAGAAAAAACCAAAACCCAAACAGATACATTTGCTGAAGCAAATCCTTAAAGGAAAAGGATGGGAAATGTGGCAGTTGCTAGAGAAGCAGACAAACCTAACTCCATTATCCTCTATTCTGAAGGATATATGATCTTCTGTTTTAGTTTTAGGGACAACTTAATCTGGTGAAAGAATTGTGCCAAACCCTCACACCCCATCCTTCTCCCACTTCGCCCTCTCATGCTCTGCCATTCAGCCCATAGCTGCCACTGGCTCTCAACTACTTTTATACAATAAGGAAGAACTGTGAGTGAGTTTTAGGGTTGGTTGTCAAATAATATAGAGTGATCTGGGTGGGGCTGTGGGGCGAGTAATGAAATCTCCCTAGGGTTAGAGTAATGGTGCAAGGCTGATTAGCAGATAGCTTCAGTACCCTTCATTGTAGTAGGTTATTTGAATATTTAATGCAGCACAGTTCAAGGATCAGGAGAATTTGTATTTCTCTTAAAACAGTGCAGTAAAACCTCTCTTGTATAATAGATGCTATTGTAATGCAATCTTGAAAGTAGTTTTCAAGTTCATAGGGTTGCAGAAGTTCTACTTGATCTGTTCACATATACAAATGTGACTTTCCGTGCTCCTCTTTCTACTGCTATTTATATCAGCTGTCCTACAGATCAGCTTTCTTTGCAGCATCTGATATAAATAACCACAGATCTCTTAAGTATGATCTGCTCAAGATTTCCAGGTAGTTCATGGACTGATATCTAGTTACTTATATTTATGATTTGGTGGTGATATGCTTTTGTTACTAATATAAATTAATACTTTTCTTTTAAATGGAATAACTGTTATACCTGAACTCAATGATTTTGTTAAAAAACTACTCTTCCTAATGAGCAGGTAAGCTGAGTTTGGACATTGCAGGGATATTTACAAATAAGGAGCAGTGGTGGTCTTTTGAGGCCATGCCCTTGAGATGGAATTTTCAAGAGAGACTTCAGATGAAATCCAAATGTAGAAATGAACATAACGTACTCAGGAGAATGCAGCTGTCTGATTTGCCCCAAGTCTGCGGATATCTTTCAGACCTAAGGAGTGTGGGCGTCTGCTTATTTCCATGCCCCTTACACTGTAGCTAAAAGAAACCTGAAATATGCCTACTTCTTTGAAAAAAATATCAGTCAACAAAAGCTGGAATATAAAACTCTTTTTAGGATGAAACCAACCAATAACATTCTTATACTGAAATTATCCGCGTTAAAGGCTACTCTGTCTGGCTTCTGCACAAAATTCTTCAAAAACATTTGTTCATTTTAACCATTTTAGTTGTATTTTGATCTGGAATGTACACTTGATTTTTAGGTAATGTTGCAGCAGTCATTAGAAGATTTTTTTTTTAAATATTTATTTATTTGACAGAGGGAGAGAGAATACAAATAGGTAGAGAGGCAGGCAGAGAGAGAGGGAGAAGCAGGCTCCCTGCTGAGCCGAGAGCCCGATGCAGGGCTCGATCCCAGGACCCTGAGATCATGACCTGAGCCGAAGGCAGAGGCTTTAACCCACTGAGCCACTCAGGCGCCCCTCATTAGAAGATTTAAAGACCAGGGGTGCCTGGGTGGCTCAGTTAGTTAAGCATCTGCCTTTGGCTCAGGTCATGTTCATGGGGTCCTGGGATCAAACCCTGTGTTCTGGTTCCTCGGTGGGGAGCCTGATTCTCCTTCTCCCTCTGCTCCTTCCACACCACTTGTGCTCTCTCTCTCTCTGTCAAATAAATAAGTAAAATCTTAAAAAAAAAAAAAAAAATTTAGGGACACCTGGGTGACTCAGTGGGTTAAAACCTCTGCCTTTGTCTCAGGTCATGATCTCAGGGTCCTGGGATCGAGCCCTGTGCCAGGCTTTCTGCTCAGCAGGGAGCCTGCTTCCCCCCACCCTCTCTGCCTGACTCTCTGCCTACTTGTGATCTCTCTCTCCCATCAAATAAATAAATAAAATATTAAAAAAAAAAGATTTAAAGACCAAAGTATGGAAAGAAGTGTAACTATATACACAAAAGCATTATTAAGTAAGCTATAGTTTTTTTCTACTGGTAATAAGTCCAAATATCATTAAATCTAAATAATGAAATCTTTAATAATATAAATAATGCATTTTATTAAGCATTTTTCATTATTTTAGTCATTAAAATGTAATTCAATTATGTTAATAGAATTTTAATAGAATTTAATCTAACATTACCATGCAACTTCAGAATTTGAATTTTTAAATAAATTTGTAGTAAATACAAATCCATTTTATTTTCATTTTTCATTGTACAATATAAGGGATGAAAATAGAACATAATGGCAATTTCACAAATCCAATTTATTAACGTCTATATAGTAACCATACTATTATTCTGCAATAACCGTATGCCCTCTTAAAATTCAGATCCTGTCCTTGCTATTAGGACCATGTTTGTAGTCCCATTATATCTATTACAAACAACTTATAAAGGAAAGAATGCTGGACTGGATTCAACTCTCTAGTTTGTATTCTTACCAGATCTATAGCACTAAGCGTTAGTTTTCCATTTAGTGAACCAGTAATTCTAATCTAAACCTTGCCTATTTTATGGAGAAGTATTTTTTTATTGTGTTCAGTTAGCCACTGTATAGTACATAATTAGTCCTTGATGCAGTGTTCAGTGATTTGTTAGTTAGGCATGCTTTTATGGAGAAGTATTAACTGAGATGGCAATAAATTGAGATTGGAAATAAAGCAGTGTGAATGTTTGTTTTTGTATCTCTCATGATAGGCTAGGTTTTGCAGCAATAACAAAAGAAAAAGTCCTAAATCTCAGTGGCCTGAATCATGGAAGCTTATTTCCCTCTCATGCTTCACATCTACAGGAGTTGGGCTCATTGTAATCCCTATGAGACTCAGGCTAAGGCATGCTCCATGCTAATATGTGCTTCCACAATCACTAGGTGAGGAGAAAGATGCAGATAGGTCATGCACTGGCACCTAAAACTTTCTCCCAGAAATGACACTGCAATTCTGCTCACATTCCATTGACCAGAGCAAGTCACAGGACCACGCTGAACTTCAGAGTCAGATGAGAGAGGAAATGCAAATATCTATATCTGTATCTGTATCTATATCTGTATCTCTATAATAAAAAGTAAGAAGAAAGGCAGAGGGACACGATCCCTGCTGAGGAATCCTATAGCTACACTGGGGAAGATTTTGGGGGGAACATGAGTTAAGAACAGGCTTTTGAAAAATGGGAGATGGGACGGTCATGGCATTATGGGGAGGAAGTGATGAAGTAAAATACAGAGATGAAAAATTCGTCACAGAAATTCTGATTTGGGGGCTGTTCTTAATGACTACATTTATATCGTTTTTGTGAAAATCTTAGGACCTTTTAATCCAATGACTCAGTTTTTCTGTGTCTCTTTCTCTTGCACATTGTGTTATTGCTTTCCCATTTAAAAGTCCAGCAATGAGAGAAATTTTGGAAACTGTGTATTTCTGTGTGCTCAATCACTCCTTAAAACTGAAAAGATCTGTTAGGAAACCACTGGGTACTCCATACTTCTTTTGTCACCTGTAATCACTTAATTGCTTGAACTGTGCTCTCTAGACTTGGCAGTTCATTTTAGTACGAGATCAATACAAGATTACATGATTAAATCAAGTAAGTGTATGTAACTTTCACACTCATTGCAATTTCTAGGAACCACTGCCAATATTCAGCATTGTCATTTAATCATGGCAGCGGTCAAGGCTAGTGTACTTGTAACTTCATTTTCCTAAATTTTAGCCTTATATTTGTGAGAACATTGCAGCCGTGCTGTCTTTAAACTGAGTTCATATTACTTTGGAACTAAAGCAACTTTTTGAGACAGAAATTAAGTGCCACCCTGATGCCAGTCATCGCGAATTTCCAACTCTTTTTAAAGGAGGTGGTTCTATTCATTTTCTAGGGCTGCCATGACAAATTACTGCAAACTGGGTAGTTTAAAACAACAGAAATTTATTCTTTCACAGTTCTGGAGGCCAGAATCTGACATCAAAATGTCAGAAGTTAATATTTCCTCTGGTATCTCCAAGGAAGAATCCTTCCTTGCCTCTACCTGGCTTCCTGTGGTTCTCAGCAATCTCGGGCATTCCTTGACTTACAGGTGCATCACTGCAGTTGGCTTCCGCCGTCACATGACTGTTTCCCCTCTCTCCCTTGTGCAGCTCTGTGTTCCTGGCTCCAGTTGTTTCTCTCATTATAAGGACACCAGTCATTGGATTCAGAGCCCAACTGTAATCCAGTGTGACCACATCTTAACCATATTACATCTGTAAAGACTACTTCCAAATAAGGTCACATTTACAGGTACAAGTAGGTTAGGATATCAACATATCTTTTGGGTTGGGGACACAATTCAACCCACAACAATGGCATTAATGAAACTTTTCTGTAAATCTGTGGCAAAATTCTGTGGACTACTTCAGCCCCGAAATACATGATATATACTAATTTCAGCAAAATCAAGGGGCGCCTGGGTGGCTCAGTGGTTTAAGCCTCTGCCTTTGGCTCAGGTCATGATCTCAGGTTCCTGGGATTGAGCCCTGCATCGGGCTCTCTGCTCAGCAGGGAGCCTGCTTCCCCCTCTCTCTCGGCCTGCCTCTCTGCCTGATTGTGATCTCTCTCCTCTCTGTCAAATAAATAAATAAAATCTTTAAAAAAAAAAATCATTCCCTTTGCCTCTGATTGCCACTTTATTTAAAATTCTTCATTATTGTTTACTTGTCCTAAGACCTGGTTCCTTGATATTGGCTCTTCTCTTTCTCTTGATTTTCTCAGTGGGACTTGTCAAACATCTACCTTGTTTCTAAAAGCATTGGGAGGCAGTTCAGATGAACCAGAGTAGACATGCCAATGATCAAGGGTGAGTCACTGTTTCCCCCCTCTGTCAGGGATCTGCTGACAGATACTAATGGTAGCTGTCATTGAACTAAATATGAAGCAATGGTAAAAGAAAACAAGGTTTGCACTGCTTTTAATACAGACACTTTGAATTGTTTATCCTTGCTCTTCAACAACTACATTGGGCACATTTAGCTAAATGCTTTTTAAAAAGCAGGATCTTGGAGGACCATCTTTCCTTTCAAAGTAATGTTAATATAATTTTGAGTATAAGGGTAAAAAATGTTAGAAATTTCCATTTTGGATAATAAATTAAGATCCAATGCCATATCCTTTTATATTACACTCTATCAAACTAATACATACTATATGTTACACAGAAATGTAGTTGTTGCTCAAAGTGATAAAATGATTTGATTCTACCTAACAGAATTGCAAATCCTTTTAATTATAGTAACAAAAGATGGCATGTTGTATTGTAACCCTTGTCCAGAAGGAGACAAGAGTATGGATTTTGAGGTCTCTTAAGGATCATATGGTTTTGTAATTCTAATATTTACCTGTCCCTAGTACAAGGATTTATAACCTAAGATCCAGAACGTGGATAAAAAAAGATGCATCTTTATTTTCACTAACTCTGATATTTGATACATTCTTAATTATGAATGTAAGCAAGAAACCATTGTATTGTTGGTCACAAATAGAAATCATTGATTTTTTTTATTTCATTTTATATTTTTTTTCATTTTATTTTTTTTTAAGTAGGCTCTACCCCTAATGGGGCTTGAACTCATGACCCTGAGATCAAGACCTGAGCAGGGACCAAGAGTCAGATGTTTAATTGACTGAGCCACCCAGGTACCCCCGTAGAATATTTTTAAATATGTCGTATCATTTGTGCTCATCACTACTTCAAAATTATGTTAGCTACTCAACATGGTGGTAGACCTTGTTATTTAGTGCATTAATAATTATTTTGTTTTGTTAACTTTTTATACAATTAATTTTCATTGTAATATCTTCATGCATTTCAAGAAATGGTTCTTCAGGCTTCATGTACTGCCAAAATGGCCCATAACACAAAAACAGAACCTCTGTGTTAGTTTTAGTGCTTTCTATTTTATGATAGCAGGTTAAACAGCAGGATCAAATGTTAGCATTAAATACTGCAACTTCATTTCTTTTTCAGTCAATTTATTCGTCATCTGATTTTTTTTTAGAATATTATGCTACCTAACATTGGGCTACATGACTTAAGGTACAGGTTATAAAAATGGAAATATAATATAATTCCTATTCTCAATGAAGTATAATATAATTCCTATTCCCTAATCCAGTTGGCTACATAGCACATGAATTGCCATTGTTTGTATATCTTATTTTTTTTTAAGATTTTTTTTATTTATTTGACAGAGAGAAACACAGTGAGAGAGGGAACACAAGCAGAGGGAATGGTAGCGGGAGAAGCAGGCTTCCTGCCGAGCAGGGAGCCCGATGCGGGGCTCTATCCCAGGACCCTGGAATCATGACCTGAGCCGAAGGCAGAGGCTTAACGACTGAGCCACCCAGGCGCCCCTATATATCTTAAGATAATAACATATAAGGCTTTAAAAAATGTTTTCCAAATACATAATACATAATCTCTCTTAAACAGAGAGAAATGGAGTAAGAAAAAGGTCAACTCTTCCAAATTGTAGTTCAGAGGGATTGTTATTTCACATCACTGTTTCCTTAGAAAATCCTACACTAGAATATCCTCAGTCTTCTGTACTGTCTAGTCTACACATTTTTTTAAAGTATAAAATAGGGTGCCCAGGTGTCTCAGTGGGTTAAACCCTCTGCCTTCGGCTCAGGTTATGATCTCAGGGTCCTGGGATCGAGCCCCACATTGGGCTCTCTGCTCAGCAGGGAGCCTGCTCCCCACCCTCCCACCCCCTGCCTGCCTCTCTGCCTACTTGTGATCTCTTTCTCTCTCTGTGTCAAATAAATAAATAAAATATTTAAATAAATGTATAAAATAGTTCATTTTATGAAAATGAAACATGAAAATGAAATTTTCATTTTATGAAAATTTTATGGAAAAAATTGGCTTGAGGACCTCAGAAAGAGCAAAGAGGAAGAGGGGGAATGATTTTGGGGTTGAGAAAGTAGTTGCTGTCCATGTACTTTGATACAGTTGATATGCAGTTGTTTTCATTTCAACTTTTTTCTAAGTGCAAATACTCACAAAAATTCAGAAAAAAGATAGAAGCAAGCTGAGATAAACAGCCTGGCTTCCCTATCATCTGGTTGATTGTAACCTTGCTGTAAAGAAACTATCACTAGAGTTCTCTTTACTCAAGAGTTGTTTTTATAGACCAACAGCTTGTTAGAGCATTACTTGGCAGCCTGCTATAAATGAGAATCTTGAGCCCCTACCCCAGACCTATTGAATCATGATCTTCATTTTAATGAGATCTCTGAGTGGTTTGAATGCACATTAAATTTTGAGAAGCACTGATGACTTTAAGTTCAACTATAATAACAGAGAATATTAAATTCCTACACCTCACTCTTTCATGGCTTCAGTCTTTAGCTGTTGTTTGTATCTTCACCAGGAGAGATGAGGCCCATATTAATAAAAATGCATTTAATAATTAGTTTGGGTGAAAATCTCATTAAGTGAGGCAAATGTTCCTGAAGAGCTTGTAAACAGATTTTCATAATGGAGAACACAGTGTATTAGAAAAACCAGCCCCTGTTGAGGCCACAAACTTGCCAGGAGAGCTCAGTAAATGTAAGTGGTAAATATGTTTAGAGGGAGCAAGAAGGCCCAAGTATTGCATTTAGGCAAATAAATCATAAGTGCCTGGTGTGCCAGGGAAAATTAATGTTTTTCCCGCACCAGGTCTGTCATGTTCACACATGAATGTATTTCATTCAGAAAAAGTAAAGGCTCTTAGAATGGCACAGTCTGGTTTTATGAGAAACAGATGTGTCATGGTTCACCCACTCCCTGACCACCTGTGGTTTCCCCATGACTCAACTTTCTTGAATAAAGGGAGTTAACTCTTGGATCGTGAACAAATTCTAAATTACATATTTATTTTCTTCCTCCTCATATTTCTCTTCACTGCTCACTGCCATGACAGAACCTTACAATTCAGAGAAGTTTGAATAAACTACAAAAAGAATGTTTAACACTCTAAAGCATTTTCACTCAAAGGCAAGTCCTTGTTCTGATATTTAGACTGAGGTTCTATTAAAAGTTCAAACAGAATACCAGCTTATCCAGCCAATTAGAAAGAGTGATTTTTGATTATAATCTAAAGCCACCTGGTAATGAGTTGTTTTAACTTACTGCTAGTGTTTTAGTTGAGGGTAGGAATTATTCTCATTCAGAAATACACTTTAGATGCCATTGGTCAGTCACTTAATCCTCAGCTACCCCTATTCATGGAATAATGTGGGCAAATTAAAATCATTAATATTCTGTAAACCTTAGTACCTGCTATTAAAACTTACTTTAAAGCACTTCCTCCAATTGCTCACAAGTAGCCAAAAGAAGGAATTTGAACTTTCATTTCTCCTACCATACTCTGCTTTCCATTCAGCAGAAAAATGGATAGGGAAATGGTCCAAACATAGGTAGGTGAATGGAAAAATACAAGATACAAAAATGCCCACATAGGGAACAGTCATGGATACTTGAACAGTCACTGACAATATTTTTTTAATATTTTTATTTCAATTGACATGATCAATTTAGGGTTGTTTTTGACATAGCATCAAGGCATTTGGTTTTCCTTTTCATAGAATATTTTTTATTTCAGAAAGCATTATTTAATTAAAAGCAAACATGTAAATTAATGTAGCCTGTCAAAGAAGTACTCACCATTCATAGTCAAATTATAATTACAGATTAACAACACTTCCCAAAGAAACGAAACTTTTTTTTGAAACCTATAATTACCTCATTGTTTATCATTTTAAAATTGAAATGCAAAGAACGTGGGTTTAAATTCCATAACACTTTGGTCTGTATATCTTGCTATCATAATGCTATCCAAAAGTAGCAAATGATAAATTTTACATACTTTTTATAAATGGAGAAACATAAGTGACAAAAAAGCAAATAACCTGAATCCAATGTGAGGCATTCACAAACTTTGAAAAGGACTTTCAAATACATTCTATGAGAGTGCTTTTTGAGTTCAAATGTACAACCTCTATCTAGAGTGAAAGAATATAATTAGATATAATTAGTAATAAAGATTTACTAGAAATCAAGTTCAATGCCATTTTGATTTTTCAGAAAATATCCTATTTCAATACAGTAGGGATGGAAATATAGCACTACTTAGAGTTTACTCAAGTCTGATAACATTCAATGAATTATCAATGTACTTTGGGATTTATTAATTTTATAAGCAATAAAATCACATGATGGTAGATTTTGGTCATAGGCTGAGCTGTAGAAAAGGGATGGCCTTTTTTGAAGTTGAAGTTATTTTTCTTGTCGCCACAGTATGATACATTTTAAGTCCGTTTTATTAAAAAAAACACGAACATTTCAGAATGCAAAGTTATGCTATATGATCAAATATCCTTCTATCTAATACATTAAAATCAGTGCATTTGAATTTAAAATGCTTTGAATTAAATAGATATATAGTAAAAATGCCTGATCCATTGGTCACAGTTATACTGATTTTGTATCTTTTTTTTTTTTAAGATTTTATTTATTTATTTGATAGAGAGCATGAGTAGGGGAGAGGGGCACAGGGAGAAGGGGAAAGCAGCTCCCTGCTCAACAGGGAGCTGGACCCAGGACACAGGCCTCCATCCCAGGACCCTGGGCTCATGACCTGAGCCAAAGGCAGACACTTAACCAACTGAGCCACCAAGGTGCCCCTGATTTTGTATCTTATAAGCAAAGCTACAGTGATGCTAAAAAGTTGTAATTTGCCCGGGATTAATCCTTTTACCTGATTATAGCATCCTACAAAAGAAGTTTTTATTGTTCAATTCTTCCACTTCTAACCCTTCAACATGTATTTAGTGGGTTTCATCAGCTTGTGTTACTCAAAAGTGTGTATCTTCAGAGTATTCCAGTTGACGACGATATTTTAAATTTTTGCTCAAGTAGAGCTAGTAGTGAGATGCGAAAAAAAAGGCTAACGTGATTTTTACCATTAAAAAGCATACAGCTAGCGCAATAGAAAAGCCTGTCCAAAATTAGTTTTTGTTTTGTTTTGTTTTGTTTTGTTTTTAAAGATTTTATTTATTTATTTGACAGAGAGGTCAGAAGTAGGCAGAGAGGCAGGGAGGGGGTTGGGGGAGGCAGGCTCCCTGCTGAGCAGAGAGCCCGATGCGAGGCTCGATCCCAGGACCCTGAGATCATGACCTGAGCTGAAGGCAGAGGCTTTAACCCACTGAGCCACCCAGGCGCCCCCAAAATTAGTTTTAATACAAGAAGGGTTATCCAAAGTCATAGTGGGAAGGGAAAGGCATAGAGGCAGACTAAGAAAAAACATTTGAACTAGTTCTTAAAGGATAGACAATGTTTTCAATAGAAATGTTGGAAGGTAGTTCCAAAGGACAAGGTACAGTGTGAGCCAAGGCACAGACTCACAAAAGTACAGAGTGCATTTAGGTAATGAATCATCTGATATGATTTGGGCTCAGAGTGGGAAAAGGGATTAGGAAATATAAATGCAAATATTGGTTGAAACCATATGAGAAGGCTTGAATGACAGCTATGGAGTTAAGACTATTCTTACAGGTAATGAGGGACCAACAAAGAGTATTTGGTGAGTTTTTCTATCATTCAGACACATTCACATTGATTATAAAAAAGAGAAATATAAACAAAGTATACATAGTTGGGATACAAAGTCATCAAAGAGTTTGAAATGCTAAAAATTGCCATTTTTGAAAGCCAGTGACTGTCAAATGAAATATAGTTCACCTTGGTAAATACATCCTTGACTTGTTTTGTGAAAAGAGATTCTTAAAATGTAACATAATTAAGATTGAGAGAAGCGTCACGGTGATTTAGTGCAAAAACAATGGACTGATTTTACAATTTTTTGACCACCTAAACACATTGTGAGGCACATTATATATCTCTAGTCATTAATTGTTACTAGGCTCATTTTAAGGATATATTATGGTCAGAACATTCATATAAATTTCCCCAAATCATTAACTAATGATTAAGTAAACGATAGTGTTGGAATTCAGAGGTACATCTTTTTGCTTTTAGTTTGTTTGGATTTGGATTTGAACTTGTATCTGAGTTGGGAAATAGATTTTTCTTTAAAGATTTTATTTATTTGACAGAGAGAGAGAGAGAGAGATCACATGCAGGCAGAGAGGCAGGCAGAGAGAGGAGGGGAAGCAGGCTCCCTGCTGAACAGAGAGCCAGATGCAGGGCTCGATCCCAGGACCCTGAGATCATGACCTGAGCCGAAGGCAGAGGCTTTAACCCACTGAGCCACCCACGCACCCCAGGAAATAGATTAAAAAAAAAAAACACTAATTACAAACTAATTGCTCCACAAAAATCAAGTTTTGTGCTACAAGACAGTACTGGGTAAGTAGAAAGTGCATAAAAGAAAGAACTTGATCCCAGGGCAGGACTAATGGCCTGAGGTACTTAAACTAAGACCTAAAGATGAAAAAGAGCTAAGAGGATTTGGGGCAAGGAAAACAGCTTTCTCTATTTTTTTTTTTTCTTTATTAGCTATATCTCAAGGCAAATTCGCTTAGTAAAAACCAAGGTGATAAGGAACATATTAGTTTCACTCTGGTTCTACCCCACCCATTGATAGGGACACTCACCGTCAAGATCGACCCCACTTATTTCTGAGTCTCCAGGTCCTATCTTGCACATTCATGACCACTGTCCATTACAGGTATAGGATCTCCACACCCTTTTGAACTGATACATCCTAACGTGCACATTGTTTAAACTGATAAAGTGAGACATCCAAGACACGGAAAATACGAAGCTAGCCTAGGCTATTCTGAAGCTATTTCTGCCTAATAATCTATAATAGTATTAGTTTTTATACTGCTCTCATTTGAAAATGTGGTTTTATTAGAAACATGGCATAACACTTGCAGTGACAAAGGGCAGGAAATAAAGAATCAATTGATCTAGAGTCTTCTAGATTCTAGAATACTTTCTGAAGAGACAGGAAAACTATGTATCCATTGTGAATGTTTGAATGTTATTTTATAAATTTATAATTAGAATTTAGTTCAATTTCTTACTTGCTAAGAAGACAGAAAAATTGCTTTCTTTTTTTTTTTTTTTAAAGATTTTATTCATCTTTTTGACAGAGAGAGACAACGAGAGAGGGAACACAAGCAGGGGCAGTGAGAGAGGGAGAAGCAAACTTCTCGCCGATCAGGGAGCTGGATATGAGGCTTGTTCCCAGGACCCTAGGACCATGACCTGAGCTGACAGCAGATGCTAAATGACTGAGCCATCCAGGCACCCCAGAAAAATTGCTTTCATTTAAGAAAGTTCTAATTTTTTGTTATTATAACAGACAAAGGATGTCAAACATTAATTCAAAATACATAGGATAATAGAAAACTTTGAGATTTGGGAAAAGAAATAGTGATAGAAACCCAATTTTTGGTTGCTTTTTGATCTTTCTTTTTTCTGGTATTGAATTCATGAATAGAGCAGAGTTCATATATATCTGTATGCAGTTAGTTTCATTAAGGGGTCTTTCTCTCTGAATGTCCTACGAAACACTGTGTCAGCTACTAATGTATTTCTAGGTTTTGGTGATATGAATAAAACTGTTTTAAGCATTCTCATATAGGTCTTTGTGGGGTATTTTCCTTGGATAAATATGTAGGAGAGGGATCCTGGGTTCTATGCTAAGCATATATTTAATTTTATAAGAAGCTGCCAACTACTTTTCTAAAGTGGCTTTATCATTTTATATTCCAGTTAGCAATGTATGAGAATTTCAGTTGCTCAAAATCTAAACCAGCACCTGGTAGCAACAGTTTAAAATATTTTAGCCTTTCTAATTGCTATATAATGGTATCTTATTGTAGTTTTAATTAGTAGTTTTAATTTAATTTCTCTAATGATGCATTAACCTAATGATGGTGAACATTTTTGCATATTACTTACCACCAATACTTGCCCATTAAAAAAAATCTTTGTTTTTATTACTGATTATAGTAGTTCTTTATAAATTCAGAATGAAAGACTTTATTAGATGTGTGTTTTGCAAATATTTTCTCCAAATCTATGACTTGTCTTTTCATTTTCTTAGCAGTGTCTTCTAATTGTTGATTCTTTGAGCTTTCCTGTATAGTCAATCATACGGAAAAGAACAATTGTTTTATTTAATCCTTTCTCATCTGTATGCCTGTCCAATCCTGTATTCCTTCCTAATCTGTATACCTTTTATTTCCTTTTTATACTTTTGTACTTTACTGCACTGGCTAGGACCCCTACCATGATGCTCTCACTACTCCTATTGGCATTATAATAGTGAGAGCAAATAGTCTTGCTTCTTTCTTGACCTTAGATGAAAACATTTATTCTTTGTGTTGCTAACTGTAGGTTTGTTGTGAGTGACCTTTATCAGGTTGAAGAAGTTTCTTTCTACTCCTAGTTCACTGAGGACTTTTATTATGAATGGGTCCTAAATTTTGTCAGATGTTTCCATATCTATTGAGATTATTATATTTTTGTTAGTATTATTATTAGTCTGCTGAATATTGAATGTTGAAATTGCATTTCTGGGATAAAGTCACTTTGGCATAAGGTATTATCTTTTTTCTATACCATTAAATTTTATTTGCTAAAATTTTGTGTATTTGAGAACATATTTTATAGCAGTGATTCTTAAGTGGGGACAGTTTTGTTCCCCAGGAGACATTTGGCAATGTCTAAAAGACATGTTTGTTGTTGCAGCAAGGAGGACAGAGAGGATTTGATCCTGGCATCTAGTTGGTAGAGGCTAGGGATGCTGCTAAATCGCACAGGAAATCTTCCCCACAACAGAAGAAATTACTTGACTCCAAATGTCAATAGTGGCAAGTTTAGGAAATTCTGCTTTATACGATTTCAGATCTCTTAAATTTACTCACGTTTGTTTTATGGCCTAGGATATGACTATCTTGATGAATGTTCAATGTACACATTAAAAAAGTGTATTCTCTTGATTAGGGGGGACTATTGTTTATGTTTCAATTAGGTAACTTTGATGTTTTTCCAATCTTCTGTATTCCTACTGAATTTTTATCTACTTGTTCTGTAGATTGCTGAGAGAAGAGTGTGGCCATCTCCAACAGTAGCTGTAAAGTTTTTCCTTCTTTTACTTCTACCAGTTTTTGCTTCATGTATTATGAAACTGTGTAGTTAAGTACATTCAGGTTTTTATAAATTCTTGGAAAATGGACCTCTTTATCATATATGATATTACTCTTATTCCTTGTGATATTTCTTGTTGTAAAGTCTACTCTTTTTTATATTAATATAGTTATTCCAGATTTCTATTGATTGGTGTTTCTGTGGTATATTTTTTCATCCTTCTTTTTTTAAGATTTTATTTATTCATTTGACAGAGAGAGAGAGCACGAGTAGGCCGAGAGGCAGACAGAGAAAGAGGGGGAAGCAGGCTCCCTGCTGAGCAGAGAGCCTTATGTGGGGCTCGATCCCAGAACCCTGAGATCATGACCTGAGCCAAAGGCAGAGGCTTTAACCCACTGAGCCACCCAGGCACCCCTATTTTTTCATCCTTTAATTTTTAACCTATCTGTGTCTCTGTATTTAAAGTGTGCTTTTGTACACATCATATAGTTGGGACTTTCTTTAATTCATATTGACAATTTCTGTCTCTTAATTAATGTGTTTAGAGCATTTACATTAATGTGACTATTGTTATGGTAGATTTAAATCTGCCGTATCAGTAGTAGTTTTCTACTGATCCCATGTGTTCTTTTTTTTCTTCTTTTCCTATCTGAACTAATTAAAATATTTTTATGATTCTATTTTATCTCTATTATTGCCCTATAATTGTTGCTCCTCTTTTAAATTTTGCTAATAGTTGTTCTGAGGCTTACAATTTACATCTTTAACTTATCAGACTACCTTCAAGTATTTTTTATAGCATTTCACCTGTAGTGTAAGAACCTTACAACACATACTATATTTACTCTTTTCCATTTATTATGCTATTGGAATCATCCATTTTACTTCTCTAAATAAGCTCATAATACATTGTTACCAGTTTTGCTTTAGGAACCTATATAATCTATGTATAAGTGATTAAAAATGAGAAAAAACTCTTTTATATGTACCTTTATTTTTCCATTTCCAGTCCTTTTATTTATTTGAATAACTCCAAATTCCATTTGGTATCTTAAGCATTCTGTCTAAAGAACTTCCTTTCACTTTTCTTGTGCCATAGATTTATTGGCTTCTTAGCTTCCCCCCAGCAGCTTGTCACCTCTTGTGTGCTTCTGCCTCAGCAAGGACCTTTCTCTAGTTCCTGCTCCCAGTCTTTCCCAGGAGCACTTGATGGAGGCCTATGGACAAGAGTGTATGAGCCAATGTGGACTCCCTTATGTCTGGATTTCTATTAGTTCATGCTTCTCCCTTGAAAATTCATTAGAATTTTAGCTCATTTCTTCCTAATCCTTTGTACTAAGGCCCCTTCTTTCTGCCCTGCTTTGCCCAAGATAAAATACTTGTCTGTCCCTCTTAGAGGAACTTGTCACTCTTTGGAATGCAGTTTACTTTGTTTCCTCGCATCAAGGAAAGTTGCAGTTTTGTACATCATCTGGTGTTTGTTTATTGATAGAAGAGAGCAACAGTCTTGTAGTTTTCTACATCCTCTACTTCCTCTGTTGAAGTGGACCTCTTTTTTTCACCTCTTAAATAAATAAAGGTGGTAACTAGTTTTGGATTTGAAATGGCTCAAAGCATTTTGGAATTCCACTTTATGTGCATTTTAGGACGGAGCCAATATTGCCCTGTAGTATTTTATATTATCTTAGTTGCTTATTATTCAGAAGAAAATATGTCACTATTAGTTCCTTGGAGTTTGATTTTTAGAGATTATTTAGCATGACCCTAAAGGGTCTATTTCTATGTAATATTTTATTTCTAGATAAAAATATTTATCTAGAAATAAATATTTCTATATCTAGAAATAAAATATCTAGAAAAATAAAATATCTAGAAATATTTTATTTCTAGAATCGTTTCCCAAAAAGCAAAGATTGTGAAAGTGCTATAAATTCCATGGCTCAAGATTAGGAGGTGTTTGGAGGTGATGTCATGGGATGAGATTAACCTTGTGATTTGCCTTAATTCCTATCTATTACATTGTATTTTAATACAGTACTATGTAATAAAATATAGCATATTTTAATGTGTATAAATTTTGTACCTCAGATTAATAGCCCGCTGATCTATGGAACAAATTCCATTCATTCCCTGTTCACATGTACTCACGTAATTTAAATACACATACTTGATAAAAGTAATTTAAATCCATTAAAAAAATAGTTATACTTAATTCCTTCGAATCCAGACTACATACAAAAAAAAATTTCAAGATTCTTTTAAAATATGTATATATTATATCAGAATTAACGTCAGCTTTTGTATAATGAAAGCTGCCTTCCAGATATATGGAATGTAATATAGCAATGCAAGTATGAAGAATAATGTTCATGCCCATGAAATAATGCCATCTTCATTTATGCTAGGATGAAAGGTTGTGAAGAAATTTAGTACTGTATGTGGATCAATATAAAAAGAAACTGGGATGTGATAGAGCATTCAAACTGAGTTTTTCATATAGTATGCTCATGGGTTAGCCCTTAAAAAAATGTGAATCGTATTGAATCCTAGCAACTGTGTGTGATGAAGTGTAGTTTACCAAGTTAAGCATCCCGTGGAAATGCTATTCACATAGCACTACCTAATCGGTGTGTATTTAAGCCATCTTTTAAGGAAAATATATACATTCTTTATGGATGGACAGGTCCTTATTATTTTACTTTTCACAATGTCCCACTATGAAAAAATTGATATAATTAGGAAATTAACATTTGATTTGAATTTCCGGTGCCTGGGTGGCTCAGTTGGTTACGTGTCTGACTCTTGATTTGAGCTCAGGTCATGATCTCAGGGTTGTGAGATTCAGTCCCGCATGGGGCTTCACATTCAGCAAGGAGTCTGCTTGAGATTCTTGTCCTCTCCCTCAACTCCTCCCACCCTCTAAAATAAAGAAATAAAATCTCTAAAAATAAATAAATAAATAAATCCATTTCCAAGAATAGAATAAAATAAACAAAGTTAATTATGAAGTTACAAGCCATATCAATGAGCTCTTTTTGAGTTCGAGGAGTTTAGCATTTGGGTCAGAGTAATTCAAGAAATATTTATTTGCCAGGCACAGATCAGGTAGTTCATCAGCGGCAGTAGATAGTCTGTGATATCAAGTGGCTTCCAGTCTGGTAAGGGGACGAAGTAAACTCAGCACAAATGGAAGAAAATAAAGATCTATTAGTGAAGAGCTATAAGAGGCATGCACAAGCATTCAGAATGCCTAGAGGTCTCCCATGCAGCCAAAGGAAGGAGAACAGGAAGATGGAGATCAGTGGAGGAAGAAAATAAAAGAATCCACTCTTCTCAGTCCCATGATACTCTTCGTGAGATTATGGCCTCAAAACTGAACTTTTGGGCACCTGGGTGGCTCAGTGGTTAAGCGTCTGCCTTCGGCCCAGGTCGTGATCCCAGGGTCCTGAGATCGAGCCCCGCATCGGGCTCCCTGCTTGGCAGGAAGCCTGCTTCTCCCGCTACCATTCCCTCTGCTTGTGTTCCCTCTCTCACTGTGTTTCTCTCTGTCAAATGAATAGAATCTTTAAAAAAACAAAACAAAACTGAACTTTTCCTGTTTTCTTTAACAACATGGAATTCCATGTGTGATTCACTTATATCTCTCTCCAGCTCTCATTTCTCCCTTTCTATTTTGTTGCTCATATGGATATGCTTTAAAACTATGGTATTTTAGAACTATTATTATTTTATGTTTCTGTGTAATTGTTTTTTATTATTTTTCAGGATTTTAAGATTTTAGTAATTTTGTGAAAAGACATAACTTATCAAATCTGTAGCCACGGATAACCCAGGGGAGAGTTCAAGGCAACACCTGTAGTGTAAGAACCTTACAATACATACTATGTTTACTCTTTCCCATTTATTATGCTATTGTTATCATCCATTTTACTTCTGTAGATTACCTCATGATACATTGTTACTAGTTTTGCTTTAGGAAGTTATATAATCTATATAAGTGATTAAAATTGAGAAAAAAATCTTTTATGTGTACCTTTATTTTTCCATTTCCAGTGCTGTTTCATTTATTTGGATAACTCCAAATTCCATTTGGTATCTTAACCATTCTGTCTAAAGAATTTTCTTTCACTTTTCTTGTGCTATAAGTTTTTTGGCTTCAGCAGCTAACCTAACTATAAGCAGCTTAGGTCACAAGAGAATCAAGACATAGTAGATAGAGAGTTGAAGCCTGAGCAGAGAGCCCGAATATAGCCAGAAGCCTTTGACATTACCAGCTGCCAATTAGGAAAAGTGTGAGAAGTGCAAAAACAAGTAAAGGAATAAAAATGTGATTCAGGGCAATTGTAATATATTTATCTAGTACCTGTAGTTATCATTGAATGTACTCACTTATGTAGATTGTGTTGCATATTTATTTCTATTTTATTATCTCCATTAGTTTACCATTACAAAAAAAAAAAAAGTAAATTATGCATCTCTGAGAAGGAGGCATGTCAGAGGTAGGCCCTGGTTGACCTAAAGATATAACGAAAGGAAGGAAGGAAGTTAAGAAAAAGAGCTTACTAAATACATTACCCAATTGTAATAGCATTGTATGGTGACACATGGTAGCTACACTTGTGGTGAACAGAGTATAATGTATAGAGTAGTTGAATCGCTGTGTTACACACCTGAAACCAACGTAACATTGTGTGTCATCTACATTCAAATAAAATTTTTAAAAAATATACATTACCCAGAATGGCCAGAAATTTCAACATGAATCCATTGAAACTAGAGGTTTAGTAATTGGGGAAGGGGTATGGTATTGGGGTATCTTTGGCTTTCAAGAGTTTTCTAAAAAGTCAAAAGCATTACATGATGCTTCTCATCTCAGATAAGCCCTAGCTGTCCAGCACACAACCACTACTAACAGCAATCCAAACTGCATAAAATCCTTTGGAGATAAATGATCTCTTCATTAAGATTTGTCTCTGGAAATGTGAAAAGATAGGGTCTAAGCCCAAAAACCAATCCATAAATTTTGGAGCTATAAGTCTGAGTTCAAAACAAATTTCCTTTGCTCCAAGGCTATCAGTCTTTCCCACTCCAGTTATAAACAAAACATAATTATGGCAGAAGACAGAATGATCAGTTCAAGCTGACCATGGCAAAGGTTAAAGGAGGAGCATATCGAAGTTCATTTTTATATAATAATAGTCTACCTCTTTATATTTTTTTAGTTCCTCAATGGAATGATGATTACGCAGCTGAGCATTTTGAATAAATTATTTCTAGTAGAAGCATTGCCCCAGTTATACCTATACAGAAACGAAAGACTGCCTCCTTATGCCTTTCCAGTTTACCTGGTACAGTCCCAATTTATACCCCTTTCATTCTCAAAATGTAGTTTGGATGAAAATATAAAGCCATAAGTCACACTGCTAATGAGCTACTTCTCAAGAGATTGCTCCTCCATAGAGGGGAAACTACTAGCTAAATATACCCACACATAATATTAAGTACTGCTAAAAAGTAAACGTCAGACATTTTTAACTTGAATTAAATGAACTAATGCAAAAAAAGCAGGATATAAGTAAAGAGATAAAGCTTCACATGTATATGCTCCAATCTTTTTTCAAACTGAAGAGCCTATGGGACTTAAAAATACAGTTGAGACGAAAAGGGAAGGAAGTAGATAAGATGTGCAAATGAGACAACTATTACAAAAAAGGGTGAAGGAGCAAGAAGAGAGCTGTTACTGAACAGAGCCGACTGAAACACTCAGCCTTCCTGTCCCAGAATGACACAGGACTCTCAGCAAATAATTTCATGAGAAGGCAAAGGAGCATTTTTCCAGATGACGGACTTTCTCTTCACAATGAGGGTGTGCTCCTGTTGGACTTTGTCTATACTTGGTAATTTTTTATTAATAAACCATGTCCAATAATTTATTCTGTACCAAGAAAGGCTCTTGTTGGAAGAGCAGCATTAGCCTCCAGATTTGGGTCTGATACACAATGTAGCAAAGTCTCTCTCGGGTAAAGTTTTAAAAGCAATTAGAGCTAATTAAAAAGACAGGCTTGTCAGCACCTGAACAAGGTGGAAAAAAGAGCCAGTGACTTGGCTTTTGATTTTGAGCTGCACCCAAGTTAAAGCTGAATACAATTGTTTTTTTAGGAGTGAGTGTTTGGAGGGGCGTGTTATGTGAATGAGGTGAGAGGGTTCATAATCCTAGATACCAGATCAGCTTTGGAATAAAAGTGAAAGGCATTCTTAGTTGCTTTCAAAAACCTCTAAAAATAGCCTGATGTCTCTGCCAAGGCTAATATAGACAGGATTCCCATGGAAACCCTCTGGGCTAGAAGGGGCGGGGTATTACTTTTTCACCAATTATTGGTTGAATACATCTGTCCATTTAACACATCACTCTTCCTCACAACGTGGGACTGTATCTGTTGTCAAAACTGATGAACCAAACCCTAAAGGTACCTACTTTTTCTGGTCTACTTACCTAATGAGGAAAAAAAAGTAAAGCAGTGACTATACTTGATAGAAAATTTTTAGTAGGAAAGCTAAGCAGAAAAAAAAAAAAACAAAACCCAACCCCAAAACCACGTGTCACCTTGTTCACATTCTGTGCTTATGCTTTTAGTCTGAGTCCATGGTCATGGCCAGATTTTATTATATTATTTGTCCTATATATTTATCTGCGATAATGACCACCTTCCTTTACATTTTCCTCATTTTGGGGAGTCCCATTTCTGGATATATTTGTTAATTCTGAGAAACTAAGAAGAATGGTAGGATAGAAGGTAAGCTTGAATTCGATTGTGAAGTTAGCCCTTGGGCAGTCTTATTTTCTTTACTTTTAGACACAAGGTAAAAACTTAAGAAAATATTAAGAGCCAGGAATGATCAATTTATTTGTCTCTTTTCTCTTAGAATTATAGCACCTTTGGGAAAAGAAATTTAACAAAATAGCCAGGTATAATGACTATCATTTACAGATACTAAGATCAAAAGAACTTAAATATTTTAAAGATTACAAAAAACAAGAGTATAGTGAAATTATAAAGGTATTTTCCACCTAGGCTTAATAGATAAAAATTATGACTAATTTAATGATCGATTGACAGTAATTTAAAAAAATTCTACAACTTAATTCTTTTATCTTTTCCTCTTTAACCTAATAGGGTGTATTTTCTAAGCCACATTATAAATAAATAATTAATGGATGTACATTAGTTCTTAATATCTAAAATACATCCATATAAATCAGATTTAATCATCACAGATATAAACATAAAAGGTTATAAGGTTATAATTTTCATAGTTCTTCAGAATTATTAAATAATATACATATTCATCATGTGTTATTTCTTTATGGGGTTAATTTTTTTTTTTAAGATTTTCTTTACTAATCAGAGAGAGAGAGCAAAAGCAGGGGGAGCAGCAGGCAGAGGGAGAAGCAGGAGCAAGGACCCCAATCCGGAACTTGATCCCAGGACTCTGGAATCATGACCTGAGCTAAAGGCAGACACTTGACTTACTGAGCCACCCAGGCACCCCTTTATGTGGTTAATTTGACCTGTAGTTCTAAAAGACATCTTTTCAGTAACTGCATTATGCATATTTTCTTGCTTAGTATTTATATCTTTAAATAGGGATTGGGAAAGGGATGTAATAATCTAAAATTTACAGTTCATTATCCCTAAATATTCAGAGAAATTTCATTTTAGGATGAAATTCTTTTTTTTTTTTTTTAAGATTTTATTTATTTGACAGAGAAACACAGCGAGAGAGGGAACACAAGCAGAGGGAATGGGAGAGGGAGAAGCAGGCTTCCCACACAGCAGGGAGCCCAATGCGGGGCTCCATCCCAGGACTCTGGGATCACAACCTGAGCCGAAGGCAAATCCTTAACAACTGAGCCACCCAGGCGCCCCTCATTTTAGGATATTCTTAACCCCAATAACAGTAGTGGCAGCTGGAAACAAACCTCTGATGAGCAGAAGTCCCTGAGATTTTTAGATAGTGTCTGGAAGTGCCCAAGGCCAGGTGCTGAAAAGGCCTGGTTTTCCTCCCAGATCACAGTGGCTGGGAGGCCTATGTAGAGGAATCTGCAGGTTCAACACATACCCCTCTTCATCACTAGAATGGGTTTGGGGCATGTCCAGAAAATATATATATATATATATATTTTTAAAGATTTTATTTATTTGACAGCGAGAAACACATCGAGAGAGGGAACACAAGCAGAGGGAATGGTAGCGGGAGAAGCAGGCTTCCTGCAGAGCAGAGAGCCCCATGTGGGGCTCGATCCCAGGACCCTGGGATCATGACCTGAGCCGAAGGCAGACGCTCAACGACTGAGCCACCCAGGCACCCCCAGAAAATGTTTTCGTTATTCCCAGCCCCACCTGGAGGAGATATTCACCATTAGCCAGAGAGAACCCCACTACAGGGGTCCTGTCAATCGAAAATATCTGTTGGCATTCTACATACGGAGAATTCATAAAATCACATTAAATGTTTGGAGGGGGAAATAAAGAATAGGATATCACAGTCAGGAAAGAATGATGGTGTGTGTGTGTGTAACTTTACAGATTTAAAAATATGAGTGCATGGTTTTAATTTTGTAAGAATACATTAAGAGGAGAGGAGGGAAAAGACAATGTAAAAAAACGATAAGCCCACAGCATGGCTATTAAATAGCTGGGTGGGTGATCTTAGAATGTTATTTTTTTTAAATACGTTTTTAATCTGGACCCTCCACATCTTTTGACTGAATTAATGATGTGATATCTGATCATTTATCATTTTAATCAGACATTAGCTTTCCCAGTAGTCAAATAGCCCTTGACACTGAAGGATTTTGTAAACATCAGGAACAAAAGGCAGTGTAGTATGGCCAAAAATGTGATACTATTGGAATCTATAAGAAAGAATAAGTACAACCTATTGTCTAAATAATAAAAGGAAGGCACTGTGTTGTAATTAAATGAGTAAGATTACACATTGTTTGCTACTGTTTGAACAAGTTACACTTACTGCTGTGTCTCAAGAATTAAGTAAATATTACATTCATCCATTTCAGTTAAATTTTCTTTTCAAGCTTTCTGCTAAATTGGCCTATCATTGTCATTCAAATCTAATTTAAGCATTTAATCTCATCTTCCCAAGATATAAACATTTTAGTACTGCTTGCAGTAAACACACACACACACAAAACCCCACACAATTATATTAAGCTATTATCTCGAATCAGATTCATTTTTATATAACAATAATAAGTGGTAGATTTTAGTTTTCTGTGAACTGTAAATAACGTAGTACATACATCACTTATTTATTACAAATGTAAAAGTCCTCTTTCATATAAGGGTACCTCTTCTTATTTATTAGTGCTAGTGCCCAGGGCCCTCATTGTGTCACTTCACAGCACATTGAACAATATTAACAAACCATACATTAATTATTTTTTAAATGGACGTAATAACCCCACAGGCAGGATGTGTTGGCCTTAAAGGGATGAGTTATGATAAACACTATCTGTGTAGACATTTGAAAGAAACAGTGTGGGAGTCAAAATTACAGGTTCGAGAACCTATTTTTCATCTTTCTCCCACACATATACTCATCTCCTGTCATATTCTTTCCTAAAAGTTTGCAAATTTCCAATGTTTCTTAATAAACCCTTCCTTTAAATAAATGCATAAAATGTCAGTTATAAGTCATGCTTGGTGCCCTTTATTGTGTAAAGATTCTTCATATTGTGTATAAAGATTCTTCATACCTGAATGCTTATCATATAAATTCTTAAAATTCTAGTGCTTTAGTACTAAACAAATTATGTTGTCAGACGAAAGGTGTTCATTTTGGGTCTGAGACCTCTATGGTAATTTTTGTCACAAAAGGAAGGTTCCAGCTAGTGCTTTCTCTGAAATCCGTGATATTCTAGTTAAGGTTTGGCAAGTAAAGAGGGAGAAAGCCTTAAGAGGAGGGAGATGCAGCATGGAGGAACATTTTTAATGCTCCATGTTTCTAAGTAGATCCTTGAGGGATAATCATGTGCTATTGTGGCAAGAACAAGACATTTGGAGGAGAAAAAAGAAACCTAAACTCAGTTCTGGCTCCACCATTTTCTTGTCCTGTGTCCTTGGGAAAGTCATTTCTGTCTTTGCACTTTAATCTCCATCTCAGCATACAACACTAATGAATATAGGGCTTGAGAGCAGATCAAAAGCTCGTTTTTGTAAAATGACTCTGTAAACTCTACTGTAGAAATATACTGTCCGATGATCATTATTTTGGTGATAGCTAACTAGAAGAACAAAAGAAAATCTAAGTAAGCCAAGTCACTAGAAAGGCTGTATTTGCCAAGGTCATACTCAGAGCACTAAGCAAATGTGAATATGTGACATCTAATCGCAAGGAAACACCTTGCTAGTGTAATTGGAAAATTTGTAAGAATTAAAAATTGCATTCATTTGGAATGACAAAAATGAAAAAAAAAAAAAGAATGAAAAACTGTAGAAGTCTGTATTAGGATATATTCCTCTAACTAGAAATTGGTGTTTGGTATCAGGTAAGATGAAAAAAATGTAAACCATTTGATGTGATAAATACATCTTAAGTATCTAGTATGTGTCAACTACTATACTAGTTGCTAAGGATACTTTGGTGCCAGACAAGCACAATTTCTCATCTTTTGGAGTTTATATTCTAGTTGGGGGTGGTGTGGAGAGGCACATAATCATCAATAAGTAAGGAGAATACCAAGTCAAGATAAGGGCTGTGGAGAGAACTAAAAACAGAGCAATAAGTGAGAACAACTGGTGTCTGTGTTTCACTAGGTGATTAGGAAAATCCCTTCTGATAAGGTGATATTTAAGCTGAAGTCTCAATGACCAAAAATAAGCCAGCCCTGTGAAGACTTGGGAATGAGTGTTCCTCGAAGAAGGACCAGTTAGTATAAAAAAAGGCCCTGAGATTAGAGCGAGCTAGATGTACTTCAGGGTCAGTGTAGCTGGAATGGTCAAGGTGGATGTGTGGACTAAGATACTGAGAAGTAGGAAACAGCTCATATGTACCTTTCTGTACCACTTGTAAGAAGGTTGGGTTGTACTATATGATTATATTGTATGCATTGTGTTACCTTTGGATTGTATTTTATGATGAGTTGCCACTGGAGACTTCATACGTTTAGCACATAAAAAGCATATACTCTGCGGTGCCTGGATGGCTCAGTGGGTTAAAGCCTCTGCCTTCAGCTCAGGTCATGATCTCAGGGTCCTGGGATCGAGCCCCAAATCGGGCTCTCTGCTCAGCAAAGAGCCTGCTTTCCCCTCTCTCTCTCTGCCTGCTTCCGCCTACTTGTGATCTCTCTCTCTGTCAAAGAAATAAATAAAATCTTAATAAAAAAAAAAATATATATATATATATATATGGGTATATATGGGTAGTAGACTCTATGGTAATAGTAGACTCTATGGGTAGTAGACTCTAAGGCAAAAAGAGAAGCCAGAAGACCCACTAGAAGTTTACTGAATTGTCAGTAAAAGACCACAGTGGCTTAGAGCACCTTGATGGCTCAGTAAGTTGAGCGTCTGACTCCTGATTTCAGCTCAGGTCATGATCTTGGAGTTGTGAGATGAAACCCCACAGCAGACTCCATGCTCAGCTTGGGATTCTCTCTCTCTCTCCCTTCTCCTGCTCTAAATAGATAGATAGATATTTAGATAGATAGATAGATAGATAGATAGATAGATAGATAGATAGATAAAATCTTTTAAAAAAGAGATAGAGACCATAATAGCTTAAACTAGTATATTAACTAGTAATAAGGGGCGCCTGGGTGGCTCAGTCATTAAGCGTCTGCCTTCGGCTCAGGTCATGATCCCAGGGTTCTGGGATCGAGCCCCGCATCGGGCTCCCTGCTCAGCAGGAAGCCTGCTTCTCCCGCTACTGTTCCCTCTCTCACTGTGTTTCTCTCTGTCAAATAAATAAAATCTTTAAAAAAAAAAAATTATTTTTTATTCATTCATTCGTTCAACAATATTTATTGAAGGCCTGTACATGCCAAATCCTATTCTAGGCATCAGGTTTGCAGCAAAAATCAAAAGCAAAGAATCTAATCTCCCTTATGTAGTTTATATTCAGTGATGACTATAGATAATCAAGGAGAATGCTGGGTGGTGAGACTATTTTAGATAGTTTGGCCAATGAAGACTTCTGATCAGACATAATGTAGCGAAGGAGCAAGCATTGCAGTTATCTGCAGAAAGGAGGACTTAGGCAGAAGATAGCCAAGAAGAACCTAGAATGGGAATGTGCTTAGGAAATCGCAACAACAGCAGTATAGCTGTACCACAATTGGGTCGGAGGCATGTGGCAAGAGTTGGGGTCTGGAGGCTAGCTAGGGCAAGATCATATAGAGTTGGCTAGACATAGTAAAGACTACGGATTTTGTTCTAAATTTTAATGAAAATCTAATTATACTACTAGGTATTTACCCAAAAGATACAAAAATACTGATTCAAGGGGGGGTACATGCACCCTGATGTTTATAGCAGCATTATCAACAATAGCCACATTATGGAAGGAGCCCAAACATCTATCAACAGATGAATGGATAAAGAAGATGTACACACACACACACACACACACACAATGGGATATTACTCAGCCATCAAAACAAATGAAATCTTGCCATTTGCAATGACATGGATGGAGGTAGAATGTATTAGGCTAAGCAAAATAAGTCAGTCAGAGAAAGACATCTGAGTTGAATGCTGCAAAAAGGTTGAAATCAAAGAGACCAGAGAATTGACTTCTAAATTTGGCCACATGGCAGCAGTTGGAGAAGAGCCTTCTTTGTGGAGTTGAGTAGGAAAGGCCAACTGGAATGGATGGAAAAGAGAAAGGGGATGAGGAAGGGAAAATAACCACTAATAGCTCCTTTGAAAAATTTTGTTTCGAAGGCAAGATGGGACAAGAGTTGGGTTCAGGTAGTGATTTTTGTTGTTTTTTTATTTGTTGTTTTGTTTTGTTTTGTGGTAGAGCAGCTTTGTTTTCTGATTTGATGGTTCTAGTACAGAAGGAGAAGTTGATGTACAGAAGAGAGACAGACGATAATTACTACAGCAAAGTCTCTTAGAGAAGACGGGATCTGTGGCCTAAGTGGAAAAGGGGTGAACCTTGGAAAGGAGCTGGAACTCTTCATCTACAGTAATTAGAAGGCAGGCAAGACAGAGTGGGTACAAATGAGTGGCCCTAGTCATCATATCACAATCTAGTTCATAAAATTTGTGGGCTTCAAGTGTGTGTGTGTGTGTGTGTGTGTGTGTGTGTGTGTGTGTGTAATTTCAGTTGTAAAAGCCAACTTTTGGTTCCTTTTCATCATGTTCCAATATGGGACCATCCCTCATGTTTTACGTTTATAAATATTTCACTGTCTGCTTCACTCCTGGAACAACGTGTTGGGCTTCGGCCAAAAATCCATGTAGTGGAAGAGAGGAAAACATTTCATCATGGAATGGATGATGAAAAGAATCACTTCCCAAATAGCTACTCTCCTCCCTATCTTTGGCCCCAACCAAGAACTCCCCAAATACTCCTCTTTGTCCAAATGCTTCTCTTTTCCTATTTCTACTTATGCAGTGATCAGAAAATGATGAACTACCAGAAGAACACCAGAAGAGAGTAAAAACATTTTAAAGTAGGACAGAGATACTGTGCCAACTCATGGGTAGAGATCAAATGCATATGTTCTCAATTTTGTTCATCTTTCAAAAGTGATTTTGGAGTTTTGAAACTAAGATGGAGAAAAAAATATATATATCAATGACATAATGTTTAATAATATGTACATAATAAAAATATAGCCTCAAAGGTAACACTGTGGGTTGTTTGATAAAATTATAAAGTATCAAAATAAAGAAAAGCATGACCAAATACAAAAATCATACATACAATCACAAAATATACAAACCTCTCTGTATTTTTCAAGTCTTAGAATCATATGGGGTTGTAAATAAAATTCATATGCTTCGCCACAGATCATTAAATCAGAGTCTCTGGGAAAGGATCTAAGCATCCATTTTTAAAACTTTCTAGATGATTCCATGTGCGGTCAAGTTGACAACCACCAGTCTGATCACTGAGAATGTCTTGTAAAAATGCACAGAACTGTATCGTGAACACCTGTTCTGGTCATTGCGAACCACCTACTACTGACATAGAAGGAAAAAAATCCACTAAAATGCAATTCTGCACCTCCCGAAACTTTTTACTCCATAGCTTGGTCTGAAAACAGTTTGTATTAAGGACTAGAAGCGAAAATGACAGCTTTTTCTTGATTTGTGTCAAGATAGGGATATAGAATAAAAAGTTCAAAGACTTAGGAGATGCAAAGGAGTCAACGGCTGTTAATTCGATTGATGTGGGAATTCAGCCAGACTGCTGAAGAACTATTTTTAGGCACTGTGCTGATAGGTGATACCTTCTATCACACCCTCCTGCAGAGAGCTTGCCTAGAGTAGACTCAAGTTTTAAAACCATGTTCCATAAAAGAAACAGGATCCTGTAAATCTGAAAACAGAGCCAATAGCCTGGAAGCTCTCTCAATACCATCTGAAGGAAGAGCTTGAGAAAGGTTAAATGGGAGGTATGATTTAAAAATGGATTTTAATGGCCCCTTTGAAATTTCTTTTCAAGAAAAACTAATTCTAAGAAATGTTGGTAGTTACATTGGGTGAAATCATTCCGTTATCAGTAGTCTAAAAATAGAAGCAATGTGAACAGAGAAAGAGGCAAAAGGATGAGTAGTTCTATTCTCCAGATGACTGGAAACTATTACCACAGAAGACATCCGGAGACTTCTCACCTACTCTTCTGCTTTTGTATAAAAGACACTAAAGCATTGGTAGATGATTGTGAGAAGTTCCTGTGATGTCTGAAGAAGAAGAACGATAAGTAGATTTACTTCATGGGTTTGAAAGGAAGGAAATATAATGAAATTAAGTATTATGATCTTTGAAAGAAATAAAATATGGCACTGAATATAATCTGTAGAACAATTGGTTTTGTTTTTAAAATGAAGACGACCTGAATTATTTTTAAATCAAGAACATTTAGTGTGAAGTCAAGAATTATTTCAAGTAGAGAGGAACCATTATTCACACATGAGGATCATTTCCATTTTTTTATACTTCTAAGGTGCTCTGACTGCATGTGAACTTAGGTACTACCACTCCTTGTCCATCATTGAGATTCATTTGTACTTCCATGTGAATATCATAGAATAAACTCAAAAACTAAAAATAGGTAGCTTAGAACTATTTTGTGCATGCAATCATAAATTAGTAATATTAACCCCTAAAAGAGCTTTGCTCTTGTCATTAAAAATACTGTATTGTGGTGTAAAAATTTATTGAGAGAGTAGATCTCATGTTAAGTGTTCTTACTACACTAAAATAGTTTTTAAATAAATGTGCAACTACAGAGAAGATTCCTGTATTCATCCACAAACTTTTATTGTTTACTAATGTGCCCAACATTATATCAGGAATTCAGTTATATAAATAAATGTGAAATCCCCTTACCTTTCAAAGCAACCTAAGTCTAAAAGTGGGATGTGGGAGGGGAGTTATATCAAAGACAGATAAGAAGTCAGATGCACTAAAAGAAGTTCTTGCACTTCTAGAATAGGAGCAGATAAAGAAGTGGGCGACCTTTCTGGGAAGGGGAGTGGGAATGAGAGATTGAAAAAAGTTAAAAAAAAAAAGGCTTTACTGTGTGAATACAGGGTTATGTGGTTATGTGTGGCCAGGAAGGAGGGATTACTGGGGAGACTGTGACAGGAGCAGATCTCGAAAGGTGAGTAGGATTCATGGCCCAGACAAGATGGACGTGCATTCATTTATACTATCTCAAAAATAATAACAATGAATATACTTTCACTTGAATTAAACTTATTCTTTTTGAATAAAGGGCTTGAAAAATGGGATGTTTAACCGATTCGGAAACTTAAGCAGTTTTTAGTTTTAAAAATGGCTGCTGATGGCAGTACAATTTATACATGAGTACTTCTTTTTGTCAGACTTCATTAAGACAGGGGTCTATGATTTTGATAATAGATTTATTTAATAGTTCCTGTGATCTAAGAAGTGAGGGAGGCTTGTACAAGGGAGTAAAGGATGGGATCTATGGACAGGGAATTTATGGATATGGAACAAGGATTGAGAGAATCCCTGAACTACTTGTATGCAAAACGTGTGTGCGTGCGAGTGCATGCGTGTGTGAGTGTATTCTTTCTGGGGTAGTCTATAGTTTTCAACAAATTCTAAAATGGTTCATTTTTCCAAAAAGTTAAGATCTTTTGCTTTAAAGTAAGAAATTATTTTATATATCTTCTGATACAGACTTTTGGCCAATTCAATATTCTCACTATTTTGAGTTTATGAAAAATAGTGCTATATGAAATTTGGCCCTAAATTAGTGAATTATATATCTTGAGATAGTTTATCTTCAATAAACACTTAAATTTTTAAAAATAGTGTATATATTTTAGAATACTTACTGCAAAAATTACATTATTATAAAGATTCTGTTTGAAGCTTTCTTTTATAGGTGAGAATTATATATTTTTTCTTAAAATTTTTTCCATTTATATGAGAGAGAGAGCAAGTGAGAGAGCACAAGCAGGGGGAGGGGGAGAGAGAGGGAGAAGTGGACTCCCCAGCTAAGCAGGGAGCTGATGTAGGGCTCCATCCCAGGACTCCAGGGTCATGACCTGAGCTGAAGGCAGATGCTTAACGGACTGAGCCACCTAGGTGCCCCTATAGGTGAGAATTACACATATTTTAAAAGGAAAGGTTTTTTTTGTCTGCCTCCCTAACAATTAAAATATTTGGCAAAATCAACATCAGACTTTCTTTAAAAAGCACATGGAAATGCAAAGGACCAAGAATAGGTAACATCTTCTGGTGGGTTTGCATTACAAAAACATAAGACCTATTATAAAATCATAACATTTAAAATAGTATAGTATTGGTGTGAGGACGGACAGCAAGAAATCGACAGAATTTTGAACAGAACAGAATAGTGTCCAGAAACAGACCCACACATACATGTCTCCTAATTTATGACAAAGATAACACTGTGGTGCAGCAGGAAAAGGATTTTTTTCTTTTTCCAATGAGATCTATAAGGTCAGTTGGATAATCTTATGGAAAAAACAAATCTTGACCACCCACCTCCCTTGTCACAACATACACAAAAATCAGTTCTAGATATATTGCAACCCTAAAGGTAAAGATTAAAAAAAAAAAAGAAAAAACTTCTAGAATAAGATTTGGCAAACTTTTCTTAAGGGGCCAGATAGTAAATATTTTAGGCCTTGCAGATCATACTGTCTTTTTTGCAACTATTCAACTCTTCCATTGGCATATAAAAGCAGTCATAGACAACATGTAAGTGAATGAGCCTCTTTGTGTTCCAATAAAACTTTATTTGCAAAAACAGATGGCAGTCTGGATTTAGCTTGCAGGCCATAGTTTTCCAACCCTACTCGAGAACATCTCTCTGACCTAGCAATAAGCAAAGATTTCTTAAATTGAACACAAAAGGTGGTAACAAAAAATAAAAATTTAATAAATTCGACGACATTAAAATTTTTAAATCTGTTCATCAAATGACACTGTTAAGATTTTGAAAACGGCACCACAGAGCAGAAGAAAATATTCAAAATATATTCAACAAAGGATTTATTTCCAAAATATATAAACACACACACATCCTACAAACAGATTTTTTGAAAAGAGCCAAACCAATAGAACAAAGGGCAAGAATTCTCAAATAAAAGTTTTACAGAAGAAACCCCACAAAAGATAAAAATCCAAGTGGCCAATAAACCTATGAACAGTTCCGAGCCTCATTAGTTATCAGGAAAATAAAAAAAAAATAAGTCTTCAGTGACATCCTTATATGTACACACAAATGAAAAAGATGGGCAATTCTGTCGAGGATATAGAACAAATGGAACTTTCATATCCTGGAAACAAAAGTGTAAATGTGTATAACACCTTTGGAAAATTGAATTGTCTACTTGAGGTAATCATAAGTATATGCTGTTATCCAAAATTACATCCTTTGGTATAAAATCAACATGAATGTGTCCACATGTTCACTAAAAGACATGTACCTGAATGTCCCTAGTGGCACTATCCATAATTGTCACCAACTGGAAACTATCCAATCTACATCAACAGAAAAACAAATACATACATGATACAGTCACACTGTGAAGAGCATTAAGAAAGATCTACAATTACACACAAGGAAATACATTGTGTATTCACACAATATATTTTCACACTATATAACAACAAGAATAATGTACACCTACATGCAACAACAGGGATGAATCTCTCCCCAACTCCACCTTCCAAAAAATAGTAAGTGAAAGAAGCCAGACACATGATTCCATTTGTATGAAGTTCAAAAACAGGCAAAAGTTACCTATTAGAATTGAAAATCATGGTTTCCAGACTTGGGAGGACATAGTAACTGGAAGGAAAGATTCCTGGAGGGCCAGTAGTGATTCTTGAACTAAGTGCTGGTTTCATAGATTCATGTAGCTTGTGAAAATAATAACCTTACTTTTAAGTACACTGTTCTATATACATTTTACTCTACGGTAGTTTACTGCACAGGGACTTAAGTCATTTTAAGAAAATTAGATTAGCACCAGGATGAATGAACATGATGCTTTTGGGCTTCATGTTTATTTTGTTCTCCTTTAACTTCTACTTAATGTAAATTTGATGTTGCAAAACTGACCCATATTCCATAAGTCCATACTGGTAAAAATAAGGGATTAGATAAATTAATAAATGGGAGAGAGAAGACAAACCTCCTATTCAGAGGAATTCAAGCAATTTATGTAGTACTTTACCCTCAAGGAGGTGGACTATGCCCCTGCCACTTAAGGGTAAAGTAGGCTTCTTCCAAAGAGTACAGAAAGGAAAGGAAGGAAAAGAGTAACTTTACAGTGTAGAAATCTGACAAACACTACCTTAGCCAGGTAATCAAGGTCAACATCATCACTGCTAGGTTACACTGATAGTATGTACCCTCAATATGATGTGGTTTTCCTCCAAAAACCTATAACCTTGCTGTAATTATATATATATCAGACAAGCTCAAATTGAGGGACATTACACAAAATACCTGACAGTACTCCTGAAAACTGTCAAGGCCATCAAAAACAAGGCAAGTCTGAGAACAGTCAGAACCCAGAAGAGCCTAAGGAGATACAACATCTAAATGTAATGTTGTATTCCGGATGGGATCATGGAAAGGAAAAAGGTATTAGGTAAAAATTAAGGAAATCTGCATGTAACATGGACTTTAATAATAATAATGTGGCCCCATATTGGTTCGTTGGTGATGACAAATTTACTCTATGTAATGTAATGTAAGATATTAACAGCAGGGAAAACTTAGTGCAGGTATACTAGAACTCTGTGTATTATCTTTGCAGCTTTTCTTTAAATTTAAAATTATTTCAAGGTAAAAGTTTTATTTAAAAAATATAATCCACACACCAAACACTAGGTTAAACTTAAACTACAGAATCAAGTTATTAACAATAAGAGAATACAAGAGTAGGAAACAATGACTGGTTTCATAATCCAATAGCCAACTATAATGCAGTAATTATTCTATGCTTCTTGACACGTTTGAATATATTTCTAGTGATTAAACTTTATGAACATGAATTACATTTGTTTACTTCAACACATTAAGGTGGGAGCTTTATGCACTATAACTTACTCAGATATTTTAAGTTAAACTATATTAAACTACTCAAGCTGAGTAGCTGAGTGATGAAATAGAAAATGTTTTTGTTAGTAATTACGGACTATTAAAAATAAATTTTCACTCCATTACACTCTTTCAACAGATATAATAGAAGCATCATAGAAAGTTGGAACTGAAAGGGACATTTAAGAGATTAGTTCAGCTCCTTAACTTTATATGAAATAACTGAGTGCCGGAGAGTCTGGGACTTGCCCAAGGTCATAATAAATTGGTGGGAAAGCTGGAACTCGCTTATTTGGTTGAACAAGCATTTCCTGATTATTTATTATATTTCAAGCACTGTGATAGGTGCTAGAAATATAAAAATGAGTAAGACTTTATCTTTGTGGAGGAGGAGGTGGGGGTGGGGAGAGGCGAGGAAATGAATGGATGAACACAGTGCAATGTGGAAGCGAGCCACTAGACATGGGACAGGGTGCCATGAGAATGAGGAAGCAGATCGCCTAGCACAGCCAGATGTCACTTGAGCCTTTCAAAGATAGGCTGGGTTTATACAGATGAGGAGGCTGAGACCCGATATTCCAAGCAAAGCTGATCACCTGAGCCAAAGGCAGAAAAGGTGAAAAAATGTGTTGTGTAGGAAACTATGCTCTCTGCTATTACTGTTCGTGCAGGCAAGGAGCCGCGACAGTTAAACTGAAAATGCTCGATCACGGAGAAGGTTTCATGCCATTTAATGAGCCAACTCTTCATCTTGCAAGAAAGGGAAGGTTACTGAAAGATTCTGAATGTTAGTTAGGTCACTCAGATGGTTTTGTGGAGGACAGATCTGAGGAAGAGACTAATTACTGGGAACTCAGAGAGGTTACCGCACCACCTGAGAGACTACAGAGGTTCGGCTGGTTTGAGAAGGTGGTGGATAATACGAAAAGGAAGTGTATTCAAGAAAGACTTAAAAAATAATGGATGATTAATTGGATGGGTTGAGGTGAGTGGAATGGGGTGGATGAAGGTGGACCAACCTTCGTCTACACCGCAGGTCTTCGGAATTTGAGACCTCAAGGAGTACATGCCCTGTATTTATCCATTTGTCCTCCACCCAAACAGCTCTGAATACCCACAAGTGAAGCAGTTTTTGATAAACATTGAAAAGAAGGCAAACAACAATAAAACTCATCTTAGGACAAAAGGCACCTTCTTGCCTTATAGTCACATAATCAAGAGAGACCTCCGAGGTGATTCTTTGTGGAGTGCAGAGGATTTGTTTCCAAGGTTTTTATCTTCCCTCCTAGGCTACAGAGAGCTCACCCTAAATTTTAGGTACATCCCCAAAAGGGCACACCTTGAATTCCTGCCCTCATGCATCCCATGTTAGGCTTTGGTGACGGGATGATTGAGCTGACTATAAAGACAGATATTATGGGTAGAGAATCAGGACAAAAGATAATGAGTTCAGCTTTAAACAAGCTAAATTTAAAATGCCTGTGAAATAGTCAGAGAAATTAAGAAGGCGGTAAGATAATCTACTCTGAAACCTGGGAAGACATAACAATCTGAGAGTCAAAAGTTGAAATGAAAGTGGATGCCTTTTCTCAAGGATAAGAACAGTGGGAAGGATAGCAGGCCAAAGATACAAGGTCACCAGCATTTGGAATAGAAGTGAAGTCTTCAATAAAAGGTTCAACAAAATATTTAAAACTCTATCAGGAAACCTGAAGACTATCGTATCCCAAAAGCACAGAAGTTTATAGTTTCCAGAAGTGATCAGTGGTATTGAGTATAGAAAAGCCACTAAAAACCATATCTAAAAAAATCTGTTAAATTTGGTGACTTCAGTAAGTGTTCTTTCAGTGGAGTGATTGTTCTTAATTGCAGTTAGGTGGGTTAATGAGTATGTGGGTGATGAGAAAGTGGAGGCTGCTTTTCTAGACTATTCTTTGGAGGTTTGGATGAAAGTGAATGGAGAAAGGCAAGAAAACATTTAGAGGCAGAGCCAGTGGAGACTCTTGTTGCTTTAGTTAGGATGAGATGTTCGGCATACTTATAGGCTACAGGTATTCCCACGAGCAAGGCAGGTGTTGTTGAGAGAGGGTGTAATGAGTCAGGGTTCTGGAGAAGGCAGAGGAGACTGGGGTAGAAGACAAACAGCGGGAGGAGCTGCCATCCAACAGCTGAAGAAGGATTTCCTTCTCTGGAATGAAGGAAGCCTGCATAAATTAACATATAGTCAAGTTTGTAGGAGTGTGTGTGTGTGTGTGTGTGTGTGTGTGTGTGTGTGTGTCTGTCCATCTGTCCGTCCGTCCCAGAGAGGGTAATGGGGCAATAGGCAGATGAAGATCATGCTTGAAGACTTTGACTGTTACTTATTTATTCATATTTATTTTTTCTAGTAGGAGGTAGAGTCATCTGCTGAGAATGAAGAAGTTTAGTCTTAGGAGAGAGCAGCGAGGGTTTGGATGAATTTTAAGGAGTGTAGGCAAGGGAATTACTAAGGATAAAAATAAAAAGATTAAACTGAGGCTAAGAGTGGGAGACTCTTAATGTTTGACAGCAACAATCTGCAAGCTTGTATGATTTTTTCAGTTATGTTCAACTAACAGAATTTTTTAAAAGGCATTTATTAAATATCCCTTAATATATTCTTGCATTGAGTATTGCTAGGATTACCTCAACCCCAGTAGATGAGTATGTTTACTACCCCAATTTACAAGTTAAGTAACATCCCCAAGGTTGCACAGCTAGTAAAAAGGCAGAGTACAAGTCTGTCCAACTCCAAACCACGTTGTTGGCCAACATGATGTATTTTCTCCCAAGGAGTTAGAGCTTTAAGAATTGATACAGCATTTTGCCTAACTTCAGGGGAGTCCTAGATAAGTTATGAAGATATGACAATAAGTAATCATAAGCAAATATGAAGGTTTGATGTGCTCAGACAGCAGAGAAGTGGAGCCCATTGCTCTGAGCCTTAGGAAATCTACTCAGCTGAGTCCTGAGCTGATCTGTGTCAGTCTTCACCAGGTGAACAAGGAATCGGGTCATTCCAGACACAGGGACTGTGTGTACAAAAGCATGGAGGCCTGAGAAGCCCTCTTGTGTGAGGGGTGGGAGAGATGGGGGACATACGGCCAAATATTAAGGGCATCGTACCTACTGAGAGTTTACTTTGGTAATCAGCTGACTGTTTACTTTTAAACCTGCAAGGTTTTAACCAAGAGAATGACATCAGATTTTGTTTATTGTTGAAATATAATGGACATACAATGTTATATTAGTTTCAGGTGTACAACTGATTGGATAATTCTGTGTGTTGCTCAGTGCTCATACAGTAAGTGTAGTCACCATCTGTCATCATACAGTATTGTTACCATAGTATTGGCTATATTCCCTATGCTGTAGTTCTCTCTGTGACTTACTTATTTTGTAACTGGAAGTTTGTATCTCTTAATCCCCTTCACCTATTTTGCCCATCCCCTCACCCCCTCCTCTCTAGCAACCACCAGTTTGCTCTCTGTATTTAAGAGTCTGTTTGGTTTTTTATTTGTTTGTTTTGTCTTATTTTTTATATTCAACAGATATATGAATGAAATCATATGGTTTTTATCTTTGTCTGACTTAGTCCACTTACTAGCGGTATACCCTCTAGGTCCATACATGTTGTTGCTGATGGCAAGATTTCATTTTTTTTTTATGACTTAGTAATATTCCAGTATGTGTGCATGCGTGTGTGTGTGTGTGTGTGTGTGTGTATGTGTACCACATCTTCTTTATCCATCCATCTAGCGGTTGACACTTGAATTGCTTCCCTATCTTGGTGTTATAAATAGTGCAATGATAAACATAGGGAGACCTATGTCTTTTCAAGTTAGTGTTTTCATTTGGGGGTGATAAATACCCAGTAGTGGAATTACTGGATCATATGGGATTTCTATTTTTATTTTTTTGAGGACCTCCACACTCTTTTCCACAGTGACTGCACCAACTTACATTCCCACCAACAGTGCACATTGGTTCCCTTTTCTCTATATCCTCACTAGCACTTATTATTTCTTGTCTTTTTTATATATGAGGTGGTATCTCATTGTGGTCTTGATTTGATAATGAGTGATATTGAGCATCTTTTTGTGGCTGTTGGCCACTGTATGTCTTCTTTGGAAAAATGTCTATTTAGGTCCTCTGCTGATTTTTCAATAGAATTGTTTGCTTTTTGGTGTTGAGTTGTATAAGTTCTTTATATATTTTGAGTATTAGCCTCATATAGGGTATATCATTTGCAAATACTAGAAGAGAATGATATCAGATTTTGGTTTTACAAATATGATCCTGCCCATGACAGACAGGATGGATTATATAAAAGGGAGACTAATAATTATGAAAACTATACACTGTTATATACTCTGGATCAAACACTATGTAAGTGATTTATACAGATTTCGTGATTTAATCATCATAGAAACCCTGTGAGGAAAGTGTAGTGATTCCCATTTCATAGGTGGGGAAACCAAGGCACTGACAGGCTAAATTCCTTGCCCAGGATCTTAAAGCTAAGAAGTGGCAGAGGCAGAATTTGAACAGAGGCAAACTGGCCAAGACAAGGATCTTGGTTCAGAGCAAATTGCAATGGCTGTGAGTAAAAGATGCTGAGGATCAGGCCTAACGCAACAGCAGTAGAGCTAGAGTAGTAGGAATCAGCCACAGGTTCCTAGATCTGAGGCCAATGTTCTTGCCATTGTTTTCTTATTTTTCTAGTTTTCTTTTTGTATCTAAACCTAGATCTGATGACACCTGTAGTGAGTGTGGTGTCCCTCAACCAAAAAAATTCACATCTGCCCAGAACCTTAGAATGTGATCTTATTGGGAAATAGGGCCTTTGCAGATAGAACTAGTTGTTAAGATGAGGTCATACTAGATTAGATTGAGCCCGACATCCAATGACTGGTGTCCTTATAAGAAAAGGAGAGGACACACAGAGAAGGATGTGAAGACAGAGACAGATTGAAATGATGCAGCAATAAACCAAGGAAAGTCATGGATTGCCAGGACCTTCCAGAAGCTAGGAAGAAGCAAGGAAGAATCCATTCCTAGAACCTTCAGTGTGAGCAAAGCCCTGCTGGTGCGTTGATTTCAGATTTCTGACCTCCAGACTGTGAAACACTACGTTGCTATTGTTTTAAGCTCAAATCTAGTGCAGATTTATTACAGAAGCCCTAGGAAACTAATACAACACCATTCTTTACTCAAGTTAAATTTCCACGCAGGGTTATATTCTCATATATTTATAATTGCATACGGATAAGTGTATGGTTTCTGAAGGAAAAATCATTCACAGTTGATGATCTCATGAGCCTGCCATCTTTATTGCATTTCACTGCCATTTGCCCAATAGACTAACCTCATTTGGATTCCCTGAGGTTAGTCTTGCTTTCACCTTCATATTATTACCCACACTTTAAATATATTGAGTTGCATAAACAGAATTCTCTTTGTACCCTAGCTTGGAAGTACCTTGAAGGTAAGACTTACTTTATAACCAAAACACCAACCTCTGTGTTTGAAAAAGGTTATAAAAGTGCACAAGCCTGCTTTAGGCTTGGCTTTTGCACTGACCCGGGAGCTGACAGAGTCTGCTCTCATTTAAGATGGGAAATATCAGGAGCTGTTTGCAAAGTGTGTGATAAGCAACATACTCAATCAAACACAAAGGGAGTCTTTTCCCATCTTATTGGAGACTCTGAGTTTCCACAAGATAGAAGTGTAGAATTTTAGAGCTATTCAGATAGAATTGACATGTCACTCCCTTCTAACAAAGGAATTAAAAACATTTTAATTTCTTTCTTTTTTTTATTTAAAGATTTTATTTATTTATTTATTTGACAGAGAGACAGAGATCATAAGTAGACAGAGAGGCAGGCAGAGATGGGGGGAAGCAGGCTGCCTGCTGAGCAGAGAGCCCGATGTGGGGCTTGATCCCAGGACCCTGAGATCATGACCTGAGCTGAAGGCAGAGGCTTTAACCCACTGAGCCACCCAGGTGCCCCAAAACATTTTAATTTCTATAAACACAGTGGCATTGACTTAACTTTAACCCTACATCATTTATTCTTTTTTCTGCAAACCACTTTCTTATTGACATTTGATTATATATTTGTTACCTATTTTACAAATGGTCTGTTTACCATTTATTTTTCAGGGGAAAAAAAACTGGATACAAATGTATTTGACGTTTTCTGAAACTGCATGCTCAAACTCATCAGTCACAGAGACACACACACACACTAACACACACGCACGCATACACACACACACACACACACACACACACACACACACACACTGCCACAAGACCTTGAAGTGCAACCTGATGGAAAAAGGGAGACTTGGTTCTGCTCAGAGCATTTTCTCTACACCTGCCACCCTTATCCCAGATGATGCAAATCATTTCTTACTTTCCAGCGAGCAGGAGTATTTTAGTAGTTAGTGCACAAGTAAATGTCTACCGTATTTTCCAGAAACACAAACACACTGTTAACAAAGTAGCTACCATTTGCCTTTTAAAAACCCTGCAGGGTTTTTGTGGTTGTTGTTTTGATGAATTAATAATATTAGACGATAGGATGCAGGTTTTAGGGTCAGTGATGAGATTCTTGACATTTATCTCCTCTAAGAGATCTCTGATTTCTGTAACCATAGCACTTAGCTGAGTTTTCTTGTTTATTAATTTATTGATTGATTTTCTGTCTGTCCAGACTAGCAGACACTTACCTGCCTTACTCACTGCATTCCTTACAGAGGCTAGAACTGTACCTATTGCTAATCAAATGTCTATTCAATGAATGAAGCAATACAAGCAGAGTAGACGGCCCAGGATCCGTAATGGAGTGAGTATTGAAAGAAAGAAGCCATCACCGAGGTGATAGGTCATTGAAGACATAGGTTCTTCAGCAGAATAGAAACATGGCCTCTAGTGGGAAACTGAGGTGAAATCTTGGGTAATGTTGGAAAAGAGTTGGCTTCACAATCTGCAGAGATAAAGGAGGGAAACATCCTAAGGACGAGCACAAAGCAGCTATGGGGCAGGGACAAAAGTGCAATTAATTCCTAAAGTTATGTCCTTTGGACAGGTGTACAGAGAGGTTATGGGCATATGTAAGCTGAGTATTTCCAAAGCTTGCAATAAAAAGTGACAAGTAACTCAGACTCTCTAAAAAGGAAATGGATGTATTCCCAAGTATCATTTCCAGGTCTTTACAACAAAAATATGCATTTTGAAATCCTATGTTTATGTGTATACTCCATGGGTAATGGTACTATAATATAGCAGTGGTACGCCGTGAAATAACATGCTGGAAGAACAGTTTAGACTTTGAAATGAAATAACCAAGTTAAAATATGCAAAATACACTCAAGCAAATATTCGGGTAGTTACCTAGCTCTAGGATGTGCCTTTACCTCCTCTCTCTCCATCTGATCTCACATGGCTTCATACAGGAATCAGGAGAGGCTGATGTCAACCAAAATATCCTAGGTATTTATTGCCAGATGAATAAATTATGGAAAGAAAGAAGGAGCCCTCACTGTGTTGAAAGAAAAGGGCGAACTGTGGCTGTGTCAACATTACCAGTGTCACCTAGTTACATTAGAAAGTTCTGAATAAACAGCTCAAGGGGAAAAAGATACTTTCCTTTTCTGAGTTAATATGTCTCTGTGCTGTTGTCTGGGCGTCTTTTCAATTTTCCTTTGTTGACTTGGCTGTTTTTGGATTGGAGGCTTCTTTTCTTATCTGTGGGGAGGAATGCTTTTCGAACTAGAGCCTGGTGACTTTGCTGGGCTGGCAAGGCTTGTGTGGGTTTACCACCAAACACGAAAGCCTGTGTCCCCCGTAAAGAACTGAAATATGTCTTCTCATGGCCAAGAGCTCACCAAATGGGGAGGTGACATGAACACATCAACATGGGGAGCTGCCACCACCCCCTCTCCTGCCTGTGTACCTCTGGTGGCAATTTCACTCTCCCTCTGACCCCAGCCCTGTGTGGTCAAGGCTCTGGGTACACATTCAGCAATGTGCTCTGGTGGATTCCTCTTTGCTTGAGGAGAACACAACCAAGATGTCAGTGGAGGGCTAAGGCCAAGGGCACTGGGGCTCTATTGATTACTGACTGTAGTTCTAAACCACCATCGCTGTTTAGGTGCTGTGCTTCTCCTTTAGGAACCTTCCCTGTGAATTCTGAATCTGATGAGGCAAGACCTGATAGGGAGGAGAGAAGAGACAGAGCAAGGGGGAGACAACTAGAAGGTGCGTATAGGAGACGTACAGTCATTGAGAGATTTCCAGGAAGGAAAAAAAAAAAAAACAACCAAGACTTTCTTTATGATATTGTTTTATATAATAGTTACTGTATTAGTTAAGATTATATTCACTACAGGTTATAGAAAACAGACTGAGTCACTTAACAAGTTTAGTATTTATTTTTCTCACACAAAAAGGAATCTGAAGGGAGTCAAGCCTCAGCAATGTCATTAAGGACTGGGGCTCTGTCCGCCCTTTCCTCCTCAGTTTGTCCTTGCTCTGTTTGTCCCTGTCATGGTCTCAAGACGGCTGCTCTACCTCCAACCTCACACCTGCATTCCAGTCAAGAGGCAAAGGGGCCCAGAAGCTCTTGGCAAGGTTTTGCCTTTTCATTAGAAAAGGTCCTTTTCCAGAGACTTCTGCCCTATCCCTTTGTCCAGAAATGAGTCCCATGGGAATTCTTGCCTGTAAGAGAGACTGAGAGCTTCGGGATTTACTGTTCCAGCTGCCATGGGGATGGACCACAGTGAGAGAAAAAGGGATGGCTATAGATTTTGAATAAACTGCAGTAGATCAAGGCCAAATTGTCAAATAATCAAAAGAAAAGAATATGTATATTCTTCTATATATATAATATATTTAAATATATACTGAATATTTAAATATAAATTTAAATAAATAAAATATAAATATTTAAATTATATATATTATATGTATATCATATATCTCGAAGTGCAAAAATATGCAAAGCCAAGCCAGACTTACAATGACCAAAGGTCACTCAGGTGGAGCCACACAACATCCAGTAAAGATGACAGTCGAAGGTCATTGACCAATACTGAAGTGCCTTACACTTTTGTTGCTTTGCTTTTCTCTTTTTTAATTAACATATAATGTATTATTTGCCCCAGGGTACATGTCTGTGAATCATCAGGCTTACACATTTACAGCACTTTCCATAGCACATACCCTCCCCAGTGTCCATAACCAGCCACCCTATCCCTAACCCCCCCCCCCCTCCGGCTCCCAGCCACCCTTAGTTTGTTTCGTGAGTTTAGGAGTCTCTTATGGTTTGTTTCCTTCCCGATCCCATCTTGTTTTATTTCTCTCCCCCACCCCCCCCCACAACCCCCCGTCCTGCCTCTCAAGTTCTTCATATCTTTGCTTTTCTATTTTGTAAAGTGTTTCTATTCTCCTCTGTGTTCTCTATTGAAGAAAGAAACAGGACAACAATATTTTACAACTTACATAGGCAGTTTTCTCTCCCCAGGAATTTGGAGGGACACACGCCCTCTTGGAGTCTCCCTGCCCTGGGTGCTCCTTTGCTCCAGGTCAAAGATGGCACTATCGAAGGCTTGAGACGCTAGGGAGCTGAGATAGTGACTTGAAAACATGACAGGATAGGGCATGAGTAAAGAAACAGGAGCAGGGCAGAATTTTTATATTTTTCTCATCCCTCTTCCTCTTTGGCTCCTGATTAATGTAACCTTCAAGTCCAAGCTTAACCCACCCCTTCCTTGGAGTCGGCTTGCATCTCCGGCCCTCGCCAGTGGTCTGGCAGAGTCTCTTCCCCTGTGTGCACACATCACAGCTGCTGTGTGCCTTTATCAGAGTAACATTCTTTCCCTCAGCAAAAAACTACTTAGAGCCCCCCATGTTCCACGCTCTGCCCCAAACTCTGTGTTTAGAGCAGTTCAGCCCCTGCCACACAGAGTAACACCGCCCACTGCAAATGCAATGCAAGCAGCACAGGTAATTTTAAGTTTTCTTTTATCCCAAAAAAAAAGGGGTAAAAAGAAACAGGTGATATTAATTTTAATAATACATTTTATTTAAACTAATATACCCAAAATATGGTTTAGATAATATTTGTTAAATATTAGAGTATTGATATTTTATCAAAATAATACCCAAATCACATTATTTGATATGATTGTTATTATTACATCTAAAAATTATGAGTGAGATATTTTACTTTTTTATATTAAATCTTCAAAATCCAGTGTGTATTTGATACAGCACATCTCAATTCAGACGAGCCACGTTTCAAGTGGTCAGTCCCCACACATGGCAAGTGTGGCTTAGAGAGCTTAAAGACCTTAAATGATGGTTTGTTATGAAACATGTTAATTAGGCCTAATAAGTGTGTGATATACATAGGGTTCATGGCATGTAGTAATAAGGGAAGCAGTCTCGTGTGAAGAAAGCCAGCTGTCCTTTTTGTCGACGCCCCAAAAGTAGGCATTTATCTTAGCGACTTCACCATTGCCCAGAGTCTAGATCTCAAGCTCATAGATTTAGAAAGATTTGATTTATTTGAAGTCCTAAAGTTGATTTACTTCAGAGTCCTGGCTCCTCTAAGTGACAAGATTCTGGGACTGGTGTATAAAAATGAGAGTCCAAGTCCGTTTGCCATGAAATGGGTCAGGAGGTGTGTGCGTTTGTGGCCTCTCCATGCACCAGGATTTGGCACCCCTGGCACGTGCCAAATTCAGCCCCACACCTGTTTTTGTATAGCCAATAGCTAAGAATTGTTTTTATACTTTTAAAGTTGATAGGTCATCAGAGGAAGAATAAAATTTTGTGATACATGAAAACTGCATGAAATTCAACTCTCTGTGTCCATAAATGTCTTATTGGAACACAACCACACGTTCATTTAAGTACTATCTGTGACCGCTTTCATGCTCTGACAGCAGAGTTTTATAGTTGCAACAGAGACAGTATGGCCCACAAAGCTTACAATATTTACTAGCTGACTTCTTACAGAAAATGTTTGCCACCTTCTGCCGTAGACCAGTGGCTCTCACCCTGTGTTGTGTATGTGAACTGCTTGAGGAGCTTTAACCAAGTACAAATATCCAGCACCCACCCCAAGGGACCTGGGATTTACTGTTCCAATTTAATTAGCTTCCAGGGAGGACCAAGCAATCGTATTAAAAGAAAAAAAATTATTCTGTTTCTATAGCCAATCTATATAGGAAGCCAAAATAACCAGGGGGTTGTGTGGAAAACATGGACTCAAGTCAGGAAAGAGCTTGAGGCTCCGTCTTCAGTCAGTGCAGACCTGTCAGCATACAGACCACTTGAGTCAGCGAGCCTTGGCACATTCTTCCAACTCACTGCTCATCCAGACCCGCCCGCATTCACTTCTGAGACCACGACATTCCTCCACTTCCAAACTTAACCAGCTCCTGCTGATTGACACATTCTTCCTGCGCATTCACCAGTTAATCCGGCCTTACCGGCCTCGGGCCATTCTGTCTCTCCAACATGATTTTGTTTGTCTGTTCCCCTTCACTGTGTGCCCCAGATTATTTCTTGGTTGCCTCAATGCCTGTGCCTTTGGCAACTTACATTCCAGTTGTTGCTTTTCTTGGGTATCTTCAAATCTCCAGCCTGATATGTCACTTAAATATTTAGTGGATGGATTCGCTGGTAGTCAAGCGAATGAAAGAATGAATGAATGAAAAGTTAGAATGGAAGGAGAGTTAGAAAAAATACACAGGAATTTTGCAGGCTGTACGTTTTGGGCATAAATGTGAGTTTAAAATCAAAAGTGTCCACGTTCGAATCCTGGGTCTGCTACTTTCCCTGGAGAGCCCCATGGGAAGATCACTTCACATGTCTGAAAACAAGACTTTGGATACTGTACGAAGGAGAGAGTCATGCCTACTTCACAGAGTTGTGTGAGGATGACTTACCAGATATGGTAGTTCTTAGTGTAATCGCTGGAGCATAATGGCTTCTTAATAAAAAGTTTCCTCATCCTTCCTCATCCTTCCTCCTCTGCCTAAGGCATCCTTTTGCATGAGAAGGTCCTGAGCAGTTTGCAGTCTTATTTATTAAATTATGCAACCTGTAACACTGATAAAAAATTTATCTTATTATTTGAACGTATATTTTATAATACAAATTTTCAAATAATTCTAGATAACAAAATTTTACAATTGACCTTACAGTTCCATACCATGGCTCTAATATTAGATTTTTCCCATGATATAAGCATCACATAAACCTTTTCATTTTGTAGGCCCTGTGTTTTTTTATATAACATTAGATTTTAGTTTTTTTTTTTTTTTTTCAAAAGCTTCTTGAGTTTTGAAATGGGAAATTACTTCATGTGAACTCATAGTTTATATATTTAGGGAAGACATGATCTGTCCTTTAAAATATTGTCCTTTCCTATTTGTTGGTTCCAAAATAGTCATAAGGTAACGAAGAATCAAAAGTTCTTGACCCTGGCTTCATGCAATAATCACTTGAGGAGATTCTTTTAAAATTCCAGTGCTCAGCTCCACTCCAGACCAGAATCTCTAAGGGTGGAGCCTGTGCATCATCTGTTTTCCGTCTTCCAGATGATACTGATGTATAGTAAAGATTGGAAGCCACTAATCTATCCCACCCTCTGTTTAACGTATGAGGGAAGCCCAGAGATTAAAGGATGGACCCCTGCACCCTCCGCTGAACTGGAGCTGAAACCCTGTTTTTCCACCTCCAGACCAATGTCCTAAGCTAAGCCTATGGGTAGAATTTTAGGATGCACAGTTGTCTTGATGCATACAAAAACCTCACTGTACAGACTAGACTATTGCTTAGTATAAATGGGATATAAAGACAGTATCAGAAGAAATAAAGAAATAATTCATTCTTTAAAATTTAATTAAGCACATATTATATGTTAGGTATGGTGGCTTTCATCATTAAGTCTGTTTTGTGGGGCAAATATTACTGTTCCCCTTTTTAAAACAAGGATATTGACGGGCAACTGGGTGGCTCCGTTGGTTAAGTGTCTGACTCTTGGTTTCCACTCAGGTCGTGATCTCAGGGTCATGCGATTGAGCCCCGAATCAGACTTGGCACTCAGTGGGGAGTCTGCTTGAGATTCTCTCTCTCCCCCTCTGCCCCTTTCCCCACTCTCTAAAAATAAATAAATCCATCTTTAGAAATAAAATAAAATGAGGAAATTGATACACAAAGAGGTTAATAGACTTGCATTTGGTCACACGACTAGTAAGTGGCAAAGTCATGAAATGAATCCAAGTCATAGGACACAATCCTGACTTTCCTTTCCCTCTCTAAAAATAGAACCTTACATTTGTACAATTCTTCATCTTTTGTTTTCTTTTTTCCTGCAGACATTTGTTATCTCAATTGATTTGGCCAATAATTTAATTAACTCTGGCAAAATTCTCTTTTTAGAAAACCAGAGAAAGATACATGAAAAGATGAACTTAGAAGTTTTACAGGTTGTACCCAATAATTAAATTCATCTAAGACATCTCAGTAAGATTTCACAGGGTTATTTGTCATACATTTAGTGTGGGGGATACTGTTTGGTATGGTTTGGTTTTTTTGGGCTAGGTAGAAAAGACCCACTGGATAGGAGTGGTGAGCAGAATGTACTTATGTTTCACAAAGAGCCATTTTATAATGAACTTGGATGGGTCCCAGTTCAAAAGAATAGAAGAATAGTATTGAGATGAGGGGATCCTGCGGTGGCCAAATAGACTCAAAACTAGTCTCAACTTGTCAAGATAAATGGTTGACATAACTTGTCTCTACAGAACTCAGTAAAATGTTGATTTAAATATAAACAGTTTCTTAAAGCAGTACCTTTAGTGCTTAAAAATGTATACTACCAAGTTTTTCTTTATTTTTCCTTCAATCTAGATCCTTTACTCTCCATAGATTGAGAGTAATCACAGAAAAGACTCCCAAAATAGTAAGAGTTCTTCTGTGTAAATGGAAGGGTCAATCAGGTATCTTTTTCAAGTAAAAACAAATAAACTGTGTACATGTTTAAAAAAAAAGAAGAAGAAAAGAAAGGGTTAGTGAAGACCAGGGAAGCCATAGCCAATATCTCATAAACTGGAAAGCAGTAAAGGTAGATTTAGTGGCTAATGCAATTTAGCATCAATTTGAAATACAAAAAAAGAAATTGTATAATAGTTTCTTTCTGTAAGGGTTAAGAGCTATTTGGGAATACTAAAGTAGTTTTGAAAGTTAGGGAAATTAGAAGAATAAAGTACAAAATATTAAATATGTAGATAAAGAACAGAATTTTTAAGTCCAAAGAATTATATTCTGTATTTGCTTACTCAACACAGATTTTTTTTTCTATGTGTGTATCTTCTTCGTGCCAGAAATTGTTCTGGGTCTGGAAGTAAGAACCGTAAGCAAGGCAGACAAGAACCTTGCCCTCCAACAGCTTGCCTTTTAGTGGAGGGAAGTCATCAGTAAACCGTCAACAAATAAGATCATTTAAGCTTTTTTAATGCTCTAAAGGAAATGAAAAGAATGTGGTCTTGGAAACTGCTGGTGAATGAGAACAGCACCTTCCATGGAGAGTCAGGAAGGGCTTGTGTGAAGAGGTGACTTTTGAGGTGAGATCTAAAGGCAAAGAAAGAGCCACCCACAGGACAGGTTAAGGGAAGCACTTGTTAGGTCAAGAGTGGTTTATGCAAATATTCAAGATAGCTGCTTTGCATATGACAGAGATAAAAAGGAGGCCAGAGTACATATTAATGTATGTGTTTGTGTGGTGTTTGTGTGTGTGTGTGTGTGTGTGTGTGTGTGCCAGCATGCACTTAAACACAAACGTGCAGGTACACACACACACACACACACACACACACACACACACACACACACACACAGAATGATGACAGAGCTCAACATCAGCTAAACTAGGATCCAGAAATCAGAACGGAAAAAGTCCCTTGATTCATATTTTAAGATGTCCTGACTCCCTTCTATCCTACTTCCCATGTATTTTCCCCATCTCAAACACACACGTGTATGGGAAAAGATTTAAAATACTGACTTCCAGAATTGTGCACCTTATCTGTAGTTCAGAATGTCATAGCCATTGACTCCTGCCTGTGCTTGATTGTTGGGTGGTTTTTGTAACTTCAACTATTAGTTTCCAAATGCTGGCATGCAGCAAAAGAAGGCTCCTACATTTTCATGGAAAGAAAACTAATATAATACACTGTCTAAATTGAGATGCTCAGAGAATAAACTTCTTTGGATACCACAAGTATAGAACCTTGTTTTGACCTTCATTTCTTATTCATGGTGGTAAGTCAAGTTGTTGAATACGTTTGTGACTCTGGAGAAAGCTAGTATATTATATTCTATAAATCTGTATTTGTTTCTTTTGTTCCTTTTTTAAATGTCTCATCTTATAGTCTTTTTGCTTTTACCACTCCGTTTATTTCTCAAAGTTACTGCTCACAAAACTTTTGCAAAATCTCATTTTAAACTCAAGCTTCTTTTTGCTGTTGTTTCTGCTTTGGTTTGAGTAAGGGAAGATCTTGCTATGTTGTCCTTTCGAAGCCCTGTAAAACAAACACTAGAGATATCCTCTTGTACCTGCATTTTGGAATCAGTGTTTTTCTAGGTGTTTTACAAGTAAATCAGCTCTTGGATGAAATAGATGTTTAAGCAAATATGGCTCTTAAGATGGCTGTATTCTGGTAATCACAAGCTCGTGAATCAGAGCATTTCAATGACAGGTCATGGCTTTTTTTTTTAATCTTAATTTAGAATTTTTTCAATTGACTTTATGATGCTATTACAATTCAACCTGCCTTTAGTGTTTTAGGTGCCTTAAAATATGTTGTTACTGTATAATAACTAGGAAAGCATAACTGCAGGGTTCCAATTACTCTGGCAAAGAAACCTTATTACATTGTCTCCAACTAAGCATGTAATTAATGTCTCTATTTCAAGGCTATTTCAGCAAATTCAGAACGCAGAGACTATCCGTACATATTTAGAGATGCATAGAAACACTGGTGATGTCTTCATTACAGAGGACAGCAACGCCAGAGGAATTTGGGGAAGAATAAAGAACACTACACATATTCCAAATATTTTATTGTCACGAAAGATGTGGTTTAAGATAAAACCTGTCACTCTAAAAGACTCAATGCAAATAGAATCACCTCCTTAGGGAGGGTTTTTTAAATGGCTGAGCTGTCTTCAGGTTGTCACAGTATCTGTGCAGAGGTCAGAAATGCTAAACGTCTTACAATGCATGGGGCAGTTGCAGGTTGAAATCTTGCCAGACATTTATGATCACAAAAAGCCTGTTTATAGTCATCCGAACTTCAGCCTACCTCCCAATTTGCGAATAAACATGAGGTAACTTTGTGCGATTTTAATACTCACTGAATTTTGCAGGAATGCAACTACTATGTAAATCATTTGGAACTTGAGTTATCATCTCAAAAAAAAAAATTATGCCGTGGACAGCAGCACAGCTTGTGGTATTTGAGTTGCCAGTAAACTACGCCTATATTATACGTTTGTAGCAGTTACTGTCGTGGGGATTCTGTGTTTAGATGACACCCTCCAACAAATTAATTAGATCCTCTCATCAAGAGTATCATGCTCAAATATTTACCTATTATAATACGTTTTCATTATGAATTACTTTCCTTATATGTTTCCTTTGTATCACAGATTTGGGGGGAGAGTTAGGTGTTTAGACAAATTATTTTATTTGTGAATTTCATTTCAGGGTATTAGAGAGGCATTACCAAACAATCGTGCTTTTAAAGGAGAGTTAGGTGAGCTACGATCAAGAATGATCTTTCTGAAATATGTCTCTCCTCCAAGGAGAAAGGGGGAGGCTGTACGTGTGCACACGTGTGTGCTTCCGTGCAAAGGAGGAAAAGGCAAGAGAAGGGGATGAGAGAATTGGCCTTGATTGCAGCTCCTACTGTGTCAGGCCCTGTGCCCAGCCCTTCAAATGCATGATCTCACTTTTTGTGCATGGTACCGAGAAATGCCATGTGTGCTTTGAGTCTCCTGGCCCCAGAGTGCCACATTCAGAGCTGTGTGCCTGACATTTGGAGAGCCCAGAGTGAGAGGAAATGAATACTCTAGACATTGCTGGAATGTTAAAATTATTTAAAAGTTCTATTAAGTAAGTGACAGTCTCAGAGCCTGATTTATGATAGCTAATGAAATTTTCGAGAAGAAGTATAATCATGAAGTTTGAAACAAATCATAGTAGGTATACACACGAATTCCTATGCATCTGAATGCCGTTGCACGTTGCTGTGCTCGTGCTTCCTATTTATAGCTTTCGGGACACATCCGCGAGTGATAAATGAACACTGAAATGCTACACATATGTTTATACCCACTTTTAGCTATGGAGTTGTTTCAAAAGTGGTTATCTCCACCGAGCCAAATCCCAGGCATTTAGAAAGTACAAAAAATTTTAAATTTCTAAAATGAACCAAAAAGGAAAAATAAGGAAAAACAGAGACTGAGAGATATGGCAGTCATAAAGCTGACACAAAATTATTTTTAAAAAGGACTGGAAAATTAAGGAAATTAAGTCTTATCAGGATTCAGTACTCAACCCCCTTTGTTGGTTGATGATAGTTTTTAAAGAGTGACAAAAGAAGACCTTTCCGATACATAGATATTGTCTAGTCTTTTCAAAGCATTGAAGATCATTTTACTGTGTAACATTTTAGAGTTGTCAATTTAAACACGTTATAATTTGAGTGACAGATTACTTTCTTTTTAAAGTGCCCAGGTAAGACTGGAGGTTAGTGTTTAATGAGGAGTATTTGGGTATTTGTGTATCTCATATTTTACTGACCAGAGTATTGCCTTAAGAAAGAATAAAACAATGTTGGAGGGGCCAAGTTCAGGGTACCTATCCTGAAAAGGTAACATATTGCAGCCACTGCAATAAAATTGAAGATGACAAGAATCAATCTTTATAAGTCCCTTTTCTTAGATTTCCTTTGGTTGCAAGTTGTAGATAAAGAAAACTGGCAATATAGCTGGCTTAAATAAAAAAGACAATGTGCTAGCTCACTTAACTGGAAAGTCCGAGAGATACTTGTTCAGGCATAGGTAAGCACAAGGACTCAAATGATATTATTAGATTAGTGTCTGCCTTGCTTTTTTCCTATCTCTTGACTCTGCTGTGCTTCCTCTAGGTTGACTTTACTTGAAGTAGATTGTTTCTCAACATGCTGATTGACAGAATCACCATGCCTAAATTATCCTTATTTAAGCAGATTGAAACTTAATTTTTCCAAAAGCTAAACCAAAACACACCAACACACACACACAAAGGCCCTTTGCTGTGCCTTTTTTTTTTTTTAATTCCAGTGTAATTAACAGACAGTGTGATATTAATTTCAGGTGTACAATATTCAACAATTCTACACATTAGTCAGTGCTTATCACAATTAAGTGTACTCTTAATCCACCTTCCCCTGTTTCATCCATCCCCCACACCCATGTCCCCTCTGGTTGTTCTCTATATTTGGGGCTATTTTCTCATTTGCTCTTTTTTTTATTCATTCATTTGTTTTGTTTCTTAAATTCCTCATATGAGTGAAATCATATGGTATTTGTTTCTCTGACTTATTTCACTTAGGATTGTACCCTGTAGATTCATCCATGTTGTTGCAGATGGCAAGATTGCACCCTTTTTTATGGCTAAGTGATATTCTTCTTTGTGTGTGTGTGCATACACATATATATCACACCTTCTTTCTCCATTCATCTATCAATAGACATTTGGGTTACTTCCGTAATTTGGCTACTGTAAGTAATGCTGCAATAAACATAGAGGTGCATATATCTTTTGGATTAGTGTTTTCATTTTCTTTAGGTAAATACCAAGTGAAATCATGGAATCATATGCTATTCCTATTTTTAATTATTTGAGGAGCCTCCACACTGTCTCCTACAGTGGCTACACCAGTTTGCATTCCCACCAACAGTGTATGAGGGTTCCTTTTTTTCCACATCCTCACCAACACTTGTTGTTTCTTGTGTTTTTGATTTTAGCCATTCTGACAGGTGTGAGGTGAAATTTCATTGCGATTTTGATTTGCATTTCCCTGATGATTAGTGATGTTGAGCATCTTTTCATGTGTCTGTTGCCCATTTGTATGTCTTCTTTTGGGATGTATTTTATTAAACCAATCTGGGTCAAATGCCCATGAAGCAAATACTGTGGGCTAGGGAATGGATGGATGATGCCAACTGGCCAGGCCAAGGTCATGTGCCTTATAGGGAAGGCATGTCGGCTCCATCAGAACCTGGACCAAATGCACTGAGATTGGAGGAAATAAGATTATATATCTTCCAACTGCTAGAGGCCCAACCCAGAAGAAATAGCCAGGTATTGAGAAAATCTACTTTACTTACATCACAGTTATAGAAATCCTAATTTTGTTCATCTTCCTCTTGAGATGTAAGAATGCATAGTTAGGGAATGACTTTTAGAACTGAAAGAGACTTTGTAAATTATGTAATCGAAAGCCATCAATTGAAGTAATTTTCAAGAATTCACCATCCTTAAATTGAGTCTCACTAATTGCAAGAGCTGGTTATCTTATAGCAGTACAAAACATTTAAGAAGAGTATTGTAAAATATGAATTCAAATTTTACTAAAGGCATTCGTTGTATATCCCAAAGATATTTTAGGAATGACTCTTAAAGTGGACTTAACAGAGGTTATTACCAAAAGCTTACATAAAAAATTTTTAAATCCCCTTTTTTCCCTTCCCAGCTATACTATCATTTTAAGGTTTTTATTATAACAGTAACTTGTTACTCAGTCTATGATGTTTTTGAAAAGAAATTCTGATTTTTTAATTCTTTCTATTTTTGGCTCCTCTGATAACTGTTTCTCCTAATTATTATACGTAAGCACAATTGGTATGCTGTCATTGGCTAGAAGAAAATAATCCTTCCATAAGTGTATATGTGTTCATTTCAGAAAACATACATTTTTAAAAGGAATGCAAAATGAACCCCAACTGGACAAATTCTGCAGCCCTGACAGTGATGTGAAGCAGATGTCATATTTCAAAGCGAGTCAGGACCACAGGGAGCCAAAGGAACTCATTTGTGTCTGCATCTGGTTACCTCAGTTCATTAGAGATGGTGATAAGGAGGCCAAGGTCACCGATCTGATCTCCAGGCGTGCCTGTGAAGCACTAGGATATGAGACCGCAGACCACAGCACTGCCATTGTCATTAGGGGGAATAAGACTTGAAGGGTGTGGATAGAGTAATGGGGAACATTGCCCTGCCCTGTGAGCACATCTGCATAGCATGTTGTCCTGTGCTAGTAGCCAGACTCTTCAGAGGCATTTACGTCATAAATGGGAATTATAAGATGATAGAGAAGATATTAAACTGATTTTTTTGCCGACCCGTGAAAGTTTAAAGTTTCAACATAATTAGATGTCTTTGTCATATTAAAGATAGTGATATTAAATTTTGTAGGAAATACTGATTTTAAAATTTCCAAAGGTCAAAACTGAAATACAAATAGATACAGTAATAGGATTAAAAGACAAGAAGAGCTATTGGTGAATCTGTTCATTGAATGTAATGAGATTATTCTGAGGCAGATGAGTCCTTAGCTTAAACAAGAAAATGAGCTGGACAAAGCAGACATGTAATATTGCAACTTCTATAGACTCACTGCATTTTTTGCTTTGTTAATATACCTTAGTCCTGATTTCTTTTTGGAAAACAGAAACATTTATCATAGTATCTCAGCAAGGCTTCATGGAAGTAACTAACTTTGTATTTAATCCTAAATTTACCTGTATTAACTATTCATGTTAGAACAGCCTATCAAAAACTCATAATGACTCTGAACTAGGTCAGTTTCTTTATTAAAATTTTAAGCATAAGTCCTGTTTGTTATGGTTACTTTGGCAATTTATATCCCCACTATGCTACAAGAGCTCAGCCAAGTAAGTTAATGATATATTTAATAGGTTTATTGTAGTGATATTATTTAGTTCAACTGAGATTTTAATTGTGTTAATAGGATACATTGCATATTAAGAAATTACATTGGGCTTTTATAGTATAGTGGGCTAATATAGCATATAGTATATTATTTCATTAGCTCCAACATAGATTTATGGTGTGAATAAATAATAAAGTAAAAATTAAATTTTGGCTAGCATTTTTGGCAGGAAAAAAAGCTAATATCAAGTTATAAGGATTCTATTTACAATTTTAAAACTCTCCTTAATTCTTTATTAGGATGATACCTTTCCCTCTTCATTATTAGTTATTTTTGATCAATTCTTGAGTGCCTAAAATAAGAATGTCACCACAGGTAAGACATTAAACCAGTCCCTATGGGGAAATAAATATAAAAATTATTGATCTCTAGGAATTTACAGCCTACATGGGATGCAAGACATAAAATACTTAAAATAACAATTAAGCATATATATAGCTTTCTGTGATACCCAATGAGTGATTTGGAGAGTGAATGCTCTAATAATTCAAAAACAGAGCAAAACTGTTATGGGAATTGAGCCAGGTTTTGAGAGATGCCTGTACTTGATATCAGTGGAATGTAACTGAAAGTTCACAAGTATGTCCAGATATCTTTTATCCCAGTATTTCCTTAGATGTAGTTAATCTTCATTTTTGAAAATATCTTTTAAGCTGATATTTCAGTTTTTAGCATGAGGTTTCATAAGACATGTTATAATACCTAATATAATTTATAAATATGAATATTCTTGGGTGGGGGCACAGATTGGAATTGAGCAAGACCTCAGTCTGTGGCACACTGACATTGCTAATCCAGAGATTGCCTTCCTTTTTATATAATATTTAATGTTTAAAATTGTTGTCCACTGCATTTCTTATTTTCAGTCCCATTTTCCCACATATATCTATTCATGTGTATTTGATATAAGACCTTCCTCTGTCTCCCCCATATATATATGTGTGTGTATATATGTATGTAGATATACATATATATGTGTGTACATACACACCCACATATAACATGTAATAATGTGTGGGATATGTTTTTAAATTTACAAAAAGTTATTTACATAAATGAGAAAGCATGGTGTATTATTAGTTAGGATTCTCCAAAGACACAGAGCCAATAGGATATTGAAAGAGAGGGAGATTCATTTCAATGAATTGACTTATGCAATTGTGGGGACTGGCAAGTCTAAAACCTGAAGGACAGGCTGGTGGACCAGAGACTCTTGGGCAAAAACTGGTGCTGCAGTCTTGTGCTGAGTCAGAATTTCTTCTCTCTCAAAGAACCCTATTTTGCTCTTAAGCCCTCACCTGATTGGATGAGGCCCACCCACGTTATCAAGGTAATCTCTGTCACTTAAAACCAACTGATTGTAGATGTTAAGACACATCAACAAAATACCCTCACAGCAACACCTAGGTTTGTGTTTGATTGATAACTGATTAGTATTGCTTAACCAAGTTGACATCTAAAACTAGCCCTCACACGTGGCTTCTGGTGTCCTAACTGCTTCAGAGCATCCCCCTTACCCCCATCAAGTAACTTTATTAGCCTAAAAATTATATGCGTAGCTTCAACAAAGAGAATACACTTGTAAGTTTAACTTGAGTCACACACCCCATTTCAACTCATGAAGAAAACAATCTGTATTCTCCACACAGCCTAATCTAGTAACATATTCTTTGAGATCAAACATGTAGGCCTCAGAATCAGAATGTGAAATAGATATAAGGGAGGCTCTGAGGCTGGTTATTGGCATAATAGCTCTTAACTCTGGAACTAGCCCAGTGTCCTCTTCCTGAGTCAGAATGATAAGTAAGCTAACCTTCCTTGAGCACATCCCAGGTGTCAGATCCTAGACCCAGAACTTTCCACACCCTTCATCCACTCCTCACAGCAACCTCTTAAAACTCTTCCAAATAGCATAACACAGACTTAATTCGTGTCCCTCTAGGTGATGCTGAATAAGTATCAAGTCTACTTTGAAAAAAAAAAAATTTTTGAATTGTATTTAATTATCCTTGTTGTATCAAAATTCCCTAATTACTGTATTTTAGGGCCATTCAGAGTAATTCAGATTAAAGCAGTGAGGGGAAATACTTTATATTGATTATTAGCCATTACAATTAAGTACTTTAGGTCACATAATCTTAATAGCCAGACTAATAAATAATTACAGGTTTCCCCTGTTATCTGAAAATAGATTGAACCTTTTATAAGCCTGAATGGCATAAAGGGAAGAAGCAATCACCACTAATTTATATGGAAAATTTTTGAGCCTTCCCAGCTCCAAAAAAATAACCTCTCTGAGGCTTTTCTGATACCTTAGGACACATCTTGCTAATGGATGCACAAAATAAATCAAGATAAGGCACAGATGCTTACAGATACTGTTCAGCGCTGTGGTGGATTGATGCTGAGATGCTGAGTGTAGTTCCTGAGACAGAGCTCGGTGGGGCATGGTCATGGCTGAGAAAGCATGCCGCCTCTAGAAAGGCACTCTGCAAAACAAAAGCCAAAAGTCGTTTTCGCTTTTCACTTTTTTTTTTTGGTAAAAGTGAAAATTCTCTTCATATTTCTTTTGGTTAGCAAAAACAGGTACTAATGTAGGTCTTTCATAAAAGCAGAGTGGTATAACCTCAACATTCTGAAAGCAAGAGATACCTGTAGGAAAGAAAGCCCACCTTCATTCCCACCACCGTGCCACGCTCCCCATGATGAAGTTCGAGTTTCAAGGAGCAAAGCCACACACTTTTTAAGTCCTACCTTACCTCCCATACCTTATGCACCAAAGTAGTGGTAGCAACTTTAGATTACTCACACATTTTCTCCAACAAAATAGAAGATCTTCTTTTTACATACTCTGTTAATAAAATTAACCACTGACTCAGTTCTCGTCCCTTGTGTAGAAAAGCAAAACTCAACCCCAAGTCATTGTTTTAACTTACAAAAAATTCTATTTGTGTTAGTTTATAGTCTCATTTCATAACAAAGATCAATATAAGACATTTTAAAAGATGAGGTTTTTGTATTTTTCTGAATCAAAGTTTAGTTGAGAAAGAGCCTCATAGTCCATGTAGAGTAATCCTCTTAAGGTCCAAGAGCTCCTGTCCTGTGGCTAGTTAAAAATAGAGCAGAGGCCAGACCCTTCACCCCCTTCCCCAACTGCAGCCCAGTCAATTACACTGCATTCTGATCTCATTTGGAGCTCAGTCTCCTAAAACTGCTTTCTCCTCATAAACTTTTTCCTCATATAAACATGCCTCTCTGTGTTGAACTTAAGGAATTATAACAAGATCACTGTGTTACAGCAAATGATCCCATTCTCCGGTGATTCCTCCATAGCCCTATCCATCCCCAGGTTGCACCAGTGTTGTTTCCAGAGATAATTAGGGGGCTGTTTTAAGAGATTGCACCGGCACGGTCGTTCTGGTCTTTGGTCATACCTGACTTTATTCTCCAGGCAACCACAAAGTTCCATCCCAGGCCAACCACACTCAGTATTTGTCTTGGACATAATCTTTATTCCTATCATTAGAGTCCTGTTGATCCTCCTTCTTTCAAAAGAAAATTTCAGGAGTTGAGGGGGTGTGGGATATCATCATGCGTAGGTTCATTCTCATTTTAATTTTTGCACATACAAATCTACATACTGACTCAAGATAAAATCTGGACCAGGAACAGACACTTAGTGGAGAAAAAGTTACCATACTGCCTCCTTGCTTGACTCTCATAGGCTTTTCCAAGAATTTATACTTAATGGTTTCAGTTTCCAAAAGTAGAGTTTGCCATCTATGCTTGCTAGGTCTGCTCAGTGTGTCCGCACCAGAATATCCCTACAAACACTAGATCTGCCCAATAAATTAGTCACAAATTAGATTTCCCCCCAAAATTCTGGAGCTTTGGCTGCATTGTGGCAATGTTTTAAATGCTTTATATACTTGCTAAAAAGAGAAAAGATATTCCTAGTATGTTCACACACTGTAGTCATTGGGAAGTAGGGGTCCTACTTGTCATCAGATACTTTTTACTTAATTGATTCTTTGACTAAATGCTTAATTCCAGAGTCTTTCTCATCCTTTTTATTCCCCTGGAGTCTTTTTTTCAGAGAGCCCTTAAGAAAGAATCTTCTTTATTCTTAGAAGGAATAGTTTTGTTTGTAAGAAATGCAAGTCCAATAATCTTCCCTTTAGCAGCTACAAATAGGTGCATTTTAGGGGAGGAGTAAAGCATAACATATTATAAAACTTAGAGTCTTGAATATAAGCAAAAGCATTTATAACTCACATTCATAGGACCTTACATGTTACTATTCTGGATCTTTGAGAGGTGCTTCGTTGCCTACATTACTTCATCCTGGTGGCTAAACGCTACGGAGAGGCAGGTGGTGATAGAGACCTTAAGAAAGAGGCAAGGTAGAGGTGGAGTCCAGAAATGTCTTGGACTGGACATATCTTTCTTTGATGGTCTGCCACAGTTGTCTTTTATTGACTGTCATGATGCTAAACAAGTTCCATGCATCTAGTCAGAAGCTACAGCTTCTAAGAGTGTGTTCTCTTTTACTGGACATGGATTGAGATCCTAATCACCAAGGAGTGCTAATTTCCTAAGTATGTTTATAACCATAAGAGGGGATGGAGGCATCATTCCCAACAACTTTGGTAGAGTCCATTGGCAGAGGAAATTAGACAGGCAAAAATGCAAAAGATAACAAAACCTGCACACCATAAGGAAAGGGTTAGTCACCATCTAGAAATGCCCTTAAAAATATGTTTCCCCCCTTATCTTATCTTGCTGGTCATAAAAGTCATATACATTTACTGGATAAAATTAGAAAACCAAGAAAAATGAAAAGAACAAACTATACTAATAATCCCACTATTGGAGTATCGGTACTTTTAATATGTTGCTGTATTTCCTTCTGATCCTTTTAGGATATGTGTGTTTTGACCATTTTTGTCATAAAATATATGCTACTTACATTAACTTTGCAACATCATCATTTATCTGTGTTCTTGAGAATTCTTCACAAAACTTATTGTAAGTGTTGGTACTAATCCATCATGTGGAGTTTCCCAATTATTAACACTTTATTTCCAATTTTTCGCTATTACAAGTAGGGAACATCTTTATACTAAAACCTTGTGTGTGTGTGTAATTATTTCTGTGGGATAGATTTTGAGAAATGGAATTACTGGTTCAGAAGGCTATCTGCATACATATAAAACTGATTTGTCAAAGGGTTGTAGCAACCTATAGTTTATACTTTCACAACCCCTTTTATGGAAGTCTTTTCTACAAAACCTATCTAGGCAGCAGGGTAGGGGTAGGTTTTCAAGTACTAACGCTAATGCGAATTTTGAAAACAAGAGAATTTTACACACGAGCTCTTTGGCAATGTGAAACTTACCTGGCATGCCATTTCAGAGTGACATAACATTAAATATGGAAATGTTAATATTAAAGGAATGCCTGGTAGCACTGATTGCCATTAACGGATTTCATCCTTATATTCATGAATATAAGCACTAAGAATCTAAAAGAATTTAGTACAGTCTTCTGAAAAATAGTCCTCTTATATCCTGTTGGTTGTCATTTGTTCCTTTTTATGGTTATATGGCATTCCTAAGAGTCTCAAATAAAAGAACCAGAATATGTGTCTTTTTTTTCTCTTTTAATGTTCATCCATGCTGTTAATCATTTTTCACGTGCTGCTCTTGCTCCTCAAGTGCTTCAAATGGAGTAGGACGAAGACCAGTGTGGTGGTCTATAGGGCAGGAGCAGAAGTGAGACTGGCTTAAGGAAGTAGGTTGGGAGCCCATTGAAAAACTTACAGCAGGGCACCTGGGTGGCTCAGTGGGTTAAAGCCTCTACCTTCAGCTCAGGTCATGATCTCAGGGTCCTGGGATCGAGTCCCTCATCGGGCTCTCTGCTCAGCAGGGAGCCTGCTCCCTCCTCTCTCTCTGCCTGCCTGTCTGTCTACTTGTGATCTCTCTCTCTCTGTGTCAAATAAATAAATAAATAAATAAAATCTTAAAAAAAAAAAGAAAAAGAAAAACTTACAGGCCAAATTGACAAAATGGGGAATGTAGGATGGACATTTAATTCCCTAGTTATAGCTACACTGGCCAAACATCTTGGAGTCTTAGAATTTTCAAAGTTCTATTCCTCCTACAGGCCATCTTAAAATGACCTCTTGTGATTGCCTGAGCATTATTAGTCTGTTCTTTCCACCTTACTGTATCTGCTGCTATTTTTTTTTTTCTTTCCAGTTTTTAGGGCTTAGGGCTGTTGTTGAACTGACGCTAATACTTTATCTTATCTTTCTGAGGATTAATTATTTTCTTCCTTTTCATTTTATATGTTCATTTTCAGTCTTATAGGAATAAGATATATAGATGGCTTTACAACTTGGAAATCTCTTTTCTATGTACAGTGAACATTCAGTATTATAACAGCCTTTGTCCTCATTTATTATAGCTATGTATCATTACTCTTGGAGACTTAGCAGTGAGAATTCCTTCAGTCTTGTTGTCAAGTGCTTTCTTCCAATTATTTATTTGTCTGTTTATTTTTGATGTCAGAAAATCCTATAGTCGGGTTATTTAAAGCAGACAACAGAGTAGTACTGAAACAGTGCACGTTTTGATATCAGATTATCTGGGTTCAAGTACCAGCTACCTCTTGCTAATACATACAATATTCATACCATAGGACTAGGTTCATAGTAAGTACTCAATAAATTTTTATTCTTACCTCATTGTGTTTATTTACTCTTTATTATGTGTGTAGCAATAGCATGGATGTTTCAAAGGTATAACTGATTTATACAACAGTCATCTTTTCTCTCAGTAGGAGATTAAATCTACTAAATTATAAATTATCATTGAAGGTCAACATCCTTTTATAACTGGAAATTATTTCTTTACTTATCTTCTATCCTAATTAATTTTGAGCTGAATCACTTGTTTCCAAAGCTTTGGGGGAGCTTGACAAATAGATGTCCAGGATGCACCCAAATCTGTTGAATAGTGGGGGTCAGGCAAGCATGAGGCTCACTGGAGCTTACAAACCAAGGAGGAAAATCGTTATTGTTGAACACTCCTACATGGGTTAGTCAGGTATCATCCAACATACCTCTTCTTTGGCCCCCACCAAAACCAGCCTCCAGAAGAAGTGACATCTGAGGTAGGATTTGAAGAATAGGAAGGAGTTGTTCTATGAAGGAAGCAGGGACAGAATGCAGGAAGTCTTTCTAGGCAGAGGGAGCTGAAAGTTCAGAGGCCTGCAGAACAAGAGAACAGTGTTCTTTGAGGGTAACTGGAAAAAGTTTAGTAAGGCTGTTATGTAGAAGGGGATGTAGGAAGGAAGTAGTGTTAATAACTTGGACTTTATCCTGAGGGCAGTATGTGCCACAGAAGAGTTAGCGGGAGACAGGGGGGATCAAATACTTGCTTTACGAAAAAAAAAAATATCATCTGGCAGAAGTGTGGGGAGTTGACTGGGACAGAAGTCAGCAGAGTCAATGGTGGCCTTATCTGTGGTGGTGGCAAAGGAAATGGAGGGAAATGGACTGATCTGAGCGATGATTCAGCATATCTAGGGAAGAAGCTGTCGAATTTGAATTTTCAACTTGAAATGACTGAATGCCCTGTTTAAACTGGAAACAGAAAGAGTGTCCACCATGGAGGTGGGAAGGTGGTGGGATGCAATGTAAAGAAACATCAGCTGAGTTATTTCTTTTTGTCTGGGCTGGAATATTTGGTTATGTCGCCATTTCTCTGAGTGTGTGTAACCTTACCAAAGTCATGTTACCTTGAGATCAGCCATAACTTTACTTCTACTCCTTGTGTTAGCCATCCAGGTGACCCACTGTATCTATTTAAAATAAATTGATTTAAAGTTAGAAAAATGAAAGGCCCGTTTTTTTGTTTTTTTTTTTTTATGTCTTGTGCCTTGGAACTGACAAAGGAGCCTTTCCCAAGCCAGGTGGTGAATGAAAATGACTGAGAAAGTGACACCACATTTTTTGAGTCATATCCATGTTGACAAGGCAAAACCTTGCACACAGGAGAACACATGTAAAAGTAATAATCCATGTGGGCTCGATGCTGACCACGTTCAGTGGAAATTTGCACATAGAGCACTTCCCCACAATTGGATCCTCATAATGTCAAGACAAAGGAGTGTTTAAGTGACAGCCAATCTGCTCTGATAACAGAGATAGGCTGCTTTCTACTTTCACTTTTTTCTAAAGTTCACAGATGTGCTCTTGATGTGGTCTGAGTATTTTTGTGAACTGCTGGAAAATTTCACTCACACACTAATGGTTCCAATGAACACAAAATACCTCTTCCAGAGAACACTTGCCAATAAGCAGTATTTTTAGAGGCACATGTCACAGTTTCTGTTTGCCTCTGTTGTGACTGTTAATGGGCCCTGAATGATTAAGAAACAGCCTCTGATAAAAGGCATTACCCCACTGCTTCATTATATACGATGGGCAGTAAATGTTTACTACACTTTGAGCTCAAGCTAACATGTCATTAAACCGTGTTCCTGTTAAATAGGCTCCCAGTGCATAGCTGTCACTCCCTTGAACATGTTTGTCATTTCCCTGCGTCTGAAATAGCAAATAATTCCTTTTGGGTTCTTACAGCTAAATGTTTCTTAACAATGATGTCATATCATTTCTGCACGCTTCCGCAGGGAAATAGTTCTGAATTCTGAATTCTTGGGCTTTCTGAATTCTTGGGCTAACTTTTCCACTCACTATCCCTGTTTCCAATAATATTCTCTGACCTGTGGAGTCAAGGAATCCTTTTCAGAGAAGAACTGGGAGTGAAAGGCACAGCACAGAGATCTAACCGTAGAGTTGACATGATATTTTATGGCACAAAATGCGTGTCCTGTGATATTCTCCTATGCTGGGGGGAGCTTTCCCCTGGGAATTGGAGAACCAGGATTTCTGGTCTGACCAGAGTGGAAATCTATTTTCCTTTCCCATCATAGAAGTAGAGAGAGTATCTAACTTTCTCACCCTCCAGCTCTGCAGGAAACCTATTTCTTTTGCTGTGTGTGAAAATGAAAAAGGAAGTGCTTGCTATTGAAAACAGTCCCAGATACTATATAATGTGAGGGCTAGGAATTATGACTGTAAGCAATTAGAGGGGAAAAGTCATTCAGGTGCCATTTTGGCTTTCTGTAAGTATGTCTATAAAAATAAAGTGCCTCTTTGGGCGTGCTTCGTCGTTACTTCAGGGTTAAGAATGAAGACAGGGGAAAAAAAACCTGAAACAAACATGTGTTTTTCATTCTGACATATAGAGTTAACATTATTTTCCACAGCTACAACGACGAAGGGTCAGTATCTTTTCATCTCTTTTCTCAAACAACGTGGTAATATTTTTATGCTGGCCAACCTGGAGATGCTAAGAACATCGCGCATCTGGTTGTCCTCCGTATGGAGTATTCACTTTTTTAAAAATGGTGAAGTCCTTTTCCATGTCTTCTTGCCTGAAGTGTAAGTGTAGGCATGGTATCGCCGCACGTGGCTTAGCTCAAGCACAGACCTGGCCAGGTGGCTTCGAAATCCAGGACGAGCAGGGAGTTGCCAGGGTCAGAGCCTGCGTGCAAATGAGGCTGCCACGGTTGGCGTCCAACTGCCACAGTAATTCCCCATGCTGAGTCTGAAGCAGAGGAAAATGCTGTTGACGGTCAGTTCCGGAAAGCATACTTTGGGTAGAAAAGAAGACTCGTGGGAGGAGGTTTTTTGTATGTGTGTTTTTTTTTTTTTCTTTTACTCCTCTTCCCAGAAGAATCCTTTACTTGTGCTTCCCGGATCCAAGGAAGTCTAATACATTCCGAATTCTAGAGAAGGTCATCTCATTTGAATATCATCAGCTAGTTGGGTTCTGTGCAACCGCTAAAAGATCCACATTTATTTTTCCCATATTTGTGGATGGAGGATAAATGATACAAGTAAGCACCTCTTTCCTACTAAAAAAAGAACACTCTACTCCACCAACACTTTTCTCAAGACCGGTTCCTCTCAGAATTAATCTCGTACTCCCCTCCCCAGCTCTGCAGCCGTAACAGCACGTCCCACCATCCACACGTATTAGAATTATTTCTGCCTCCCTGGATCGTGAGGCTGTGGGCGCCAGGTTCCAAGCTCCACTCCTCGTACAACGCATTGGCCGGTGCTTTGTCCATAGTAGGTGCTGCAGTCTTGTTTACTGAGTGAAATCATATTGAACAGGAACCCACAGGGGATACCACTTCCACAATGCTGAAAGCATTTGGTGTCAGAATTCCGTTAATGGCAAAACCTCTCTGTACTTCTGTCTTGGACTTAGTGCTACAACTGTGTATACAGGGTCCTTTGGAACCATCATGATAAAAACCAGGGGAAAGGGCCAAAGAGCCACTTGGTATGAGGAATATTCCCTGACAGAATGAAGGCAGGAGGCTTATTAACTTTTCCTAGGATGGAGCTAAGATGATTGGACTGACTTCAGAAGCAAGATCTGCTGAGAAGCCACAGTCAGGGAGCAGCACATTAAGTGCACCCAAGCTTGCTTACTCTCTCTCTCTCTCTCTTTCTTTCTTTGTCTTTCCCTCCCTCCCTTCCTCCCTCCCTCCCTCCCTCCCTCCCTCCCTCCCTTCCTTCCTTCCTTCCTTCCTTCCTTCCTTCCTCCTTCTCTCCTTCCTTCCCTCCCTCCCTGCCTTTCTTCCCTTTCTTCTTTCTTCCTTTCTCTTTCTCTTTCTTTCTCTCTCTTTCCCTCTCCCTTCCTTTCTTTCCTTTTCTTTCTTTCTTTCTTTCTTTCTTTCTTTCTTTCTTTCTTTCTTTCTTTCTTTCTTTCTTTCTTTCTTCCTTTCTTTCTTCCTTTCTTTCTTTCTTAGAGCATGCGCACAGGCACTTGCATGCATCAGTGGTGGGAGGGGAAGAGGGAGAGAGAGAGAAGCAGACTCCTCAGCTGAGCATGGAGCCCTGACCTGGGGCTAGAACTCACCACCCATGAGATCATGACCTGAATCCGAGAGTCCAGTGCTCAACCGACCGAGCACCCAGGCGCCCCCCACCCAAGTTTCATTTCTAACTGTAAGGGAATATTGCAAAGGTTTGGGAACAACTGAGAACAATTTTAAAAATGAGCAGCAAGCTAGGGTTTACCCAGGTGCCTGCTGTCATGGGAATTACTGAATCAAGGGAGTGGCATTTTTAATTAGAAACATTTTAATAGACTAAAATACAAATTTGCCTGGGTGATTTGTAATCTATAATCTAAATATAAATATTTATAATTTATTTATAAGATAGGATTACAGGATAGTGTACACTATTTGGGAAATATTCTGAATGTGATTGTCTTCCTGGTGAAATGGAGCATTCTTTTTTTTTTCTTCTTTTCTTTTGTATTCCTTATCTAAAGATGCTATTTATTCACCTGTAAAGAACTGTGGTGTTTCATCTACTTGATATTTACAATTTGCTGTATTTGTTTTTTATCAGCTACCTATTATTAACGTGAACAGTTTGAGAAATATATATTTAAACCTAACAAACTTTTAAAATAGCCTTCTTTTCAAAAGCTTGTTTCCAAGATTCTCCCAGCATGAAGGTCTCACCCTGAGACTATGCTGGGCCAGCTGAGGAATCAGTTATTTTTTAAGCCTACTTAGGCACAGCTTATTGCTGGGTAACAGTAATATGAGATTACAAGGTTTTTTGGTGTTTTATTAGCATGTGACACATACCTAGGAATAGAGAAATACCTTTTTATCCAAATGATCCTCTTCCTCTACTTCCCAGAATTAATAGTATTTTATCTCACGCCCCACTTCATTGTACCACCTTTTCGAGTGAAGGCTTTCCATTAAATGCCTTTATTGTATTCCTTAGTCAATATGATTCACATTCATATGTGAATATGAACCCACATATTCAGTAGCAGTTGCTGGGCTATCAGTGGGTAATCCTGAGCTTGCTGACTGTTGAGCCCTGGCCACCATCCCCCAGAACTTTTGGCGGAAGGCAGGATGAGAGCAAGAAAGAAGGCAGGTGGGGTTGCTGCCAGAACAAGAGCATGGCCCAGCATAATGTCAGCCCCATGGTCATTAATACACAGCGCCTAGGGATGAGGAACTGAGTGGAAGGAAATTTCAGGGAACAGAGACAAAGAATGGTACAGCCAAAGGAACAGAAAAGGGCCAATGGAGAGTCCCCTAGACTCTCCACTGGGAGAGGCCATAGACTCTTATGATGGCTCCATAGGGGCCATCATGTCCCCTAGAAAGAACACAGTTGTGGGTGGGTGGACCCTCTGAGTATAGGATGAATTATCTCCCTTCCATCGCATCCTTTGGCTGAATGTGACATAGCAGTTCACTCCTCAGCCTGCATTCAGGCTGCCTGGCTTCGGATCCTCACTCTGCTACTTACTAATTGTGCCACCTTAGCGAGATGACTCAAGCTCTCCTTGTCTCTGTTTCTTCAACTGTAAAATAGATGTTATAAAATCATTACCGCCCTTAGAGATTCCCGAGAAGATTACTTAGATAGTATAAAATCCTCTGGCTCATTTCTGTAAAGAGCAAGACAAGGAATTAGGTATTTTTGCATTGCATGGTGTGTTGGAACTCCAAGGGCATGCTTTGGAACTCTTTATTTTCTATATGGCTTTCTGCCACCAGTAGTACTTGCAAGAGTCTTTGTTTCCTTATCAAATCCTTTGCAGTAGATTGAGTTTTACATTAAATCCACAATGAGGTTTACTCGTGAGGAACACCTACACATGGAGGTATAGTTCCAGTTTTTCCTTTTTCATCTTGTTAATTGACGGGGGTACTGGGGATGCTGTCAATCCAGGCCACAGTGAAAGTAAGAAGAGTAACTTTTCCTTGGCTGCTTTTGTACGCATTTCTTTACAGCAGAACAGAGCCCTTGTTTAGAGTATTAAGTAGGAAACAATGTAACAGAAAAGAACCCTTGTTTAGAGTGTTAAGTAGGAAACAATTTGGTATGATATTCATAATTTTGCATGGATTTTCACATAGAATTTTGTGAACCGAATTCAGGAAACAGCAGAGGAGGGCATGGAAGGGAGTGGACCTCATGCGGAGGAGTGGACCACTGTCAGGAAGTGTGGGATGCAGATCTTCCATCTTAAATTATGTATGTATGGGTGGAGTTCCCTGCTTGCTGTTTTAGAAGATGCAAAAAAGAACCAGACATATTTGTTATTCTCAAGGAGCTTACAAAGTCGGGTAGGTGACATACAACATGTGCACGGCAACTTTACATCCCCACAACCTAACGCAGACCTGGCACTTGGGAACTATGAATTGCTCCCTTTTTATCCTCAGAATATAGCAAAATGAAAAAATACAGTAAAAGGTTACAAGCAGATTTTTATAAGCACACTAAGAGAGATGTAAAATTCCACGGAGAGATGAGAGGAAGACGTGAAGCGTAAGCACTTGAGCCAAGTCTACTGATGTGTAGAATATGTAGCTTTATGAGCAGAGGACATGAGCAAAGGTAGTGCGAGTAGGAGATTCCGGAGACGTGGGAGTATTGTGAGTAGTTTAGTTTGAGTAAAGGGAAGTGGTGAGAAGTGAGCTTGCAAAGTAGATTGGCTCCAGACCAGTTCTAATAGGCTTGGAATTTGGACTTGATTCTATAGGCAATGAAGACCCATGGAAGACTTTAGAGCAGGGTAGTAGCATGATCAGAGTTGAGCTTTAGGAGGATGAATCATCTCAATGGATCAGTGGATTTCCAAAGATGAATACAATGGGAACGCGTACCATCTGGCAACAAGCATAGAAAGGGTGAGACCAGTTCAAGAGGCACTTAGAAGTTGAAATGGATCCAAAAAAAAAAGAAGAAGAAGAAGCATAAGTTAAAATTGATATGACTCATTTTGAGTCTCCTAGTGACAGATGATGGTGTCATTAGCAAAGCTAGGCAGCCCAAAAGGAAGAGCTGGCTGCACAGAGAGATGATGAGTTTAACTAGGGACGCATTAAGTTGAAGCTGCTGGCAGGACATTCAACACCAGAACTCATGAGAGAGATTTTCAGTGGAAAGATCATTCACATACAGACGATAATTGAAGTCTTGGAATTAATTACAAAGTGAGAAAGGCCTGAGGGCAGAAAACTAAGGAAAGATCCTTAAGGAATATTCCCATTGACAGAGTAGGCACACACCAAGAGGGAATGGCAAAAAAAATGAAGTGCATACCTTGGTGTGTCCAGGAAGTCACAGAGGGAGAAAGTGTCAGAAAGGAAAGGACAGTCGAGAATTTTCAGGTTGCAAATAAATACGGAACCTGAGAAGACATGCTGAATTTGATGACTAACAGGAAACCCGTGACCTCTCATGAGAGCAAAAGAGTAGTGAGTGCCATGGTGTAAAAAAGATTAAGGAGGGGGGGCACCTGGGTGGCTCCGTGGGTTAAAGCCTCTGCCTTCGGCTCAGGTCATGATCTCAGGGTCCTGGCATCCAGCCCTGCATCGGGCTCTCTGCTCAGCGGGGAGCCTGCTTCCCCCTCTCTCTGCCTGCCTCTGCCTACTTGTGATCTCTCTCTCTCTCTAATAAATAAATAAAATCTTAAATAAAAAAGGATTAAGGAGGGAACACGTAGTAAAAAAGTGGAAGCAATGGGCAGAGAAGATTTTTTTCAGGATGTTTGGTAGTAAAAGGAAAGAGATCTTATAATTATCTTAACTCTACTACTCTCTTAAAAGTCACCAACTTCACTTGGCAATTTAAGGCAACCAGTTATAAACTGAAAGGAAGCCCACCGTCCCACCTCCAACTCCCTCTACCCCCGTACACCATAAGGGAGTAAATTTGAAAACTAATAGTGGGTGTACAAGATCTCAAAGAAAGTGGTAACATATGGAAGAATACAGTTAATATGTTCCAATTTTATGAAACCCATTATGCATATGAGTTATTGTAACATGAAGCATATAGGTTATTGTAACAGTTAATGTGGCATCTCAGATAGCCCCACGCAAGATGAGACTCTCAGTGGTGGACAAGCCATTTTATGTTCCAGCCAGGTAGTTGCCTATGGATGTGGCCTGCCTTCCCATAGAAGAGAAACAAACCATTGCCCTTCCATTATCATTGTCATACACCATTGTCATATCTGGGTAAAAGACTAAGTAATCTCTTCACGAGAGAGTTCTTCAAGATGGAAAAGGAAACCAGACTCTCAATAGTGCACTCAGGAGGAGTAGGGAGAAACAGTCCTTCTGAAACCTGTCTTGCATATGAAAAATGGGATCAGTACAAGGACTTTACTGGCCTAAGAAATATGGAAAGATATTTGGGGTTTTGTCCAGGAATTTCTAGGATGCACTTTCAGTCAATGTTGAATAGAAATTGCTTCAGAGTAAATAGGTTTAAATACTACAATTAATGTGATTGCTATTACTAATATTATCTGCACTAATAGAAATGGTGAAAATATATCTTCCCACTTGCTACTATATATCTAGTTGAGAAACAGAATTAGGTGCAATTTATCATGGTTTAACAATGATTAAATTTGGGAGCCTGAATGGCTCAGTTGGTTTAGCGTCTGCCTTCAGCTCAGGTCATGATCCTGGAGTCCTGGGATGGAGTCCCACATCGGGTTCCCTGCTCGGCGGGGAGTCTGCTTCTCCCTTTGACCTCTCCCCTCTCATGCTCTCTCTCTGTCTCTCCCCGCCCAAATAAATAAATAAAATCTTTAAAAAAAAAACGATTAAATTTATATGAGAAAAATGATCATAGCATGTTCATTGTAAATACCCCAAACCTCCAAATTGCAATGCTGATTTCAGTATACATTACTCAAAATTAGATTCAAAATATGAAACAAACATGTTGCTACAGCACAAGTACAAAGGACACTGATAATACGTATAAAAGTAGGGATAATGTTCCAAGAAAAAATGCATTAAGATTCAGCACAAAGTTAAGGAAGTACCAGTCCGCATAGTGATAGAACCAGGATTAAGGCTGCGCAGGACCTGGGACATCCCTCTGGAAGCCTCCTGGTTTTAGAACTGAGGAAACTGAGGCCTAGGGTATCCACGAGGCTATTAAATGAACACTCAAATAAATCAAGCAAAACCCCTTCAATAAATCAGTAGGGCACATTAAACTATGGCAGACTTTATGTTTGTATATTCATCAGTTTATTTTTTAAATATCTAAGTTCGGTTTGTTTCTTTGTTTTAATAATTTTTTTTTAAAGATTTTATTTATTTGAGAGGAAGAGAGAACATAAGCGGGGGAGGAAGAAAGGGAAGGGGAGAGGGAGGGGGAGGGACAGAAGGGTCTAGGGGAGGGGAAGACTCCCCACTGAGCAGGGAACCCAACGTGAGCTTCCCTCCCAGGACCCCACGATCATGACTTGAGCCAAAGGCAGACACTTAACTGCCTGAGCCACTCAGGTGCCCTCTAAGCTCAGTTTGAATGAAGCTAAACCTACAAGAATTAGCCCTTTTATATCATGAGTTAGAAAAATATGTAAATAAGCATTCACACACATACTTATTTAAACTTGTACAAAGAAATGCTGATTACTAAAAAACTCCATTGAGAATTCATGTTACTTTCAGCATGGTTTTAAAAAATTAACCTGCTTTCTCTGTTTATTAAAACCATAAATCTCCAAATTCAATAATTTTATGGACGCTAATTAATATAGACTGCATTGTTGTGGATACTGTTAAGAGATTTTTATAATTTTAAGAATCGGCATTTGTTTATTACACAAAGTAAGCATATTGCAGAAGAAAACAGCCAGGAAGGGTATTTTTCTTAGTGCTATACATTTTAGTTACGTTCATAGTGCCTATGTGACTATTTTAATTATTGCTTTTAGGAAAGCTAAGATCAGCTAATTTGAAATTTAGATAAACACTGCCATTAATATTTAACTAAAATCTATGCATTACCTAAAAAGAACATGTCATATTTGACTCGTATTTAACTAAAGTATAAATATTACATCATGCGCGTGATTCTCCTGACCCTGATGTGTCAAGAGTTATTTTAGAGTATCTTAGAATTTTTAATAACAGAATTAGTTGACTTGAATAGTTTCCAGTTTCACAGTAATATTTCAGATACATGCATATGGTTTGTTAGACACGATACACACTCTGAAAGGAAGAGTTAATGTTTGTTCATTCATTATGGAATAGGAAGCTCTTACTGCTATTGATGTCCTTTATTGCGCGATTTGAAAGAACTTGAGAAGTCAGTGTCATATATGATAGATACAGGGAATCAATATTCACCCAGCAATAAAGCTACTAACAAAGAAAAAGTAAATCTGTGAATAAAAATACCAAGAATTTAAAATGACGTGATGATAATCACATAACTTGAATCACATTTCTTCATAATTTGCAGTTCCTTTTTACAAAATCACTACTAAAACCAAAGCCGTCCGGGGTTTCTTCCAAAATTATTCAAAAATAAGAATTATCTAAAATTCCAAAAGCGACCCAAGTTGAATACTCGGGATGACTACTCAGTAAAACTTCTAGGGCCTTGTAGGTGGGTCGTTTGGTTCCAGGAAAGACAGCTCTCCTCATCGCCCACCTCCTCGTCCAGTTCCCTGGGGGACTCTGGTTACTCAGCTGGGATGAGCCAGCGTGCAGGTTGGCACATCTCTGTGGAGGAACTTCTCACCTATCACGTTTTGCCAGCTCAGCTCTGGCCTGCTGCCTCTTGAGCTTCTCTGAAGGTGATCTAAGTTTCCTGTTTGTCTGCCTGTTGGAATAGCCCCTGATTTCCGCTTCCTGGGCAGCTTGACTTGAGAAGATAGCCCCAGACTTGGTTTCTCTCTTGGACCCTTTCCCAGTTCCTTTCCAATCTCTGCTACCTTCCTCCCTCGGCCTGGTGCTCTACAGATCCCCTTAGCAGACTCCTCGAGCCAGGCATCTTACTGCCTCTCCACTTTCCTCGCTCTCCTCGTCTAGAGCCTCGGAGCCCCTCTCCCTTATACCGGTGTGAGCACATTAGGCTCAGAGACTTTCACCCTCTGCCACAGTAATCGTGTTTGGGTCTGTATTTTTCTCTGAGGATGCTTATCAACTCCTTTTATCATAGTGCATGGAAGTTCAGCTTGACCGAATAAGAGGACCTCCCGGTCCCCATTTGAGGGCTAAAATACTACCATTGCAAACTGGATAGATGGGAAAACCGATGCATACAGAGGTTAAGTCACTTGGACAGACCACCCAGGTGGTAAGAATTATAGCTGGGATTCCAGCCCAGAGAGCTGGAATGCCTGAGTGTTCTTAAACATTTACCTAGGCAATATGAGGATCACCGGACGGGGTCAAATACTGGGGAGACTACTCTACTAACAAACCTACTAACCCATTACAAGTCACCAGCAAGCTCTTATTTTCCTTTTTTTGTAAGTAGGTTTAAGAGGTTGTGAATTTATGCATAAATTCCAAAAAGTAGGTATTTAAATATCTCATTTTCCTGTAGTAGGGAGAATAAAATGCATTAAAGACAGAACAACAGAGTAGGCCTGGGGGAAGACTTCAGAAAAATGGCAGTTTTTTGCTCTCTCTGGCATCAAGTCAAAGAGAGACTTAGAAAAAACACATGGGCAACCCTGGAGATAGCAATGAAATGTGTCGTTGCCTTCTGCCATGAGGATCTGCCTCTCAGCACCAGAGGAGCCTTTGAGCCATGCATGTGTCAAGGTGGGGTTGCATATATTCATCTCGTGATTGCTGGACGACTTCGTGACTACATTTATAAATGTGGAGAAGCTGCATTAAGTGATCCCATTGATCTTTTAGCTGGACTTCTAGGGAAGAGAAGCTGCTCTATGGATAATAAACATGCATGTTGTAACAACAATGGAAAGAGAAAGAAAAGTGACAGGTACCACGTAGTGACAGTGTGGCTTTGAAGACTGTTGGAACAGCGATGATAATAACGTGGGGATGTTGAGATAAAGAGACTGATAAGGCCTGTAGTGACTGTGTGGGACCGATGTTACAGATAGGGCAGGAGTTGCAACTGTGCTCTGTAAAAAGTGGTGGAATATTCCACGCAGTTACCTGATAATTAGTGTTCTAAGTCATTCAAAATATGTTCACAAAAGGTGCTCTCTACTAAAATTCTTGTTCCACACACCCTCTCAGCCACCCCACCCCTGCTAAAGAGTCACTAAAAACAGAGAGAGAATCACTCCAAGGAAGGAATACCAAAGATTAGTCTTGGATTCTAATTCTTTTCTCTCTAACATTTGGACATGTATAGACATATCCTTTTCCTTGAGAACCGTAGCATGCTTATAAATGAGAGGCAAATTTACTTGTCTTTCTCCCAAATTGCCTTTCATTGGGTTCCATATATTATGTCTTGTCAGTGTGGAAGACATTTGGAGCTAAATATTCTATTGCAACTGAAATGCCACAGTCATTTATCTCTCCCTCCAAATAATGTTTGTTGCTAAGTGGCCACTCATGTAGTTTCAAGGGATTTTTAAAAAATATATTACAGTTTTCTCCACATCTCTAGTCAGCTGGTAATTTCTGACATTCCTCTTCTCTTAAATCATCTCTCCATCTCCTTTTGCATCCGCTTTTATTAAAAACCAGTTATTTAAAAAAAAATAAATAAAGGGGCACCTGGGTGGCTCAGTGGGTTAAAGCCTCTGCCTTCAGTTCAGGTCATGATCTCAGGGTCCTGGGATTGAGCCCCACATCTGGCTCTCTGCTCAGTGGGGAGTCTGCTTCCCCCTCTCTCTCTGCCTACTTGTGATTTCTCTCTCTCTGTGTCAAATAAATAAATAAATAAATAAATAAATAAATAAATAATCTTATTAATAAATAAATAAATAAAACCAGTTATTTCCTATTTATACTATTATAAATATACTATTATGCTTCTCTTTTATTGTATTTCTTATTTAAGAACGTAGTACCAAAACTGCTCACACAGAACTCTGTTTAATGATCTCTAGTTTTCCTCTGCTAACCCCTTGCAATGCTTCTTATTTCCTAATTAACCAGGATCAAGGATCCGCTCTCTGAACTCAGGCTGTCATCACACCCCCTAAACTGCCCCACTGCAGCCCTTCTGCCTCCTGTCTGCTACTCTTAGAAAAGTTATTAGTTTCCTCATCAGTCTTATCCCCAAGAACCTGGGCTCATAGCATGCTCCCCACCACTCCTTTTCCCCTCAAGGAATCTTGGAAAATCTGTCTTCTGCATACACCTTTCCCTGACCAACTTCAGGAGACTATCAAATTCCTGAAATGAGTAAAGATGCGGCCTCCCTGCTCTACAAGGTCAACTTGAACTGTCCTCATAGGAGACATTGTTACCACCTAGCATCTTAGTCAGCATCTGCCGTAACAAAATGTCATACACTGAGGGCCTTAAGCAACACCTATTGATTGTTCACAGTTCTGCAGGCTGGGAGTTGGGAGATCGAGGTCCCAGTGAGTTCAGCTCCTATTGAGAGAGCTCTCTTCCTGGCTTGCAGATGCTGCCTTTCTGCTGTATCTTCACTTGTCAGAGAGACGGAGCTCTAGTTTCTTCTTCTTCTTCTTGGGACACTAATGTCATCCTGGGGGTCTCATCCTCATCCTCTCATCAAAACCCATTTACCACCCACAGACTCCACCTCCAAATAACACCTCATTTGAAGTTAGGGAAGCAGAAGACTTTGAGGGGACACAAACATTCAGTCCATAATACCCAGTCAGCTTCTGCTTATGTGTATGGTGATTTGGGTGACAACATTTGTGGAAACTCTCCACTAGCCACAAAAGATGTTTGTAAGAAACGCTTAGGGATTTACTGCTTGATGAAGTCAGAGAGTGACATACCATGTTTTCCTCAGAACTCTCTCCATTCACCTTTCCTTATGTCGTGTCTGCTGAGCTTTTTCGTAACCACAGTCTGCACAGTGGTGTCCAGGGGTTAAATCACAAAGTGTAGCAATTGGAGAGGTGTCCACAGATGCCTCCATAAAGTGTGCTTCTTAAGCTACACATCTTGGTAATTACTTCTATTTCTTTGCAGTCATATTTTTTTTTAAGATTTTATTTATTTGTTTCACAGAGAGAGAGAGAAAGAGAAAGAGATCACAAGTAGGCAGAGGCAGAGGTGCGGCGGCGGGGCGGGGAAACAAGCTCCCTGCTGAGCAGAGAGCCCAATGTGGGGCTGATCCCAGGACCTGAGATCATGACCTGAGCCTAAGGCAGAGGCTTTAACCCATTGAGCCACCCAAGCGCCCCTGGAGTCATATTTGGTTTGTTTTTTGTTTTTTGTTTTAATTAACATATAATGTATTATTTGCCCCAGGGTATGTGTGTGTGAATCGTCAGGCTTACACATTTCACAGCACTTACCATAGCACATACCCTCCCCAATGTCCACAACCCAGCTACCCTATCCCTACCCCCCCACCTCCCAGCCACCCTTAGTTCATTTCGTGAGTTTAGGAGTCTCTTACAGTTTGTCTCCTTCCCCATCCCTTCCTGTTTCATTTCTCTTCCCCACCCCCCCAAAACCCCTGCCCTGCCTCTCAAATTCTTCATATCAGAAAGATTATGTGATAATTGTCTTTCTCTGACTGACTGACTTATTTCGCTTAGCATAATACCCTCCAGTTCCATCCATGTTGTTGCAAATAGCATGATTTCGTTTCTCTTGATGGCTGCATAGTATTCCATTGTATATATATACCACATCTTCTTTATCCATTCATCTGTTGATGGGCATCTAGGTTCTTTCCATAGTTTAGCTATTATGGACATTGCTGTTATAAACATTCAGGTGCACGTGCCCCTTTGGATCACAACATTTGCATCTTTAGGGTAAATACCCAGTAGTGCGATTGCTGGGTTGTAGAGTAGCTCTATTTTCACCTTTTTGAGGAACCTCCATACTGTTTTCCAGAGTGGCTGTACCAGCTTGCATTCCCACCAACAGTGTCAGAGGGTTCCCCTTTCTCTGCATCCTTGCCAACATCTGTCATTTCCTAATTTGCTAATTTTAGCCATTCTGACTGGTGTGAGGTGTTATCTCACTGTAGTTTTGATTTGTATTTCTCTGATGCCGAGTCATGTGGAGCACTTTTTCATGTGTCTGTTGGCCATTTGGATGTCCTCTTTGCAGAAATGTCTGTTCATATCTTCTGCCCATTTCTTGATTGGATTATTTGTTCTTTCGGTGTTGAGTTTGAGAACTTCTTTATAGATTTTGGATACTAGCCTTTATCTGATATGTCATTTGTGAATATCTTCTCCCATTCTGTCAGTTGTCTTTTGGTTTTGTTGACTGTTTCCTTTGCTGTGCAAAAGCTTTTGATCTTGATGAAGTCCCAATAGTTCATTTTTGCCCTTGCTTCCCTTGGCTTTGGTGATGTTTCTAGGAAGAAGTTGCTGTGGCTGAGGTCGAAGAGGTTGCTGCCTGTGTTCTCCTCCAGGATTTTGATGGTATCCTGTCTCACATTGAGGTCTTTGATCCATTTTGAGTCTATTTTTGTGTGCAGTGTAAGGAAATGGTCCGGTTTCATTCTTCTGCATGTGGCTGTCCAGTTTTCCCAACACCATTTGTTGAAGAGACTGTTTTTTCCACTGGATATTCTTTCCTGCCTTGTCGAAGATCAGTTCA
>CM053608.1:72822287-72882370 GCA_028646535.1 Procyon lotor | reverse complement strand
GTTAAATTTCGCTTTTGTTTCCTTTGTCTTTGGAGACATGTCCTGAAAGAAGTTGCTGTGGCTGATGCCGAAGAGGTTACTGCCTATGTCCTCTTTTAGGATTTTGATAAATTCCTGCCTCACATTGAGGTCTTTTATCCATTTTGAGTTTATCTTTGTGTATGGTGTAAGAGAATGGTCAAGTTTCATTCAGGAAACTGTAGAATTGGCCTTCTGCTGCAAGACCCTGGAGGCCTTGTTTCTTTTATGTAGAAATGGGATTGTTATACAGCCTGGAAAGCTGAAGCAAGACCTGTAATCTTTTCTTAAAATGCATGTGTAACTTCCATTAGGACACATCCCAAATAATGTTCTAATCCCACAGTTTTTGTTGCATGGCTCTCAAATGGAATATGGAAAAATAGCCAGGAATGTTGATTTTTCTTTTGATTCCAAGTCTCGTTTGCTTTATATCATTTTCCAGCTGTCTGTCCCCGCCCCAAAAAACTGCTGAACTGAGCCACTTTTGTTTTCTTGTTTTAACTCTGCCCATAAATTATATCAATTTTTTATAAGGTCATCACAATATTTTAGTCCACCTCCACTTCAGATGTTTAATACACCCCAAACTCAGGAACATATTGAGTAGTAATTTTTTTCCTTCCTGTGCAAACAGGCTACAACATAAATTATCTACAAACGTTGTAGGCATAGACTTAGATCAAGGATGTTAGCTGCACATCATGGTGTCTTTCCTGCCCATTATTAACCAGAGTGACTATTGCTTTCATATTAAAATGCTCTTTCCTGCCAAGCCTAGAAACAGCCTCAGAATCCTTCTCAGCATTCAACTTCACAATACCTGAGGTGAGATCTCTTACTGCAGATGTAATCCAGACTATATGGAATGGCTTTCTGCTACAGTCCAGCTAATAAACATTGTTCCAGTCATACTGATTGAGACCATTTTTCCCCTTTTAGTTCCTGGTAGTAGAGTACCATCTGCTGTGTAGGTAGCAAAATTGACTTTCTCTTTGTAGATCCCAAAACAAATGTATTTTTTCATCAATTTCACTCAATTTTTTTCCCAGCAAGAACAGGGAGTGATTTTATCAAAAATGTATTGTGGCAGTAACAAGTTATACTAATACATTGAGTAAATTATTATGTTTCAGACACTGTGCTAACCATCATACAGATATTTATTCATTTTATCTTTGCAACAACTCTATGAGTTAGGGACTGTAAATACGATTACATATTTGTCATCAGATGACAACACTGAGGTATGGAGAAAGTAGATCATTTGACCAGTAATAACTGAAAGTGGCTGCATTCAGTTTCAAACCCATGTGCCATGCCCTTTAACTACACTTGGTGTGCTGGAGCTTGATCATGCTGGCTCAGGACAGCCAACTGCTGAATTTTTAGGAATTTTACAAGCTGGTTGTTAAATGTAGCCATTATTAAAATTTGAATTATAAAAACTTTAAAGTACATTAAAAAAACAAAGGTAATAAATATTCAGAGTCTATCACTTTCAAGTTATTTACTACACCTTTGTATTTTAATGCTTGAGGTTATTTGCATCATAGACCTAGATCAAGGTCTTTAGGGTGGAATGACTATAAAACAATGTAGGACTGCACTTGTCTTCCCAAGTCTACATTCAGTGGCTTCACATTGGTAGCTTGGGATCAGCCAGGGATGGAGAATTTATGCAACAGTAATTGGCAAATGCTACAAATCAGGGTTTTGTTTTGTTTGTTTGAGAGACAGTTGTTAAATATATGCCGGCACACCATGGACTATATTGATGGTAGTGTTCTTGTTTTTGTTTATTTGTTATTTTCATAGTTGTTTTTGCCTACATCGGATTCCTCGCTATTAACATAATTTGGGGTGAGTTGAGATTTTGTTGAATGTGTTTCATCAGAGAGTGAGAAGAATGATGAGCCTCATTAGATTGTCTAGTCAAGCTGTAGGTTACTAACAACATAGGCCTAAATTTTAAGAACAGGAATATTTATTAGATGACAAATAAGAAAGTCGAAAATTGTGCTTCTAGGCATCAACTAATGACTGTGTGACCCTCAGATCAGTATCTGAAATTTAGATTGTGTTTGTTAGAGGAAAGCTAGAGATCTGCAAATATTGTCGTTTATGCATACTCATTTTTATATGAACATGATGATTTGCTTTGTAATCTCCAGCTGCCTCCAGTGTCCATACCAGACAATCTGTTGTTTCCATTTCTAAACAAAAGTGGGTTTTTGAAAACAGGGCCATGTCTTTCTAATATTTCCATTCTTCATTCTACCCTTTGTCTTTGGACAATGTGCTACAGTTTGTAGGTGCTGATAAATATTTGTAGAATTCATCTGGTCATAGGATACATGGCCAGTATTTATGGTGCTTGTAATAATATTGTATTTCCTGGAATTCTATTAGAATTTGGAACTGAATGGAAAATTTGCAAATTTCTGTTCTTACCTAGGATTGCCAAATAGTTTTTTAGTTCACTTTTATATGGACCTTCAGTGAGCCATTTAGCACCTCTTTGGAGAGTAATATGAGGTAAAAATTTCAAGTTAATAAAGTTATGTCATCACTCCTTCATTTGTTCATCCATTCAATGTTCTTTTTTTTTTTACCAAGTACAATAATAATATGAGCACAGTAAGTACTTTTTTAGTACTTCCTATGTTCAAGGTTCTAATACATATATGCACTTTACTTGTTGCTTATACAGAACATGCAATAACTTTATGAGGTAGCTGTTATTATTCCCATTTGAAAGATGAGAAAATGATTGTTTGAAGTGTTCAAGTTACTTGTCCAGATCTTATCCTAGATAAGTATCTCCTCATTCTGAGCTTCTGAATTTGACACCTGTGCTAAATGCTATGCAGAATATCAGAGGAACGTAACATACTTATGAATATTGCAGAACTCTCAAGCTCACTGGAGAAAGGACACACGGGAATGATTGCATAAAAAAGATCAGTTTATATCCGTCGAGCCACATACACACACATGCAAAATACCAAATATAAAAGGCAGAAATAAAGACCTTGCCTTTCAGTTTGTGATACTGTACTTCCATTACTCTACAGTGCTACAGTCTCCTTTTGCCAGTCTAAAACCTTCATATTATCGATCCTGACAAAGCAAATTTGAGAAGTCATCATATTTGGAGCAACGTGTGTTGCTACCACACTATTTGGAGAATACACTACAGGTTGAATTGATGTGGCTAAAGAGAAACCCAGTGATATATCTCATGGACACCGACTTTTTTGATAGCTCTTGCATAGTTTCTTCAAACAACAACTCTCTGAATAAGGTGTCACTATCCAGTACTTCAGTAACTCGCTTCCTCACCACAACACTAATTAATTCCTTTGCTTTTTATGCTTCTTATGTGGTATCCTAGAAAATTCTCATCAAAGTAGTTTACAAAATAGACCTCTCTATATTCCTTGAAGAAGTAAATAAAATATTACTTTGTAAAAGGAAATTAGTAAATGAACTTCAGTAATCACTCACAATATTCATCATCAAAATTCACAATATTCTCTATCATCTTTGCTCTAATATATACAAATCGTAACTTAGAATAACATTGCTCACAAATTATATCACTTTCATTTTTCATGAATTATGTTTTTTATGTATTTTGTATCATACCTAAAGAAACACCAGCATTTTAAAAAGAATAATTATAAGAGAGAAAGAAAGAAAGAAAGAAAGAAAGAAAGAAAGAAAGAAAGAAAGAAAGAAAGAAAGAAAGAAAGAAAGAAAGAAAAAGAAAGATACAGACCAAATATTTGTGAGGACTTAACTTTGTACCACTTTATATATATATGGTTCGTATTCCTTTATAAATACTCTTATATATTGTATTTCCTGGAAGTCTGTTAGAATATGGAACTTAGTGGAAATTTGCATATTTTATTTCCCACATAGTATTACTAAATTATGTTTTAGCTGACTTTTTATATGGAACTGATTCCAAGCATTTAAAAGTAATTTTTCATGGGTTAATTTTAACTATTTTATGACCTTTCAAGTGCAATAGGCTTTAGGTATTTTCCAGGATAATGTATTTGACTGATGGTCCATATAGTGCCTCTTTGCAAATCAGGAAAAGACACTCTCTTTCCAGATACTTTTTCCATTGGTTTAGAAATTATAATATACTGGTTTGTTTTTAAATTTTCTTTATTGCGGTACTATATCATTTTCTTCTTTACAAGCACATTTTGTTTTGTCAACTTGAGCTTATTATATAACAGCTGCTTTAAAATCCTTATCTTATAATTCCAACATTTGGGTCATCTTGAGGTTGCTATCTGTTGGTTGTTTCTCCCTTGAAAATGGGTCGTGTTTTCTTTACTTTCTTTCAAATAATTTGGAATTCTATCCTGGACATTGTGAATGGTATGTTGTAGAGACTGTGGATTCTATTATATTACCCTAAAGGGCACCGATATGTTTGTTTTAGAGGTGGTTGTCTTGGTTAGACTCCAGCTGCAAACCAGCTCAGATCACTGTTCAGATTGCTTTGAATGTGTCCTGCGCATAAGCATGCGTCAAGGGTTCATAAGGGACTTGGGTAGAATTTATACACAAACCTTGAAGCTCCCCTTCTAGACCCTCTCCTTTCTGAAATTTCCCCCTCACTTCTTGGTGGCTCCTTCCCTTGGTTGCCCCAGCTCAACTCAGGGTAAAACCGCAAAAATCTGAAACTCAGCTTCTGCTAGTTGCTTCCTACACATTTTTACTCCCTTTCAAAGTTTTCCGACTTTTGCTCACTCTCCAGTCTTCCTGTATTTTGACCGAAATTTGTAGTAATTTGCAGGAGGTTCTGTTAGGAGCTTGTTTTCCACCACAGAAATGGAAACTCCTCTATTGATTTTATAAAACAAAACATTTTACTATCATTTGCCAAAACCACATTGCAATACATATGAATTTATGAAGTCTGTGATCTAAATGGCTCCCTTGAGGGTTAAGCAGTTTACAACCCTCTGTGTGTTTGCAGCAGCCCTGATAGCTGTATGCATATTATGCATGTTATGCTGCAAGCCCACAGTTACTTTGTTACAGTCATCAGTAAACCTAGGGGCGACTGTTTTACATACAATCTAAGACCATGTTTTACTTTTGTCCCTTGTCCTCACCTTGACTGAAACGTTAACTAAAGCAGCCAGACTGCTGAGATTCAATCCCGCTCTCAAATAACTAGAGAGAATTTTTCCATCACTTTAATACAGTAATCTATTGCAAGACTTAATTCAGGATTGCCAAGAAAATCTCACTTGAATCTAGCCTGCCACCTCTGTCACTGCCACAACTTGCAAGTCAGATTCCACACCTCTTCACATTCCCCCTTTCCCTTCACACTGGGTGTTGTTCACTGGTTGCTTTAAGAAAAAAAAGAAAAAAAACCTATCATAATTCTCATTCGTTTTGTAAAAATGCTGTTTTGATTGTAAACTTCTGATGATGAAGACCAGCCCAGTACTTATTACTTAAATTGAGTAAAAACTTCTTTCTAGCTTAAAAAGAACTTCTTAAACTGAATTTTTCCATTCTTTCAGCTTTCTTTTCTACGGGTTATGAACATGCCCCATCCGTATTCTGTCATGGATATGCCAAGTCATTCCTTATCCAGACCTTTGTTACAGAACGCTTAGGATATTGAAAGAAATACTTCTAGATTTCTATATTCTTTCTTATTTCTATTCCCCACAGAAATGTCATTGTTAAAAACTGTAGTGCCATATTTCTGACATGCTGTTTTTATTCACCATAAATCCCTAGGTCTTTCTCTGCCAATATCACACCTGATTATTCCTTAGGAACCATATGCTCCTTCTTTCCTTTAGATACATAATGCTTATTAAACATTGAATCCCAGTATTTATTTCTTAAAAGATGTAGAACTTATATGTCTATAAGAACAGATTAACTCCATAAATTACTGTAATTATTATGACATATTTAAGGAATATTGATATTCAAGTTGAATATAGTATCAAACAAAGGTACCAAAAAATGATGAAGTAACTTGTAGAAGGTTGGTTTTTGCTCTCAAGGACTCCCTAATTGCTATGTTCATACTGACTTTTGACTTATGCACATAAAATACAAAAACAATTTCAATCAAAACTAGACGAAGAACAGAATAAATAAGAACTTATCATAAGATCCCATTAACGAGAGATTCCTACACATCATAGAGCATTAGAGATCAGGCCAAAAAGTTTTCTGATGGGGGAGGGTCAACTCTAAGAAATAACTTTTGGAAGATAATAGGATGTGGAAATAAGTATGCCAATATGTTGACATCATTTGTTGAAGTGATTTCCGGAAAGAGATGAAACACCTTTCTCTCCTATTAAGTCCATTGTCAAACCTCCAATGTCCATTCCACTTTGGCTCTGTCTTTAAGCAGTAACTGGGAAGTATTTACTCTGCCTATAGGGCTAGATAGCAGTAGCAATGATAACATAATTAATGACTATGATTCACTGAGTACCATGTGCATACAACCCTTTGTGTGGACAGTCTGTAAAGCAGTTACTATAATCCCCATTTTTCAGAGGAAGAACCTAACACTCAAAGACATTATGTAATTTATCCAGGGTTCACACTGATGGAAACGGCAGAAAGGGGATCGTAACCCACAATCTATCTAACTCTGAAGCCTGAACTTGTAACCAGTACATGATACAAGAAAAGAGCTAAAAATTAGAACACACCTTGTAATCTCTCTGGAAAGGTTGCAATCATAGATTTGATCTTTGAAAGCCAAAGATTGCTGTGGAGATGCAAGGCATTGTTCCTCCTTGTTTGCTCATTTTTCTTTGTTTTTACCCTTTTCTCTCATTACACTCGGTAAATAGATGAGTCATCCTGAAAATGTGTGCTTCTCTTCAGTTTATTCATCTCTAAATCTATTCCGTAATGAAACATACTCTTCAAAAACTAAAGACAATGTAAAAATAATTGAATTCAGATAAAATAATCCCCTGTGACTCAAACCATACATGTAAGTCTATATTTTCTATTAATCTAAGTTCTTGTAACAACTAGCTGTTGTATAGAAATACAGGAATCAACCTAATAAACCTTACTCAAGCCTGTAAAGTATTGTATAAAAGCAAAATTATAATGATATAAGTGAAGTCCTACATAAAAATCCTGCAAAGTACACAATTAAGAAAAATAAATAAAACACATTGTAAAGCAATAGGTTCTATAGTAATAACATCCCTAACCTTTCCCTAAATTACATGAAGGTTGTGACATTTCATGGCCACTGGCACAGCTAAATATAAACAGATTATTCTGTGCCTGCTCCTTGTGCTTTTGCTGACTGACACAACAATTAAGGGAACAAGTTTCCTTTGTAAATTACAGCTCCACACAGCTTTGAGTAAGCAGAGAGTGTACATTAGAAATATTTTTAGCTTGACATGAAACTTTCCAAAGGATCCTAATTAAGCATTTAAGCCCAAGAAACTATAATTGCAACTGCCAAAATAACTAGGAAATCATACCTTTGGTGGGCTAGATCTTAAACTAAAACTATTGTTTGGAAAACCTTATGGAAAGGCTTTATTATTCTTCAACATTGTCTTCTAAAACTGCCCAACTTATGAGAAATTCAGGTGCCTTGTTTATATGCAGAGAATACGTACATATACAGTAATGTGTAAACACATACAAGTGAAAAAATGACTGTAAACGTCAGCCTTTTGTGATGAGAAAAGAAAGCTTCCCGAGTCTTGTCTCATTGAGGTCTAAAGCAGAGCGTCACATGCCCATGGGCCAGCTGTGGATTCTGGCTGTGCAGGTTCACCCATCAGAATCACCAGAAGAGGTCTTATTAGAACCTCGTCTCACTTCTAATTTGATCCAAAAATGATTTAATCTTTGTAAATGTGCAGCATTTACAAAAGAATAGGTATGGAGTTTTATGCAAAATATTTCTATCTAGCTCATATTTCAAATATTGCCATATGAAGATAATATGCTTTTTATAGTTTAAATGCTAAGAGCTTTCAGATTAAAATATCAGCAGCTTTTAATGAGGATTTTTCAGGGCCATTAGCATATATGAATTTAAAATAACTGTCATCTATCTGCTATTGTCATAGCAGGTCATGTTTTGGTCACATGCAATTACCTAGATAAGTCTTCTGTGGATATTTTTAGAAGATTTTAGTCCTTGTGATTTTAAATAATCATGTGAAAGTGATGTTATTTATTACTTTTATTTGAATTTATTTAAGTTATTAGTTGTTATGATGATTCATTTTAATCCCAAACCAAGAATTTGGCAGCACAGTGAGTGGCACAAAATGGGCTATCAGTAAAACTTTGGTAACCGCTGACATTTGTGAAGAACTTACTGTGAGCATCAAAAAGTTCATGTATTTACTCCCTGAATCTCCCAATGACACTAATGTTCTACCCATTTACTCAGATGAGGAGACTGAAAAAGAAGTTAGGTAACCACATTCAAGGTGACACAGCACCAAGTGTCATAGTTGGATTTGAACCCAGCAGTATGGCTCAGGGCCCTTCTCTTAATATGACATTATGTTGATGGGCAAATCTTTCTTAAATTGAGCACATGAATAAATGAATGATACTCCAGCTTAAAGGAAGACTTCAACTATAATGGAATATGATGGTAAAATAATGAAGCTGGTTTTCAAACAAATACATTGTATCGATTTCATTTGGAGATAGTTTCAGAGTATACCCCCTGGGACACTGTCACCTTATTATGCTAATGGCCCTACCATTTCTCAAAACACTTCTGGAGCTATCCTTGAGAATTGACTTTAAAGCCAATTTATAATAAACAAATGTACACCACTCAACCTAATAGCTTTGTAGTCTCCCTTTTTTTTTTAACCAAATAGGATTATCCTGCATGATTATGCACATTCCCCACCAGAGTTGGCTTTGAATGACACTTGGCTGTTAAGAGACTCAAATCCACCCTCAAAGGGTGAAAATGTGCCAAGTGTCAAACTATTCAAAGGAATCTGTCACAGTTTATTTTAATCAGTTCCAAAATTGTTTTGAGTGATAAAGCCATTGTTATAAAGGTATAGTCCACTAAGTTGGAAGCTCTGGTGGGGATCCTATTCATTTGGATTAAATGAATTATTCAAAAGACCCAAATCTTTAAAAATCCAAGTGTGAAAACCTCAGCCTGCTGTATGTTCCCTACTAGAAAATAAGAGTTGGAGTAGAGAATAGGGAGAATTTTTCCCTATTTCTGATTTTTCCCCAGAATTTTATAAGATGGAGGTCCCTGGGAAAAATTCCTCACCATCCACGGGAGTCTTTTAATTGTGATGGTGATGATAATGGTGATGGTGGTCAACGATTTACTAAAAGTAGAAGAGGAGGGGCGCCTCTGCCTTCAGCTCAGGTCATGATCTCAGGGTCCTAGGATCAAGCCTCCCATGGGCTCTCTGCTCAGCAGGGAGTCTGCTTCCTCCTCTCTCTCCACCTGCCTCTCTGCCTACTTGTGGTCTCTCTCTTTCTCTGTCAAAATAAATAAAATCTTAAAAAAAAATCTTGTTAAAAGTAGAAGAGGAAAGGATTTTTAGTAGCAGTGGAATTGGTCTTAGGCAAAGCTTAGAAGTAGAGAATTTGTTTTTTGAACTCCTAATCATGTCCTTCCCCCAGCCTCTCTTTCCTCTCCCACTGAGACTGTGCCCTTCAGCCCTCTCTTCCTCTCTACTCCCCAGCATCTCAATCCTTGTCCTATGCTGGATGTCAGGAAGGTACTAGCTAATGGCAGTTTGCTATGTGACCAACCGCAAATATTTGAATTATGCAAAGAAACTTTTAAAGAAAGAAAAAGCACTCTAACTCTACCACAGAGACATGCCTCTATCTTCAGCACGCGTTTTCTCTTTACCAGAGAGTAAATCAGTGGAGACTTGCAAACCCCTCAGAAAGAATGTCAGCCCCTTCTGTAAAGAGAGAAAACCAAATAGCTTAGAAATTTGAATTCACTTGTTTGTATAACCAGAATAATATAACACAAGCAGTGAATACCTGAAGAGAAGCTTGAATTTCTGGCATTGTATTTCTATCTGGAAAAGCTAGGGCAGACAACCCCCAGGGAAAATCGTCCAGTTTCAGAGGAAATATGTGAAACTAGTCTAGCCCATGTCCTAGAGGAGGCAAGGATACTAGAGCTGTAATATTTGCTGGACACTGGAAGGACTGCTAGTGGCCTCCTCATGTGATATCTTTGTGAAAAGTCTCTTCAGATAGCCTTTATTGATAAGGTTTACTAGCCACAAGATTATAATATTAATATCACAAGATATTAATAGTGGTCAACACTGATTCACTAATAACTGTACTTAGTTAAAAAGATTAAAATTAAACTTTTCTTATAGGATTTGGAGTGAAGAAAGGGTTTTCTGGGGGTGCCTGGATGGTGCAGTTGCTTCAGCGTCTGCCTTCAGCTCAGGTCATAATCCCAGGGTCCTGGGATCAAGTCCTACATCGGGCTCCCCGCTCAACGGGCAGTCTGCTTCTCCTTCTCCCTCTGCCCCTCCCCTGCTTGTGCTCACTTTCTCTCTCTCTCAAATAAATAAAATTTTTAAAAAAGGAAAGGGGTATTCTGACTTGGCTTTGTAAATCAAATAACTCTTTACCCATCCCCAAAAGTCTGTAACCCAAAGGAAAGGTGGCTAGCAGGCAACTTATAAAAACATCATTCCAGCCTTCAGATAGCTGATAGATGAGGTTAAACATATTTATCTAAATTTGCTTCACTGTAAAACAGCCAACTGTGTATCGATTGCAAGGCAAAAGAAGAATAGGACAATTTAACTAGCCAGATATCCAACAGAATTTGACATTTGAATTATTAAATCTAAGTGTTCCCAAGCAATCATTAAATATTCAAGTAGATGGAGGAGGACCAAAGCAATGTACTGGGAGCAGTGCTGTCAAAATGTATAAGAATAAAAAAAATGCATAAGAATATGAAGCAGATACTTCTGAATTCCTCCAGAGGCACTGATTTTAATCAGGTCTGTGAGAATTACAGGTGAGTCATAAGCTACTACACTAACGCTCCATATTGATGTGTGAGAAATCAATGGTGAGGCAGAAGCTAACCCTGAATGCCCACCAAACAGATTCTGCTAAAAGGGGGCAAGGAGAGAAGACTGAAAGATTCCATCAATTTAAAACAAACACAGTGTGGCTATGCTTCTTTTTACTTGGCCCTTCATGATTATAGAGAGAGGGGTCCTCTTTAAGAGTGTGGCATCAACAATGGGAGAGTCCATGAACCATCGATCCTATCCAACCTTCACTTCCTAGTCATGAATGCTCCCCATCCCCACTCCATGGCAGATTCATTTCCAGTAATCCACAAATAGCCCTAGAATTTAGAATAAGCACTCAAAAATAAATCTTAAATACTCAAATGTTTAAAAACATTTTTCTGCATCAAACATATTCCTTATCTAAATATATTGATCTACTGATGATGTTTCTTGAAGATACACGTTTTTGCTTGTTTTCCTTGTAAACATAATCAATTCGTGATATTTTTAAAGACAAGAAATTTTGTAACATCAGGTTTTTGTTTTCTCAAGGAAGGAAGTATTTATTTAGAAACAGTTCTGATTTCTAGTGAAGTTTATTATCAGGTAAGAGGATAGAAAGCTGGCTCAGTCTTGTATCAGCCATTCATAGAACAGAATCACTGACCAACGCAATGACCTTTTACTTTGTATCTGAAAGTTAACTTCTCTGAGACGATCAGCACAATTGCTGTGATCTGCAATGATATTTATTTCAGAATTGCTCAAGGTCTCCTTTCCATTGTAAAGGACTTATCACCCAGAAAGCTAAAGGATAATAAGGTTGTTTAACTCAAAAAAAGTGCAGTTGCCCTGTGGGACATCCAGAAGAACCTAAAAGTTCTGTGACTTCTGAGTACTAGGATGTGGACATTTAAAAACTACAAAGTGATTAACCGTGAGCCTTCAGTTTTTATCCATGTACACATATCACAGTACTTTATCTTTCTAAATATGTGAATCTGGGCTCACAGAATCAAAGCCCAGTTGTGGTTTAATTCTTTCAATATGAGCCTTTGAACAAATGAAATTAGCTATGGAATGTGGTATGGAAATGAGAAGGAAAGAACAGAGGGAAGAAGGATCAGAGAGAGGAAGGACAGAGAAGCAGAGCTGTGGCTACTTAACTCGGGCTCTCATTCAGCTCCATTCGATGGTATTTTTTGAGAGCCTGCCTACTACAGGCCCAGCAGAAGCACTCTGTCAATTTCATTCATTGTGAGTCCTGGAAAACACACCTCCTGTAGGACTCTTACCCCAACTCCCCTGTGAGAATAATAGTCTTTCACACTATCTGGTTCCTGGAGATGCTGTGAAAATTGACAAGTGAATGTTTGTGAAGTATGTGAAATCCTCGGATGAACGTGTTATGTAAACACGGAAGAACACTGCCTTTCCAGGCCCACACAGCCTGTGTCTAGGGCTTCTTTAACGAACCAGGTTTTCCTGGTTGGATGCTACTTGCCTGGGGCTATGGTATTCTGAAGTAACTGAGGTGCCTTTACTAATATGTGTCCATGATTCATGGCCCAGTAGAGAATAGGGACACAGAGATCAAATTATATTTTATGTGGACTGAATGTCTCCTAATTTCTTTCGTTTCTTTTGAGTAAATGGCTTCAAATCTTCATGGTTCATTGTACATAAAAAAGGAGAAAAAGGGGTGGGGGGGAAGAAAGGGAAAAAAGAGAAAAAAGAGCTTGCTGCTTAACTAACAAATATTCCTTGTGTTCAGAAAGATTCTTCAAAGATGTTCAAAACTCCAAACTAATCAATTGCTTAGGAGTTGGTTCATATATAATCAAAGTGAATTTCTTATTGTTGTTCTTTGAGATAGTAGGTGGATTCTTTCTTTATTAAGGCATAATTATTATATAATGTAATATTAGTTTCAGGTGTACAAAATAATGATTTGGTAATTCTATACATTACTCAGTGCTCACCACAATAAGTGATCACTATCTGTCACCAAACATTGTTACCGTCATATTGACTGTATTCCCAATGTGTGCTTTTCATCACTGTGACTTACTTATTTTGTACCTGGAAGTGTGTCCTCTTAGTCCCCTTTATCTGTTTCACGCATCTTCCCACCTATCTCCCCTCTGACAACCACCAGTTTGTTCTCTGTATTTAAGAGTCCATTTTTTGGTCTCTTTTCTTTGTTCATTTGTTTCTTAAATTCCACATATGAGTGAAATCATATGGTATTTGTCTTTCTTGACTGACTTATTTCACTTAGCAGTTAACCCTCGAAGTATATACAATGTATTGCAATGTATATGCATATACATTGCATATACATTGCAAATGGCAAGATCTCATTCTTTTTGTGCATGTGTGGCTGAGTAAAATATATATGTGTGTGTGTGTGTGTGTATATGTGTGTATATATATATGTATATGTGTGTATGTGTGTATATATAAATATATGTATATGTTTATATATAATACGTACAAATCTTTATCCATTCATTTATTGGTGGTCCCTTGAGTTGCCTACATTATGTGGCTATTGTAAACAGTGTTGCAGTAAACCTAGAGGTACATATATTTTTTTGAACTAGTGTTTTGTTTTCTTTGGGTAAATACCCAGTAGTAGAATTACTGGATCATATGGCATTTCTATTTTTAAGTTTTTGAGGACCCCTCGTGTTACACAGTGGCTGTACCCCTTTGCATTCCCATCAAACAGTGCACGAGGATTCCCGTTCTTCCACATCCTTGCCAACACGTGTTATTTCTTGTCTTTTCATTTTAGCCATTCTGACTTGGATAAGGTGATATCTCATTGTGTTTTGATTTGCATTTCCTTGATGATGAGTGATGTTGAGTAGCTTTTCACGTGTCTATTGGCCTTCTGTATGTCTTCTTTGGAAAAATATCTATTCAGATCTTCTTCCCATTTTTAATTGGATTACTCAGGGTTTTTTGGTATTTTTATAAGTTTTTATAAGTTTTTTATAAGTTTTATAAGCTCTTTGTGTATTTTGGATATTAACCCCTTATTGGGTATATCATTTGCAAATATTTTCTCCCCTTCAGTATGTTGCCTTTGTTTATTTGTTGATGGGTTCCTTTGCTATGCAAAAGTTTTTTACTTTGGTGTAGTTCCAATAGTCTAATTTTACCTTTGTTACCCTTCCTTGAGGAGATGTATCTAGAAAAACGTTTTTATGGCAATGTCAAAGAAATTGTTACCTGTGTTTCCTTCTAGGAGTTTTATGGTTTCAGGTCTCATATTTAGGTCTTTAATCCATTTTGAGTTTATTTTGATGGGTGGTGTAAGAAAGTAATCCAGTTTCACTCTTTGCATGTAGCTGTCCAGTTTTCCCAGCACCATTTGTTGACAAGACTATCTTTTCCCTATTGTATATTCTTGCCTCCTCAAAGGGAATTTTTTTTAACTCCTATTGAATTCCAAAACAATTTAAGTTATCACATTAAAATGATATGTTATCACACTAAGGATCATATTGTTATCACCTTTTCAAGTAGTTCAAACATTAGAAAGCAATTCATAGTCAGGTTTTTTAGTAGACTTGCTGAACATTTTGCAAATTTATTTTGTAAGTTGCAGAGAACCTCCACTACGTAAGATTGTCAACATACATCTGAAATTATTAGTTCAATGACACTTTTTGAAAAATACAATTTTGTGCCTCTTGTAATGTGTGTCGACAGTTAGCAGCATTAATTAGCACTGAGCAGTCAGGAACTGAGCTCATTTCCAGCTGTTAATCTGGGACCAACTCAACAAAGACTCTTATGATCTAAACAAGTCTGGCTACTGGTCCTTCAGTTCATAATATGTCAGCTTTTTGGGGGGAAAGCTTTATTTCCATTTTTTTTTTATTATCTACACTATCATTGTCACTGCTTGCAATTTACTAAAAACATCACTTTTGAAGAAATTGGCATATACATGGCAAAATACAAAATCTTACTTAAGGTGGATTACAGGTTGTTTAGATTTTTTTTTTTTTTTAAGATTTTATTTATTTATTTGACAGAGGGAGAGAGATCACAAGCAGTCAGAGAGAGAAGGGGAAGTAGGCTCCCAGCTGAGCAGAGAGCCAAAAATCTAGGCGCCCCTAGATTTTTGATACCTATTTAATCGATCTGAGGCCCACTACAGTTGTTTGCATAAAATCTAAATTATTCTGTAAACAGTGTAAGGGAGAATTAACTTTTAAAAATGATCTATATGGGGGCACCTAGGTGGCTCAGTGGGTTAAGCCTCTGCCTTCGGCTCAGGTTGTGATCTCAGGGTCCTGGGATTGAGCCCCACATCGGGCTCTGCTCAATGGGGAGCCTGCTTCCTCCTCTCTCTCTGCCTGCATCTCTGCCTACTTGTGATCTCTGTCAAATAAATAAATAAAATCTTTTTAAAAAATGATCTATACAAGTTAACAAAGTTAAGAATAATTACAATTAACTTTGTAAAATTATACTTTGTAGAATTACTTTCCTTGGAAATAATTGAGATGCTTTTTCCAGAAGTACTTTATATCATATGTAGATCAATATAGATAGATTTTACCATATTAATCTATGTATCTGGATAGATGGCAGACTATAAATACAGATACAGAGAGATGGGGGTATTTCACTACCTATATAAATACGCATGTACATAGTGTTGATGTATAATGAACTTTTTTCATTTGTCATTCTTCTTGCAGAAAAAATTATTAAACAGCACGTTCCTCTTGGCATTTCTAATAATATTTAAAATGAACTCAGTAACAATATTAAAGAAAACATAAGCAGTAGTTTAAGCATAAGTAGAACATATTTCCCTATATTTGTAGAAACATTAGTCCACCCAGCTCAGCAGTGTGCTGGAAGTGGCTCACACCAGCTTCTAAGAGCTGAATGTTAAATTTTCAGGAATTTTGTGAGCCAGTTGTTAAATACACACTATTCAATTTTGTTAAGACTGTTTATTTGAGAGAAAAAGAAAGAGAAAGCCATTGTGCAAGCAGAGGGAGGGGCAGAGGGAAAGAATCTCAAATAGACTCCCCACTGAGCATAGAGCCTGATGCAGGGCTCAGTCTCAGGACCCTGTGTTCATAACCTGAGCCGAAATCAAGAGTCGGATGCTTTACTGAGAGAGCCATCCAAACTCCCCACATTATTAAATTTTCGATTATATAAATTTGTAAAGTACCCTTAAAGCAAAATTAGTAAATACTCAAAACCCATTAATCCCTAGCTTTTTAATCTATATGCCCTTGAAATATTTACTATAGCTGTATATAGAAATAGTGTGTGATAATGAGCTACTGAGCATCTCTTCCCAGCCTCACATTCAGTGACATCACATAGGTAGCTTGATACTGGCCGTGTTGGGAGTATTTACACCTTAGAAATCAGCAAATCCTATAGAGGAAGTTTTTTTTCACTAGAGAGTTGGTTGTTAAAACATTTACTGGCATACTACTGACCTGTCCTAATGAAATTATTGCATAAATATCTAAGTCTATTGATTCTTTACATCAATTTATCCTTCGGGTAGACTTCAGTGAAAATGAGGAAGGGATGATATTGTATATTCTGATCTGTAAAAAGTACTTTGAGATTTTACAGTTCTAAGCCCTCTTTCTAAACTTGAAAATCAGCTGTGATCTTAGACATGGAAAAATTCATGTCAAGTGTAGGTTGGCAAATAATTTTTGCCCTTGTCCATAGGGCAGCCCTAGCTGGTGTGCTGCCAGGTTTTCCACTTGCCCTTGTGTCCGCTTGCAGGAAAGAAGCTCGGTTAACAGTCACTGAAAAGAGCTACCTTAGGCAAAGGGAAGGGTTCTTGGTCTAAATGTATCTCATGCAAGTAATTCATCAGTAGTGCCTTTTCAACAGTGGCCCAAACCCTGACAATTCAGTTTCCATTCATTTTCATTTTATAGTATATTATCATATTTCTTATGTTTAGAGAAATGGGTAATTGTGATATTAATATATACACTGAAACCTTAAAGTAAAATTTTATGCCTTACTGTACAGTTTCTGGATGAAGACAGTTTGTCTTTTTGTGTAAACCTTTTCTAAGCAGGATTGCAACAGATCAAATCATGCCAGTGCCTACTTTGTAGTGAAATGTCTGTGTATTGAGGTTATAATGACCTAATAAATGAAAATGAGAATACTTTTAAAAATCTGCATACAGCCTTACATTCAGAATTTAAATTTGATTCTTAAGTGAGTCTTCCTCCTAAGTAGTAATACAGATCTTTACAGCTTGGTGGAAAAAAATACTTTTCCCAATTAGTACAATTAGAAGAACAGGGGAGAAAATGTATATGAATGTCAACAAATCATCTCTTTACAATCTGGCTGCATTTAAATTTCAAATTAACTAACTGATGTTACATATACAACACTTATAATCACACTTTACTGAGACAATACTAAATGTGGGAGGATCAGAATATTATCCATGGTGGCAAAATTGTTAGATCATGTAGCTTTCATTGATGGAAAATTTTTTTACAACATATATGTATTTGTTTGTTTATATAAAAATATCCAATATTATTCTAAAACATTATCAGTTTTTTTAAATAATCTAAAAAAAGGTTTATAATGTCTATCATTAATTCTTGAAAGAGCAAATAATCATATGAATAAGAGTTAAAGGATTATTTTGTCCTACTTCACTTCTTTGAGTGGTTGTATTTTCTGTTCAACATTTTTATGATATCAAATCATGAATAAATCATATCTAAATGACTTACTAAAAAGTTAATAACAGAAAAAATTTGTATCTGTAGTAACTATAGATGTTAATATACTTGCTCTGATCACCCATGTAACATGGTTTTGTATGTGCATGTGTGTGTGTATATCTATGGAGATCTACACACACATCCACATACAAAACCATGTTACAGCACACACACACACACACACACACACACACAAAACCATGTTACATGGGTGATCAGAGCAAGTGTATTAATTTTGTCATGCCAAATGAGAAGTGTCGTTTATGGATTCACAATTTCCCTATTGTAATTACATGGCCCTGTGGAAGAAAAGACATAATTATCATTTTCAGTGTCCCTGGCCTTACTAAGCAAATGGCTCTTGATATTGACATTTTGTACCATGGATAATGATACTCTTCCTTCATTCAGAGGAACAAGAAGTGCTATATAAGCACTCACTCATCAATGGCCATTGTTTTATCATCAATTATCACACATTAGAAAAGATACAGCACCAAGCCTCACCCAGTGCAAATTATTATGTTCTCACAAAGCCTCACCAATATTAAACATTCAAATTAAGTTCGTGCTTTTGATAGGAAGATAAGAAACTATACCACGGTAGACCAAAATATTTTTTTTATCAGATCTAGCATTTTAAATAAGATAAATTAAAACTATTTAAAATTCAAAAGTTTATTTTTAAGGAACATAAACTTGCTGATAAAAATTAACCAGAGACTAGAAAAATGCTCAAGTCTTAGTTACATTAAATGCATTATTTTACTAAAATGCTGGGTTTTTAAAAAGCAATTATTAAAGCAAATAGCAATTCCAATAAAGAAAGGCAAACTTTATTTCTGGTTAAATGAGTATGCACACATACACACACACAAAAAGTAATTTCAGCAAAAGGTCTTAATTTTGTATACTACTGTCCATTATATTGGTAGACAGGCTAGAATACAAATATCTCATTCAGTTTAGGTAAGTATTTTCAGTTATTCTGACAAGACATCAAGGAATGATACTCATATGACTTAATGTAGGTTGGTAAGACACTCTGGTAAAAATTTTGGCTGTTGGGAGAAAAAAAGCACTGTTATGGAAACCAAAGACTTGGAAGTAAGTGGTTTATGAGTCAGGAATATATTAGGTGGTAGAATTAATGAGTGCTATCAGCTGGGATATAAAATTCAACATGCAAATTTCACCCGCTGGCACAGGTGAGATTTTAAATTAAATATAGCTAAAGGCCTATCTTCTGATAATCTAAACTGAAAATGTTGGTTTGAATTTGTCAGTATATCTGAGTTTACCTGGAGATTTAATTAACCAAGAAGTTGAGTATGGAATCCTATATAAAATCATTGTAATTCATATTCATCTCTCTTAAAAATACACTAAAATAAGGGGTTTTATTCCTTATGAACTGAGGAAAGTATGTACTCTTACTATTTAAACTTTGAATAAACATTTAAAAACATGTTTATTAGACACAGCTACCTACAAATAGTGTTTCTATTTTGGCTACGTTCTGTTAGAAATTATGTCATTTCTGTCATTGACTGTTTTCCTCAACTTCATCAAGCATTCTAAAAAGAGGTCTTCTGAGAAGTCAGTACACATGAAACTTTGGTTTAGATCAGAGCCTGCCTGACATGTATTTACTTGCTGAATTTTTCATTACAATAATGCTTGTGGTTGATAGTGACATCATTTGGGGAAAGCCTCTTCTCTTCAACGGTTCAAAAATTCCCTATGTTAATTTTAGTCTCTTAGATAAGAGTTTTTACGTAGTTGGGAAATGTATTACTTAAGAACAATTTAATAACAGAAATAGGTCAATTGTAATTTCACAAATCCTTGATAGCAACATATATTATATATGTTTATATGTATAATGTATGCACACACAAAAATGAACAATGAAAATAAAATGCTAACAAAAATTCAGCAAAGGAAAAGTGATAATGTTGGAAGTGAAATTCAAATCAAACTTAATGGAGTTGTGGAAATAATGGCTGACTGGGAATGATGGCACTGCCCCCATTCAGCAGACTCTGGATATGCTGCCAAAGGGGCATCGTGAAGGTGAACCTATTAATAGACATGAGGAAAGTGGTGGCAATGACAAGGTTGAAGATGTCCCAGAGAAGGTGACGCCGGAAACACACACACACACACACACACACACACACACACACACACACATTAAGGGAGTTCTCAGATATTTCATGCCATGAAGGTGCAGAGGACAAAATATTGGAAGCTAATCCAAACCTGGAAAGGAGTGTGACAATTTTCCAAGCCCTAGAAAAGATGCTTTCCCAAATCGTAAGCCTTGCACTCTTCACTGGGTAGCCAGGCTCTGCGGCCACAATTAAAAGGCAGGTAAGTGCCACCCAGCAAAAAGACCAGTACATGATTCAGGGTCACTGAGAACAAACAGTACACACACCAGGAAAAAGTGGTGCAGCATTTCTTGCAGCAAGAGAAGAGAGAGAGAGTGCCGAAGATCCAGCCTTTTACAACATGTCAGTCCTCCAGGACCGACCGCAGATCCACTCCACGGTCAGCTCGGACAATGGAACTGCACACTTCATGCAGGAGTCGAAGGACCCTGACCCCTCCCCCAGGTCTGAAATACAGAAAGCTGAGGGTGTGCTTGAGGGTCATCGATGCACATGCTTTAAAAAGAACAAAAAAGTCTACATCGGGCCCAGAACAGGGGAAGATACTCCCTCTGCAAATGATAAGCCCAGCACAAGCTTGAGGACTCTTTATCTCCTCATTTAAAAAAATATTTGGGGCCCAAGGCCACCCATTGTTTAACTTTATTGAGTAGATCTTACGCATTCTCACCACATACACATCCAAAAAGCTACCCAGGAGCTGATGGATGTGTTCATTCATTCCCAAGGCCACTTGTGAGACCATCCATAGGGGAAGAAGCTGCACACGACCACCTTTCCCAAGGGTAAACTGCAGGGCAAGAAGAAAGTGCTCTTCGAACTATCAGTGTTTATTTACAAAGAATTAAAACACTTTAATCCACAGTGTTTCTAAGGTTTTAAGTTACAGTATACTTACAAAAAAGTATTTGACCCCCTTTCCATTATCCTATGCCTTTATAACTGACAATGAGAGACTTCAGTGTTTTGGCAAAGAATTTTAAGATTGATTTTGGGTTTTCCATTGATTATTAAGGTCTCTTTGCATGGTTTCAGTTTGCAGTCGTTTAAACAGTCCTGCACTCCTATGCATATTCTACAGGAAGAACCGTTTTAAGTACCAGGCACGTTTGCTAGATGAACTCTTTGCAGTTGTTTCTATATTGACCTTCATATTCTGCCTTTTTGATAAGCGTCAAACGACATGACTTTATGGTCCTATCATAGCCCTGCTGTGTGACTGTGCTCTAAATGACTTTTGAGTATAAATGAGCGTTTGCCCAGTGAAATAATTTGTATTTATTGAATACTTACAAGTCAAGGGAGAGAAAATTAGTGAGCTTATTGACCCAAGACACTGACTTGTGACCTAAAAATAACAGGAATTCTCTCAGTATGCATTATATTATCCAATCTATTTAATAACAATTATTTAATAATAGCCCACTAAGTATATACAGGAGAGGATATGGAATTACATGGCATAGACCCATTTTCAAAGAGTTTGCAATTTAATTAAAGAATAAAAACATATTCATTCATTTTTTAATAAACATTTGAATGGCTACCACGTTCCAGGCATCAGGTAATCTCTTGAAATTACATAAGAGGACAAAATGCACAAAGAATTCTGCCTTAGAGAACTTGCATTCTCATTCCACAGCAATAAGTAAGGGAAGTATAATTTAGTGAAAAATTATATGGATCAAAAAGGGGAACAAGTTGTAAGGGGTAAGACATTGGAAAAGTGGAATTTTAGCTGATTCATAACCAGTAGAACTGTATATAGTAGACATTAGAATAAAATGATTCAAAAACTTTCTCATGACATTTGATCTTAAAGTTATTTTTTGCTTTGAGAAATTTATAAAGATAGAGAATTGGTTCTTGGATATTGATCTATGCTTTAAAATTATTTCTTTGTGTCCACTAAAAGAGACCCAAGGCAGCATTGCACGGAAAGTAGCCATCATGCAGTTCTTTCTGCTTATTAAATTCATGATAGCCATTGAAAAAAGTAATTTCTATTCATTAAATTCTTCCCTTTAAAGACCATAATCTAAAGTTAATGGCCTTAAGCCATCCTGTCTCAATATGAACACTCAACTTCTTTCTCCAGACAAGTGCAAACTTTTAGTAAAACTGAGAGAGTAGTATTCCTGGAGAAAACAAACATGTTCATCCAAACTTAGTGATTGCCTTGTATTTGCAGAATTCCACGTCTTCTTTTTCTCCTTTCAGGGGAAAGAAAACATTGCAGACCCACATAATATGTGTGTATGTATATAGATATATATGTGGCACGCAGACTGAATCATTCAAAATCATACAGCCAGGAAATGATCTTTTTCTTGCCAAAAAAAGAGCTAATCTCTAAGATTTCCAGGTTCTGAAGATACAAAATACATTTATCTATTGAATCTATTTATAAAGGAGTTGTCCTAAAATGCACACTTATATTTTTCTTCTTTATTACTCCAGCTCCCTTTTTTATACCTACCTTCAACAAAACACCCCCAAAATCATAAATTCTTTGGTGTAAAAGAAAAAAAAAGTTTTCCATAAATAGGATTCTTTTCCATCTCCAAGGTAAAACTGTCATTCTTTGTTTCGTTCTTGGCTTTTGGTCATTTCTGTTACACATATTCATAGATAATTAATTGGAAGAGATACATAAATGGCCTAGTGTCATGTTTGGCACCTGGGAGGTACTGCGTAAGGTACTACCACATCAGTGCATGATAGCTGACTCAGTCACTTGCTTTGGCCTCAAGCAACAGTCTGGACATAGTTGACTAAAACAATGGGATGTTATTTGATCACATAACAAGAAATCTGGTCACAGGGTATATCCAAAATTAGTTCAATGGATACTGTGGTTCAGCTTCTCTGCAACTCACGTCCTGATTGTAAGACAGCTTCGGCAAATCCAAGCACCTTATCCTTACAGAACATCAATAGCAGGAAGGGAGACAAGGGATTCGTATCTCTTTTTTCCTCTTCCTCAGTCTCTTTCTCCCTCTCCTTTTTGAATCCATGAAGAAATTCTTTCCTGGAATGCATTGTAGCATGCTTTCCTCCAACTTCCATCAACCAAGGTTGGACGGTATATCCATATCCCTACTGCAAAGGAAGTTGAGAAAGCTAGTTCAACTTCTGTGGCAGGAGGTGAGCTCTGTTTGAAAGAAAAGAGGATGGAAAAATGGATACTGTTTGCATTACTGGCATAAACATTTTCCTCAACTATAAAAATGTATCATTCCACAAGGCTTTTGTATCACCCATTTGTTTTGATATGAGTAATGCTCTTGCTTATATCATTTTTTCCTAATATCTATAGCTCTATGTCCACAGAAACTTATTTCAAAACTTCTTTTGCATTTTTACAATGAGATCAGATGTTTCCATTGCTCCTACACATTTTTCAGGAAGAAAGGCTGTTTCCCTGACACATGTAAATTTGGGGGCGAGGTTGACCATTCTTTCGTTGTACAATATGTCACATTTAGATTTATACTTCCCAAGTCATCTTAAGGTAGTAACCTTCAAAATGTGATTTTTACATCATTGCTCCTCAACCTTTGTATTTATATTTTCAGTTTATTGTATTTCTTTCCTTTATATTTAATTTTTCTAAATTTTTCTTCTAAATTTTCTGGCCTCATACCACATTTATTTGCCTTTCTTAAAATAGCTTCCTTATATATGGCATCTCTCTATTATCTGGATCCCTCGTTTTAAAGGGTTCTATATCTTGATTGTGTCAGTGGTAGCACAAATCTATACATACAATAAAATTTCATAAAATTATACATACACGTTCAAACAAGCATAAAAATATGAGTAAGGTCTGTAATTTAATTAATTGTATTGTGCCAACACCAATTTATTGGTTTTGATAGAGTATTACAGTTATTTAAGATGACGCCGTTGGGAGAAGCTTGGTGAAGTGTACATACGACCTCTCAATACTATTTTTGCAATTTCTGTAAGTCTGTACTTATTTCAGAAAAGACTTTTAAGGTGTTCTCTCACTCCCATCTTTCTTCAAATTGTGCATGTTTATGCCACATAAATTTAAAAGGTTTATATACTCAAAGAGTGTATAAACTCTCTCATTAAAAAATTCCAAGGCTCTCTCCTATGATAATAAAATTTTATTGTAATAGAGTCTATAATAATAATAAAGTTTTCCTTTTAACTACATATGCCCTCCTATTACATAGTGCTGTGAGAAAAAAATTTTCATCAATGGCATTTTAAAAATTCAGTGATAAAAAAAATATGTTTGTTTTTTTTTAACACGGGTAACATTTTTTTGATTAACTCTACTCCAGTGTATAGAAATGGCTGACAAATAATTTGTAATTGTTCTCCCCACATTTTTGCAGTTTCTCTTTCAAACTGCATTATATATCACATCTTCCAATATGATTTTATTTTTGTTTCTCTTAAAATATTTAACCTCTGTACTCATTTGGGTTTTTTGGTTTTGTTGTGTGGGGGCATTTTTGTTTGGTTTTTTGGGTTTTTTTGTATCTTTGTGCCTACCTCCCTCACTTACTCCTGATTTTTAAACACTTATTTGTCCTTCTTTTCTGTTATTTCTTTTTAATTTTGTAGCCTTATTGATGAAAAATCTCATTTTCCTTTTGCTACGTCTGCACTCAACTATTGATCTTCTCTGTGTAAGATGCTGGACAGGACTCCAAAGGGAAGGCAATGCCCTTTTCTGAAAAACCAAGTCCCAATGGGGAGATAAGAAAGACAAGTACTCAAATACAAATGAGAAAAGCTTCGTAATGCTACGTGTCACATGTGTGGTGACACTTATGCAGCACTACACCCACATTTACTCCAACCAAGCTTGTTTTCCTCTGGAGTCACCTTCAAGGTAGCATAACATAACAAACACCTGCACCTCAATCCTGTTTAACTAGAGTCCAATCTGATCATTTCAGCAGGAACCTTAAAAATGTTCAGTCTTCCTTGGGGGGAAATGTTTTTAAAAAGTTGTGACATGAGCCCTGGCTTCACCTTTCCCCAGAGTGTGATTCTGGCTTACTTAACCTTTTCTAAGTTTCAGTGTCATCATCTGTTAAATAATGGGGACAACAGTACACACATGTTCTGAGGATTATGTGGAACAACTCATGCAAAGCACGTACATAAAAATTAGTACATCCCTGTGTATGTTATTTTTTGCTTTTTTAAAAAAAATTCAGGATCAATGAAATGTAGAGAATCAGCTTATTCATTTGCTACTGTCGGAATGTTAATCAAGCAAAATCTACTTTCCCTGGAAAAAATTCCATTCATTCCAGGTATAATTCTTCCTTCAAAAACATCATTGTATTTCATACATGGGGGTATAAATTTAATTCCTATGATCTTCTTTCTTTTTTTTTTTTTTTGGTCTTGGTGTTAATGTATTTCTGGCTCATTGCTGCTCTTTATGGCTCTCTTATGTGTGTGTATGTTTTGGGGGAAAGATGTAGAAAAAAAGAGGTGACTGTCTACTCTGAATAGTTTCCCTGTGATTATATCTTTTATCCATTTCATAGATGTTAATATTGACATATACAGGGTTAGAAGTTTAGCAGAAGTGCCCTATATAGATTGGGGTTGAGAGCTCACATTTTCAGATAGCGGCATGAGTATTTCTACCCAGTCTCTTAAAGTATTCTCAGGCTTGTAGGATTACAAAAGTGGCTGTGAATCCATCTGAAATCCTTCTAGGATGTGACTAGAATGAAGTCCAGCCAAACAGGGAAACAACATGTGCCTCATGAATTTTCTTTTTATTAATAATGACTCAAGAAGACAGCAGATGGTTTTAACTATGCAGACCAACCAGCAAAATTCCAAATACAGAAAATAGGCATCACAGATCCCTTTAAAGGATAATTTAAAACACAAGTAAATTCCCAGAGGGCCAACAGCAAAACTGAAATAGTGGAAGGACCAGTGAGATGTGTGGGGAGTTAGAGAATGAATTACTGGGTGTTGCCCTCAGAATCCCGGGAGCATATACATTTCCTAAGATGGAATGGCCAGAAGAAAGGGTTCACCAGAATTCAGGATTCCTAATTAGTGGTCTCTAGAAAGAGTCCCTTAAAAATCAGTCTTGATTCCTTCCAACCTTTCTCAGTAAATCCCTCTTAATGTGGTTTTGGATATCTTCCTCAGAAATCACCTGTGAGCAGAGATGAAGGCAAAGTAATTGAGCTTAAGCTTCATGGGCCCCTAAAACCGAATTCTCAACTGTAATTATGAAATCTTGCAAAAGACTCCCCAAATGGCCTATGTTTCAGGCCCCACAAAATATGGATCCACCGCTCGTTGTCAGGTATAAAACTTGCTGAAACCAACTCAAGGAACTGCTCTTTCATGGAGTCTTTCTGTTTTATTTCCGCTCCTCTCACTCTATCTACTTACTGCCCCTTCCTCCCCCCTGCAGAACAGTTTTGCTGCCCTGTTCATGACTTCCCGGCCCTGCGAGGTCTCTGGGCTTGGGTGTAGTTCTGGCTGGCAGTGGTGCTAAGTTTGGCTCCGACGCTACATGAACTTTCAAACCAAACCCCTGCAGGCAAGGAACTGACTCCCGTCCTTGAGCTCCGATTCTGAATTCTTTAGAAAGGGTCCCCACTTCTCCAAGCTCAGCTCAGTGATCACCTCGAGCCAGTCAGCTGAGACTGGGCTAGTTGGGAGAAGGTTCTGTCCTGAGCTAGGAGAACTGTTTTTTGAGGAGTAGGAAGTCAAATTCTCTAAGGAGGAGTGAGTGGGCTGGCACGAATGTCATGTCTACTGTATTAAAAAGGAAGTTGACTCAGTGTTTTTAATCTGCTTAAGATATACTAATAACTGAACAAGGAAGGGCGATAGCAAATGGCTTGCTTTCTCACTGTGATTCACATAGTGCTTGGAAACCTCTCTCTTCCTGCAGTCTTTCTTTTTATGTGTTTTTTTTTTTTTTAGGATTTTCAAATCTCTATGCAAATACCTTTCAAAAAAGATTTTTACTAGTTTCCAGAATACCGCATAAGCTCAGTCTAGTGTTCTAGCACCCGACTAGTGACTCTGTTCGACGAGGGCAAAAACCTAACCAATGTCTTTTTTATATCTAATGATGGTAATACTTATTTGTTTTTTTCTAAGCTAAATACTTCTGCACTGTTATTTATAGGAACAGAGCCAAAGGAGAAAAATGGTGTTCTCTTCTGGACAACATAGGCTAAGAACCTGGAAGTGGCTTATGGCAGATCAATTGACTCAGCTGATTTCGTGTGTGTAAACCTATTCTATGATGTGCAAAGGACGTATTTCTTAGCAAGCCAATATTTCTTAAATGGCTTAGATGACAATACAGAAAAGGCCGATTGATCCCTGACTCCTTGGAAAATCAGCCTTTTTCTGATCTTGCTTGTATGCCCATACTATATAGCCACAAAGAGACTACCATTTTTCCAGACCCTCCTGCTCTTATGAGCAAGTTACCAGATACCTCAACACAAACAGGGCCAGACAAATCTGTTCTCAGGAGGCAAGGTATATCATATAGACCAACCCTACCCATTCTAGAAATAAGTATTGCTCTGATCCAACTCTCTTTTCTCTTAATGCATTCCTAAAATTTACATTTTTAGATTCCTGTTTTGCATATGAGTGCACAAAATTTTTCCCATTTAAACCCGGTCTGTTTTATTGAAAAGAGTCTAGAGGACTTAAGGAAAGGCAAATTTAGCTGCTAAACGAGCCAGCTAGACAACCATTCTGAAAAATATTTAAAACTCTTTTTTTTAATAGCTCAATGGTAAGTAAGATGAAACAGGCAGACCCAGAGAAGACTGGCCAATTTCTACCTGGACAACAAAGTAGGTCATTAGTTTCCCCAGATACAGGTATTTCTGTAACACATACTTCTTTAGCATTGGTTTTAAAGATTTTTAGGGTGTTTTGTTCATCCGAAAAGAATGAATTTCTTTAAAACTACAGTTAGATATAGGTAGTGTAAAAAATTACAGCTGAAAATACAAAATATTTCACTTTACATCATACAAATTACTGTAAATGTCATATGTTGTAAGTAAATGATCTTTCTTTTGAATGCCACTTTCTCCTACCAGGGGAGTGAAGCTGCCCAGCAGGAGTAGTCATTGTTTCAGGCCATATTCATCTCCTTCTGATGGCAGTGCAGGTGCCCAGTGTCTTTACTATAAACATCTTTGCCACAGGCATCTTTGCCAGAAGCATTTTCATCATATAACTAACTGGCTAGAAGGCAATTAAAAGATTAAAAAATGAATGGTTGGCAGTTTGGTTAGGAAGTTTGTTGGTTTCACCAACTGGTTGACAGTGTTATGTCATTTCTCCACTGATGCAACACTCCCATTTTTATGGCATTTGAATCTTCGCCCTCATAATGGTCTATGACAGTGGCTTGGAGTTTGGAACCCACATTACCCATAAAACTTTGGGATGTCTATCCACATTCCAATGTGACAACATGCCAGGCACAAACAACAGGGTGGAAGGCTTTCACAACACAATACAAAGCTCTGTGACAAATATGCATCCTAGTATATGAAAAACTCATAACTCTCTTAATAAGGAAGACATTTTAGTGAAAAAAGAGCACTGTGATGCCAAACAACTTGATGAATTAACAAGCAAGACAATGTATTTAAAAATGTGTAATAATGGGGCACCTGAGTGGCTCAGTTGTTAAGCATCTGCCTTCGGCTCAGGTCATGATCCTGGGGTCCTGGGATCAATCCCTACATTGGAGGGAAGGCTGCTTTTCCCTCTCCCACTCCCCCTGCTTGTGTTCCCTCTCTCGCTGTGTCTCTGTCAAATAAATAAATGAAATCTTTAAGAAAAAAATGTGTAACACTAAGAAGAAAAGACTTAGCAGACAAACGCTTAGGTACAATCCACAAAATAGAATCATTTATTTCTATTTATTTATTTCTATTCTATTCTATCACTATTCATTGCCACGAACCCACACACATTTTAGAAGTATTCAAATATTTTGTGTTTTGCAATAAGTCTTTTTAACTTTGTTATTCATTTTTCATGTTTCATTATGTCTCTTTAAATGAGTGTCCCTCTTTTTGGGAGGACTTTATCTTTTATGGCAAAACTGCCTTACTGCCAATTAGTCATCAGGCAAAAATGTTGGCGGCAAAAATGCTTATGGTGAAGCTACCTAGAACCAGCATTGCAGAGGGATCACAGCCCCCCTATAAGTAGTTCAGTACCCCAAAATACCAAAACTATGTCTAGACCCTGCTGTCCATGTCATAAACTTTTGTATCTCAACATATCATTCTCCTATATGCTTTACCTTTACTTACACTTTTCTTATTCCTATGCCCTTTCCCTTACACCTGCCAGAAATGCAGCACACGCACTGCCCTGTCTCTGTCCCATGAATGCTATTTGCAGTGCCTCCTGATCCTCTGTGCTGCTGCTTTTCTTGTATAATCAATAAAGTATTAATGGACCATCAGTACTATTCAGGACACAAAGCTGCTTAGTATGCATATGTAATAAATTGCTAAATATTACCTTAGTAGCCTTACTCACTTAATGCCAATTTCAGGATACCAAACTCTTTTCCCCAGAAGCAATGTTTGCTCACTGAGAAAATCTGGGTCAGTACCTGACCTTAGTTAAGCCGCTTTCTTTTACCTGGGTTTTTTTTTTTCCTGCAATAGTAGCCTGGTTATTTGCAAAATAACCTGATAAGGTAACATTACCTTAATATTATTACCTCTCATAAGGTAATATTTATTAAACATAAAAATGTTAGCAGGAGCCAAAACAAAGCCTGAATGATTTTGACATTATGGAGCCATGTGGAATTATTTGAAAATGCTAGTTTCCATCAATAGTAGCATGAATACATAATGTAGTTTCACACACACACACACACGAGTCCCAAAAGTCTTAGTCAAGTTTTAGGCTTAACTAACTTAGAAATATAAATGCTACAATTCTGCAAACTTTCAGAAAACATCATTTGAAAGTTTAATATTTCTTTCTCATTTGCTTTTTTAAAATTTCGAATAATAAAATTTTAGTTTTGATTTTTGTTTTGTTTTGTTTTAGGTATTTGACACTTTCATTCAGAGGGACTAATGTATGTACTTCACAGAAATGGAAAAGCTAGAGTCTTAAGAATTACAGAACTTTTCACATCTAAGTCAATATTTTAACACGATTTTAATTAGCAGCTGATAAAGTTCCTGCTATTTGGAGAACCACCCATGAGCAGTATTTCATGTCTTTGATCCAGTAAACGCTTGTTGAGAACCTTCTACCTTTAGAGTCCACATTACATGACTTATATTCCTTCACTTAATCCTTACAGCATCTTTGGAGGTAGACGTCATGATCCTTACTTTGTAGATGAGGACCCGAAGTCTAAGGTAGTGGAGTGACTTGACCATGATACTTAAATGTTGTAATGTGAAAACTGAGACCTGAATCCCAAATCTTCTAGAACTGAATCTCAAGTTCTTTTCATGCCATTGTGTTGCCATTCTCCTTTTTGATGTTCTTCCTACAGATTCTGTTGTCATTCAAGAGTGAATGTGTCTACAAGTCATTACGAAAATGTATACCGAAAGACAGTCTTGGTCAAAATACAAAAACTAATAGACAAACTCTCTCATAGATGTGATCTTCTTCATCCACCATAATTAAAGGAACTAAATGGAATTAGTGAATTCACTCTGAGATACTGAACCCGACTCAGGGTCATGTCACAGTCTTACCCCCTGTAAGATTCAGTGCATTATCTCTTTGACAGGATAATCCCATGCTGAGTTCTTTTGATCATAAGAGATCCTGAACAGGATGTTTTGCCATCCAGAAAACCAGCACTGCTGGGATGCCAGCTGGAGAAATGTCAGGAAAACCTGGCCCCAATTCCAAAGCCAGTAGTGTGTTGAAATTAGGACATATCATTTACTTAGTTCCTGGCTACATACTTTACAACTGACAACTGGAGATTATTAATAATATCTTCTATGCATATGTGCCCTCATCCAGGAGCATTCAAAGTCATCATATCAGTCTGTTGTAGTCATTTAACCCTCTGACTATGGGGAGCTTCTAAGTCCCCAGAATCTTTAATATGAGACAATGGGAAGAGAAATATTGTTTTTCTGCAGATGAGGACTGGTGTACACAGCTACTCTGTGTCAGTGGAGACTGCAAAAAATATCCATTGAAAGCGAAAGAATGCAAACTGGTGTTTCTAACCAGCGTTGGAACCAAATAAAAATTACAAATTAAAGATCTAAACCCAGCTATCCACTGCTTTAGTCACCCTTGGTACCATACTGCCTGTGTCAACTTTTTTGATAGATAATAACAAATATTTTATTGAACACATACTGTAATATCCAGAGAGCTTTACATAATATAATCTTAGTTCCTCCAATAGTACTTCAAAATGGCTACTATCAACCCCATGTAACATGTAGGAATACTAGGAGTCAGATAAATTGGATAATTTGGCCAGATGTCACATAGTATAAAATGACAGAGTCAAGACTGAAACCACGTCTGCCTGGAGTCTCCGTGCTTATTACTTTATTATGCCACCTCCAGTCATCATTCTGACTCTTGTTCCCTCCTCATAATTTCAGCCATCTCCTTCTTGGTTCTCCTCTATGAGGATCTTAGTCTCATCTACCAAAAAAAAAAAAAAAAAGAAGAAGAAGAGGCCAAAAGAGATGATACCAATATGTGTTAATAGTTAGACCCATAGGCTTGTCTCCAAAGCTCATTTTAGTCAGACTCTAGTTCAATTCAGTACTTGCCATGCATCTAAATCATCAAACAGCTGATTAATTTAAAAGCACAGAAACAGTTTTTAGAATTCAGTCTGTGCCATGATCTAACCACGCTGCCTAAGGACCTTGAAGTTCATGACCTCTATCATCAACATTTTCAATACCACTCAAAGCATAATTAGAAGATTCTTCCTTAATATGGAAAACTGCACGAGCCTCTTCATTTTTACCATCTCCCCTTTGTCTGCATGAGCTCAAATTATCTGCGCCCAAAATATATTTGAATGTTTTTCTGTCTAGCCTTTATGAAATTATTCTAACCCATTAAGCTCTGACACTGCTACAACTGATACAAGGCACAGATTGCATATTATTTTAATAATTAAATGATAAATATATGTGTGTACATAGATTGAAGGAAGATAGTTTGAAAATATGCATGTAAATCAGCATCGCTTTGTGGAAGAAAATAAGTTATGAACTTTAATCTAATTAGATTTATTATACAAAATCAGCTTAGCTTTTGCCTTCTCGGAGTAACTCACAATTTTCCCCATAGTCCTTTAAAAAAATGATCTTAAGAAAATATAGCTTTGATGTTGTTCTGTTTGATAGTCATTTAACTTAGAATACTTGCTATTTAAAGCTCAGAGTCTCTCCTGCCAGCCTGTTCCAACTCTCTGCAGTCTTAGATTAATTTTAAAGAAGCACAGAATGTTGTAGAACAAGGGGAACTAGAACCCCACTCCACTTCACCTCAGTAAAATCAACCTGGAGTATTGCTGGCTTTGGTTTAGAGTGTGATGAACGAAAAATATAGATACATGGAAGCATGTTCCAGTCATCCACCAAGGAAGGGAAAGGATTTGAAAACATTTGTGAAGAGGAATAATGGAAAGAACCTGGATATTTAACCCAAAGAAAAGAAACTGCAGAGGGAATAAACTAGCTAGTACCAAGTATTGGAGAATTCTTTTGTGAAAGAACCATTTTGACCTGTTTTTTGTTTTGTTTTGTTTTGTTTTGTTTTGTTTTGTTTTGTTTTGAGACTCGGTAAAGCAGAACCAGGCATAAAAGCACCATGTGCTATGTAGGCCCCGATGTCAAATTCGTATAATGAAAATATTTCTATTAGCCCTTAGTTTTCAATGATAAAATGGACTTCCTCAAAAACTGGTGGGTCCCTGGATGTCTAAGGCTCAAGCAATTGGCTTACCTCTTAATAGAAATTACATCCTAATCATGACAGAGAGAGGTTTGCTCACCAGAGGTGGGCTGGGAAGGAGCACCTGTGGCCCTACTCGAACACAGGCAGAAGTTTTTGGAGAGAGTGAGGTGGGAGCAAATGGATTCAGCCAGGTGCCACGTTGCATTCAGTGAGTAATGAAACAGGCAGCAGTTGCAGTTAGTATCAAGAAGGATCAGCAAAAACTAACAAGACAGCTGGAGCATGGTCATGAGAAAGACTGGAACCAGGAAAGCCTAGAGATACAGCCAAATTGGATGGTAGTCTACATCAGAAAGATAACGTCTGGAAGTAACAGAGCTCCCATTAAAAAGGGATATTCTGATGCTGGCAAAGATGTGGAGAAAAGGGAACCCTTGTGTACTGTTGGCGGTAATGTAATAGAGTTTCCTCAAGAAATTAAAAATAGAGCAACCATATGATCCAGCAATCCCACTTCTGGGCATATGTCCAAAGGAAATGAAATCAGGATCTTGAAGCAATATCTAAACTCCCATGTTCATTGCAGCATTATTCATAAAAACCAAGATATGGAAACAAACTAAGTGTCCATTGACAGATGAATGGATAAAGAAGGTATGATATACCATATATATATATATATGTATGTATATATAAAATGGAATATTATCCAAACCATAAAAAAGGAAATCCTGCCATTTGCAACAACATGGGTAAACCTTGAGGGCATTATACTAAATGAAGTAAGTCAGACAGAGAAAGACAAATACTGTATATTATCACTTATATGTGGAATCCGAAGAAAGCTGAGTTCATGAAGGCCGAATAGAACAGTGGTTGCCAGGGGCTAGGGTCTGGGGGAACTGGGACCACGCTGGTCAAATGGCACAAACTTCCAGTTATGAGAGGAATAAGTTCTGGGACCTAATGCATAGCACCGTGACTATGGTTAATGATACTATATTGTATACTTGGAAGTTGCTGAGAGACTAAATCACTAGAACAACAACAAAATATGAATTATGTCAGGCAAAGAATATGTTAACTAAAGAAATGAAATACAAAACTTAAAATAAAAATACTTTTTTTTAAAAAAGGTGGTGTTCTGAGGGACCTGAGGGGAGTGAGGTAGCCCCCATTTCCTAAGGAGGATCATGAAAACAGAGATGCGTGCACAAGAAACAGTTTTAAGAGCCAAGATCTGGTCAAGACTGGTCTCAGATGTAAGAAAAATACCCTGTTCAAAGTCGTGCTCACCTCTAGAGCAGGATTTGTGATGAGGCCAAGTCTTCTTGAGTGTTGAGCCAGGATTCTTTTGATCCTCACCATCTGGGAAGCTCGGCTCCCGGCAGACTGACATGGCAGGGGAGGGTCCAGTGAGTTGGCTGGAGATAGGCCTAGCGAGAGCACAGCACCAGGCAACGGGTGGGTAATTCCAGTGTCTGGTCAGTGTTTAGACTAGAGTCTCTTGTTGGTATTTTCCAGGCCTTACACACTCTGGTACTGTAATAATATATGGACTTCTTTGCACTTAGTGTTTCCATTTTTACATGTACTTGAGGTAAATGCCTTTTCCTCTGTAGGTTTCCTTGCTCGTCTTTTACAAGCATAGTACTTGTAAAGAACAGAACATTTTGACACAGCCTTGTTGAAATTCAGTCACTTCAAGATGTAAAAATTTTATTAAGTATATCGATGGGGATGGTGTTTTCAAATAATGAGCTTCAGAGATGTTCCCCATTCCATGCCATCCTTCGTGATATTCTCCACAAAGTGAGGCCCAGCGTCAGGTCAAGGCCAGACTTGGGTTCCTGAGTGACTCCGGGACTGTTCAGGCACAGGGTGTGGTAAATGTCCAGGAGATGTGGATGGCTTTTGGCAAAGAACTTGGCATTTTAAGAAGTTTAGAATTTAATGGTTTGCTCTTTAGGTCATATCAAAATGTTTCTTTGCCAAAATTTCTGTATTGGAAAAATCCACAGCATCAGAATGGCCATATCAAAATTCTACGTGCTTGTACTCATACCATAAAGTACAGCTGTTACTGAGTTGCTGGCTGATACTGAATACTGAGTATTATTTGACTACTTTTTTTAAGTATTAAAATTTGGAATTATGGTATAATTATTACATTATGTAATCAGATAACTGAATTTTTTTTGCTGTGATTACACTGACACCAGGATACTCATGCTACTCTACTGATGTGTTTTATGACTCTTAATATTCCATGCTGATACGCCCTATAAGCTTGGCAAAAAATACAATAAATTCCTCATCTTTATTATAATGCACCCAGATATTTAAAGACATCACTCATTTAACTCATGTTAAAGTTATCTAACATGTTACCCGGTAGAAATTTTGTACCCAAGGAAAAAAAAATTATACAATGTACAAATAATCCAGTAACGCAGGGGTGCCTGGGTGGCTCAGTCATTTGAGCATCAGACTCTTGATTTCAACTTGGGTCATGATCCTGGGGTCGTGGGATCAAGCGCCACATCGAGCTCCACACTCCAAGAGAAGTCTCCTTGGGATTCTCTCCCTCTCCCTCCACCTCTCTCTCTCCCCTTGCTGGCTCAGTTTCCCTCTCTCTCAAATAAATAAATAAACCTTTAAAAAAAAATCTAGTGATGCAGATTTCTTGTGCATATCATCATAATGACTATAATTTATTCTATGTATAATATGTAGATTTTTAAATCAAAGACTCAGAAGAAGATGATCACTCTCTCTCTGCTGCTTCAGTTTTCTCTTGTTAATTTTTCATTTGATGTTTTACCTTTCAACATAGCTTCCAAGTAGATGCCCAGAGGAGTCACATACATTGGCCCCAGGTTAGTCTGACTAATGCTTTACATAAAGTAGTAGGCACTGTTAGTGAATGTCCCGCTGTACTAAGTACAGAGTCCTAGTTACTCTCCTCATTGTATTATTATCACCGTACATTTTTGAGAAAAGAACTAGCATCCTCATTTAGAAGAAAACTACAGGGGCACCTGGGTGGCTCAGTGGGTTAAAGCCTCTGCCTTCGGCTCAGATCATGATCTCAGGGTCCTGGGATCGAGCCCCACATCGGGCTCTCTGCTCGGCAGGGAGCCTGCTTCTTCCTCTCTCTCTGCCTCTCTGCCTACTTGTGATCTCTCTCTCTCTCTGTTCAAATAAATAAATAAAATCTTAAAAAAAAAAAAGAAAGAAAACTACAACACCAAAAAGAGGACTTCTTAATTAAATTATTTTTTAAAATTTGGAACAAGAAGTGATTTAAATATATATTACTTCTATATTTTGATTTCTAATTTTTTATTTGACCATGTAATATACCGTTACTGATTATGTAAAACCTAGTAGGAAATTCTAGGAAACAAATAGAAATAGATTGCTAGCTTTTCCATTTTCTGTTATACCTCACTGTATGTAATAGATTTACATATTTATATAGTAAATACTCTGATGGCTGCCAACTCCATCATTTAATCTGCTAAATAAACAAACATGTGCTAGAATCATTAAAGAAGTAGCTATTCACTAAAATTAAAGGTTTATTTTACTTTGAGTATAGTAACTCCCCTATAGCTGTAACAAGCAAAATTAAACAAAAATATTCTAAATTATATTTGCCATATTAACCCCAAAACAACAATATTTAACCAAAATTCAATCTAAAAGCCACCTTGCTGGTTTACTAAATACAGAATAATAAAAGCCAGAGAAAAATCAAAGAAACTTGCCCAGGTTCCATGAAATATACTCTGCTTGTGTACTTAAAGATGTGTCTCCCTCTTTCTCCCACTTCTCTGGATATTGGTCCAAGGATACTTTCCGTCTAGCAGAATCTGGGGTTGGGCAAGCATTCATCTGCAACCTCAGATTTTTTTTCTCAGATGTAGCATCGAAGAGAGGAATCTTCATTCTGAGAGTATTAAGAGAAATTTTACTCTCTCCTCCCTTCTGCTAGGATGAGAAGTTCCCCTAAAGAGCAAAAACTAAAGCCAAAAATAGACAAAGAACAACAGCAAAACAAATAAACCTAGCACTCCAGGGAAGTATTTCAATATTGCCAACCATAAATAGACTTTCTATAAATATTTGATGGATAGAAAGATGGTTGGATAGATAGGTAGATGGGCTGATGAAGACGGATGGATGATGAATGGAAAAGGAAATGATTTAAATTTAATAGCCTTATCCAAAACTCTCACCACTGTTTCACCATGTATCTCTCTCCCTTTCCTTTACTTCCTAAAAGAACTCTTCTCAGCACAACTGTGTCATAATATACTGTGACATGTGTTGTTATTAACCTGCTACAAATTAAGTACGGAGGTTTTTAATTATTTCTTATTTTAATTTAGAACCGATTCAGGGGTGCCTGGGTGGCTCAGTTGTTATGCTTCTGCCTTTGGCTCAGGTCATGATCCCAGGGTCCTGGGATCTTGGACTCCCTGATCAGCGGGAAGCCTTGCTTCTCCCTCTCCCACTCCCCCTGCTTGTGTTCTCTCTCACACTGTGTCTCTCTCTGTCAAATAAATGAATAAAATGTTTAAAAAAATAAATAGACCTTAAAAAAAGAACAGATTCAGAATTATCTTTATAATAGTGTCACTCTTGCTTATTTGCATTCCAATGTATTTTTTGTGGAAGAGTATGGAAGGCTGCTCTGTAGAAGATGGACCAACACTGGAACAATATTTCCCCTGTGGACATTTTCTCTCTTGTGAGTCTCAGCAAAAACAAAATGTTGGGGACTATTGTTCTGAAATAGCAATAATCGCTGATATTTATTGACTAATTTCTATGTGCCAGCTATTTTTCCAAGAGCTTCACATATATTCTTTCACTTAATATTTCTCACTTCCACCTAATACTCTTTTAGGTAGTTATCGTTACCCCATTTTACAGCCTAGTGTGGTTAAGTTACCAGACCAGAGTCATATAATGATAGTAAATGATAGATTCAGGATTTGAACCCAGGCTGTTTATAGCACAAAAGCCTTTGCTTTGCTGCTTTACAAAGGGACATTTTTCTTTTTCAAATTTGTACAAACATGGAGGGTGGGGGGGTCTCCATTCAAGGCTAGCCTAATGAAATACTCTTCATTACTGCCATCTGTGGGTCGTATACAAACTATATCTTATGACTAAAATTGGAAAAATGAGTCTTGAGAGAAATTTAAATAGTGCTGAGCCTTCAGAGGTGTTATGTGTGAAAATATATAATAGCCATAACTTACAAGATAGTTCTTTGGCTCAAAGTTATTGGATATTTGACTATATAATCTGTTATAGGATTTTTTAAAGCAATTGCATGGCTGGAGGAATAGAAAGTTATGTGAATTTTCACTCTATTTTATTGTTTTCTCAAAAAAATCTTGAAATTGGTGTTTGTGTTTTACAATTATTTTTATATAGAATCATTCATTTATGCAGGTATTGGAAAACCTGTATAATCCTTGAGGATGTAACACATAGCTTTTCTGCTAGAACCATTCCAAAAGATATGCATAATTTCTCTGCTCTAAAATTCTCCAGAAATGAGAGTACTCACATTTTTCTTAAAGACCCTTACATGCTTCGAGAATTTCCTTTTAATCTAAACTCTTCTAGAATTAATATAGCTTTCAGCTTATTTTTGATCAATGAAACCAGATTTTTATTCTCTATAGATTGTTTGTATTTAGATAATTTTCCTATCCATCTTTTCTCTCTAGCATTAATATTACTAAAGCTAAAATAAAATGTACCAGTTGAAGGAAATATTCATGTTTATGGGGGGCATTGTAAGAAATGGAATTTTTAAGATATGCTCAGTTTGGATAATTTAAGAACAATCACTGAAGTTTTTGGTTCTGTGTTATATCCACTGTAAACATGATAATGCTGTTTTTGAAGTACACCACTGATTTTGCAAAACAACCTGAAACCCCACTAAAAAAACAAGACAGCAGGTACTTGCAATCTGAGTGAGACCTCATTTGACCCTCTCAGAAATCCCATTCTAATACAATCCTCCAAACTTTTATGGATGGGAAAAGGGAAAAAAAGAAAAAGAAAAACATGCTTACATGGTATTTCTGCTTCCAGATATCAGATAAGATTTATTACTGAGTGAGGCAGCTGGCACAATGGCTTCAACTGGCCTAGAAAATCCTAGCTGCACTTTCTCCTTAATGATATTAGTAGCCATCTTAGTATTTAATTATATTTCCAAAGCATCTCAATAGCAGTAATGTGTACTACATTAAAAATAATCTAGAAAAACGCCAGTTTTATTTCCTAGGCTGAGATGAGCTAAGGTTCATCGACCAGAAACATTTTAAGGTAGTCATTTTAATAAGCACACGTGTATATTTTGAGGTGCTTTCCCAATATACCTACATATATATCCTGTACAAAACTTTAATGACAGTCAGCAAGTATATTGATAGTATGATTTCAGAAAAGACTGTATAAACCGTAACACTCAGTAATATATAGACTCTTTATTTTTCAACTTTGAATATAGCAAGAATGAATTATGTTTTATATTATTAAAATATTTGTCCTTTTAGGTTGGGAAAAGCATTCTTATTTGGGTTAAATAACTGATTTTTAATGCTTACATGATATCATAATGAAGACATTAAATATAATACCAGCTAGATTTAGGTTTACTCATATGTAAAATGAGAAGCTTTAATCCAAAGATACATTTTCAAAGTGGAAAAATAAAGGAATATCATACTTTTAGTTTTCTGGAAAAGACCCTATCAATAATTTTATCAAATTAGTTAGATAATTTAAATACAGGCGTGGTGGTGGTTGTTTTTAGGAAAAAAAATTTTTTTTTTCAGTCTTTCATACGATTTTATTTTCTCCCTTCGACCATAATAATATAATATCCAAACTTTGTCTTAACCGGAGGGTCTGTAAACACAGGTTTATCCAGCCCACTTACAGGCAAGGCAAATGCTGCTTCTTGAAATGGCCCCACCATGGAACCTCTGGTCATCCAACCCAAGTCGCCCCTTGCCTGGCTTTGTCTTCACTATACTGTGTGGCCACTTCATTGAATCTCATTCCAGACTTTAACTTTTCCATGGCTTCCATGATTTTCCCATGTTTTTCACACAGAATGTGTCTGACCTTTACTGCATTGCCACCCCCCTTGGGACCCTGAGCCTTCTTGTCAGAACCGTCATTTCCAGAGGCTGCTCCCCCTTTCCCTCCTTTCCCGGAACCACTTTTTCCCTTGGGCGGCATCTTCGGCACTTGCGACAGAACCCTCAACGGCTTCGTTTGCCGCCTAGGAAAAAATTTTTAAAGTGGACACATTCATTCACCTGGAAGAGATAAACATAATCATCATACTCAATATCTTAAGGTAAATAAGGCGGAAAAGTTATAGAAGTGGTGGGAAATATAGCTCTGAGAACTAACTGGTCTGTCAACAAAATCATTTATTGCAAATGATTCAACAATTGTACAATGAGATTTTTCACAGAAATTTCATTTCATTTCAATCACTGAAATAACTAAAACCAAAACAGAAACACTTGCTATTTCTCAAGTCCAAGGGAGCAATTTAATTAGAAGAAAAAAAGTTCACATGCCTTCTGTCAAATGGATAATGGTGTCATAAAAAATAACAGTCCTAATCACAATAGCTACCTGGTCTTGAGTACCTGGCATGAACACTGCCAGGTACTTCACATCATGTCATGCCTCCCAGGCCACTGAAGCCCTCTCATCCCCATTTTACAAATAAAGAAACTCTAGTCTCAAATACTACTTATAGGCGAGACATGGATTCAGTCCCTAGTTGAATCCATAGCCCATGTACTTCATTAAATAATATGCTCCCCTGAAATACTTGTCTTTAAAAGTTCGCACACAAAAAAACATAAAATCAATTTGTACAAAATAGACAAATTCCTCACAAAAGCATAGCAGTTTTGGAATTGCCTGCAAATCTTGTAGCACGTTCCTTTTGATTGTCTTTGCCAATGGAAAATTTTGCCCATTAGAGATGATTTTTTTTTTTTTTAGAAGCAGCCCAATATAAATGTTTTCATGTCACTGAAAGTATTTAGAACCTTGTTGTATGCATCAGTGGGTGTTTAAGGCAATTAAACAATACCTGCTCAAAAACTCTTTTACAAGTTCATTGTGACATCATCATCCTAGTGAAGTCAGCCATGGCTCCTCAGTCCCTTGGCTTTGTTTTAGGTGGAATCCCCCAAATGCATCATGACTTCTTCATCACAATAAATTTGAGTATTTTACCCAATAATATGAATTTTCTGTGAATAGTGTCATTGTAATATCACAGAACTAAATCATCTTTTATTTCACTTAGATTTTAGCAAATAAACTTTGCTCCATGTTGGAGTTTCCATTGCAGACTTTTATGATTTACTTCCAGGTTTTATTGGAAAGAACATATTTCATCACCACTTACTATTGTCCTCAAATACCCATTATTTTGTCCACTTGAGAGAACACAGCAAATCTCAGATTGTCACTGTGTTGGTTCATCAGTCATAATGTGTGAGACATCTTGACATCTTCTTCCATTCTTTTTTCTTCCAATTTTATTTCCTTCATCACTAAGTTGCTTTGTTTAATTTTTTTTTTTTAAGATTTTATTTTATTTATTTGTCAGAGAGAGAGAGAGCACAAGCAGGCAAAGAGGCAGGCAGAGTCTCCCTGCTGAGCAAGGAGCCCGATGCGGGACTCGATCCCAAGACCCTGGGATCATGACCTGAGCCAAAGGCAGCTGCTTAACCAACTGAGCCACCCAGGCGTCCCCAAGTTGCTTTGTTTTAAATGAAAATGTTTTGTTACATAATTTTAATTACTCAGCCATTATCCTCACAGTTAATCCATTTAAAATAGCCCAAGTATTTGTCCAGTTCACCATTTTTACTAGTCCCTTGGGTTCTTCCTGTATTATTATTTGAGTCTTCACATTGCATATACCTTAACTGAGAAAAATTGAAAATACAATGGACAATATAATAATCAACAATGTAATCTGCCACCAATAAACAAATATTTTGTCATGATTTTTTCAGATTTATTGGCAAATTAAATATTCCATATAAAATTTGATGTCTGCCATATTGCCCTCTCAGTTCACATTCTTATATTTTTATTGCTATCTATCTAATAGTCTGCCTACAATATATGCAGTTGTTTGTGTTATTTTGATAGAGATTTAATTTTAAAGCTCAGCTTTTATAAATTTCAAAGTAGATTTGTAAATATTATTTTTTTTTAAGAGAAAGCATGAGCATGAGAAGGGGGGTGAGGGACAGACAGAGGTAGAGAGAGAATCCTAAGCAGGTTCCATGCCCATTGTAGAACTGAACTCGGGGCTCTACCTGATGACCTGAGCCAAAATCAGGAGTTGGCCGCTTAACCAACTGGGCCAAAAGCACCCCAAATCTTATTTTCTAAAGCATCAAATTTGTGAATACATTAAAATGTTAATTTGTATTTGTCCCTGAATTAATATTCAATTCATTTATGCATTTAGCAGATTAAAATCCTCCAAATACTTAAAAATATTTAAAGAAAAGCAGACTGTCTTAAACATTTTTAAATAAAACAACAAATTTGATATGTTTGGTTCTTTCAAGCATTTCAAACATCCAGGGAAGGCAGACTTTCAAATGCAAGAAAAAAAAAATCTTACTAAGTATTCAAACACTCCTTTTACATTCAATAAATCTAAATGTATGGTTCTAAGAAATCTGATTGCCTTGAGCATCTAAACATTGACCATAAAATTAACTCTTTCTAAGTATTTCGACTGGAATTTCAAGTCCTTTAGGTCAGGTTTCTTTAAACACTTCTCTTTAAAAAGCAGATAGCACAAATACAAATTAGCAAAGTAATTGCAAACCATTACTATATTTGCACTTAACACAAAAGTTTTAACACTAAGAATGTGGTAGGTTTCTCCACCAGTTCCATCATTTGTCATACTATTCCATGTCAAAATTATTTGTCATGGAAATAAAATAACCATTTCAAGATGGCTGTGTAATTAGATATCAAGTTTACATATTATAGCATTAGGACTTTAATATACTTATAAATTTAGATTATTAGCCAGACATTTGAGATTGAAACATAGGATGCAAGTGTGCTTGCTTATGTGGTCTCAGGGAGCCAGTGATTATTGGGATGGGATTCTTGTTATAATATACCTACTACTAGGTGTCACGTGATCTATTGCTGAGGAATGGTTTCTCACATCCTGTCCTATGGGCATCCCATAATTGTCACCCTTACCCATTTTCCTTTTAGCATCTCATACATAACTTTTTAACATAGCTTCCTCCCTAAATTTTTGCCTTCTGAATTTTTCCTAATGTGACTGATGAAAATAAAATACAATATACTTACATAGTTCAGTTGATAGATGTACTTTCTATAGACAGTACTGGAAATCAATAGATGCTATTGCTTCTTTATATTCGCATGATTTACCTATTTTAAGTAATATTGTAAACTCATGGCTTTTGACAGGATTGTTATTTTCTTTTATGGTGCTCTGATTGTCACAACCCCTGGAGGCATATTTTTCTGTATAGAAACTGCCCTCAGACATCTTTGAAAGCATTCTAACTTTCAGTGCTTTGAAAGCATTTCTCACTACGCATTTTAAATACAACTTTATTTTCCCTACTCTGTAAGAGGGAATCAACTACTTTTTAGGGAGTCCTGACTCCTCTCCTGGAACAAAGAGACCACAATCTAGGGACCAGGGCTGCATGTCATATTGTGATTTTTGAGAATTGAAGATAGACATGGTGGCATTTTCCAAGACTACTTAATAACAGAGTTAGGAGAGACATTATTTGAAATTTATATGAACTTCACGAAGTTTATTGTATTTTTAAATTAAATTTTATTAAGTTTTGCTAAAAAAATATTCTAATATAAATGTTTCATGTCACTTTTTTCTTTTCGGACTATCATTTTTTCACCAGTCTAATAAATATGCCATGGAATAAGTTATCATATCAAATAATATGTTAAATTATGAGAATGTCTAACCTGTATGTAATTAGCTGTGATTTACTTAGATCCTATATTCACTTCAGATGCAACCGAGTATTTTCTTCATGTAAATCATCATTTTACACTTATTTTTTAGATAAATATTATCTTTTCAAGATCTTTCCATGTTTATGTATATATAGTAGTCCCTCATGTGACTATACCATTATTGATCCATGAGATTTAGAGGGTTCCTAACTTCTTGACTATTAAGAACATACTATAAACAAACATCATTAAACATATCTGTCACCAGGTATGAGAGTGTCCTTGGGGTGTATATCTAATGCATAAACTGTTGGATTATAGGTTCTGTTCACTTCTTACTTTATTAAATATTGATCAGTTGTGCTTCAAACTGCGTTGACAGTTTTCACTTCCACCAGGAGCATATAAGACTTCCAATCTCTCCTAATTCTTACCAATACTTGACATTGTCAGACATTTTAATTTTTGCTACTTCTGATAACATGGAATGGCTTCTCTTCATTGTTTTATTTTTCACTGCCTTGATTACAAATGAGATTGAATGTCTTCTTGTACATTTATTTACCATTGGGGATTTCTATTTAGTGAATTTCCTATCCTCTTCCTTGCGCATTTCTCTTATGTCTTCTTTCTAAATGATAGTATATATTCTAAATACTTACCAGTTGTTTTATATATACATATATATATTTCCGGCACTTTACTTTTTAGCACTATGGTGTCTTTCACTGTAGAGAAGTTTTGCATTTTAATGTATTAAATTCATCAATTTTTTATCATCTTGTGTGTTATATAATAAAATTTTTCTTGCCCCCTGATGTAATAAGGATATTCTACATTTTCAAGAATTTTTCTTAAGTTCTTTTTTCACATTTGGGTCTTTAAATATTGGGAGTTTATTTTCATATATGATATAAAAAAAAGCAAACTTAATTTCATTTTGTTTTCATTTCCAAAGGCAACAGTCCCAATATCACCGTTAGTCCATTTTCCTATTTTCTCTGCTGATTTGTAATGCCTCCTCATGACACACCAAGATCTATGAATACTTAGACTCTAGGCTCTCAATTTTTTTTTGCACAGATCTACTTTTTCTCTGTCCCTGTACCCATCAATATTCTTAATTGTGACATATTTAAGACATCTGGTAGGGCATCTATCCCTCATTTTCTTTTTTCAAGTTGTCTTGTCCAATTTTGGACCTTTAGTCTTCTATATGATAATAAAATCACTTTGTTAGTTTGTCCTCTCCCAAAAACACCCTCCTAGGGTTTGCTTGGAAGTTGACAGAATTTACTGAAAATTTTGAAAGAAGTTATATCTGAATAATACTATGTCTTCCTCTGCATTCATTCATCCTAGCTTCCAATTTATTCTGGTCTTCTGTGAATAACAATAAACATCACAGAAATATGCACGTCTTTGTTATATTTATGCCTAGGAACCTTCAAGGTGTTGTCACCATTATGAATAGTATCTTTTTCGATTTCATTTTCTGTTTTGCTCTTCCTGTTGTTTAGAAACACTACTGTTTGATCTTATGTCTTTCTATCTTTCTGAATTGCCTAACTAGTTTTAATAGATATTTTTTTAATTATCTCAGATTTTGTATGTATATTAAGTTCATCAATTATGCCAACTGTTCTTTCTACCCTCCCATCTCAATTTTTTATCTTACTGCTTTGATTTTTTATTAGTAATAGTAATATTAAATATTACTAATAGTAGTATTATTACTAATAATAGTAATATTATATTAATATATTGATATAATATTACTAGTAATATTAATAGTGATATTAAATAGTAATGCAATATTAAATAGTAAGACTGAGGGTGTCCAGGTGGCTCAGTTAATTAAGTGTCTGACTCTTGGTTTTGGCTCAGGTCATGATCTTGCACCCATGAGATGGAGCCCTGCTCTGGGTTCTGCACTCAGCATGGAATCTGCTTCAGATTTTCTCTCCCTCTCCCTCCCACTCATGCTCTCTAAATAAATAAATAAATAAATAAATAAATAAATAAATAAAATACTTTTTAAAAATAATAGGACTGATAGCATTCAAAAGGCAAATGGCAAGAGCAAAAAGAAAATGGACAACTGGATTTTTTCAAAGTTTATGGAATAGAACGGAATTAAGGAAATAAAGATTACACCTTAAACTATTGGTGGCATTTTGATTCCCTTAAACTATTGGTGGCATTTTGATCCCCAAAAATGATTCCCGAAAAACTCCACCAAATGTGTGGAGTGAAATGAGAGAATCCGTCAGTAATGTCTGTAGGAAAAGCAGAAGGCACTGACATTGATAAAGTTGTAAGGGAACCAGAGAACTTCAAAAACGTTGATATTTTTACTTGACTTGTCTTTAACTTTCAGAAATTCATTTTTCTAAAACTCATTACTTTTTAAATTTGGTATTTAATGTGGTATTTTTTATTTTGGTAATCCAGCTTGATGATGTTGATAAATGGTAATGATAATAGCCATCATTTAATGAGTGAGTGTTACTCCATGTCAGAAATTATACTGAATATTTTGTTTGTATCATATTTAATCCTTAGAAAAACCATCTGAGAAAGGCTAAATGCTAAACAGTTATTATCACTATTTTATGAATGAGAAAATGAGTCCTAGAGAAGTTTAGTGACTTGCTCATGGTCATACAGCTGAGGATTAATGAATACAGGATACAAATCCAGGCTATCTCCCTGAGAATCCTCAATATTAGAACATTAGCTAATTTCTTTAGTTCTGTGAAGGACAGAAATAGAAGTAATGAACTTTAACTCCAGCATAAATCATTTTAACCTCATGTTCAGTTTTTTCTGAAATATGTCTCTGATTATTTTCTCTGGAGGTTTTTAAAGACAGGGTAAAAATTCGTATTTCTTAGGTTCCACTTAAACAATTATTGAACACTTGTTATGTGATAAGCATGATGATGCATTGAAAAGTAGCTAAAATGTCTTTAAAGAGATTTCGGTGTGCTAAAGCAGACAAATGAGGATATAACCAACTATAATTTCAGGCAGAATAAAAGAAATCTTATAAGTAAAGTATAAGCAAAATGCTACTTGGGATAAAAGCGAAGGAACAGATTAAATTACCTTTTGAGACTCTTCCCAACTAGTAATTCTGCAATTCGGTCTTTATTTTTCAGCTCTTTGATTGTTCACTCACCAGTAAAAGAAAGAGAAGGATAGAGATAGATGGATTTCTATGGAGCCTTGTTCATGCACATGAGTATTTTAATGAACAGAATAGAGAAAAAAAACCAATATGGCATATAATTTTGTAAAATATATGATTGCCACTGCAAAAGCTCAAACGCCCCGATTTAAATTTTAAAAGTTCAGCACTATTACAGATATATTTAATCTCTGAATTTTAGTCCTACTGTACAGAGGGAGCTTCATGTTACAAGTGGACGTGGGTGGTTCTAAGATTCATTTGCATAATTGTTAGTAATGTAGAACAGGGTACAGGCATCAACTGGGAAATACTCTTTTTTAAAAAGCCTGAACTTGCACAAGCAAATCTTGGTAAACTTCTGAATACATCAGATGTCATAAAAATAAAGAAAAAAAATGCCACCAAATGTGTAGAGTGAAATGAGAGAATCTGTCGGTAATGTCTGTAGGAAAAGCAGAGGCACTGACATTGCATAAAGTTGTAAGGGAACCAGAGAACATCAAAAACATTGATATTTTTACTTGGCTTGTCTTTAACGTTCAGAAATTCATTTTTCTAAAAATCATTACTTTTTAAATTTACTATTGAGAATTTTGGAGTAATTATGAATATCGGGCGTATTACTATTACTCTTCTTTCCGTATCAGTACACTTCACAAACATTCTAGGGATGGTTTAACTAATTTATCTGCATTCTGTTGGGTTTGTGTTTGATTGTGAGGTGTTTTTCTGAAGAACTGAGGGAAGTTTGACAACAGTGTATGCATAATTGTAGGAGCTTTATGGCCTTTTAGGCTGGGAGCCACTTTTCTTTTTTCATTTAGGAAAAATAGATCTATATTGTATTTTCAACTTGATTTAGGTAGAGAGCTTTAATGTGACTAACAAGTTATGACTCATGCAGTTGTTGGTCTGTAATTAATCACAGGCCTAAGATCCATCAAAAACCCACTCTTCTGTGAGATTTCTAGCACTTGAGTCTTAAATTCACCAATCTTCCTCCTCTACCCTTAAGGTGTACCAGGTAATCATTGTCTGATTAGAGCTACTGAAAATAAGAACAGCACCTATGCTCTCTGCACTTTTTGAAATGTTAAACAGATGATTTTCCCTCTGACAATGTTTTCATCGATTTACTAATACCACCATTCCTTCTAGAACAGTTGATGTTTCCCATACTCAAATGAGCAATGTGTTTTTTTCTGGGTGTACTGTCTTCATAAAACAAAGTGTGAAAATAACATGAAAAATTCTTATAAGACTTCTTTTCCTACTGAGCTCATGCTCTATTAAAAATAACTGAAGCACCCATTGTTGGATTTTATAGACTCCTTTTGAAAATTTAGAACCAAAACCTTTTAAAGGATTTAGGGGGGAAAAAAAAGAAGAGGGAAGAATCCAATATGAAACAAACACACTTGGGATGGAGCTGAAACAGGAAAAAAAAAAAAAAACTATCAGAATAGAGCATTTGCAAACAAGGGGGAAAGATAATGTCAAAAAGAGAGCATTGTGTTTGCACAGAGGCCAGGGGTACAGGAGAACTGAACAGAAAATTCCCAATTGCTCCCTGCAGGAAAATCTCATGCTACAACTCATCACACAGCAGGTGATGAGTGAGAATAAGAGGAGATCAGGCAGCTGCCTGGGCTGCCACAGAAGATAGGGAAGTGGAGAGAACAAAGAATGCAAGACACTAGAAACTACAATAAGGCAGATTAAAATGACAGAAGAGGATGGGTAGCAAGGGGGTGAGGAGTGGACTTCAAATGTGAAGTACAAGTGAGGCTGAATAAAGTACAAGTTGCCACGGTAAGGATGTCATTAATAAAGTAAAATGCAACTCTATATTACATAGCAAATGACTATTGTCATTGCTTGATACATTTTAAGAATCCATAACTTTAAGGACATATACAATGTCTTCTTCATTTACTTAGAATTTACATGATGAGTTAAATCTCTGCGACATCAAGTAGGTGTTCAAAGATGTGACTCAGTTAAAAAATTCTGATAATGTAAAATCACCAAGGTTTGAATTCTTTCAGCAAAAGGTTTCATGCTGTGATTCGAATGGTGTTTTTGCCTGAAGATACTCTTTGATCCTGGTTATAACCTAGAGCCTGTGACTGGGTCCATTTTGAGGGATAGTGCCCTGCTTTCCTTTATATACGTTCAAGTGAATCTCTGAAACTGTGTATAATGTTGAGTCTATAGCAATAGACAACATTAAGGGAACTCAATAGAAAGAGATTATTTATATTTTTTAATATTAGGTCATGGTTAACTTACCATAATAATTATCACACTCTTCTCTTGTCACATACAAGTCATTTCTCCCAGCCTCTGTCTCATCATCTTTAAAATGAAATCATAACAATGGCAAACTCATAGAGGAATTGTGAAAATTAATATATGATGAGAAATATGAAGCATTTATCAGAACAGCTGGCCCTTTAGTAACTGGAAATGGTTCAACAAATGTAAGCTTTTATTACTTTTGATTGTCAGAGATGTTAAATTCAGAGACCATTTCAATTTAGACCACTTTTATTTATACAACTAACTCAGCATATCAGTGCATAGTAATAGAAACTGAATATTTCTTGAATAAATATTTTTTAATATTCTTAAATTAGTACACATTAAGAAATGGTTCCTGCTCCGAGGATGAATACAATCCACCAGGACAAGTAGAAAATCTAAATGACAATTACAGAAGAATGCATTAAATGCTATCAAATGGTTAATTAAGAATACTGAAAGACTTAACTTTCTAACTATATGAAGGGACAGATATCCTGAAAATTCCTCTTAAAACTTCACTTTAAAAATGCATAGCTGAATTGGCAGGAAAGTAAGGGAGCTCCTCAAAGGCCAAAATTAAGAAGAAATCACGAATCCAAATAGAAGGCAGTTGGCATCTATAATATGCTTCTGCCAATGTCTAGTGGCCTAGTCCTTGATCACACATATACAGGGGAAAGGAGGAAAACCCTAGGGGACTGCAGAAGTGTCTCATGTAAAACAAAAACTGTTGAAGGATAACTACCACAGAGAAATAGTAAAATAGGGTAAGAAAACTATTCTGCAAGGCAAGAGACTAATGAAATTAATTTGTCTCAACAGTAGCTCTTGCTAGAGGGAGAAGAAAGGTCTCCACTGAGAACTAGAAACCAACTCTTATATGAAGTGTGTACTTGAGTTTATATGACTTGTGTGTTCTTCCAAAATCTAAGTTTATACCAGGCATAAATAAAAGAAAATCCTCTCTGGAGGAATACACCTTAACCCAGGATTTCAAGAATTCTTACATTATATACCCATGAGCTAACAGGAGTGAGGGTCAGCAAAAGAAACAAATGCAAGGATCAGACCCTCAAAGATTGCACATACTGTATTTTTGCCATTTCAGGATATAAAATAGACATGTTAAATATGTTTAAAGAAAGGGGAGCCTGGGTGGCTCAGTGGGTTAAGCCTCTGCCCTCGGCTCAGTTTGTGATCTCAGGGTCCTGGGATCGAGTCCCGCATCGGGCTCTCTGCCCAGCAGGGAGCCTGCTTCCCCCTCTCTCTCTGCCTGCCTCTCTGCCTACTTGTGATCTCTCTCCTCTCTGTCCAATAAATAAATAAAATCTTTAAAAAAAAATCTGTTTAAAGAAATAAAAAGAATCCCACAAGTGTGACTGAAGAATAAAGGAACCTTAGAGATAAATAGGCACCATAGTTGAAAAAAGAATGAACAAAACTTCTATATATATGTGGGATGTGTGAATATGTGTATAATAAATGTTAGAAGCATTGTAGATAGAGCTGAAAAAAGAATTAATGAAGTAGAATATAAACGTGAAGGAATTACCTAGGATGCAACATAAAGAAGAAAAATATGAAAATTTTTGAAGGAGATACATTTAATCAGAATCCAGAAAGAATAAAGTATATGGGGAAGAGACACTATTCCAGAACATAATTGTTAAGAAATTTCTAGAATTGAAGAAAAATGCCAATTATCAGTCAAGCAGCCAAATTTATCTTAAGTGAATTAATACAGGGAAATCCGTACACATCATATACAAACCGTAGAACACAGAAGATTCCCACAAGAAGGCAGAGGGAAAAGTAAATAACATAAGCAGTGGCAATTAGACTACAAATGATTTCTCAAGTGCAACAATGGAATAAAGAAGATAATGGGATGATTTTAAAGTTCCAAAAGGTATATAAATTACTGGCAAGTATCTTTGTATGTCTTTCAAAAACAAAGACAAAACATTTATTTTTAGCCATATAAATAAAAAAATATAAAAACCTAAAACCAAAGAATTTATTACCAAGAAACCCTCACACACGTATTTTTCTAAAAGTTGTATTTAAATAAAAAATCAAATTATCCCAGAAATAATAGCTTGTCTGAAAGATACGAAAGAATGGTGAGCATAATTATGTAAATATAAGCAAATAAATTTTAAGAACTAATGGTCATAATGTTAAAAAAAAACTACTGAAAAACAATAGCAAATAAATTTGGAAGAGATTATTAGAATAAAAGTGTTCTAAGAAAGAAGGAAAGTTTTCCTCAAGGAAAATCTGAGATGCAAGAAAGAATGGTGGGCAAAGAAAAGAGTAAACACGTAGATAAATCTAAATAAACACAATAAGTGATTAAAAAATAGTATTTAATTTCACAATAAACAAAACAACTGAAAACCTAGGCAACAGCATGTAATTGGTGGTGGTGGCAGTAAATAGGGTTAAAATGTTCAGAGACCCTTATATTATTCCAAAAAAGGGTAAATACATTGATTAAATGTAAACTTAAATATGCATATGAGAAATTAGAGTAAGCACTAAAATTATAGAATTCAAGAGTATAATTCTAAAACTAGTAAACTTAGTTTCCCCAAAGTAAGAAAAATAAGCCAATTAATTTAAAAAGGCTTAAAGAAAAAAAATAGAAAAAGCTTAAATATACGGCTAACCTAGTAAGTGAAAATAAACTAAATACTCTAATTAAAGGACAAAAATCGAGAGGTTTTTTTTAAAAAGCTAACTATATTGTGATTATTAGAAGCCCACTTAAAAATACAACACAAAAATACTAAAAATAAAATCATGAGAAAATACGTACCAAGAAAACTTGGAAATATGTACCAAGAAAATATGTACCAAGAAAACTAACCAGAAGGAAGTTGGTATAGCTATATTAAAAGCAGAAAAATAAATTTGACAGACAAAAAAACAATATGAGAGACAAAGAGGACTAATACATTAAATAAAACATTAAAAATTGGCAGAACTACAAGGAGAATGGACAGATGCAGTATGCTGAGAAGTAGCAAGTAACAATGTTATCCGGCAATCCAGGTAGGCTTTGGAGAAGGAAGATGTTACTTGTGCTGAGACTCAGATGATCCCAGATGTTGGCCAGATAAATAAGATAAAATTGCTAAAGGAAAACAAGTACTCAGACACAGAGAACGTAGCACTTTTGGAAAACTGCAAGTTCTTTGATAAGATTCAGTGCACAGAGGGCAGGCAATGAGGAAAAAATGAAAAACTACAAGTAGGAGTTTTATACATTTTGTTAGACTTTATCTTGAAGAAGTAGAGAGTCAGTGAAGGCTGTTAAGCATATGAAAGTCATGATCAAGTTTTGACTTGAGGTCAAGAATTCTGCTGGTGTTGGGCAGAGTGGCTTAGATGGGGTTCAGACTGGGTCTGTGAGGAGCCACGTTTCTGGTCTCAAGGTTAGGGAGTGATGCAGTAGTGACAGCAACTCCAAAACCAAGTATGGTAGCCCACATTTTGTGGGTCTTCACTTCTCTCTGGCGTGCCCAAGAAGATGAGTTTCCTGGTTCACCTCGCCTTGGTGAATATCCATCATTTGGCCATTTGTAAGGATGTCCTACTTTCCCCCCACACTGCATTACTGGAGAGTCCTTCATTCATCTACTTACTTATTTATTTATTCATTCAATATTTTTTGACCAAATTACTACTGCAAAGTACCCTTTCATAGGCATTAAGGATATAGCAGCAAGCAAAAGGAAAAAAAAATCCCTGCCTTCTTGAAGCCCACTTTCTGAGTATCTGTGTGTATGTGTAGGAAGATAGAGACGATAAACATAATATATAAGCAAATTATAAGGGGCATTAGAAAGTGACAAGTATTATGGAAAAATAAAAGAGGGTAGGGAGACAGTAATTTTAAGTAAGTGCTCACAGGAACACCTTGCTAAGAAGGAAATATCTGAACTGACTTGAAGGTAGTGAGGAAGTAAGCTATGGAAACAGCTGAAGGAAGAGTGTTCCAGGCAGAAGCAGTGTCCCTTTAACATTTGTCATATCTATTGACTCAAATGAGTTAAAGCAATTATTCTGACACATGAAATTTGATATTTGATACTTCCTAGGATACATACCTTCTATACATCCATACTTCTCCCATGAGATGAGAATATTACATTTAAAGAGGAAGTGATTTAAAAACAGCCATGAATACACAGTGGCTTGAAGGTTTTCTTCAAAACTTCGGTGCCTTGAAGTTTTTCTTTTTCTTTTCTGGCATTCAACCCAACAGCTCTCACTGTTACCTCTGTAGTAATTTGGCTTTTGTATAACAACTTGAGTGGCATTGAGCTTTGATAGATGGTCATAACATCTTTGTTAGGAATGATATACAGATTGTTCCAGGAGATTATGCTGCAAGTTTTTATTCTAAAAGCAAGAAAGGCTAAAAAAAAAACAAAAAACAAATTTCTTTGTAAATCAAATATTAAGGGATGGTGAAAATGAATTTCCCTCCAGTTTTGTCTCAGTTGACAATTCTTTGGGATAAGGTTGATTATTTTTATGATTCCTCATGGAGACCGTCAGAGCTGTCTGATCAAGTGAAAACTAGCAGAAGGAGATTGTATAAAGAATATTATTCACATAAAATCATTTCTTTTCGAGGCTAAAGAAGGAAATTTGTCTTACGTAGAGGGAAATTCAGGTCCTTTACATTGGTTGTCTTACTTTAACTATCCAAAATAGCATCTTTAATTTGGTATGATAACCTCAGAGGAGCAGTTAATCTCAGAGAGAGTAAATAACATAGTCACGCAACTATCACATAGTCAGACAAGGATTTTAATTAGATCTCCCCCTGGAAACCAAAGCTCTGGACACTGACTCTCAGCCATCAGTGGTTTCCTTCCTAATGAAGAAGGACGTGCACTGTTGTCACTTGAGAATGCCCATGAGATCACACACACGTAGGCCTTATTCAAGTTCAAGGTGGAGTCTGGGGGCTTGTATTTTCAAAAAGCTCCGAATGATGTAGATGCCATCCCCGGTTGAGAGCCACTACACTAAGCTACTTTAATTTCAGCTGAGGTGCCAAATGACAAGATTGCTCTCCATACATAAGATGAACAATTCGGAAGCATTCCATCGAGAGTGTGATTTTTTGTTGTTGGTGGTGGTGTTCTTGGAATAAGACCTTTTGAAGAGAAAAAAAAAATGCATGCAGTTTTAAAGGACTCTTTAAGAGAATACAGCACCAAAGAGAATCAGGGTTAAGACAGACATTAACTTTGAATTATTCATTACCATGTACAGTGTAATGTAGTCAATTTATATGTTATTCAACCACTGATGATATATCCATAACTTACCTTTAGGCCTAAACATTGATTTAATGTTTAACTAGATATATATTGAAACTTTTTAAATAATGGAAAAAGGACCTTAGAAGCTTATTTCCTATATTCAAAATATCTGATACTAATTCCCAAAGATTTATGAAGGGGTTTAGCTCAGAAGGTTTTTGTACCCACTCCAGAGAATATAATTATTTACTAGAAAATTCAGTGAGATCTTTCCTAGGTGAACTAGATAAGTTCTAAATTCCAAAAAGTTGGACATTGTAGAAAATTTTCTTTCATTTTAAAACAATGTACTTGAGTCACAAAACTTAATAGTATCAATATAAACATGACTTGAGTTCCAAAAGTTCATTTCTTAGCAAGTCTATTAAATTATAATGAGATTATTTGTAAGTTACAATAAAATGCCCAATAAGAGTTTATAAAGGAGGTCACATTGTAATTGAAATGTTATATAATTGCCCCGCAAAAATAGTAGAAAACAATTCTTCTATAATTACAGTATTTAAATCAAGTCTTTAAATTGATTTCTATAGTGGGTATAAATGCATCATTGTAATGTTATACAGAAAGCAAATTTTTAACTTTGTATGTGTACTGTGCCCTGAAGGCACCCTCTATAATTGTTTACTCAATAAAATGTATTGGTGATGCTCTCCATTTTATGTTAGGGGAAGATTATAAAAGAAAGTCACATATGCCTAGATGTTTAAAAAATATTTTAGAGTAATAGTTCTCAAACTTCAATTAATAAGCAACTAAGGAGTCTGTTTAAAATGCAGATTTTAAATAAATACATAAATAAATAAATAAATTTTAAAAATGCAGATTTAGGCTCGAATTGTAGAAGTTCATATTCAGAAAGTCAGAAATCTAGGAGTCTATAATTTTAACAAAGACAAAGTAAAAGGCCGTAAAATTTGTCCATAACTGTTTTGCTTTTCACTCGTTGTCCTGGTATAATTTTTAATAACACCCACTTCTATTCTCAGGGTACTCATTTGAATGATAAATTATGGTCAGCTGAAGTTTAGAGTGTCTGATATTTCCCAAAGTCTCCCAAGTGGTAAAAAGTATGCTCCTAGAATTCCTAGACACCCGCCCCCCACCATAGTCACTGGTGCCTTCAGTTGTGTGATGCTCACTGAGTCATCTCTTAAAAATCCACAGACAGCTCAAGTACTATAGAAAGTACTCCAAAGGAAGTTTCCTTAGATATTCTCTTGCTGAGGAATCCTCAGAAACCTTTTTTTCTAGTAAGTTCTTACCTTCCACATTCTAGTATTACAGTTATTCTATGTAAAATGGATAACAAGAATAAAAGACCAAACATAAATATGTAGAAAGCAGAGCATATTTGGATAATGATGAGAAGAGACTACTCCAGGAATAGAAGAGGGTGAAACTGTCCATTGGCCCAATTTGGGCCTCAAAATAATGGAGAGTTTCACTCTACTGGTGATGAGAATTATTGAAGATTTTTTATAAGAAAATGAGGGCCAAGGGGCACCTGCGTGGCACAGTCAGTTAAGCGGCCAACTCTTGGTTTCCGCTCAGGTCGTGAGATCCAGACCTCTGATGGGCTCCATGCTCAGCACCGAGTCTGTGTGGGATTCTCTCTCACTCTCTGCCTTTCGTGCTTGTGCTCTCTCTCTTTCTCTCTCTCAAATAAATAAATAAATCTTTTAAAAAAAAAAAGGAAGAAGAAGGCCAATGAACTGAAACTGTTTCTTTTTTCTTGGTACATATGAAAATACTTGGTAAACGGTAAAGGCTAGGAACCATTTTTAGGGTCATGGGGGGTTCAACAAAAATAGAACCAAGGAAATAGATAGAGAAAGAAAAGGGGAAAAAAAGGAAGAGAGGAAATATGAAATGGTTGAGAGAAAGTCAGGGCTACATCCGAACATCTTGGAAGTGTGAGGAAGTAGAGGACCACAGACTAAAAAGTCATGGCTTTGTTGTTGAGGTAGAGGGGAATGGGGAATGGAGTGGAAATTTTTCTAGGACTAATTTTTAAGATTAAAGAACTTTCTAAGAAATAGTTTTACCTGACAATTGACAATGCCTTTATAAAAAAAAAAGGCTGTGTCTTTCTTGTCTACCAAAAGTCTGTCTCTCCTGTCCATACTACCAGTGTAGACCAAGGAATATTTTCCTTGAATATTTTGTTTATCTTCAGTGATAAATTTAAAAGTACTGACAATTTGCATCTTAGCTTCATATGTGTGCAAAGCATTTCTTGTTTATTAATGAGTAATATTAATTATTACTCATCATTAATGTCATTAATGAGTATTAATGACACGTGAGGGAAAATGTCTGTCTACTTATGTATATATTATCAAGCAAATAATTTCATGTCCCAATTTTTCAGTAAACCTTTTAACAAAAGCATTTTCTCCTGATATTACATGTTCTTCTCAAAAGTCATTTTTAATTCCAACTTGTACATGTACCAAAATTTCTCAGCAACCATCATCTTTCTTTGGTGCACTTTATGACTCTTTCTTGAGGCTCCTGGGTGGCTCAGTGGGTTAAGCATCTGCTGCCTTCAGCTGGGATTATGATCTCAGAGTCCTCGGATGGAGCTGCATATGGGGGGGGGGGTCTCCTCACCCCTATCCCTCTTCCCTGCTCCCTGCTGGTGTACTCTCTCTCTCTCAAATAAATAAAATCTTTTTTTTTTTTTAAAGATTCTTTTCCTTGTACATATAATATTAAGATGAATCTCTCTAGGCATAATGTTTTTCCTTATCTCCTATTATTTGCTGAGGATTCATGCATAACAGTAAAATTATTGGATCAGGAAGTATGAATATTTTTGAGACATATGATACATATTTCCAAATTACTTTGAAAATAGAGTTGCACTCTATACATATTCTGCAGTTATGTTAAATTTATCAAACTTTATTTTGATAATAAATTATATTTGTTTTTCTTAATTTACATCACTTTTATTACCAGTTGAGTCAAACCTATTTACCCATAAATTTTCCTTTGTTGTAAGTTTTCTATTTGTACTATTGCCTATTTATTAATTGCGATCATAATGTTTTTCTTAAAGATTTTGAAGAGGTTTATAGTCTGTGGCTGTCATCATATTGTTGATCATACTATATTTTTCCCCAAACAGATTGTGATCTACATTTTAAAGATTTCAGTGTATTCTTTTTGATCACATGGACATTTAATTTTTTATTACTTTTACTGTGTTATTTTGTACATACTTTTAAAAGTACACCCATATATTGATTTTCTATAATTATTTATATTTTTATTTAGAATAAGTTTATGTTGGGATTTATTACTTACAGCTATCCCTGGTGTATATGGAATTTCTTCCTGTTAGTAAATGGTATAAAAAAAAGACTCCAAATTTTTTTCATAAATAGCCAGACATTTGTCTTACAGCAATTTGTTAATCCTTTTCTTCTCTACTAATTGTAACACTTCTTTCATTATAAGTAAAATGAACTTTGTGTATACTTCATTCTAGGCCAGCTCTTTTACTTCTCTGATATGTCTGTGCTTATGATATTGCATACCATCCTAACCATTATACTTTATATTTTTTATGAAAACAAACTACCAAAGCAGTTTATAGCAAATCAGAACAATTTTACTTCATCTGGACCAGAAATTTTGAGCTTCAACCTTCATGTGTGAAATAGGTTAGTTCAGGATTCTAAGTAATCAAGTAAAGACTTTTCATAAAAAGTGAATTTTAGGTCACTTAAAAGATGGAATGTTCCAAACCCACATCATTAAGAGAATAAAGGATCAGTAGTGTCTTTTTCTGTTAATTATTTCTAACCACCTTTCATGCTGTGACACCAAAGGAGATGTAGGCTTTTTCTTTTCCTAAGTGATTAGTACACATAATGAACCATGACAGGTAATTATCATGACCCTTGAAATTTTAATATATAGGAACATTGCCACTGTTATTTTTAAACAGATCTCCTAAATTGTTTTCTACTTAATCTTTTTAATAGCATAGCCTGAAAATCCTTAGTCTTCAAATTAATCCTAAACCTGTCCGAGGGCCAGCATTGTATCTTACTGCTGTAGGATGAGGCTCTCTTCTCCGACCACCTCCATCTTCACAGAGAAAAATCCTAGTGAGAGGTGGGCTCAAATGCACAAAGCCAGTACTGCTAGAGCTTGAGTGCACACCTCCTGGACACCATTTCATTACTCTTTCAACCTTGCCCTCACCACTTTCATATCTTCCCATGCTGTTGTTTCGTTGCCTCATTGAGACAGAGTCATAGTATGGTTCATTCTCATCCAGGAGAGATATGTATATTTTCTTGTATTAGAAAACAAACATACAACATAGCCCAGTCTGAACTAGTAATATTAATAGAAATGTGTTGACAAGCAAAGACATTTTCTTCCTCAAGTGCCTTTACGTACTATGTACATTTGTTCAACATTTCTATCATCAAGAATTCAGATGTTTTATCTTTATTTTCCTCTAGACATTTAAAAATATGTGAAAGAATATACTTTATCCACAGGCAGATTTTCCATATCCATTCAACTATGGCTCTGGAGAGCATTTATCAACAGAAGCTAAACATATGGACTTTCTAAAATTAAGAAAACCTTTTTGGAACTTTAAAAGACTTTTGAATAGTGTTGGATGCAACAAGCTGTAGTGAATTATTCAAAAACAGGAGATCAAAGAAATAAAGAAAACTATTTTGTGCTGTAGAACCAAAACTCTATAAGTTAATACATAAGGATATTCAGGATTGTTTGATTTGGTGGCATGGAAGTGAATCAAATGAAATGAAGAAATTTTTATAAATCTTTCTATCTTTTTTTAATTAAAGATATCTGCTAATTTGAATATGCCACCTCTGCTTTACTCCAGTCTTCAACAGTTTCTTTATATAAATTGAGAAAAATGCATTTAATTTCATAAATGTTCTCATTCCCTGCAATGAGAAATATATACACATGGTTTAATATTCTTATGAAATTAAATATATAAGAAAGAAAAATCCTCAACAGACCTTTTTATATTAGCATCCTTGTGATATTTTAAATCTTCAGATATTTCAAAAGTGGAAGAATAACATTTCCATGGGAAAGTTTTCAAAACAAAAGATAAAGCTATAGAGGCATAGTCAGATCTTTTTTTTTTTTTT
>CM053608.1:72792661-72821787 GCA_028646535.1 Procyon lotor | reverse complement strand
TGGGGTGGCTGGGTTGTGGACATTGGGGAGGGTATGTGCTGTTAAGTGCTATGAAATGTGTAAGCCTGATGATTCACAGACATGTACCGCGGGGCAAATAATACATTATATGTTAATAAAAATTAATTTAAAAAAAAAAAAAGATATAGAAATTAGAAAAGAAAAAAAAAAAAATTAGAAAAGATAATACAAGCGCCAGAAAATAGAACCTATTAATTAAAAAAAGGTCAAGGAGTTGGGGCTATTTAGTTAAGAGAAGAGATGCCAAAGGAAAGACTTAATAATGGCTCTTAGCAAAAATAAATATGTAGTAGTGAAAATGTAAGTCTTGGGGGGTTTTTTTGGTTTTTTGTTGTTGGTTTTTTTTTTAACCACTGAGGCAAAATAAGCCAGAGGAGGCAGCAAGGCACATTTAGGATAGACATGAGTAAGGACTTCTAGGTTATAAGGGATGTCTATTCTAATTAAAAAGGAAATAGAGTTTCACTGCTTATGATGTAGTCTGGCTTCAAAGATGTTTTGCCTCTTATTTTTAAAAAGTTAAATGACCATTGGTTCTTTTCTCCCAAATAAAAAGGTTCACGTTTTTTGCTTTTGCTTTTCTGAAAAAATGACCTCAAAGAACCAGAAAAAAATTAATCAAATGACTGCCATACTAAGTAGTTTTTTTTAATTCACCCCAAGCAAATATTCATTCTTTAAATCTCCCTGAATATAGAAGGCTCTACCTCAAGTATTTAAATTTTTGGAAAACATTGTCTCTTTAAAATAAAACATGTATGTGTCTATACCAAGGGCTTGAGACGTTTGTAGGATAACAGATCTTTTCCTGTGTGATGAGCTTCACTTGTGTATACACACACAGAGGTACTCACCATCACACACAGGCACACTGACTAAATTTTAAGTGCTGTCAAAAATCTTCGACCATTAGAAAAATGACAAATTTATTCATTGTACTTCTGTTTACATATCTAACCTTGTGTCATTATTTATGTAGGATCCTTCTTAAATATTAACACACAAAAACAAATCGGGCTTGAAATGCAAGATATTGGAAATGCGCAGATGCTACTGGAAATCATGATAAATACGAAGGTGCTCACCTAAATCAGAATTTGCACAGAAATTCAGGTGCAAACAGAGCCTCACACATGAATTTGCTTATTGAATCCTTCCCTAGACTATGGATACTAAGTGGCTTTGGTTTTATCCCTGATAGATAATCCTGAGGAATTGAGACATAGCTATAAAACCAATCTTTGGAAGAAAAGTAATTTGTTTTTAATATTAAATTATTAAAATTGAGCTCTTTTACACAATTCCAAAAACTACAGTGACGGAGCAGAATCATCGGCAGTTTCTATGGCAGCAATTTCTCATTTTATGTCTTCTTCGCAGACACCTTATTACAACACAGGATTAGTAATGGGTATTAATTCCCAACACAAAGTAAAAACAATTCATGTTTCATTAGACCTGACCATAACCCAGTCATTTCCAGATATTGTGCCTGCCTGGAAATATTTAATATAAAACTGATAGTAAAATGCTCTCTTAGACCTTTCAGGGAAAATAGATGAGGAGAAAAATCTAAGTGAGCCCCAGGGGAATAAAATATAGGGACCGTGCTGATGACGCAAGGAAGAGGATTCCTGTAATGGCAGCCAGTGTGCACAGTCGGGGCGCCCCTCCTTGGCAACGGCTGTGCCGAGACCTCTGCTTCCTGAGCCATGCGGGACAGCAGTGTGCTTTGTTCAGCTGGATTCTTCTGGCTCTAAGTCTTAGCAGTAAAGCTCCTCAGATCCAAAAGGGAAAACGTTTTCCCTGTGGCCGGTTCCACTGAGGTGGAAGTTGAGTTCTTCCCCCTCCATACCCAACTCCTAAGTGAATCTATAGGTGTCCTTCACGGTGACAGTCCTCTGCAATATTTGCTAGAGTAATTTGGCTTTTATTTACAAACAAAAGCGTGATTAATCTTAATCTGTGAACAGTGACATATTAAGGAGCAGATTGAAAGACTGTTCTAGCTCTAGCTCATTTCATTTAGCGCATGAAAAAAATAGGAAAAAAATCTAACCTTTCAATATTTGATACATCTGACTTCTCAGTACCTCTCAGTAGTTGTCTGATCGGTGGGGACACAGCTTTTCTATATATACAGCTGGCCAGTTCTAGTGGTCAGCCAGGGGCTGTATGAGGCCGGGAGAGTAAGGCAGCAGTGTCACACTGGGCGGGGACTACCCACGGCAGCCCCGGGAGGGTGCCTTTCCCAGGAGTGTTGCCATTCCTGGGGTTCAGACTCGAGAACCTGGAGGCTGGGAAGACTAGTGATCTTGAGGAGGGGGCAAGAAGGAGTGTCTGAAGATGTCTCACTGGGAACAAGGAAGTAATCCACACCCCTATGCTCTCTGGGCCATTTCTACCTTTGGCATTGATGTTTCCTGCTGGTGAGTAATACCTCTGAGATGCATCCTCAGCCAGAAGCTTCCACTTCCACAGTCACCTCCAGGACAAAGTTGAGAGGTGCTAGGCAGACCCTGCACTGAGGAACAGACGCCTGATACTTTCTTGTGAATTTGCATTTCCTTGTTCACTTTCTACACCATGAACTTCCGCCCTGGCCCTGGAAGGATATGGCGTTCATGTTCTTGTACACTCACAAGAATGAGTTCTCCATTTGAGAAGAGAGTCAGGGCCCTAAAGGAAAAGCTGAGACAGAAAGAAGGTAGAGAGGCAACAGTCCTCAAAATTGCCTTGCTGTCTAACCACGGACACCTCTGCTGCTGCTTATCTCCCACGGCATGTGGTGGAAATAAATTAGCCTGAGTAAATCTTGAAGCATGAGGCTAGAAAAAAAAATACCAATACTTATTTCACCCTTACTTTCCCTTTTATGTTGTAAATTTGAAATATTCTTAAAAGAATGAATATAATGGGACCGAGAAATGTGAAGAAAAAAAAAAGCTTTTTGTTGAACTAGGAACATCAGGGGCCTGCAGAGAACTTACTCTCAGTAAGATTCCAGGAGATTTAAGAGATTTTCACAAGGCGTTTTGCCCTGGGAAGGAAGACTGTGCCCAGGAAGCCTGCTGCCCCCCTTCTCACCCTAGGCCTCGAGTTACTGTTACTATTACTGGATCAAGTTCCTATGATTCAGATCAGGATTTCTCAGCCTCAGCACTGTGGACATTCGGGGCCAGATAATGGTCTGTGTAGACAGCTGTCCCGTGCATTGCAGGATGTTGAACAACACCCTTGGCCTCTGCCCACCAGATGCAGTAGCAACTCCCCACTCTCCCGAGCTGTGACAACCAGAAATGTCTCCTGACATTGCCAAGTGTTCCAAGGGAAGTTTGGGGAGAAGGTAGAGACAAAACTGTCTCTGATTGAGGACCATTGATCCAGAGTAAGCGGGCCAAACTGGGTTCTCTATTTCACCACGCTCCATGAGAACCTGGTACTTTGAGAACTGGAACAGGCTGCCTCCTCTTCTTAAAAATTCCTCCCGCACGTCAGCATTTTAAAATCTCTCAGAAGTCCAGCCTAACTTTGTTTAAACCAAAGCCAAATGTATTTAAGCATGGTATCCATGTTTTCCACTAACATCTATCAGTATTTTTTGACTCTTTGTCCTTGAAATACACTTTGGATGGGCTTTACCTGACAAGAGTCTCCTGTAGTGAATAATTTATCTTATTATTTTGATGCTTCGTGTGATCAGAAATGTCCGAACATGAGCATCACCACTTTTTGTGAACGTGTTTCAGGGTCATGAGAGAAAGGTCTTTTTATAAGGAGGGACACATTTTGTTTTTTCCAGAACTTTGAAAATTTGAGGAAGAGTCAGAGCAACAGAGGAGAGACAAAGAGGGAGCTGACAGCAAAGGTCCTGATCAGAACCTCAAAAGAAATTGCATGCTGGCTGCCTTGCGTCCCTTTCTCCTCCAGAATATCAGACAAAACCAAATTAGCACAATGAGAGGAAGATAAGCAACAGTACCTGCTTTCTGCCAGTACCTCTAAATAACTATCCAGTGAAGGTTACATACGTCTATGATATTATAATGAAAGCACAAAAACTCATGTAAATAAGCTCAAGTGACCAAATGACAAGTGAACAAGTGGCTCAAGTAAACAACAAATTGGAAAGTTGCACGAATTCCAGAAAGGATTCATAGAGACTACAGTTTGGAACTGGGAACACTTCAGGGGCCAAATAACTCTCTCTCGTCCTGTCCTACTCGCTTTGCCTTGCCTTCCTTTCTCTGTCTTGCTCTCAGTCTCGCTCTCTTCATAGCTTTTCTTCTCTTCTGTTCCAGCCTCCTCTCCATGGACAGGCCTCCGCTTTCTCACTGTCCTGGTCCTCGCAGCTTCAGTTGGCACATGACTTCGTATTGTCCTGAGCCGGACTTTAGCTCTGGTTCTATATGACCTATTCACAAATGACTGGAGTGTCCGTGGCCATCCAACGGACTAGTTAGCCCTGGATTGGGTGTTTGCCTTTGGTCTGGTAATCTGCAACCAAAGGAAGAGGGGACAGGCACAAATTGTTTATAGGGTCGCCCAGACCTGCCTGTTCAGCAGACCGTAAGGGCCAAGGCAGCTCTTAGAGAAAAAGGTTATGGATGAGACAGAAACCCCAAACACAGCTGTTACAACACACTGTTGTATTTAGTTTACAACAACATGCTGGCAGAAACCGTAATAATAATAATAATAACAACAACAACAACAACTAGCATTTGATGAGCAGTTAAGTGCTAACAGTTAAGTGCTAAATGTCAGGCAATCTTCTAAATGTTTTTCAGTGGTTCACTCATGTTTTCTCTTAACAAACCATGAAGTAGATACAATTATTTTCCCATTTGCAGATGAGGAAACACAGAACCTGAGAAGTTAAGTTCCCCACATCAGGCAGCTGATAAATAACAGAGCCTAGATTCAAACCTAGGCATCTGGTTCAGTCTATGCTCTTTGTTACCCTGCCGAACTCCTTCTCTGGACAAAAAAAATTCAGAAAGAGGGGCACCTGGGTGATTAAGTGTCCGACTCTCAGTTTCAGCTCAAGGTCCTGATCTCGGTGTCATGAGATTAAGCCCCAGGTCCGACTCCCCGCTCAGCTCAGAACTTGCTTGAGATTCTCTCTCTCCCTCTGTCCCTCCCCCTGCTTGCGCTGTCTTTCTCTCTCTCTCTCTCTCTCACTCTCTCTCACCCCCCAAAATAAATAAATAAATAAATATCTTTTAAAAATCAGAAAGACAAATTGAACTTTAGGCAATGGGATGCCCAGATTTCAGCAAACTGTCTGGGGTGGACAGGTATTTCAGAAAAAGCATCAACCAATATTAAAGGAAACCTGCCGGTGGTTATAGGTCAATCATGTAGTTTGTGTCAGAATTTCCATGCCCAAGATAGATGTGTTCTATATGAACTCACTAGTAATTTCCAGCACTTAGAGTGTGCCCATTGCTTGGAGCGCAAAAGTCCGCATCCCAGGGACTGTTCTCCACAATCCCGGCTGAGTCCCCACTGCTCACTGAACAGTCCTGCAGCAACACTACCTCCACCTCCATCCACCGGAGATGGGGAACCCTGACTCCCCCCTCACCTTCCAGCCTGCCTGTCTGCCTGTGTCGTGAGCTGTGTCTTGCTTCTTCATTGGTTCATCAGAATAATAGTGTGATCCCTTTAAATGAAGCATTCTGAACCAGGATGTGGGAATCCACACCTAAGAAAATCTGTGACCTTATGCAGATCATTTCTACTCCCCCGAACTTCTATTATTAATAGGGTAGCCATTAGAGCTACTTCCTGAAGACTTCTGCCACTCAGATGTTATTTCAGAATCAGGAAACTCTAACCTTTAACATTTTCCTGACATTAATTTCAGTGAAGAAAAGCTCATTGCTCTTTTCTTTTTCTGTGTTCTACATTTTTGCTCAGAATAATGTTAATAGTTCTGGTCCTTTGCCCAATTCCAGTCTGTTTTAGAAATATTTGCCCAACTAAATCTTACCCAGTCCTTCTTATGTTTATATTTAGTCTGATTTTTTTTAAATATAGTGGTTTCACTACACACTAAGATTTGAATCGGTCAGCCATCTTCTTTAATCAATGGTCAAATATATGAGCAAAGATGTGGAAATGGGAATGAATGCACATGGTAAGTTCCGAAAATGGTGTGAAGGTTCATTGGCCTCAGTAGCTTGTTAAGTGTAGGAGAAAAGTGGAAGATGAGCCAAAAATAACTGACCAGGGACCCTTTTTGGAAACCTGAGTGTGTAGTGCGTGGAAAGAGCAAGATGTTAGAGACAGAAATATCCGAGTTTGAGTCCTGGTTCTGCCACTTATTATGACCTTGCTTGCACATAAGAATCTCTTCGAGCTTCAATTTCTTCGTCTGTAAAATGGGGAAAATAAGAGGATCTATTTCACTAGGTTATAGTAAGAATTACATGATCTAAATCATGTTAAATTCTTAATAAGTACTCAATAAATATTTACTAGTAAGAACTCATTATAAGACTCAAAATTTTTAGCTAATCTCTTATCCTAGAGAGACTTGAACATTTTGACAGTAAATTTTCCAGTGGACCAAATCAAAACTGGGTATCAATAAGTCATAATTCCTTGAGTCACTGAACCCAAACCCAAGTTGGCTTTGTGACCCTAATATAGTAACTTTATCAGTTAATGACATAAAGAAAAACGTAGGACATATGGCTCTTTCAGCTTGAAATTCTTGGTACTGTCAAAGGGTGTCACTCCAAAAGTGGGGGAAGGGAAGTTTGCCAAGAAACAATGCCAGATCTCTGCTCGGCAGGGAGCCTGCTTCCCCCTCTCTCTCTGCCCACCTCTCTCCCTGCTTGTGATCTCTCTCTCTGTCAAATAAATAAATAAAATCTTTAAAAAAAAAAAAAAAAACAATGCCAGAAAAGTCCCATCTACTTACAACGTACTCAACAATGACAATGGTGGATAACTAGCAGTTCACTCAAAAGATATTAGAGGTACCAGCCTCAGACCTGTATTAAGACCGATCATGTTTGTGGTCATATGTTAGGTATAAACTTCCTAACAACTCTAAGCATATAGCAAATTTTCAGTCACTACTAGTGGATTATTTAATAGAAGAGTATACAATTTTTCTGCCTATATTTTAATTACTTTAAATAAAAGAGAATTATGAACACAGTTTTTGTCTTCAGGGATGATTTTAAACACAGTGGTTCCCTTTGCAGGTCAAGATGAGTTTGGGGAAAAAAAAAAAAGATGAGTTTGGGAAAAGGTATTAAAATAATTCAGTCACTGTTTACTAAACCAGAACATTTCTTGATATTTCATAGGTGACATCAGCAACATTCAACTTGGGAGATATCTGTACCATTTTCCATTTTAATTCCTTTTCCCAAAGAATTTTTTTTTAAGATTTTTTTTTTATTTATTTGACAGAGAGAGACACGATGAGAGAGGGAACACAAGCAGGGGGAGTGGGAGAGGGAGAAGCAGGCTTCCCACTGAGCAGGGAGCCCGATGCGGGGCTCAATCCCAGGACCCCGGGATCAGGACCTAAGCTGCAAGCAGACGCTTAATGCCTGAGCCACCCAGGTGCCCCTCCCAAAGAATTTTAATGTGAAAACTTTTCTTACAGTTCATCTTCTAATCATTACATGCCATAACTTGGTCTTTTGCAATTTACCATTTTCAAAATAACTTCCAGTGTAGCAGAAAGGTGAGCTCATGACATTTTTCTGAAACCATATAGCAGAAATAGCAATTCTCTTCTAACAGAAATTTATTAATTAATTAATATTGGAACTATAAAGTTATAGAATTACTGTTCTATATAAAAGTCGAGGGATGCCTAGGTGGCTCAGTCAGTTAAGCGTCTGACTCTTGGTTTCATCTCAGGTGACGATCTTAGGGTCCTGAGATGGAGCCCTGAGTTGGGCTCCACACTTAGCACAGAGTCTGCTTGAGGCTTTCTCTCCCTCCTCCTATCCCTTTCCTCTCTTTCTCTCTCTCAAATAAATAAATAAAATCTTTTTTTAAAGATGTCAAAAGGAGGGCCAGTAAAATCCCACGTAGAGGTCTTCAACGTGAGGTAAAATTGCCTTTTTGGCTGGGTCCTGTGGAAAGGAAAAAGTTTTCACTGACACTCTCGGGGTCCCTGGCTGTGTCTGAAACAAACTGACAAAGACAGATAAACATGAGAAAAACATACTGATTTATTTGATGTTAAGTTTTATGTGACACAAGATCCTTCATTAGGAAATGAAGACCCAGGAGGCACCTGGATGGCTCAGTCGTTAAGCGTCTGCCTTCGGCTCAGGTCATGATCCCAGGGTCCTGGGATCGAGCCCCGCATCGGGCTTCCTGCTCGGCAAGAAGCCTGCTTCTCCCGCTACCATTCCCTCTGCTTGTGTTCCCTCTCTCGCTGTGTTTCTCTCTGTCAAATAAATAAAAATCTTTAAAAAGAAAAAAAGGAAATGAAGACCCAAAGATACAGTTAGACCTGTATATTTTATGGGTAACTGTACTAAATGGAGGGAAACTTAGCAAGGCCTCTTTATTAGGATTCTTCCAGGTCTCCTTGTCTTTAGAGATAAAGATACTCCTTTCTTCCAGGTATAAGGAGGGGACCTCTTACATGAGGGTTTTATATTTCAGGGAAGAAGGGGTGGGAAGGTCAGAGTGACCTCCCTGCTTCTGCCTTTTTCTTCAACTTAAAATATTCGGTATGCCAAGGCGCCATATTTTGAGGGTAATGCATCCTGTTTTCCATCAATCCCATTCCCACTTTGGTTATGAATACCATCTTGTCCTTCCAGACTCCCCAGTCTGATTGTTATCCACAGCACATCACCAGCTCTGTGTTGAGCTCAATGTATTATTTTGAAATCAAGCTCAAAGCTTTCCCTCAGGTAGAAGATCCCTCCCTTCCCGTCCCAGAGTCGTGCAGGACTCTTCTCTTCTCTCAGCCTCCCTTCTCCACCCATGACACATACCTTCCCCCTCTGACCTCTCTCATAAGGTGAGCAATTGCTGTCCCAGTTTGCCCATAACTAAAGAGTCTCTTGGGATATAGTATTTTCAGTTCTAAAACCAGGACAGCTGGTACCACAGGTGAAGAGTGAGAAGAGAAGAGGTAGTAAGAAGTCCCTGGCAGTCCCTCATCTTTCTTCTTCTTTTCTTCTCTTGCTTTCAAATCTCACAAACCTGTGCTCTTGATCTGAGCCAAGTTTTAATTATTTCTGTTCCTTAGAGTATTTGAAAAAAGAAGAGAGGGTGCTTTTATTTGATTTTTTCTTCTCGTAATTTATCATTTTAAGGCATGATCCTCTGAACCCATTTTTTAAACCATGAAAATGTTTGTTTTTAATTGAAAATATGTGGCAGAACCCGCCAGTGGAAATTCTTTCAGTAAAATGTGAACAACCCTTAATAAGGAGAATGCTTGTAATGATTTTCTTTCAGAAGGGTGTCTGAATAAGGATGTTCTCATGTAGCTAACTGAATAAGGGGGAATGGGAAAGTGGCAAAATATCAATGTCTGTGGAGCTTTGGAAATCTAGATGAGTTCCCAGATGGAGATCTTAAATCCAAATCTGTCGACTCAGTAAAGATGTTTATAAAAATCAGTCGAAACAGCTGTCTAGCATCTAACTCAATTAATCAAATGCTTTATAACACAGCTAATTCTTTTGTATCTTGTAATTATATCCCCAAGAGACCAAGATCATCAGAAGAGATCTGCAAATAATCATTCATTTTATATAATGAATCTAACCATTTTCAAACTGAGCACCTACTATGTGCCAGTTGCTCTTCTAGGCATGATCCAGGCAAGTCTCAGTACTTGGCCTCATAGAGTATGTAATACACTGAGGGCATAGAACAAACAAAATCCAATAGATGTATAATTAAAATTCATGCCATGGGCTTTGGGGGAAAATAAATGGTTACAACAGAAAGGAAAAAAAACAAGGTGACCTTTTTGAAATCTGAAAGTTGCCATCATCCAGGCAGGGGTTACGGAGAATTCTGGGGATAGAGAACAGTTTGTGTGAGGGAGGAGTTGGCTTAGTAGTTCAAGGAACCTGAGGGAGACACCCCATCTGGAACCTTGCAGGCCCCGGGGACCTACTGCTGAAGGACAGTCACTGACTGCCTAGAACCTCGTACGCTAGCGCAAAGGCTTTGCATTTTATATGAAATGCAATAAGATGCCGTCTAAGAGTTTTCCACTTAGATGTGCGGTCCAGTGGATGTTGTAACAGGATTACTCCATTACCAGGGAGAAAACAGACATGGAAAGGCAAGAGACATAGCAGGGAGCCCAAAGAGGCTGCATCTCTGCAACGTGATGGACCCAGGAATGGTCTTCTGCAGGCAGGAGGTGGAGACTGAAAGCAGGGATGGAGTGTTGGCTTGCTGGCTCTTTTGCCTTCAGGGAGCCACCTTATTCATTCTATTCACGGCCAGGGAAAATGATAAACAGCTCCGCCTGATGGAATTTTATTGGTTTGGGACACAGAACTGGATAGAGAAAGATTAATTAATATTTACCGCTGCAAGAAATTATCAGCTCATGAAAAGTTGCCCTGTGTTAAAAACTAACACGCTTACTTTGTTTATGGGAAACATCTGTTCATAGTGTCTGCTGAGGCATCATTTCTTTCCACTTGCCTCTCTTCTCTCCGGCATTATATTCTGGTTTCTGAAAGTCTGTATATTTTTAACTATAATCATTACTTCTGATCACATAGTTCGTTATGTAAGCAATGGTGCCTAATGACTCCCTAAGTCCCAAATTATATTAAAAGGTAATAAGCAATATCTAAGAGGTGCCAACAATCCTAACGTTCCTTAGAATTTTCAATATAATTATTTGGGAAGTGGGGGAGGAATGCCTCTAATTGTGAAAATTCAGAATCCTCTTCATGTAACATTTTCAAGGGGAAAATAAGGCTTGTATTTTTATTAAAAACATGTAGGGACAAATGATATGCTCCAACAAGTTTCTCATTACCATAGCAACTTCTTATCTTTCAAGTTCAACAAATCATTTTTACTACTTGGTAAATGTTTAGATAGAGTCCAGACTCAGAGGCTTCATTTAAAAAATAAAAATTGAAGCCTCACAAAACATTGACACAAGGAATTAAGTTCTACAAAACTGGCTAACTTTGGTCTCACAGCAGGAAATTTTATAGTAGTTTCAGTAGTACTTAGTGGTTCTTTATTAGCCATGTGGAAATGCTAAAACTTTTACAACCTAGAATTCTGTAGTTTTAATATGTGGCAAATATCCCTGGCCTAAGTCCCACTAAGCTTCCCAAACATTTCAGCTATGACAGGCTTAAATCTTTTTTCAGAAAATAGGACTTGTTCCTATCTCATTTTGGAAAACTGTTTAATTTGTTTATAGTCCAAATCAGAAGCAAGTCATCTCATATTTTAGAACTTATCTTCTCAAGTGTTTCCTATGACTCTGGAGATCCTAGACATTTCTACAATGGCTTTAAGCCCAACATAGGGGACAATGAAACTAACACGGTAAGAATTTCAAATAAACTCAGCATCTCAAAACTTACGGTCATTTCAGTATTCAGAAGTGAGAAAAGGGGGAGAGGGGGTGGATAATCTGGGTGATTTCTTTCTACTGGGAAAGAAAATATTTAAAGGTCATGGCGTAAATAGCATGAATGCCGACTCAGTCATATTCTCTACTTTTCTTTAACGTGACAGACTTTATTGCTATCATAAGTTGGATTTTCTACCTTGGATTGCATTGCATTTATCAGTTTGTATTGTTTTAATTAAGTATATCGACATTTATTTAGTTATTTATAAGTGACCAATGCAAGTGGTTTTTTTTTCCTACTTATTTTTGCAAATGATGATTCTGGACTTACAAATCTCTAGAAACTGTTCTTGGCTACAGCAGGTATGCAACAAACATTTGCTCCCGTTCCTGTACCTGAGACATTCATGCACTGGAGGAAAAAAAAATATGACCTTTGAAAAACATCATCCAGGGAATAAGTATATGAATAGAAGGAAGGATAGAAATATTACATGTTAAAAAAAATACGTACCATTTAGGACTCTTTAAACAACAAAATTTCTGCTTCTATTAAATACAGACAGGTAAGGTTACCTGAGAAGAAACCAAATCCTTCATGTTAGAATCTCTTAAACGTGTGTCAAATCCTTAGGTATAAAGGTTGCAAAGTTCTTAGTTTGTGATATTCTAATTTAACTGGCCAAATAAGAAATACAACTTTGCTTCTTTTAGACTTTTACACTGGGCAAATATTTTATTGGATGCTTCATAGAAGTTAGGAAAGAGGATGTTCCAAAATATGCCTGAACACCTAGTGGTGTGAGAACCATATGCAACTGAAAGAACCCATTCCAAAAAACTCTGAGAAATCTTGGAGATTCCACATAGCAAGCTTCATAATTGCTTTGTGGGCTATATTTCTATCCATATCCTTTCTACATAGGAAGAATCCTAGCATAAATTAATTTTCTATTAGCTTTTAACCACCTCATTCCATAAATTTATGGAAAAAATTCACTTAATTTTAATAAGGGGAAGTAAACAAAAGGCCCCATATTTTTCAGATATGTGGTGGCATGAAAAATCTTTATTTTATTTTTCAATAAGCCTTAACTTAGAAAAAGAAATCCATAGGTAGATAATATAGATACAGATATAGAGTGTTCTTTAGTGTTTGTCTACATGTGTCTCTATGAACAAAAGTAATTCTAACTGTATGGGGGCACCTGGGTGGCTCAGTCATTGAGCATCTGCCTTCGGCCCAGGTCAGATCCCAGGGGCCTGGGATCGAGCCCCGCATCGGGCTCCCTGCTCGGCAGGAAGCCTGCTTCTCCCGCTACCATTCCCTCTGCTTGTGTTCCCTCTCTCGCTGTGTTTCTCTGTGTCAAATAAATAAAATCTTTAAAAAAAAAAAAAAGTAATTCTAACTGTATGGAAATTCAACATTAAAATAAACTGCTTATTCCCCCAACATATTTCTCTACTCTGCAGATGTTAATATGCTTTTGATTTTACATTCATTAATTTCTTCATTCAATCAACCCGTATTTATTAAACATTCTGTGCCTAACACTTGCTGTGTGTTGGAAACATAGAGATAAATAAGATGTGGTCATTGCATTCCAAAATTCATAAAACTTCCTAAGGCTAGCTCCCAATCCTAATCATGTATATGGGAGTGTAGGAGGATCACGTGTATATGAGTTTAGGAGGATCATTATGATTACATAATTAATCAGTTATGCAAGTGATATTTTAAAACCCTAGCCTCATAAATGCTGACTCATAACTGAGGCTAATTAACTAGTTGTAAAGCCATAAACAAGTCCTTTAACCTCCCAATGACTTGATGTATTTGAATTATAAAATACAGAGCTGAAGCTAAGATTTCTTCTGTATTTATAAAACTGAGATGAGAATGGTCATTAATCAAATGCCTCATTGATGTGGATGAGGAGCAGAGGGCTGAAAGCTTGTGTCCATTAACCAAAGGAAAGAGAAATTAAAGTTTAGTGGAGTAAGACTAAATAGGCCGTGTGAACTACCTCCTTGTCCTAAGCCTCCCCCAGGCACATAAAGTACCAGAAAATGCACTCTCACTTATCTGGGTGCAAGGAAATCCGTGGCACAGTCTCTTATTTGTTGATATCCGAAATAGATTAATTCAGAATCTTATCTTTTGGAATTACAAAACTAACTCCATACGTTTCATGACATTTTTAAACTGCAGAGCTGCCCATTTACAAACCTTTGGTTGTACTGAATGAAATGTATAGAATACGATAGGTTGGAAAAAAGTACAGTAGGTCGGAACAGATATTTAATAGGGCAGAGGAAAATGGCCTAGGATAAGAATATGCACAATCTGGAATATTAAAACTGTTCATTCATCCAGGATAATTTGAAGTCTGTACAATTTGTTAAATAAAAATGTTAATAAAATTAATAGGGAACATCAAGAAAATCATTTGGTAGATGTTAATATTAGACACAGCCTTGTGACAGGAAAAATACCAAGAGCAGGGACGCCATTTTACTCATTTTTTTTTAGGTGCATCCTGTATCATTTAACTTGTTTTGGGTTTTTTCCCCACAAATATTAGAAAATTTGGTGTAGATTTGATGCACATGTCTAGTAATTGGCAACTACTTGGGCTCTCCTTCTGGTCTTACATTTAATTTTATTCTCTGTTGATCTACTTAGATAAATGACCATTTTGATAAGTTATATCAAGTCATCTTTATAAAGAGGTGATATATAATAAGAAAAAATTTTTCCTTGGTATCACAGAGTTGAATGGAGCTCTTTATGTAAGGTAGCAGCTGAACACACATTTGCTGCATTGAGTATAAATTCACTGTGTCTTACATAAATGAAGTAAATAAAGAGAAAAAGAAAAAATAATATAAAAATAATAGTTTGTTCAAGGCAACTCAAGTTCATCTGAGAAGAGCAACTATGGTATGTTTTATAACCTTAAAATTTACAAAGGAAAGTTTTTTTAAAATTTGGAGTATCTCAGTTATTTCCAGAAAAACTGAAATATGATTTGGCTTTAGTGTATTTTAGCCAGTCTTGGCTTTTTAAATCATTTTGAAAACAGAGCATTTGAGCCATGTTTGCTGTTAACTAAGTTATAAATCACAAGGCTTCAGCTAATTTTTTGAGGTCATTAATATAATGCAGTTAATCACTTTAGTTAAGACATATGGGCATTTCGCAAAAAACCTGTGCCAATGATCCTTGAAATAAGGTTAAAGAGATCTAATTTATGTTAAACTTTAATTAACCATATGCACCACTATGTAACAATGTTCATACATATGTTGCTTACATTAATTGCTTTTATAAGTTAATTACTACAACACACTTTGGCTTCTGTTCATTTGAAATTTAACAAATGTTCACACCAGCTGTGGAAGTGATTGAAGGCAATAAATGAATAAACCATTGGTTTACTTGTTTAAATTAAATTTGCTGTCTCAAGCTGTCCTGTGTCTTAATACATTAGAAAAGACACTTGGAGAGTGATGATCAGGTAATTCCAATTTTAGTCACTCTTTAGTCATCCTTAGTTAAGCAATAGAGTTGTGAACCTTTATGTTTGTTTCCATCTTCTGTCCATGTCGTTAATTTGGTCATTATTGACTGTGCTTTACTTTTATTGTAACAGAATGTGTACTTTCATACGATCAGACATAACTTGTCCTTATACAGAAATACACAGACTATGTCATGCTTGATGTCCTTTACGGCCACTTTTAGTTGGATACTAAACTAATGTTTGTGTTTAGAGAGATGATTCTTATAGACAAATAACACTTTTTAAATAATATAATGCATCTTTTATTAAGACAAAAGTTTACCCTTTTTTAATTTTAGCAGTTTTTTTCCCTGAATCCATACCACATTGGTGAATATAATGTGAAAATGAGCTACTACTACACTACCTCATTGAAAAATATATTATTTTTCTTAAATACTATTTAAATCACCTTTGTTAAGAGTCAGATTTCAAAATCTCTGGCTAAAGATGGTGAATTGAAGCATGCTTTAGCCACAGATACCTTTCTGAAATTCCAATAAAATTACTATAAACAGTTTTTTTAAAGATCCTACCTCATTAGAACACAGGAAATCAAATCGAGAACACAGACAACAACCCTGGAAAGCATATGGACAATTGGTAATTGACTTAGTAGAACCTAGAAAGTTAAATTCTAAGTTAGCAGCTGAGAAAGCCTGACTTAGACTACAATCAAAAGACTCAGGACTGGGACGCCTGGGTGGCTCAGTCATTAAGCATCTGCCTTTGGCTCAGGTCATGATCCCAGGGCCCTGGGATCAAGCTCCACATCAGGCTCCCTGCTCAGGGGGAACCTGCTTTTCCCACTCCCACTCCCCCTGCTTGTGTTTCCTCTCTACCTGTGTCTCTCTCTGTCAAATAAAATCTTAAAAAAAAAAAAAAAAAGGCTCAGGGCTCCCAACACTAGGCACCTCTGGCAGTGGAAGTGAAATGGGAGCTAAAACAAAGGCTTCTTTCCTTGTAAATTCATCAAAGACCGCCAGAGCTCCTCCTGACTCTACATAGATTCTACTTTGATCCTCCCAAATTCTGGCAAGAATGGGAGGTGCATTCTTTAGAAAGACTGCAATAGAGAGCTTCTAGACTCTGGTCCCCAGGAACAGTTAAGGGGAGAACGCTGTACTGAGAAAAGGCAGGTTAATGAAAGGTGACAAATTATGGGTCGCTCTCTCCCAGCTGACACACAAAACCTTGACAAAGAGGATTATACCCCCAAGCACTAGAAGAGCTGTTCTCTGAGGAATTTCTATAGCTAGTTACAAAAACCCGACTCCAGAGAAATGAGGGGGACGGGAGGGGGGTAGTTCCTGATGAAAAGACCCAGCTGGATCACCCAGTGCTAAAGCCCACCCCGCTCAACAGAACCCTCAATCAGTTTTTACTCTCCTCACTGAGATCAGCTGAGGATAGGGATTATATGGTCTTAATAATAGAAACACTGAACATGGATCCTACCAAAAATATGTACCAACTCTCTTGGGAGAGTGAGAGCTTGGGCACAGAAAAAAGTGTGTGTGTGTGTGTGTGTGTGTGTGTGTGTGTGTGTGTGTGTGTGTGTGGCGCAGGGAGATGAGGAGAAAGAAAGCCATATCTTTATCTTCCTAAGAGGAAATCAATAGATAATGCTTGAATAACCAAGGCAAATACACAACTTATTTAGATTTTTTTTTTGTAACTCAGATCTGAAAGCAGTTTGCTTGGGAGGAAGTAACTATGTGACTCTCTCAATTATATGCACATATCACTTTGATAAAAATAAAAACTAAATTTAAAACTATAATAGATGCTTACACAGTTCTCATTTAAAAACAAATTTTAAAGAGAGTAAGAGAAAGATGCTATTCTTTCCTTACCAATTTCCCCGTTTGACTCTTGTAACTTATTTTCATGTATGCCTCATGAGTGTCCTCTTAAGACCTACATAGACTTAGGAATTATCATGTTTGGATGCCCCATCCTACATCATATCAAAGAGTTTAAAACACATCTATATCCTGCACTAAATATAAATTACATGTGGTATAAAATTTAATGGGATTTTAAAATTTTGCTTTTTATATTACTATTGCTTTAAGGAATCCATTTCCTTTATGATTTATTTGTTAGCATCACCAGCCTTTCTGTACTTTATTTTACACGAAAACTGTTCTAAAAATGTCTGGAAGACGTTTCTTGAAAATTCTATAAACAAACGTATAACGTCTTTGGTAACTAAGAATATAAGTCTGTCTTCAGTAAGATTTACATGAAACAAATTAATTATATTGCTCTAAATCAGGGTTAAGCTTGAAAAAACAAAATCAGTTTCTGAGTGTCATTTGTTCTCAAAAAAGCAGCCAGAAGGGGGGAAAAATCTAAATTTTTAAAGGCCAATATGTCTTGGAGTAGATTAAATGAAAATCACCATTAGATGCTCAGATTGGACAGAATTCTGAACAGAAGGTATCATGTTAAGAATTTTAAAAAATTTAAGTTAAATGTCTTCATTAGATTAAGATTTACCTTAAGAGGTATTATGAAAACTGTAAATGAGAGTCAAATGGAGCTATGAAATTATTCTTTCCTGGCTGGATGTTTCACCTTTCTGTAGCAGGCTGGTTTCTATCACCTGTGGAAGGATGATGCCCTTACTTCTAGTCAGATCCCACCCATAATTCCTACAGGATGAGCGTCCCACCCAGTTCGTGTGTGTTGGGAGTGTGGGTGTGAGGGCGGCAGGCTGCATGCTTATTTATCCCCATGTCATTCTGAGATTCGCACCTTGCTTCTGACCCCATTATGTTAGCTCAGTCTGTGCTGTGAGTACCAACTAATGATCTTTTGTCATCCGTCACAGGTAATTAATAATAATTAATTAATTCTACATGATTATTTCAAATCAGCTTAGTGAATTGACCAGTACTTGTCTTCCACTTCATAAGCTTGTCTAGAGAGTTTTTAAAAATAAAGAACAGTCATGCTTCAAAAATACAACATATAAATTAAATATATTCACTTCAAATTACAAACTGCTACATTCTCTATTTAAACTGATTGTATTGAGGTCACGAATCTCCTCCTAATAATAATGGTAACCATAGAGGATTTTACAGTTTACCTTTTCATTCATCATTATCGTAAGCTAGTCCTTATTCTAATCTCTAAATGAGGTCCCTATCTCATAGAAATTTTTCTTGAAAGAGTCAATTCAAACAATAAAGTATGCAAATAAATATAAGTAAACAAGTAAATAAATGTGTAACATCTCTCGTTAAAAAGATAATTCCAGATAGTCAGAAGTGCAATAAGGAATAAAACTGGGTGTTTTAGGAACACAGAATGTCTTCCTTTAGTTTGAGTGACTTTTTAAAATTTATTTTATTGTATTTTATTTTTTATTAATATATAATGTATTATTTGCCCCAGGGGTACAGGTCTGTGAATCATCAGGCTTACATATTTCACAGCACTTACCATAGCACATACTCTCCCCAGTGTCCATAAGATTTTTTTTCTTTTTCTTTTTTTATTGAGGTATAGTTGACATCTCATGTATTATTCATATATTATATTACATTGTATTGTATATTATCATACACTTCATATAGTATATCAGTAGTTAACATACAATGTTGTTACTATAGTATTAACTATACTCTCTATGTGGTATTTTCCATCCTGTGACTTATTTATTTTATTTTATTTTTAATCTTTAAATTTTTTTGAGAGACAGAGACAGAGAGAGAGAGAGAGAGAGCACTGTGTGGGGTGGAAAGGGGACAGAGGGAGAGAGAGAATCCTAAGCAGGCTCCACACCCAGCATAGAACCTGACCTGGGGCTTGATCTCACAACCCTGAGATCATGACCTGTGCCAAAATCAAGAGTTGGACACTTGCCTGATTGAGCCACACAGGCACCCCATGACTTATTTATTTTACAATTGGAAGTTTGTACCTCTTAATCCCCTTCACCTATTTTGTCTGCCCCCCAGCCCTCTCCTCTCTGGCAACTACCAGTTTGCTCTCCGTATTTATGATTCTGTTTCTTTGCTTTTTTTGTTTGTTTGTACAATTGTTCATTTGTTGTTGTTATATTTTAGATTCCACATATAAGTGAAATCATATGGATTTGTCTTTCTCTGTCTGATTTATTTCACTTAGGTCTAGGTGAAATACCTAGGTCTATACATGTTGCTGCAAATGGCAAGATTGTATTCTTTTTTATGACTGAGTAATATTCCATTGTGTATATATACCACACCTTCTTTATCCATTAGTCTGTCATTGGAGACTTGAGTTGCTTCCACATGTTGGCTATTGTAAATAATGCTGCAATAAGCATAAGGGTGCATATATCTTTTCAAATTAGTGTTTTCATTTTCTTTGGGTAAATACCCAGTGGTGGAATTCCTGGATTGTATGCTAATTCTATTTTTAATTTTTTAAGGAAACTCCACACTGTTTTTCACAGTGGCTGTACCAATTTACATTCCCACCACAGGGTTCCCTTTTTTTCACATCCTTGCCAACACTCGTTATTTCTTGTCTTTTTGCCTCTAGCCATTCTGATAGGTGTAAGATAATATTTCATTGTGCCTTTGATTTGCATTTTCCTGATGATTAATTATGTTGAGCATATTTTTATTATGTCTGTCGGCCATCTGCATGTCTTCTTTGGAAAAATATCTATTCAAATAGGAGGTGGCATTTGAAATGAAGACAGAACACCTTCTGAGCAAAGATCTGGGGATAGAGTGTTCCACGGAGAGCCAGTAGAAAGGCCCTAAATAAATTATAGCCACCCATATATGGCAGTGGCAGAGGTGGTGGTGGTGTGATGATGATGATGATGGTGACAGGATAGTGATGATGAAGGTCTTGATAGTGATGAGGATGAGGCTAAGGATGACGGTGATAGTAATGACAATGGTGGCATCAGTAATTCATTTCTATTACAAATGAAGCTCAAAAACTGAATAGAATGCCCATTGTCACATCAGAGCAAATGATACAGACCCCAATACCTCAAAAAGTATTTACTAACTGGAATTTAAAGGATGACCAAAGTCTTTTGGCTGTTATGAGGTGCTCTTAGAGAGTTGGCTTGTCTTTACAGGAATCCCCTAACTTCAAGACTCCTTAAGCACTTCACACACTATAGGAATTCATCCTATGTGGAAGGACCCTGGGTTCCAACTTGATAATGAGCTGATCTTCTTCTTTTGTCTGGGCTCTTGTGACTTGCATAGCTCAGCTTTGTTCTTTTTCTCCACCCACCAACACTGTCACCAGCTTTGAAAACTTAATTTCAGGCATCTCACTTCCTACCCTTGCAACACTTAACTTTGCTGTCACCAGTGCCACTAAATCTTTAGCCAATAGGAACATCCAATCCGGTTACCCTAACACTTTGCACTACCCATCACCACCCATATGTGCCTGCTTCCTTCTTTTCACTAGTATAGATCCCCTGTATCTTCACTATGACACTTCCTTGCAATCTCCTCTCTCAACAAAACTCCAACCTTGACTAAACCCAAGTATTGGCTTCCTCCTATCCTCATCTGAGAAAATTACACACCATGCTGACTGGTCTTGCTCAAATTCCTGACCATTTTTCTCAAGTAGGTCCTCACACTCCTGCTAAGTATACTTCTCAACACTCAGGGATAGCTGCATGAAACCTTCTCTCCTTTGCATGATTAGTTTTTTCCTTTCTATTCCATCATTCTCAGCAGCTGTTAAACATGTTTAATATCTCTCACTTAAAACAAGAAAAAGAAGAGGAAAAAAAAAAAAAAGCAAACATCTCAGATCTCAGATTCCCATCCAGCTTTTGCCTACTCTGTTCCTCTTCATGGTCATTCCTTTAGCTTCCTGATCACTCTAATTCATTCCCATTGGGCTTCCATCTTTGCTTTTGCCCAAGTCAAAATCATCATGATGCCAAATTCAATGGCATCATCATCTCTGTCCTCTCACTCTACCTTACAGCAGCATTTCATGACTATGACCAGCTTCTAAAAGTTTCCTTCTAGAAACTTTTCTCTCTTGCATTCTGGGACTCTATGCTCCTCTGGTTTTCTCCTCTCTCCCAGAAGAACCCTTCCCTACCTCTTTAATGGCTTTTCTTCTCTAACCTACCTCTACACTTGGGATTGTCACAGGACTCAGCACTGGGCCTTCTTTATTTTGAAAATTTCCTCTGATGCTGTGTCTTCAAATCTCATCTCTATGCTGATAATGCCCCCCCTTTCTCTGCTATCTTAATCTCTCTTCTGAACTCCAGGCTCACACAACTAGACGTCTCCTTGACATTTCCATTTATTTGTCTGAGAGTCATCTTAAACTTAGCACAGCTAAAAAAAGAACTCTTAATGTCACACACACAAAAAATATTATTCCTCTTCTAGTGATCCACCTCTCAGTAACTAGCACCTTCCACTTGATTGTTTATACTGACTACAAATATTCTTTTTTCCTTATTTTTTCTACAAATATTCTTGATTCCTCCCTTTTTGTTCTACAGTGAGTCCATCAGCAAATATTATCAATTCTATGTCTAAAATATTTTCAGTCTGCCCATGTCTCTAACTCTTTACTTGTCCCTCTCCTGCTGCTATTACAAGCTCCCATCTTTTTTGTTTGTGTTATTGTAATAACATACTAACTACTCCCCTCCTGTTGCCCGCTATAATCCAAACAGCAACCAAGATAGTTTGTAACAGTGTAAATCAGATTATGACTCTGTTTTACATAAAATCCTCTTGACTTTCTTTTACCCTTAAAATGAAATACCAACCCTTTATCATGGCCTGCAAGAAAATGCATGATCTGGTCCCTGACTATTTCTTATATGCTTCTACAGTTTCCCCCCTCCCTCACTCATTTCCAGATTCTTTCATTCCTCAAACAAATTAAGTTTGTTTCTGACTCAGGGCATTTGTACTTGAGGATCATTCCACATGGAAGGCCTTTTACAACTTGCACTTTTTGTTTTCACTTATATAACATTCTTTTTTTTAATATTAAGATGTAATTGACATATACCATTGCATTAATTTCAAGTATACAGTATAATGATTTGATATTTGTATATGCTGCAAAATGATCACCACAATAAGTCTAGTTAACATCCATCACCATACATAATTACAATTTTTTCTTGTGATGAGTACTTTTAAGATCAACTTTCTCAGCAACTTTCAAACATACAGTATTGTATTACCAACTATAGTTACCATGCTGTCCATTACATCTCTCAAACGTATTTAATTTAAGCTGAAAATTTGTACCTTCTGACCCTTCACCCATTTCACCCACCTCCCATGCCTTGCTTTTCTTAGAACAGTCTTCTACATTCAGGTCTCAGCTCAGATGTCCCCTCCATACAAGATTTCCCTGATCACCCTTACCTAAAATAGTCTCTCCAGTCACTCACTATCCTATTGCTCTTTTTTTAGTTTTATCATTGTACATATCACTCTCAGAAATGCTTACTCCTAGTTACAAGATGAATAAAGTCAGGAGATCTAAAGTATAACATGGTAACTATAGTTGATAACACTGTAATGTATAATTGAAAATTACTAAAAGAATAGAACTTCAATGTTCTCACAAAAAAAAGAAAAAGAAAAGAAAAGTAGATATGTGAGGTGATGGATGTGTTAATAACTTGATGGGGGAAGTTTTTTCACAGTGTAGACAATCACCATGTTGTACTTAAATATCTACAACCTTATCTGTCAATCACATTTCAATGACACTGAAAAAAGTTAAATGCTAGAAAGAAAGAAAGAAAGAAAGAAAGAAAGAAAGAAAGAAAGAAAGAAAGAAAGAAGGGAGGGAGGGAGGGAGGGAGGGAGGGAGGGAGGGAGGGAGGGAGGGAGGAAGGAAGAAAGAAAGAAAGAAAGAAAGAAAGAAAGAAAGAAAGAAAGAAAGAAAGAAAGAAAGAAAGAAAGAAAGAAAGAAAGAAAAGAAAAGAAGGAGGAAGAGAGGAAGGAAGGAAGAAAGGGAGGGAGGGAGGAAGGAAATTCTTACTCATTTATTGATTTTCTTGTGTGTATATTTGCCTTCCTACTAGAATATGAGCTCCATGAGGGCGGGGAACTCGTACTAACTTATTCTGGCTTTAGTCCAAGAGCACAGAACAATACCTACCTGGCTCAAAGCAGACATTCAGTAGATAGTGTAGAATGAATGAATGAATGAATGAATGAATGAATGAATGAATGAAAACTTAGACACTTCAACTTTACTCTTAAATTTAAATCAGTCTGCATGAAGAGTTTCCCTACAATTAGGGAAAGTAGCATAGAATTAGATGTTGTATTAAAATGAGTCACATGCAAAGCTCTGAACTGATAAAGTTATCATTTTTCCAACCTTCTACAATTGAAATTTCAGCCATGATAAATATTTTATATTACATTTTAATAAAATATAATATAAAAAATATTTTTATAGTTCAGTCCAAAATTTGTATGTAAATTAATCAGTTTTTTATAAATTAATATATTTACTTAACTTATTAAAATCTAAATTCTATAGCAAATTCTTGGAATTTGCCAAAACCTCCTTCTTGACTCTCTCTCCCTCAGCTTACCTTCCGGAATATTCTTTAATCTCTCCAGACCTTAGTTTTCTCGTCCTTGGACTTGGTGACTTCCAGCTTTCAAAGTCTCTAACCCCATCTCAATATTACATCCTACAAATGTGTTCATGAGTTTGCATGCCTCTGTAATTACCCCACAATTTCAATTGTGCCATTTCATAATTAGGATAGAACCATAGCTGTTTAACAGTAACGGGGGCTGTAAGAGTCCCCAGGGGGTTGGGAGTATAAACAAAACAAACTAACTCATAAAAATTACCCATATTGATAAACTATGCATGTAAGCTGGGATTGTAAAGAAGTAAAAGAAAATTTTATTGCAGTAATTTTCAATAATGTTCTATAAAAAGGAATTGCAGCTTTAGTTGCCCAGAAAAGCTTACATTCCCTCACTTTTTGGATATTCAACAGCAGCAGGACTTGAAGTTCCTGTGTGATATTCTATAAGCCCAAGACAAATTCAGCAGAAGCCAAGTCACTTCAGGCAAGGACCTGTGTCATCCTTTGCTTGAATCAGCAAGAATCTGCCCAAAGGGATGGGATAACAGATTTCCTAGGGCATGCACAAGCCACTGCCACTTTTAAAGGAAATTTATGCTTCTGGCACAGAATCACATATCTGTAAAATATTACACAAGGAAAATTAAGATAACTGTGATTTAAAAAAAAGATCATTGTGATCAAGTTGAAGTATATGTTAATTTAAAAAAGTAGTTTCCTTTTCTTTTGTACATCTTTTAATAATTATTTCCTTTTTCACTTTGGTTATATTAAAGTAGGTAAATCATACCTCCTCACCCAAAACCAAGGGCAAGATGGAGCAACCAGCCACACAAAGGGGTCCTCAGAGGGCTGCATGCTCTTGAATTGGCCTAATAGTAGGATTAATGTATATTTTTAGAAACTATAAATAATTTTTTCAGTTCTCATTTATTTTGCATCTGTAAAATATTCATAGAAGTATGGGTTTTGTCATAGTTCTCAAATGAATTCAGGGTTAAAGACAGTGGGAGATAATAGGTTCTATGTAAAATTCCAGATATGCTTATATAGACCACAAGTTTTCTCAATTTTCCATCACCTCTATTTGACGGCAGAGGGAATGCTGGCTATGTAGTCAAAAGGCACAGCTCACTTTGTGTTGGATGACTTGAGCACATCGTTTATCCTCTCCAGGTCTGTTTTAACATTTTCAGAAAGCATCGTCTTGCCCTGACCACCTCATAATTTGCTCTGATGAACAGTGATTCCACATTAAAGTAAATGCTATACAAAGGAAAGTTTAGATTTTCTTAGCAGAAAGTGCTGTGTCTCTACTATCCAATTAATTAATTGATCAATTAATTCAGACATTAAGAATAAATTTTATTGCATGCCTACTAGGTGCCCAGTGTGTCCTAAGGCACGAGGGCTTCAAGAATGAATAGAGCAGAGGGGCACCTGGGTGGCTCAGTGGGTTAAAGCCTCTGCCTTCGGCTCAGGTCATGATCTCAGGGTCCTGGGGTCGAGCCCCACGTCGGGCTCTCTGCTCAGCAGGGAGCCTGCTTCTCTCTCTCCCTCTCTGCCTGCCTCTCTGCCTACTTGTGATCTCTCTCTCTCTCTCTTTCTGTCTAATAAATAAATAAATAATCTTTAAAAAAATGACTAGAGCAGAAAGACTAGCAGTTGCCTAGAACAGTCAAAAACAGGTGGGGGACAGATGAAGGCAAATGGGCATGATATTTCTATTTGGGGGGATAAAGATGATCTAAAATAAGACGTGGTGATGGGTGTGCACTTCTGTAAATTTGGAGATTCAAGGGCAACTGGACTTGAAGGTTCAGTGTGATATTCTGTAAGCCCAGGACAAATTCAGCTGCCAGGTGAAGCCCAAGTCACTTCAGGCTAAGACCTGTGTCATCTTTGGCTTGAACCAGCAAGAATCTGCCCAAAGGGATGGGATAACGATCATCATAAAAATAAATAAATAATATATATATATATATACATATATATATATAAAACAATTATCATAGAATTAGACATTTAAAACAGGTGAATTTTATGGTATGTGTATTAAAAAACAGTAAAACTTAAAATATACACATATATATATACACACACATATATATAGTCCCGACCCTCAAGGAGCTTATAGTCTAATGAAAAAACTTACATATAAATAAAAAATTATTATAATATGTTGAAGAGACATGGATGCTGTTGGCCTACAATTGTATAAAACTGAAACTTCAAATGATTTAGTATTAAAAAATAAGTTTTATCGTACTCCTAGCATTGGAAATACCAGTTCAAACCCAGAACAGATTTTATGATTTATTGAGAGACATACAATATCTAAAATTCGGAAAAACTGATTAACCCTTGTACAAACTTGGCATGCATGAGATTTTAGTTTAAGAAACAAGGCCTTGACATGTCTGGAAATGTTGCCAATGTTGTCAATTTGACGTTCATTGAGCGTAACAGAACCCTTCGTGTTTGGAGAGCTGGTGGAGGCTAGGCTGAGGAGGAACAGCTGAGCCCTGGCACACTCATTGCTTGAACCCAGCCCCTCGGGGATGCTGCCTGGCAAGCCTCCCAGATCATCACTGAACAAGCAGAATGGAAGAGGGTGAGTAGAGCGGCGACCTCAGACCCTCCACAGCTGGAAGCTGTTTCCATTTGGAGGGAGTGAGTCTGTGATTCCAGTCCATGCCTTCTATTCCCAGAGACACTTTTCTGCTTTAGGAAAATATAAAGGACTCCCTTTCTCTGGGTCTGAAATTGCATCCCAGCTCTTCTAAGTTCTCTTGTATTTCCAGCAATCGTCCTAGTTTAAATCCTACACCCCAGACTCCTTTTTAACTTACAGACACATCCTTCTTAGAGAGATATCTCTCCACAAGGTGTATGCCTCCCTAAATGAGTTCTGGATATCATTTTCTTTTTCTTTTTCTTTTTTTTAATTTTATTTATTTGACAGAGAGAGCGATCACACGTAAGCAAAGAGGCAGGCAGAGAGAGAGGGAAGCAGGCTCCCTGCTGAGCAGAGAGCCCGATGTGGGGCTCGATCCCAGGACCCCGAGATCATGACCTGAGCCGAAGGCAGAGGCTTTAACCCGCTGAGCCACCCAGGTGCCCCGGATATTATTTTCTTCCAGCTTGATGGTTTGAAAGAAAGATTCATTCCTCTTAAACTGTCTCTCTGGATCTTAATTTTTTCTATTATAAAATAAGGGGGTTGATTCGTGACCCCCAAGGACTCTTTAAGCATAAACAGTCTTCAGTACACCAAATTCAGCCCGAGGCTTCAGAGCAAGAAGTGCAGGTTTCCAAAGAACCAAGTGGGACCGAGTATTCCCCAAAACAAGGCTTAATAACTTGAGCATGTCTATCAGGGGAAACATTTTATCAAGCTGAATTATTTATACATTATTAGTGAAAGGGTTATCATTTCAGTCAAATTATTAAAGTTTCAGCAGGAAGAACCAATTTTTGCTCAGCTATTTCTTCCCATGTTTAGGATGAGTATCACCCAATCTGGCCTGAATTTCGTCTGCCTCAGACTGAGTGTATCCTCCTCCCTCCTCACACTGCTAGACCGGTGGTGTCCTTGGGCCAGTGGGAAGACAAGCCAGGTATGACCAGACTCTGTGATGCTACCTGTTGTCAGACAACCCTCCCCAGATGGGGGCAGAGATAGCAGTACTGTATATGTCCAGGTAAAGCATTCTGGCAAGAAAAATAAAGCCTACTCAGACGGATCACCTGTGTGTTCCACAATCAATCTGTTCATTCCACACAAAGAAGCAGTTCAAGATAGTGATCAAGCACGCAGGTTCTGAATCTCGGATACCTGGGTTTCAGGCACGGCTTTGGCACATGTCAGCTCTGTGACTTGTAGCCTTGGTGCTCCCTATTGGTAAAATGGCAATAATAATAGGGCTATTTTAAGATTTATCTAAGGTAGTGTATGTAAAGTATTTAAGAAAGTTCTTGGCACGTGATAAGCACTCTGTGTTAGTTATCTGTATGTTATACCTCCAGGTGAAAAAAAGTAAAATTAAGTCACAAAGAAAAGAACATTTAGATGCGCAAGGTAAACGTGGTATCACATGAAGGGCACTGGTCTTGGGTAGTGGCTTCTGGAACATGAATTCAAAAATCTGTATCGTATAAGATTGTCATGAGACCAACACGAGATGATTATAAGGTACCTAGAGTTAGGTGTGGGTCTCAGTAACTATTCCCTTCCTCTGCCCAATGGTTTTAATTTTATTTATTTTACTTTCTTTTGTGTATTTATTTGCCTTTCTTTATGTCTCTTCCTCTATTTCTTCTTTCCTCCTTTCTCCTCCCTTTTCCTTCTCCTTCACCCCCTTCTCCTCCTCCTCCTCCTCCTTCTTCCCCCTCCTCCCTCCCTTTCTTCCTTTCTCTTTCAACTAATGATCCCTGGTTTTCTCCTCCCTGCTGGGCAGTACGGGGACTCTGGGGATGAAATTGGGGAATGAGCCAATATGTTTCTGCCTCTCTTATAGTCTAATGGAGGAGAAATTTTCATCAGATTACCTCGCTAACGAAGGCTTGCCTTCAAACTGCCGATAAGTGTCCTGAGCCAATAGAACACCGTTCTGTAAGGGCGTGTGTCAGATGCACTTGACCCGTAAGGGGATGATGGGAGCCTTACCTGGGTCTGCAGGCAGCAAGGGACTTCACCAAACCCATGGGAGGGGACAGCATTCTCTGTGGAAGCAGTAGCTCATACAGAGACCTGTGGCCAGGTGGCCACTTCTAGACTGGGACCGGAGCTCTAGGAGTGAGGCAACAGTGGTGCCGAGACAGAAGAGAGATGGGCTGGAGAGATTGGAGGGAAGCGTGGCAAAATCTAACAAACAGTCGCTCTGCCTTGCAGATAATCAAACAGTAGCTCGTGATTGATTTCCTAAAGAAGTTTCTTTTCCATTTATAGGATCATGCATTTTAAAAATACGTAGGTATTCCTTGACTGACCTGGAGTACTAAGATTAAACCTATTTCTCTGGTTCTACGTAAATTTGTGTTAACGTAATTATCAACAATTACCCCCATATGTACCCAAATATTCATCAAAGATTTTATGATTACAGTATAAAAATCAAGAAGTGGAGTCATTCTTGACACCTCAGCTCTGTAGCTGTCAGATAGACATCCCAAATAGACTCAAAAATGTATTTTACAGATAAAAAATTAAAGAGATTGACAGATAAAAAAGTAAAAGAAATCCTAACTTCAGTTGCAGAGAGGCTCTGCCTTCAATGCACTAATTGCCTTCTAACTTTTCAGATTATTTGAGGAAATTTTGAATCTTGTTGGGGGAAAGTTGAAGCTTTCAAAGAGTAACTGAGTTTTCCAA
>CM053608.1:72761412-72792161 GCA_028646535.1 Procyon lotor | reverse complement strand
AAATCATTTGCTTAATATTCTATCTGGAGTATTTCTAGGAGTTGTAATTGAGCTTATCAATATTCAAAATCCAAGGTCCCTATTGTACTCTTTTTTTTTTTGAAACTCAGAATATTTTCCTCTCTCTGGTCATTTAGCTCCTATTGCATTTTTCAAGATTTATTCAAGTTTATTAGTAAAAGTTCTACAATTTCATCCATAATCCTTTGATGGCTTCTAACATAATAAATCCAGACCTAGCAAGAGAAACTCTTTATTAGTGGCCAATAATTTGCCCATCATTTATTTTCATTTTCTCTGAATCACATTTAAAAAATCTCTTCCAGTTTAAAAATCATTTTTTTTTATGGCAATGAAGAAGTAAGTTAGGATTTGAATAGCTCTGCTTTCTCTGTGTTATTGTAACAGTATTGGTCCTCAACAGGACTATTGTCTCCTATTCTTTTTGTTGGTGTTGTTGTCAAGAAAAAGAAGACGTGTGCACACGTGTGCGTGTGTGTGGTGTTCTGGTTTATCTAGCCTTTAGCCTATATGAAATTATTCTAACAGACTGTGATTCTTTAAAAAAAGATGTGTTCTTGGGGCCCCTGGGTGGCTCAGTGGGTTAAGCCTCTGTCCTCAGCCCAGGTCAAGGTCTCAGGGTCCTGGGATTGAGCCCCGTGTTGGGATCTCTGCTCAGGAGGGAGTCTGCTTCCCCTTCTCTCTCTGCCTGCCTCTCTGCCTGCTTGGGATCTCTCTCTCTGTCAAATAAATAAATACAATATTAAAAAGAAAAAACATGTTCTTAGTTACATACCTTCCATTTTCTCTATCTTTAAAAATACAAAGTAAGCACCTGAGTTCTTTAAAGAATTTCTGGGTAGACAAGATTGGTTTCTTTCAAGGCTCCTTCTTCTAACTCCTCTAATAGGTCTGTGTCCAGGGTTTCCAGTCTCTTGTTTTTACTGTTATTAAGTAGTGTTTTCCCAATGGCTAACCATGTTTTCTCATTTGTATTCTGTCTGCTTTAGTCTGTTTCTTAAAACGATCACCACCTTCTTCAGAAGTGGCCTTGAGATGGGAAGTTTGGAGTCTCTCCAGTTGCTGCCTCATCTCTCGGTACCCATCACAAGTTTGAGCCTGTGAAGACACTCACTCGATGTGGAATGAATTGAATGGATCGTGGCCTATGAAAATTAATTCAAAAATCTCTATATTCAATAGTAGTAAAAAAGCACATTTTTCACTCTAATGCACCGGGTAGGCCACTGATAGATGGATGGAATGCCTGGGAATGGTGGTGCTGAAGAGAAAGAACAAGGCGATAGAACACTATTTCTTAAAGAGCCTGAGGTGGGCAATTCGGAAACCCATTAGTCAGGTTCTTGCCGCGGCGAGCTCTGTTTGTGTGTCTGTTCCAGGAAGCAGCGGACGCCAGACATTGTTCAGAAACAGTGAATTTAAAACAAAAAATAAAAAAACAAAAACAGTCTCTCCTACTGTCATATAATCAGTGCATGCAATAGGGGAGCATTCTACTTAACAGTTTGTATTTGTATTTTATTTTATTTTATATTTAATATAGAGAGAGCATGAGGACATGAGTTGGGGGAGGTGCAGCAGGAGAGAATCTCAAGTGACTGTGCTGAGTGCGGAGCCTACCTGAGGCTTGATCCCATGACCCCCCGACCTGAGCTGAAACTAAGAGTCCCATGCTTCAGCTTAACCGACTGAGCCACCCAGGTGCCCCTTAACATTCCGTATTCTTGTTATGCGGTTATATTTTCCCCTAGCACAGTAGCATCTGGAATTTTTATTTGTTTATTTTGTCTCCTCTTCTAGAATGAGGGCAGGAACCTTGCCTCTCTTATTTGCCACTTAATTACCAGTAACCAGGAGTCAGGCCTGGTACAGGTATGGGTTTCCTGCTATAGAAGGAGTAGAGTGCTACTACAAAACCTTTCAAAGGCCCAAATGGCATAAAGCGGAGTACTCCTGCTTTCTGAAAGGGTGCGGTGCACCGCTTTGCTTTTAGGAAAGACCTACTTTAGTATGGGAACGGCTTTTTTTGTAACAGTGCAAATCCTCTTCAGATTTCTTTCAGTTAGCAAACAATGGCACTGATGTAGGTCTTTTGTAAAGGCCAAGTGGTGTCATGCCACCTTTCGGAAAGCAGGGATACGTGCACTAATCAATTCATTTATTCATGCCGCAAGTATTCCTTGGGGCCCGCTGTGCATAAGGCAGTGTTCTAGGTGGCAAAGGCATCGTGGTGAAGAAAACGGACCCAATTCCCTGCTCTTACAGAATTTACATTTTAATGGAACAGCTGGGTCATGAACAATGTAAATAAATAAAATACATACAGTGTCAGAGAGTGTTCACTACTAAGGGGGAAAAAACTTCTCACGCAGCAAGCAGACTTTGGGGGATTCGAAAGTCTGGACAGAGTGCCAGGGCAGGTCTTACTAAAAAGGTGGCATTTATTGAATTCCAACAGTAAATCCCCTGACCCGCCAACCCCAAGCAACAGTGCATTTGGAATTCCGCCTGTTGAGGCCTTCCAGCGCCTGCTCCCTAAAGGACGGCTTTATGCCGACTCCTTGTTTTGAAACTCATGGTTCCTCTCTCTTGCTGTCATAGCCAAACTCCTTTGTCTGCATTTTAAGATCCCCACCAGAACACGAGTTCCCCCATTCTTCCAGAGAGGCCGTGTGGGCAGATCTACCTCCTTCCTATTTTCTGCACAATCTCATGCTGTGATATGATATTGTGCATACCTCTTTGCATTTCCCTTAGAGCTGATTAAATGAGATAGTGTCGAACTCAAAATATGTGTTTTAACAGAACTGTTAAAATGTATATTCATACACACACACACACACACACACACACACGTATATAAATAACCAAATCAAGTTAAAATGTCAATTGACATGACATGTAACAGCTGTATAATTTGTACAAGTTTTTATGAACACGGTAACAACTGCGACAAAGAATTAAAATGATTTAGCATCAAAAATCTCTGCTTACAAAGCAAGACATTTGAAAATGGAATACATGAAACTGCACAAGAGGGTCTGAGGTGCTCAGGTAATTTGTGTGTCTGAGCAAACCCATGTGAACGACGATGTAATAGTTGGGTTTGAACTTGTGTGACAAGACTTTCAAGGTTGACTGGTCATGGTATTTTCCTTCTTCCTTCCTTCCTTCCTCCTTCCCTCCCTCCCTTCCTCCCTCCCTTCCTTCCTTCTTCTTTTTTTTATAAAAATATTTTATTTATTTGTCAGAGAAAAAGAGCGTGCACAAGCAGGGGGAGCAGCAGGCAGAGGGAGAAGCAGGCTCCCTCGCTGAGCCGGGGCCTGATGTGGGACTTGATCCTAGGACCCCGGGATCATGACCTGAGCCTGAGGTAGATGCTTAACTGACTGAGCCACTCAGGCATCCCAATGTCATGGTATTTTCTTGACATAAAGCATCTTGGGTGAGTTGGACCTCTGTGTCCTGTTCCTTATTACTTTAGTTTCTGGGAAAGCATGAGGCTGCCCTAAATAAGTGGGTTGGAGCATCGTGAAGCTGCTGGGCTGCAGTTATACATGGAATGAGCCTCAGCTGAATTGACCACTTAGACATTAATCATAAAAATTATCATAAATGGGGTGCCAGGGTGGCTCAGTGGATTAAGCGTCTGCCTTTAGCTCAGGTCCTGATCCCAGGGACCTGGGATCGAGCCCCGTGTCAGGCTCCCTGCTCAATGGGGAGTGGGCTTCTTCCTCTCCCTCGGCTGACCCTGGCCTGCTTGTGCTCTCTCTCTCTCAAATAAATAAAATCTATAAAAAAATAAAAAATAAAAAGATCACTAAGGACTGCTGACCAAGGCCACCATGCTAAAAAACAGGCAATCTGTGTATGCTGACTGAGAAAGGGGCTACATCAGAACCTGCTAATTATAGCCATGAATGAAATAAAAGTTACTCCTAAAGGGTGAGGGAGAATAAACATTTGTAAAATCTATGTGAATGTTCCTTTTAAAGTCGTATTTTCAAGAGATAATTTCGGTGCTGACACCATGGAAAATAATTCAGTCTAATAGTTTTGATAATATGAGCTCATGTGGATTAAATTTTCCATGCTTTGTTTCAAAAGGTCTGTTTATGGAAGAAACTATGGCAAACGTAAGTTAAAAGATGTTTGACAATAGCTGTCTGACCTGAATCATTTTTTTCCACAAAAAAGGTTGTAAATTTATTAGGCAGATAATGACTTGATCACTGTAATTTTCATAAATAAGAATGATAAAATCCATTATATTATCTGAAAATGAAAAACAGAAATTCTGCAAGTACATATATTTAAGTACTATTATTGTGAACAAAAGTAAGAGGGGATAGAGCTGAGCTGAAAGTTATTTTTCTCTGCCAACAAAAGCTATTTTACAGTATTGTATTCGATAATAAAAAATCAATTACTAATTTTGTTCCTTTCAACTGATTAGACCTATGTGATCCACTTGCTTTCAAAGCAAATTTTCCTTGAAAGGTTTTCTGAGAGCATTCACACTTCATGGGAAATCTCAGTGTAACTCTTTGTTACACATACACACAAGGGGACCCATCACTTCTTACACAATGAGAGTCTTCAAACTCTGACAAAATAAAAGCTTGCAACCAAATGGAGTCAGGTTAAGCTATGGGGCTCTGGAGTGGGGAACTGCTACTGATTTTCTCTACTCCATTTGCCCTATAGAAATAAAGTAGTAAAGTGACTAAAACTACAGAAAACAAAATCTCCCTGAGTAGTTAAAGGACTCTTGGCAGTAGGACTTTATGATGTGGTACAACATCAGGAAAAAATAAACCCAGCAGACAGACGTCTCTGGAGGGCAATACCCATAAACTCTGAACCTGCACGTAAGTACCCATACCCAGGGATACGGAAGATACACGTTTCTCTCGCGATGCGCCTACAACGGCATTTGTTCTCAGTGACTTAAGCTGAAAGGAAGCTGGAAGCCAGCACCATACTATGTGGGGTCACTGAAGTATTTTATGGATCAGCAAAGTCGGCAAGCTGCGAACAGATAGCACATACTTCCTGCCTTCCAAAATATATCTGTAGTCAGCTTTAAAGACTGCAGACAGTCCTCCGGGGCCTGGTAAGTAAGTAGAAGGGTCTGTGTTCTCTTGCTGCTGCTGATAGTCATCAACATTTTGTGTGTGTGTGTGTGTGTTTGCTTGTTTTGTGATCAAAACATTGAAGTTGATGGTTCCATGTGGATATAAACACAATGGGGGGGGGGACACAATGTGGCTGTATCTTGTGTAATATTGTACCCCACACTGAAAATTCTGGAGATGTTAACCTGAATTTTGTTGTTATTGTTTCAGGTGCATAGTTGAAACTAAAACAAAGTAAGTGGTGATGGAAGATGTCAAAGTCAAAAGTGGCTGATGGTATGGATGTTTTGCCCTAAATCCTCAGTTTTCATGGGCACCCATCCTTCTAGCTTCAGTTTTCTCATCAAGAAGGTGACAGGAGTGCACTAAATGAACCCTCACATTCCCATCAGCAAAAAATTCTAGTTTTGGATACTCTCTGAGGTTCTGCTTCTGTTCAGAGGACAGTGGCAGGAAGGACATATGACTGAAGAGCCAGGAATGACTTCTGCTTCCCGGTCCTTCAAAATGCGTGAGGCTGTCAGGGACCCAGAAATATCACCTGTACAATTCAGGAAAAAATGCATTATGTTCTGCTTGTTGCCATAAGAGAGTTAAGGCTATGTCTTTCCCTACCAGCTATTACCATCTGCAGGAGAGGAAGGGAAAGGAGAAAGATTTATAATAGGGTTTGGCAAACTTTTTCTGTAAAGGACCAGATAGTAAATATTTTAGGCTTTATGAGCCATATGGTCTCTCTTGCAGCTACTCAGCTCTGCAGGTGCAGTGCAAAAGCAACCACAGACTGTACATGAAGGAATGAGCCTGGCTGTGTTCTAATAAAACTTTATTTAGAAAAACAGGCAGTGGGCCGGATTTGCCTTTGATTTAGAGTTGAGGGGCAACAATATGATTTCCACTCTCAGCTGGCAAAACAACTGTAAGTCCCCTGCTCTATAGGTCATCCTCCCAAAGGTTTTTAGCGTGTCTTTTCCTACTCAAGTCCCTGTGATAAAGGACCCATCGTGAGTATACCTTTACTACAGAATTGGTAAATTCTGTAATACCTAGATTTAAAGGTTATCACTCAAAAAATTTAGAAGAGAGGAAAAATTTTATGTGTAGAACTGAATGCTTTTTGTCTCTTTAAATGCAGAAGTAACCAAAGGACAAATAGATGCAGACAAAAAAAAATGTCACATACTTTGAAATTCTGGGGGGCAGAATTAAATTCAATACTACTTTGTGATTGACAGAACCACGAGAAAAGCAGTTTCCTTTCTTCATTATTTCTGTTTTGTCATTTGTATTAGATAAAATGGGTATCCACCTATCAGAAGAGTATCTGATCTTTCCCTTCTGTGTTTAATGTTGCTTGGTGGAAAACCATCACCGAGAGACAAGCAATAGCAGAGTAACCGGTACTATTATCTGTAATGGATGTCAGGCAACCTTTCCATTACTGCAAAATTTTAAGAGCTTGAAAAGTTTTCTAGAGTTTCTCTCTTTTCCATGAACCTTTGGGAAACAGAAAGTAATTTAGTATTCTAAAATTTCAGAATATTTTCCATAATAATCAGTCTTTTAAAGGATTTTTACAAAACCCTTACCTTCCGGGGGAGGGGGGAGGGAACAAGTGCTGTAATGTGCATACATACATACAAATGCATCTGAGAATAACTTTTGAACATTAAATGTTTGAAAAAAATCTATGGAATCTCTAAAAATTACCATGGGCCCCAAGGTTTTAACATTTTCTTTCCACTGAGTAAAATAAAAGTTTTTTTAAGAGACAGATTTTCTTTTTACTCAATAAGAAGTTTACAATCTTATCAATATGATATGACTATGATAACCAATCATCTCCGAGAGTACACTGTGAATTGAGGGCCACGCTTCTACTCACTTGAGGTATCCGTGAATAAATGAAAGATATTGCTTTCTTCTTTGACAAGAAATCAAAGAAGCATCTTCTTTGACAAGATGCTTCTTTGTTAGTTCGATTTAGTGAGGCAGGGAGGTTTGGTTGAACTAGTGTTACATGAGGCATTAGAAGGCCTTGATTTTAGTTTGGCTTCCTAAAACTACTTTGGAACCGATGATGGTTCATTTTATGTCATCTTGAATGGCCATGAGGTGCCTAGAGTAAGCATTATATCTGAGTGTGCCTGTGAGGTTGTCTTTGGATGAGATTAGCATTTGAACTGGTGAACTCAGCAAAGTAGATGGCCTTCCCTGTGTGTGTGTGTGTGTGTGTGTGTGTGTGTGTGTGTGTGTATGTTGGGGGGGCATTATCCAATCTATTGAGGGCCTGAATAGAGTAAAAGCAGAAGGAGGAATTCACCCCTTTCTTCCTGCCTTTCTGCTTGAGGGACCTCTCATCTCATCTTCTCCTGTCCCTGGACTGGGGTCTACACCATCCGATTCCCTGGTCCTCAGGCCTTGGGACTGAATTAGGCCACTGGCCTCCAGCAAGCAGATGGCAGATCATGGAACTTTTCATCCTCCATAATTACATGAGCCAATTCCTCACAATAAATATCCTGTGTTTATCTTCCCTGTTGATTCTGGTTCTCTGGAGGACCTGACTAATACAGAACTCCTGGCTGAATCTCTTCTCTCTTCTGAGTTTCCGCTTTCTCCTTTGTAAAATGAGGAGTTTAATACAAGTGGAGGTAGGATTTGATTATGTACGTCAGGAAATTAAAGCATTTTAGAGACACATGGTACTCCTGTGAGAAGACTATGAAGTCCTTGAGAGCAGACTTTTGTCTTACTTCTTTGACTACAATTTAAGAAAAATTCATTGAACACCTACTAGGCCCCAATGTGACTCACCAGGGCCTTAAACAAAGCAGCAGCTCAAAAATTACTGACTTGTACTAGTTAAATGCTATACTTAATGGCAACTAGATATTCATCTATTCATTAGTGAATAGAACATACAGGTCCTTCTAGGTCTGTCTGTTTCTATACTAGAATTCTAAAAAGAAGAATCTGAAAACCAGCTTTTTGGCACGGCAGCTTGCATTCAGACTGATAGTAGTTTTTGAGGTAGACGCTATGACAAATGCTCTTACAGTTACAGAATTTCTTTACAATAGCTAAGAAGGCAGTGCAGCCTTTGACACCATGCAAAAGCCACAATGAACAAGTGTTTTCGTTTCTACGGAAAAGAAATGTCTGTCACAAAACTCATTAGATCATTTTTAGCACCTCCTATAAAGTCTAATTCTCCTCAACTGGGCCATTCGATTTGGTATTACTGAAAGGGCCTGCAGAGAAAACCCACCGTAATTTTCTGTTTTTAGATCGTGTCGACATTGTATACGTAATACATGCATGGTTGTAATCAAACTACTGAGCAGTCACATCAAAATTTAGATACTTAAACCATGGAAGCTGATAGTTATTTTGATCTGTAATCATAGAGGGGGGCAATGGAGAATGAAATATAGGGATTATTAAGAAGCATGCTTGAATTTGGGGGGAGCACTTTCTCAACAGTGTTGGTCAGAGCCAGTCTTCTATACAGGCCTTTAGAACTCCTGCCAAGCAATTCAGAAGTGACATCAGACAATCAGAGGTTGACCTCTGGTCAGAGACCTCTTGGGCACCTGAATTTCTGGGACCTTCTGGATGCCCTTAGACCACATCAGTAGAACAGAAATAGAGTCAGATATAAAGAAAGAGCAACAGTAGTTGACAGATTCTGTGTCTGTGAAACTGAGCTAGACACAGGGACTTCATCTGACTTTTGAGGTTGAAGGTCAGAGAATTTGCCAACCAAGAAATGGATTAGCTTATCAGGATTGCTATAAGTAATCGCCCTGAGCAGTAATGCTTAGGAGACAACAAGAGAGAGAACAAAATGACATGACACGGCTGGAGGAGGCCAGAAGAGAGGAAGTCTGACCCAAATTGGGAAGGTGACTAGAGTCAAAATACCATCCCAACACGACTGTCTCCTCAAGTGAGGAGAGACCACTCAGGAGCGAACTATTGCCATTATCAGATGTCAGAAACAATCGAATTTCAGCAACTGTACATGGTCCGACCTTGCTCATTATCCTTGTGTTATGCTTATACTTTGCTGCACATACCTGCATATTCATTTATTTATATTTTATATTTATTATATAAATATAAATATATTTATATGCTCAACACGAAAGGTAATATGTATCTTTTTCCTAGATTATGGTGCCCTTAACAATAATATGTTAGGGAGAGGAAAGAAAAAAATGGCTGTTCAAGCTGACAACAATATTTATAAAATATTTCCTTGATCTGGAAGTTTTTGAGTTTAGTCACCTTTAAACTTGGTTATACTTTCAGATCAAAAACATATCTTGTGTCTTAGGCATATGTGTTTTATTAAATATTAAACAAATGAATTTGCCATTTTAAAAATAAAATATACTTAAAAAGCGGATACACTGCAGCAGAGCCAAACTGTAGTTAGGACACAAGTTGACTATTTTCAGCTTAGTCCCTAGCTCATTAGTTTCAGGTATAAATTCATCACATAGTGGTTGGATGACTAACCAAAAGGGAAATGTAGTAAGAGACCACACTGTTCATTCTTATCCCTGAAGTCAGCCACACTTGAGAAATAAATAAACAACAGGTGCTACCCAAATTTGTAACACAGGTTGACCTTGGTGTTTCAACTTGTTTTTGACCATATTATATTTGCACACTTGTTTATAAATATTGCACATGCACATACACACCACACACACACACACACACACAAACACACAATTATGAGGACAGATCTATACATATTCTTTATTAATCTGATAGGTAAACCTTAGTGAGTTGACCAATCGAGGAAATATCACCTGATTATAAGAATAAGCCAGTGTGAAAAAAAAAAAAAAAAAAAGAATAAGCCAGTGTGTTATAGAGTAAGCATTATAAAAACAAGCACAGAAATAATACAGAAACGTATAACTCAGAAAAGTTCCTAGTAATCGTCACCTGCACCTTTGCTCCCCCAAAATCCCTGAAATAGTCAATCTCACCATTTTGGGAGTTATGACATGAATTTCCCTTTCTTCACCTCAGTGTTCTGCTTTTTTTTCAATCACACGTTTTTTGTTTTAAAGTCTAATGTCCTCTAAGATTCTTTTCTTCACCAAACTATATCATAACGATCTATGTCTTCTCTACAGTTTCAGGGGTTTGAGTCTGCACTCAAACATTAATAATAAAATGTTTTGTGAAGCTCTTTAATCCATAATTTCCTAAACTGTTTCCATAGAACACCAGTATCCCAAGGGATACTAAAAAAAAAAAAGTTTCTCTGTCAAATACATCCTAGGGAACGCTGGGTTCAATGGCAGTAACCGGGTTTCCTTACCACAGGACTTTTTTTTTTTTTTTTAAAGATTTTATTTATTTATTTGACTGAGAGAAAGAGATCAGAAGTAGGCAGAGAGAGAGGGGGAAGCAGGCTCCCTGCTGAGCAGAGAGCCCGATGCGGGGCTCGATCCCAGGACCCTGAGATCATGACCTGAGCTGAAGGCAGAGGCTTTAACCCACTGACCCACCCAGGTGCCCCCTTACCACAGGACTTCTAAGACACCTTTAACATCCTATGTGAATAGTGAAGTTGTAGGGCAAGTTTGTAGCATACCATGTTTCTGAAATGTAGATCAAGGAACACCATTCTTACCCATTCTCTTATGGGTATCTTAAGTGACAATTACATTTCTTAGAATCTGGTGTAGTAAACATTACATTCTGGAAAGCAAGGAGCATGTTCTTTATTCTTTTGAGATCCCTGCAGTGCAGAGCATAGTTCTGAAAACATCAAAGTATTCAATTTTATTTATTGATTGCTTTATATGCTTGAGGAAAATAAGAAGAAAGGGATGAAAAATGTAGTGGAAGATGTGCCAAAGGCTTTTACCATACATTTTTTTCATTACCTTTAACTAAATAAACTCATATACATGAAAAGACGCTCAACCTCACTTATCATCAGGAAAATGCAAATCAAAACCACAATGAGAGAGCACCTTACATTTGTCAGAAAGGCTACAGTCAAAAGGACAAGAAATAACAAGTGTTGGTGAAAATGGACCCCAAGGCACTGTTGGTGGGAATGCAAACTGGGGCAGTGACTGTGGAAAACCGTTTGGAGGGCCCTTAAAAAATTAAAAATAGAATTACCATATGACCCAGTAATTCTACTACTGGGCATTTACCCAAACTAAACAAAAACACTTAATTTGAAAAGATATATGCACCCTTATGCTTACTGCAGCATTACCTACAGTAGCCACGATATGGAAGTAGCAAGTGTCCATCTAGAGATGGATAGTTAAAGCACATGTGGTATACATATATATAATGGAGTGTTACCCAGCCATAAAAAAAAAATGAGATCTTGCCATTTGCAACAACATGGATGGACCTAGAAGGTATAATGCTAAGTGAAATAGATCAAAGACAAATACCATATAATTTCACTCATATGTGGAATTTAAGAAACCAAACAAACGAACAAACAGAAAAAAAAGACAAACAAACAAACAAAAAACCAGACACTTAAGTACAGTGAGAAAACTAGTGGTTGTCAGAGGGCAGGTGGGTGGGAGGTTGGGTGAAAGAGATACAGGGGATTAAGAGCACACTTACAGTGATGAGCACTGAGTAATGCACAGAATGGCTGGATCATTATATCGTACACTTGAAAGGAATATAACACTGTATATTAACTATACTTTAGTAAAAGCAAAAAAGAAAATAATTATTACATTTAATAAGTAAAGGGATGTCTTTGGTTTTAGATCCATGTTAAAATGACGTCACATCATTGTCTTTCACCATGCTGACCAAAAGTCATTGCAGAGGAGGGCTGCAGGCTCTGGTTACTAAATCACCAAGAGAACTTGAAAAATTTATTGACTAAAATTTTCACAGGGCAAGGAATGTGTTTCTATCCTAAAGAGGGTTATAAAGAGGAGGAAATAAAACCCCACAATTAATACCATTAGGATCATGGCATTTCATTTCCTATGTGTGAATGGAGTCTAATGGAAAACTTCATAACTGCGGACCTTCTCCTTTGTCGCTGCTGAAGGGAGCCGGTGCTGAAATGTTGCTCCATATAATAAAATGTACAGTAGAAGGAAAATGTAGTACTTTAAATCTATCTCTGTCCTTGTATATCTTCCTCCAGCCACTACAAGATATAAAACAAATCAGTTCTTATTCCTTAATTTCTCCAGCTCCTTCCAGAAACAAGTCTTCAAGGCATAACTGAGTGGGTTTTACTGAACTCCTCTATTGGCAGAATGTGCCCATCACCTGTGCCAGTTGTTGAGTCATGGAGGAAGTGCTGGACTCCCCAAAATAGTCTGTGTGGAGTAAATTCTCAAAGCAGTTCTTCTGCAATGTTCCCCTGTCCACGATGCCTCCCACCTTGACCTGCTCAAGTGCCAGCCATGAGTCTCAAACCGAACTCCATGAAGTTTCTCTTTTCCCAATAAAAGTTCAGCTTTAATAAAATATTTGAGTGTCATCACAAATTACTAGAAGGGTACCTTTCAAAATACTGCTTTCCTTCTTCATATGAAAAGATAAGAATTCAGATTCAAAGTCAATTGGGAATATCTGACTTCCCAAAGTCAATTGGGAATATCTGTTCATAAATAAACTAATAAGGGAGAAAAGCTAATACTTATATGAGATAACAACAAGAAATTCCTGTTGCGCTTGGGATGACCTCTCAAAGTAGCAAAAACTATTCTGTCCTCTGGAGTTGACATCAGGGATTCATGGGAAGGGTGATGTGATGGAGGGACATACCCGGGGCCCGGAAGACAGCGCTTCCCCAGCTCTGCCCCAGCATGTGGCCTTGACAGGCACCTTAATCTCTCTGGGCCTGGCATTTCCCTTCTGCAAAACCAGGAGCTTGATCTGCATAAGCTCAAACATCATTTCCAGCTAAATCTAAATCGATGACACTGTTATTCCAAATCAAATCATGCTTTAGACCCTCTCCGACACAGAAGAAGCAAGTTACTATTTACGCAAGGCACTTGGTTAGATGTTAGTAGCTCTAAAGCCACAGGATTCCATTGTACTGATCGCAGTTATGAGCCCTGCCTGAAAATTTAAATGATGATGTCTAAACCTAGTAAGTCCAACTTTCATAGCAGCCTGATTGTGGAAGTTTGGGCTTAAAAACATACGAGCATCCAGGGGTTAACAATTCTGAAGACTACTGAGCCACTTTTTTCCTGCAAATTGTTTGCTACTGTGGGTCAGTGGATAGTACAACAAAGGTGGGCATAAAATCGACTGCTCAGATGACACATTTCACATTCACAACCAGGTCATCATGGCTCACGATGAAATTTTGGGAAAATGGCTTCTAGAAAAGAAAAAAAATAGATGATATAGTTGATTCTCGTTATTTGTGGTAGTTATATGTTCCGTAAAGTTGCTTTGAACACTGAATTCTACACTACTGAACCCACTGTTCCTAGGAAAAATACAGAAGTAGGTTCCTGTAAGTGTCTGGTCGTAACAGTTTTTTCAATTGTTCAATACATAACTGTGCTTTATGTGTATTTCTGTTTAAAGACATCTCATTTAATATATCTCGTTGATTCATTAGCGTTGAATTCCCGGTCGGTAGCACTATAGCTGATGCCTGACAGAAGCTTATCTAACACATGTATTTTCTCTAGAAGGCACATCACTGGTCTGTTTATTGGTTTGTTTGTTCGTTTTAAATTAGGAACACCAGACAGCACATTAGCACCTATGCTTGGGGACCATTTTTATTTTTAAAGATTTTGTTTATTTGACAGAGAGAGATACAGTAAGAGAGGGAACACAGGCAGGGGGAGTGGGAGAGGGAGAAGCAGGCTTCCTTCTGAGCAGGGAGCCTGATGCAGGGCTCCATCCCTGGACCCTGGGATCATGACCTGAGCCGAAGGCAGATGCTTAACGACTGAGCCACCCAGGTGCCCAAGGGGGACCATTTTAAAATAGTGAAATCATCAACAGAAAGCACAAAACTACAAAAAAATGGGGCAGTAAGCAGACAGTGAAAAAGACACCTGTTTATAGTATGGGAACTAAAAGAAGAAGGCAGGGAGGACCTTGTCCACCTCCAGCTTGAAATTGTGCATGTCAGGAGACAAACTTCTCACTGCTCTACCAGTGACTATAAAAGTGGCCTGAGTATTGATTTTCAGCTCACAAAAACATTTTTAGTGAATTAGCAAATTTGTAAATATGGAATCCATAAATAACAAAAATTGGCTGTCTGTCTAAATTGCATAGAAATTCAAAATATGTAAATACCTACATTTAACAAGAATGCTATTATTAACATTGATTTGTATAAAATATGAGCTTAAAAGAAGACTTTCTTATAAATATGGAATATATGGAATCCATAAAATATTTATAGTTCACATAAAAATACGATCTTTCTGTACCATAATGCATATTCTCACTGTGGTTTTGGATCAACAAATAAACAAGAGTTACCACATAAAAAAACCATAAAAAATCAGCTGCAAATACTCTCAGGAGCTGGAGAGTAATGAGTCTTATGCCTACTATTGATGAACACAAATCATTTGGCCATGTCCTTACAATAATCCACACAAAACTGTCAGGGTCATAGAGAAAAGTAAAGTGCGCACAACCTAGACAATGTGATCCTTCTTAAGGTTTCACAGTTTACACTTAAAAAGTCTATCAGGGCATAATTACAATTACCGAGTCCTTTGACCGAGCAAGTACAAAGCTGCCACGGCACTCATTCTTTGACTTCAGAACTGATGGAAAGGCAGCCAAGACAGCACCATTGTAATCTGCTTAAGGAGATATCCATTCTTTCTAATTTTCTCAAACAATGGATAATTGTGGGAACTCAAACAAGGCACTGAGACTCAGGACTGACTTGACAAGAAATATAAGCTTGCCATCTTAACAGTTGAGAGCGGCGATTAACAGCCTTAAAAACCTAATTGAAGGTTTCAAATGCAGTCTTTAACATCAATGTTTTCTACTCTCACTTAAGTAATGTATATTTGGTAAACAATACTTTTATTTATTTATTTTTTAAAAAGATTTATTTATTTATTTGTTAGAGAGAGAGAGAGAGAACACAAGCAGGCAGAGAGGCAGGCAGAGGCAGAGGGTGAAGTAGGCTCCCTGCTGAGCAAGGAGCCCGATGTGGGACTCGATCCCAGGACCCTGGGATCATGACCTGAGCTGAAGGCAACTACTTAATCAACTGAGCCACCCAGGCATCCCAGGTAAACAATACTTTTAGATTTTAGGCATTTTATGCTATTAAAATTGCAGAGGTCAGCTCTTTTCCTCTGGCATTTAGTAAAAGAAGAATCATCTGTTAAAATAAGGAATAACTTAAATTCCAGTAAGGGAAAGGTTTGTTCCATGAAAAACAGAAGTTAAAATACATTAGTTACATCATATTTTCACTCAAAGCTTTTTTTTTTTAAAGATTTTATCCATTCATTTTGAGATAAGAGCGAGAGAGAGTGGGAGAGAGAAAGAGATCACAAACCAAGGGAAAAGGTAGAGGGAGAAGCAGACTCCGCACTGAGCAGGGAGCCTGACGTTGGACCCAATGCCAGGGTCCTGGGATCATGACCTGAGCTGAAGGCAGATGCCCAACCGACCAAGCTGCCCTTCATTCAAGCTTTAAGGAGATTATTCACAAATATGAATTACACATATGTGGTCCATGTATCGCCTTGTAGTTAAACTTTTTTTCCTCCCCCATCTCCCTCAGATAACTTTCTGTTTTTTCATAAACAAACGTAAGGAGCTCTTCTAAAATATTTTTCTTTAGATCTGCAGTTTAAACCAGTATTGCTGTTTCCAAAAGAAACTGATTCCAAAATGTCTGAAAATAACTCACTTAATTCAACCAGCCACAAAATGTTTTTTCTTTTATAAGTAAGCCAACCTTTTTTTTTTTTTTTGAGTGATAGGTATAATGTTTTAGCTTGTAAATATTAAAATTGGGATGAAACTCCATGTTTTCCTCAGAAAAGTGTAAGCTATAAATCTCAACACTGTACAGGAAAAAAAAGAATTAATGATACCTACAACGGATCTAAATACTCAGGTAAAAATATTTATAAATGCAAGATAGTTGTTGATTGTAGTTGGGCATTTCAGAAAGACAAGCTTAAAGGCCCTCCTTGCGGAGGGACTTGTGTGGCCACAGGAATCAATAAAATTGGCCCCGTCTAGTCCAGGCTCCAAAAGCCTCACATCTAGATGCTGCTATTATGTTCTTATTAGTCTCTCTGCCTCCACTTTTTCTCTGTGCTATACAGTCTACAAACTGCTCCTAAGTTCTCCTTTTATTAGTTCACCTTCAGTGGCTCCCTGTGGTCTCCTGACTGAACAAGGTTCTGCCTGCCTTCCAAGGGCATCATGACCAGACCTAGTCTTTCTGTTCTCCATCGACCACTGTTCTGCACATGCACAAGTCTCTGGGTGGGTCTCTTCAGTTTCATGCTCATTTGGCATCTTGCCTCCAGTCCATGCCTGAAGTATTTTATCTCGTCATCTCAACTCATCCAAAATCCCACCAGCCCCACCTTGTCCAGTGTTCTGCCCTCCACTTTCTGCTGATACCATCTCCTATAATGCCTGTTGTCTTGCTCAGTTTGACATACGATTAGATGCTGTTGTATGTTGCTATCTCATTCCTCATTTATATCATTCTTGTCCACAGTAGATGATAAGGGTCAGCATCATAGTTTACCCTTTTTCACTTTACAGAACTGTATCAGTTTTAGAAGTGGTTGGATTAAACCATTAATTTAATTAATTAATAAGGATAGTCAATTTTATGTTCCAAACGATAATATTAATGTATCAAAATAACACATCGGGGTGGGGGGCATCGAACAGAATATTGAGGGAGAACATTTAAATGTTTATTAAAAAGGTAAAAAAATAAAGGAACAGAGAAATCTTTTTAATAAATATTTTAATCAGTTGATGTTGGGTGGTTTAAAGGTTGTGCTAAGGGGCTACTGTTCGATCTTGGTCCCTTTCGCCAGTGATAACTTTGGTGGAATGTCTGTAGGTCCATTTGGGTACTCCATCCCACCCTTCCCCCCAGTTCTGAGACCTATGTTGGTAATTCGAATTATGTGACAGCTCAGATGTCACAATGCCTGTGGAAGGACTGTGTTGTCAAGCTTCTTTCATTGTGATCCCAGTCTACTGCAGATGAATACTCAGCACACACAGAATAACATGCATCAAAGCATTCCTTTTCACTCTGGTCCACAGCTGGCAGGTTTTCAAAAATTCTTAGCAGTGCAAAATCACTCTATATTATGTTTATTTGTTTTAGAGTGTTAAATGAAAAGAGCTATTGCTGAAAGTTTGGTTAAAAAATTAAACACACTCAAGACACTTCCCATACTTTTGTGTTCTGGGATGTCATTCCTGTAATTAGATTTGAATTGTATTGTGATTCTCTGAGATCCTCAAGTTTATAAATAAACTTTTATTCACTAGCAATTTCAGTCTGAGTTTTCCCCAAAGCAATTTTTTTTAAAAAAAGATGAAACTATCATTTTGATTTATAAACTCTGAAAGGAGAAAGTGTGACTTATTTATTCCCCCCATTTTCTGGGGGGAAAGTTCTTGTTTCCCTTAATGCTTCTGTATCTCAGGGCTGCCCAACACGTTATATAACAAAATAATATTGGTTGCTGCTCTTTAGACTCAGATATACTGAATTAAACCATGTCTCTCAAAATTTTCATGACATCCTTAATTAATAGCACAATTCTAGAATTAAGGATGTGTGTTGAATGTCTTTATAGATAATGCATATATATGCATGTTTTCTAAAAATATGGAAACCTGAACCTTATTTAGAAGCTATGTTCCTTGGAGAGTTTCTTGGGAGTTCCTGAACTCCAGCAACTTGTAAGCATCTTTCTTTTCTTGCTCAAATATGAGTTAGTGTTAATTTGATGCATATAAATGAAATAGCAAATATGAAACAGCAAAAATGACAGCCAAAAAGGCTCTGGGCAAGATTCCCAGGCAGAGAGCATCTAGCATCCCAGCTCTGATTTGCAGGATCATTATTGGCCAGACCTACCCAGAAAGCTAAATGTGTTTTATTCTGCTTATCGATGTAGGCTCTGCCTCATAACAAGACCACAAATTACTAAATTCATTCTTTCCTGAAAACAAAACAAAACAAAAAAACTCCAAAAAACCCCTGACTTAAAGTTAACATTTTCAAAAGGGAAAGCAAAGAATACTGGCTGACTGGTATCCTAAGTATTAAAATATAACTGAGAAGTATAGGAGAGAAGAAAAGGATAAACGCTTTTGAAATTCCCTTGTTCACTTTTACCGCAGTAAGCAGGGAGCTTATAAACAGGCTTCTATGGAGTTTTGTATTCGTTGCTGTTATTAGTAAAATGGGTCATAGCTGTGATATAGGAGCATTAATAGTTACTTACTGTGGTACTAATTGATGGCCACCTCATGTCTTCCTGTTTTCAGAGAATGTATTGTACTTCGAAAATGTACAAAATCATTCCTACAGTGCCAATTAGAGCGATTCTTCCATTAATGTCAGTAGAACTGTTACCTGATTCTTGACCTTCACGTTAATGTCTGTTCAACGTCAGCTGAACATTTATTTATTGTGAATCTCATGTGTGAGGCCTCATATGGTCTTTGTATTCTGTTATACCTTACTAGACCAACATAAAATATCTAAATTCCTCTACCATACTGTTCAATAGAGGCAATGTTTGACTTTAGGAGCCTATAGACAAACATTTAATTTAAAGTGAGAATCTAGAAAGGGAGTATGTTTTTGATAGAGGAAAATGCTTTATTTGTGCCTTTGGGTATGTTGGGAGGGAGTGTAGAATGGATTTCTAGGACTAGACAGGCAGGATATTACACCTGAACTCCCGCAACTTGTAACTGTTGTTGTGTTCAGTTTATGAACACTATTTGTAACACTGTTATGAAGCAGAACATACACTGTGCTTCCTATGCATGAAGCTGCGTTCATAAACTGAACACAACAGTTTTGTGCTTCTACTATGTTATGAATAGGTTATTTGAGGCCATCTCTATCCTCAATACTATAATTCCATCAAATCAACTACTGGTAAACTCGAGATAGGGCTAGGGAGGCTCTAATACTGAGTGTCTCATCTGCCCATTTGTTTCATAGTATGATCAAACTGTTTTCTTCCAGGGGGTAGTTAAAGGCTTCATGAGGGAACCATATCCATAGGACACTATTCGGCTTTTGAGATTCTGTTGGTTAAATTGGATGCCTTTCATCCGTTAGGAAAAAAAAAAAATGGAGCATCTATTATGTACCAGGGACTTACTGTATTAGGCACTGGGTACATATCTGTTCATAAGGCATATGAAGCCCTAAGGAATCTAGTAAAATAATGGAGTCATTCTCAAAGAGGGCCCAGAATTTTTCTTTTTCATATTTTGTGAGATTTAGCATTCGAGAATGATTGATCCATAAAAATGTGGAAATGACTTGGAAAAGGAAAATGAGAACAAGAATCAAATTTCTTCCTGGGGAATGCCTTAAACTATCAGCCTTTTTCTTGGGCTTCCCATGCCAATCATGTGATTTACTCCAGCCCATGAGAAATATGGACAGTAGGAGAGAGAAATGTATAAAAATGAACCTTGGGCTCCTAATGCTATGCAGTGGGGTAGAGGAGATATTTAAGAGTGTCCTCATTAGCATCTCAATGACAACAATCAGTTTAGAAATGGAAGGACATAAGGAGATCATCTAGACCAGTGGTTCTCCATTCTGGCTGTACATTAGAATCATCTGAGGAGCACTTGAGAAACATTCCTGTTCAGGCTTCATCCAAAGAGGTAAACAAATTGGATTCCTTGAAGGTGACACCTAGGTACTGGAAATTTAAAAAAGTTTCCTACATATGTAGAGCCGGGGTTGTGATCTACTACCTCTAGGTCAACCCTCACTCGTTTCAAAGCTTAAAAAGCCCAGATCCACCAGGCTAAACTTAGTGAGAGCAGAGCTGAGCCTGTGCGCTGGGTTCTGGATGCTGTCATGAAATGGGTCTGAACACCAACTGCTCCAAACATCGGCGTTTATCTACATTGACTTTTTTTTTTTTTTAAAGATTTTATTTATTTATTTGACACAGGGAGAGAGATCACAAGAAGGCAGAGAGGCAGGCAGAGAGAAGGGGGGAAGCAGGCTCCCTGCTGAGCAGAGAGCCCGATGAGGGGCTTGATCGCAGGACCCTGAGATCATGACTTGAGCTGAAGGCAGAGGCTTAACCCACTGAGCCACCCAGGTACCCATCTATGTTAGCTTTTGAGGAACCTTTGGATTAAACATTCAGAATGGCTGACATCACTTAAAGCTTTGAGATGTCAAAAGTTCATTTTGGTGAGAGGTGAGGGAAGCCAGAATTTTAGGAGTTTAGCCTACCTTGCCCCTGCCCCTTCTCAGATACTCAGAGTATCCCAGTTTTTATCTGTTGAAAATGCAGGTTTTCCCTTAAGAGTTCATGTCAAGAAAAAAGCTAAGAAGAAGCTTTAACATGTACCAGTTAAAGTCTTCTCCCCACTCTCAAGGAAAATAATGACTTGTGTTCTTATTTATTTGTTTGTTTGTTAGAGATTTTATTTATTTATTTGAGAGAGAGTGAAAGGGAGAGAGATCACAGAGGGAGAGGGAGAAGCAGATTCTATGCTGAGCAGGGAGCCCGGTGCAGGGCTCGATCCCGGGATCCTGGGATCATGACATGACCTGAAGTCAGACGCTTAACAACTGAGCCACCCAGCGCCCCTGAGTTCTTATTTAGATATTGTTTAAATTGTATCTCCAATCATTGAAAAAGCATCTATGCATGAAGGAGTGTTAGACATTAAAGGGAAGATAATGATGAGATTGCTTAATGATTTGGTCCTGGTTTGGATCTTTTCTCTGATAACTGACTTGCTGGGTGTGGCTTTGAACAACGTCTTTGAGTCTCAGTATTTTTCATCTGTAAAATACAGATGTCATCACTGCGTGATGGCCAGGTATTACATGAAATGATTAATGCAGTAAAGGATTTAGCACACAAAGAGGAAATGTAAAGCTCTGAGTGTAGCATCCAACATGAAAGTGTGTGTTCCAAGTTCATTAGTTTCATTCCCTTTCTTCTCTTTTAGTTGACAGCAAAGGAAAAGTTTCTATTAAATGCTGACTGGATTTACAGGCTAAAGAATTTAGCACTTAAAGTATTTTATGGCTGGCCTTATTTTGAGAATTATTGTTTTTGCATAGTACTTTAGAAAATATAACTTTGGAAGACTAATTTTTATGAGACTTTGGTACATCACAGTGCTTCCAAAGTACAAAAGGCAAAATAATCCATTTTCAAGATCGTTAATATTTGAGACACTTTTCAAGAACCAGGTCTTAATTCCTACTATATCAACCTGCACCACTCCCTAGGTAACCCAACCAATATGTCGTGGATTAAATCACTTACGATATACATCTTCTTCTTTTTATTAGAGGCACAAAGTTCCTACTGGTAGTTATAATAGATTAGAGTTAGCATGCGTTCTGGCAACACTCAAAGCAATTAAAAATGATTTAAGAGGCAAAAGGACAAAATTACCAGAGATGAAATACATTAAAGTAATCCAGTTGTTCAACTTCTTATTTAATCAAAGTCCTCAATTTGACTTTCTGCATTAACTTTAAAGAAGTGTAAACTGGACAATTCAGAAGGTCTCTGGATCATTTGTTCATGTTCTGCCATAATGTTTATATGTCCAATTTAAATTTGAATTTTACGATTACTCAAACTACACAATGATAAGAATGGACAAGTGCGTTCACTTTGGGAATGATGGTTGTGAGTGATTATGCTAACTGCTACAATAAAGAGATGAAAAATCATGGAACAACTGTCCATGAAAATAAGCTAAACTAATGTTTAGATCTGCCCTTGTCTTAAACTCAATGCCAAATTTCCATGATGCTACTGACTTAACTGCCTTTGGAGAACTCTGCCAAGAGACTTCTCCTATCTGTAGGAAGAAAACAAAGGAGACCTTTTCCATGAGCTAAGAACAAATCTCAAGTTAACAGGATCCAGATAAAAAGGTAGTAACAGCTGAGGAGACTGGGGTGTGTGAGAGCTGGGAGAGTGTGTGAGCTCATACTTTCTCTCACATGAGCGTAAACACACACATACGCGCGCGCGCACACACACACACACACACACGCAGGGCTCTGGCTCCCAGACTCCCTCCCATTCAATACCAAGGTCTGCCCTTCTTTTCAAGCATCATGTGCTCATTAAAGAGATGTCAAACATAATTTTATCACACATATGAAACCAACCATTTAAACCAACTTACTGTGCTAAGTCTGTCAAGGGCTGGATATCTAGAAAAGCATATTTTGTCACCATATCATCCTTTCAACTTAAATTCCTGTCACCCTTTACTATACAGTGACATTTTCTATAACTTATGAGATAGATTAACAAGAAATAGCTTATTCTAAGTTTGCTAGAAGTGAGAGTTTTATCAACAGCACCCCTCCTCCACAGAAGAGGCTTGAAAATTCATCTTTTGAGAATACAATTACACTCTAAGTTAATTCCCTCTCCACGAAAGTGTACTTGCATTAATAACACTTCCTTAAGTAGATACACTGAAATGCTGTCTTTGTCATCTCAAATCATTTTTCTTTTTTTTCTTTTAAAGATTTTATTTATTTATTTGACAGAAAAAGATCACAAGTAGGCAGATAGGCAGGCAGAGAGAGAGGGAAGCAGGCTCCCCGCTGAGCAGAGAGCCCCGATTCGGGGCTCGATCCCAGGACCCTGAGATCATGACCTGAGCCAAAGGCAGGAGCTTTAACCCACTGAGCCACCCAGGTGCCCTCAAATCGTTTTTCTGCAGCATTATTTTGTACTTATTTTTGATGCATTCTTTACCATCTCCATCTCCACCAAGCCAATTACTCCAATTACTCCTGTTTCCCTTCCTGCCCCTCCTTCCATTTTCCTCTTTAATAGAGCACGGAAGTCAGGCAGATCTGGACATGACACACTTGATTTTTCAGGTAAGCTTCTCTAATACTGGCCCGTCGTTGGAACCAGAAGTTTGGCATGCTCTTTGTGAATCCTGTACCGAGTCACAGGTAAGAACACTGGGTCAAGTACCTGGGGATGAACCCAGAGACATTCTTACTTGGCTGGGCTGAGGTCTGCCAAAGAAAAACTTCTAAAGATTGCCACGGAACTTGAACTTCAGCGGCTAAGGCCTTTTGTTGACTCAGTTTTGCTACTGTTCTTTGTTGGTGGATGGTCATTATGATGGAAGTCTCATAAATCACCCCAGGGAAACAGCCGGGGTCAGAAAGACGATATAAAGAGTAATAATTATGAAGAAAATATTGGCTGTGTTGTATCCTCCAGCCGTTTGCTTTTTCTCACCATACTGCCTCTATTTTCCTAACATTCTTTTTCTTCTAAATTTTTGCCTGCTTTTGTTTTGAATAGATAATACATGCTCATGTTTTAAAAGTAAAAACTCTGTAACACCTGTAAATTGAGGACATCTCAGGCCACTCCTGACTCTACCCTGCTCCCACCTCCACAGATTAACTGCAAAAAGGAGAGTCCTCCTTTGAAGCAGGTACAAACGGACCAAGATTTCTTAGTGACAAAGTAGGGACAGACATGGAAGGACCTTAAGGAGGTAGAGGAAACAAACTATGGCACCTCAAAATATGCACTTTGGCAGAAGGATTATTTTGAGCTGATTATTTTGAGAAGCAGCAGACCAGAGAAGCTCAGAAAACAAAGTAGAAGTTGCCTTTTTGTGAGGAAATCTCCATTTGCAAGCACATCTCCCTCTCAGTACCAGGGAAAGAAGGAGGACTCTAAATCACAAAAGACTCTTATCAGTGGAGATGGAACCCACTTAAATCCATAAGATAAACTTTGTTCTTATTAGCAGTCTTTTTCCTGGTCACCTGCCATAACTTGCCTCCCTTACACCCTTCTTTGTTTTAGCTAAAGATTCAATTCAAGCCTAGATTCTAAACCAAACGTTTGAGTTTACTCATCTCTGAGTTTCTCCCCTGTATATTTGAATATACATATTAATGAACTGTTTGTTTTTCTTTTGTTAATCTGTCCTTTGTTACAGGGGCCCCACAGGAGAATTTAGAAGGGCATAAGGAAAAGGATTTTTTACTCCCCTATCAAGGGCAAGAGGGATAGAGCCAGAGAAGGGAAGAGATGTCCTAAGAGGACTCTTGCTTGGTAGGAAGGAAGAGGAGACAGAGAGGACAGGTTAGTATGACGCACCAGATTTGAATGTGGATTTAAGTGTAATGGTTTTATCAGTGGTATTAGATATTTTACAATTTGTTGATGTCACTTCCTACAATATGAGAAAGATACTCTGTCACCAAAACAATAAGAGTGCAATACCAATGTCTTTGGTAACGTTGAGTTAATAATCTCCCCTATTAGAACCAAAGAATGAATTACCACCTCTTATTCTGAGGGCTGGAAGGGTCTTGTGATTCACATTTTGCCAATGGAAATTGTTATAGAAGAAAACTTGGTTTATAACTAGCTGGCTGCAAATCAGGCTGAAGTCCACTTGGGAATATGTTAATTAATCAAACTTTTCATACAAATATATGTGTTTGAATAAGATGTGTGTCAGGAGAAGTTCTCATTTTGTATGCTTCATCATTGGACTGTAAGAGCTGTGAGAGTGGGGACCAAATCTGATTCACCCATCTGGTGTACCTAGAGCCTAGTATTATGCCTGGCACACACTAGGTACTCAACTAATAATCACTGAATGAATGAATCATAGAATCATATGAAACCAGCCTATTTGAAAGTTGTTAGCAAGCATTTATTACATTCAGGAGCACATTACTGGGTCCTCAGAAGAAAAAGAAAAAGCAGAAAAGCAAACAGATGACTGTTTCTTACAATCTAGATGAAGAGTACAAATTCATGACCTTTGACTTAAAAGAACAAAATTGGGCTATTTAAAGACAAAAAGCTTCAGCTAAAGAATGATTCTGGCAAGATGATAAAAGAGGGGATGAATGGTAGAGAAGATTCCTGATTAAGGTCTTCAAGAGCTTTACTAATTAGATAATTACTAAGGAAGAAAGTGGTTACTATCAAAGTAGAAAAGGTAATTTCAAAGAAGGTGAAATCTGATATTTTGACTTTGAGTTTTACAATGTCTAAACTCAGTTCGAGCTAGAAAATGATTTATAAAATAGACTTAGGTTTAGAATTCAGTATTGGTGTAGGCGGCTGAAGGGAGCAGAACTGTCACCCCCGAAATATGCCTCTTTGGCATAAGAATTATTTTAAGCTGATTATTTTTAAGAAACAGCAGACATAGGAAAAGTTCCAAAACCCAGGGGAAGTTATGTTTTTGTAAAGGAAATGTACATTTATGAGGGAAATCTTCATTTGTAAGGGTGTCTCCCTCTCTGTACAAGGAAGAAAAGGATTCCTCTAAATCTCTAGAAACTATTGTCAATGGCCAAGCCATTAAATCTGCATAACAACCGTACCCTTGTTTACGGTGCGACCTCCCGTAACCGGCCTACTCCTCTCCCACAACATTTTCTTTTGTCTTTAACTGGAAATGGTATTTCAAGTTGTGGCTTGAACCACTTCAGGGAGTTACTCAGTCTCCCTGGCTATCTGCTAGGTATATGGGAGATACGCATGTTATTGAACTTCTATTATTTTTCTCCTGTTAAACTGTCTTTTATTACAGGGAGTGTCTTAGCCAAGAACCAGGACGGATAGAGGGAAAATTATTTTTCCTCCCTTACAAGGCTAAAATATTTTTGTCAAGTTTCCAATTTTATTAAGGTTATTTCACACCACTGTAAAACTATTTTCTTTCTAAAATTTTGTGGTGCTTCTTGAAATAGTTTCAACACACAAATTCTAGAGTACCGTGGTCTACAAGGAGAAGTTCCGAGCCATATATCTTAATGAAGTGTTCAATGCAAGGTCCTAAACTGAAGCTAGCATTGATTAAATTTCTTTATTGATTAAATCTTTCTTTATTGATTAAATCTTCTAAATGTTGCAAATGGTGAGGCCGCTCAATAAAAAAAGAAAACCCTGGGCCAAATGAATAGTAAAGTTGCTGGAACAGGGGGAAGAGCATACTGGTCATTTGGCTTTGCTTTGTGTGTATGTGCATATGTACACCTGTGTGTTTTCCTGCAAAGTTTTCTTTGACCTCTATTTCTTTATGTGCTACATTAGTGTCTCATTCAAAAATACTTTAATAACGTCGCTGAATCTTTCCTCTTTGCTTCCATTTCACCACCCACCCTCCTAACTTACTTCAACTTGGCAAACTTACAATGGCCGTTTTTTTTTTCTTTCCCACAATGGACAACATGTTCTTAAGTAGTGACATCAGTTGTCAGGCACAAATATTATCCTTTCATATCTAACCACAGTTAATAAGCCAAACTATTTAATTTCAGAGACATCACCCCCATTTTATTTGGTGAAATGTTAACTACTTTTCCATCCAGTGCCTTCAATCTCTTTTTTGATTTAATGGATTTGGATAGAATATGAAGTTCTAAAAGTACATTTCTCTACACTCTTCAGGAATGAGATCAGCTTTGTCATGTATTAAGAACTAAACTTTGCCCTTTGTTCTAGGTGCATAATCCTCATCCCTAAAAGGCATTTGTTCTCTGAGATGTTCTATGGGAAATAGCTGTAAATTAGGATAAAAGAAAAACACGATCACCAAATAAACAGTGAGCACAGATATCTATTTTCATGGTTGCTGACAAGTTACATATCTTAGAGGAAGATGCAGGTTTCTATACTAGGAGTACAAGGAGTAATACTAAGGAAGTAATAATTTTTGGGAAAACAGGATCTGGGAAGAAGAGAGTTGAAAATTCAGATCACGGGGAGAATATCTCCACTCTTTCTCCATGTTCAAATGCTTCTTCTGCATGTGAAAATATTCCAATTTTCACATTGGTTTTTCAGGATTTGGGGAGCAGCAGGAGGAACTGGAAATCAGGCTCAAAGTTTTTGGAAAAACAATTTACATTCTCAGATCTAAAAAGCAGCGGGCAGAAAAGGCTAGAGAAGATTGTTTTAAGGTCTTGGGATCGGACAGCTAATCTAATCATTAATAGAAACCTGATTTCACATGATCTTTTGTAGAGCACAGAAACTTACACTTGGCCGATTAATTCTTGTGACATCATCATATGCAAAATGAGTCAATATTTGGGTTTCCCCCTTTCATGATATGGCCTTCCTCCAAGTTATGAAAACATATCCTTAGAATTCAAGACGGACCATGCCAGACTGGGGTTGTTCTACTGCCCCAGCCCTTGGAATTTACCCCTCTCCCAGTTTGCTCTCACACACGCACAGCTGGGAACCAACTGCCCTCACTGGTGTGGTCACTGTGGCAGCAGCCATGAGTGTCTTACTCATCACTGTCACCAGGTGAATACAAGGCACAAGGCAGTAAGACAGCTGAGAGGGGCTCCCTGGTGCAGCCAGTGGGTCCTCTGACCACGAATGCAGACCGTGCATAGTTTTACTGACCAGCTGGGCTTTTCTTTCATGTGTCACACAAGTTGGCTATGATCGGTGAGGATTTTCTGCCTGATTTTTGGACAACAAATTTCGTTTCCCTTTTTGTGAAGCAATCACGTCCCATCAGCCCCATTCAGTGACACTAGACTGTACCCCGACTCCAAGCAAGTGAATCAGTGTAGAGGATGATGAAATTCTTGGTGGCAGATAATCTTCTAATCAGATTGTTTACCAAAACTGGCTGCTAAGGGCTGTCATGAAAAAGTGATATTGGATACTCTACTAGGTTTTTTTAAAATACAAGTTGACTGTCAAGACAGATCTTTAAAAAGAGCAATAAGAAATCAAATTTTTAGTGGTCCTTGAGAGCACAATTTTGTTTTCTTAGCTATTCTTGAGTTTTACTGATCTGTCTTACATGGATAGTTGTTGAAAAAAATACTGAAGAGAGATTTCTGTGATATTCTTATACTATTTCTGTTCCTAAAAGAACAAAAGCAAATTTCTTGCATCTCCTTTGGGAATATTAAAAAGGTAGAAAGTTTTGAATAAAAAGGTTATGCAAGACATTTTTTTAAAAACGCAAGACAGTTTTGAGTAAAAATTAATTTGAGAGGGTAGAGCATTTTGAAAAAAACGTCTTGTTCTTCCTCCATGATTAAATATAGCATTAGGTTGATACCCATTTTTGTAAATAAATTTAGTTTATTGGGGTAGGGGAAAGGGTAGGGCAAACATTATTCTTGCTTCCCAGTTTAACTGTGGTGAGGCTAGCAGCTGACTTATTCCTATTATGATTTATGAAGTACAACAATGACTTCTTAATCATTGCAGAAAAGACCAGTTATAGTCCATTGGGCAAAACTGATGAAATTGAATGTGCAAAAATATTTATTTGAAGTGTATGTGAAAATTAGTGCAGTAAGAATACCTTTAAAGCTATGCCAGTATATTTAAAAATTTTTAGTACAGTTTGTAATGCTGATACTATAATAAGCATGTAGCATATAAACTCAGAAGAATCTCACACTGACTGATGTTGATGTTTTGTAATCAATTTTAAAGAAATAGGCGAGACATAGAAGTACAAGGGTATTTACACCTGTCCTTGCCCATCACAACTCCAGGAGGCTCGGTTCCAACATGGTGGATCCAAGTGTCCTGTTCCACTTTACATGGTTGGAAATGCTATTTGCCACATGTAATTCTATTCTGTGCCCTTCGACTCCAGACCATGAAGAACAAGTGCCACAATATCTCCAAGAGAGGAAACAATACTTCCACTATTCCTATTTCCTATGGGACAGCACAGGCAGATGATTTATACAATGTTGTAGAGAATTAAAATTCAATGCAAGCCAGGGCTCAACTTTCCAACTGGGAGTGTCCATTTGAGAGGGCCAAGATTTTTTGGTCACTGTTTTACTTTAATTTTAATGAATTGAAAATTAAATCCTTTCTGCTTTTTCCTGAGTCAATATAAGTAAACATGAACACTGCCAATCAAAGAACAATTCTGATCTAATAACAATACTAATGAGCAGAGAGTGGGGAAAAAAATAGTAAAAAAGAAAAGGTGGTGAGGGGAGTAGAGAGACTAGCAAGATAGTATACTCGCACTTATTTGCTGTTTATAACTTCTATTGGTCTACATATCTGCTATCATCCTCTCCTATGAAATTTCAAAAAGATAATGTTGTTTACATTGATTATTAAAGTAATCACATAACATCTTCATCTTCTCTTGATAAAAGTCAAGCTCTTCAGGCCTTCCTATCTGAATCTGTTTAAGGAAAACTAAAATGAACTGTTGACATGTGTTAATCTATTAGTATGACAAGTAACCTAACAACTGAAATACAGACAGTAACTTAGGGGAATATTTTTCGTAAACATAAAAACATACATTACTTAGGGGTAGGTTCAACCTCAAGACAATCGGCAACTTTAGTAACTGGCAAGGGTATAAGGACAGCATAAAATCAATGCCCACTTTCTTTTTTCTCCTGATACATATTTTGAGGGAAAAATTGGTTCTGACTAGAAATCCATGGTAAAGAATTATCCATTCCATGCGAGAAAGGAAGCCAAACCTAATAAAACACTGTTTATATGTTAATCATGAAGATGCTTGATGCTCACTGTGCATGGGCACTTGGCCAGAAGATTCAGAACAAGTTGTTCTCATGATTCTTTGCTGTGAAGTATGGTGACAACAGGTCAGTTGAATTTGTAAGCCAGCTGGTTTTAGAAAGGTCTCGGCTGTTTGTGAAGTCAATCCATTTTTTTTTTTTTAATTTCCTAAGAATGACCTCAAGGAGCCTTAACATATTTCCTTCAAGTTTGTGGTAGTGTTAATCAAAGTTCAATCCAGCAATTATTTTAAAGCAAGTATCTGACCACCATGAAATCTGACCTGGAGATGATGGCAAAAGCTGATTGATTTCTTTTTAAACTGATGTGGTGCTTACATTAATTGATTTTTTTTTTTTTTTTGGTGTTCTGAGAAAACCTTAGCATTTATATGCTATCTTCATAACATTGTATAATTGGACTTCTAGGACTTATATGAAGCTTTTTAAAATGGTTGTTTATAGTTTTACTGTATCAAAATTGTACAGAAGCCAAAGTCCTAGTTAAAGTATTATCTTGTAAAACAAAATTAACTATAAAGAATCTCCATGTAATTTATCTGTAAAACTTTCCAAGTAGATCTGTCCTCTGTGGCCATAAGTTTCATTATTTAATATTTGACATAATAAATGTGGTCCTTATAGAGAGTGACATACGTCATGGGGCCCCTTCATAAGATAAATCACATTTTTTGCTTTTTGAAATACAGAAGGGTAAACAGATAATGTTTTTGGACATGGCACAATTATATCTATTAGGATTTTATACTAAACTAAGAAACCTTTAACACATC
>CM053608.1:72704384-72746195 GCA_028646535.1 Procyon lotor | reverse complement strand
TGTAGATCTCCTACTCCTCCGCCATCTTGCTCCTCCCCCTGAATGTTAGTAATTATTATTAGCATACAGGACATAAGCAATCGGGAGCTTCCACTTGCTTCTGTGTTGGAATAGATATAAGGAAATAAGTAATACATGGTATTGGTCAAGGGTCCACAAACATCTCCCCTAAAAGGGTCAGTGAATACATATTTTTGTCTTGTGTGCCATATTGTCTCTGCCATGACTATTTAGGTCTGCAGCTGTAGCATGAAAGTAGCCATAGACAATATATAAGCAAATGGGTGTAGCTATGTGACCATAAAACTTTATTTACAAAATCAGGGTTTAGGGGCCAGGTTTTTTCCCTAGGCCATAATTTACCAATCCCTAGCTATAGGTCCTTGGGAGCTCCCAGTCAAGTGGAGTAGAAAGACTTGGGTGACATGTCAGGGCAAGGCAAAGGAGGCCGAGATTAACTCCAATGCCATACAAAAGAATGTGGAAACTGATATTTTAGGAGAGATTACTGTATGAGCTTCCCAGAAATACATAAAAGTAAAATGTATGTCCTAGAGCTCAAGTATTGGTGGTTTATTTGTGTTTTTTAAGATCTTATTTATTTATTTGAGAGAGAGAGAGTACACAAGTGGGGGTTGAGGGAAGAGCAGAGGGAGAGGGAGAAGCAGACTCTGCACTGAGAATGGAGCCTACTGTGGGGTTCAATCCCATGACCCTAAGGTCCTGAGATCACAACCCAAGCCAATACCAAGAGTCCATCACTTAACCAACTGAGCCATCCAGTCCCCCTTCTCTGTTTGTTTTGTTATTCTTGTTTTGTTAATCTTGCATTTTAGCATAAGTAAATTCAACTTAAAACACAGCCTTCTCTTTTTATTCATTTTCTTTGGGAACTCGGCTCCCTAGCCCCGGATCCTGAGAGTACCGTAATTTGAGGAATAAAAATGTCTGAAGGCTGATTGGTAGAAAATGCAGCTCCTCCCTTCTGCTCCCTAGCACTAAAGTATGAATAGACAGAGCTGAGGGGTCATCTCAGTAGCAGTTTGTAGGGAAATGGAAAGTACATGAGGAGCAGAAGAAATCGTCCCCTTCTCCCTTTCCTCTTCTGTTCTTATTAATATTATAAAAGACTGACAAGTATCCATGAGCCAAATTAGACTGTGAAAATGAGCCAGTGGCTTAGTAACAGCCACTTAGAACATTTGATGGGTCACAAGCACTGCCAAATGTGAGGTGGATTCTGCTTCTTTGAAAAGAGAACGGCTGTGGCATGTGCTCCCAGGGTAGGAAAGCAAGAACACACTCTCGGGGCCTTTCTCCCCTCTTGTGCAAGGATGTATGGGAAGCTCACACATTCTCAGATGTAGACATTTAAATATGGTATGCAACACACACGCGACATTCTCTTTGTCGATGAAGTTGTAAAGGAGCTCCATGTGCACCATACATCATATTTACTCACACAGAGAAAGGGAGGGAGGGAAAGGGGACAAAGGGAGAGAGGGAGAATCTTAAGCAAGCCCCATACCCAGCACAGAGCCCAACATAGGGCTTGATCTCACGACTCTGAGCTCAAGACCTGAGCTGAAATCAAGAATCAGATGATTAGCTGACTGAGCTATCCAGGTGCCCCCATATTATATTTGATATTCAAAATGGCTAGTCCCTTCCAAGGCTTTTATGATTTAATCCATACCAATTCAAATGGGTCTGGTGCTTTAAACTATAGAAATAAGAAATGAAATCTGTCATGATAAGGCAAGGTTCTTATCAGATTTCTCTTTTTTATTGTTGTTTTACAGTTTTCTCCTTGTCTTTGGTTGCTTGATTTTGTCAGTGTTTTCCACCATCCCTGAGCACACAAAACTGGCCTCAAGTTGCCTCTTGATTCTGGTAAGTGACACATCTGAGCAAAAATGTACATAAAGTTTGTTTAAGCACTATCTATAATATTTATGCCATGCATTTTATTTCACAAAAAGTTCTGTCTAGAAGAGAGTTACTATGAACTATAAAACTTTCAAAGATCATTGAAATATGGGCCTACTCTTTCAACATTTAGTCAGTGTTACCATTACAGAGCATTATCTTGTGTTATAGTTACGTCAGAAATAGAAGGCAGGACTTGGAAGCAGTTTTACTTATGTTTATCTATGGTAATAAACAAATTATAAGAAGAATCAATATGCATGAGGTCTCTCATAATATTGCTGAAAGTTACAGAATAGAGAACATTTTCCAATAACTGTAATTTGGCAGTAGGTAAGTGTAATTAGCCAAGAACTATGAGAATATAGCACCTCATAAGGAAACAGAAGGCTCCTTCATGCTCTTTTCAACCAACAGACTACATTATGACTTTTGCTGCTAATGCAGTTACCTACCCGGTAAGAAATTCTGCAGTTAGCTCTGTTTCCATTATGTTGTCAATCCTCAACCACACAGAATTGCTCAATTCATTTTAAAATGGAAAAAGACCCCAAGATATTTTAGTCTGAATTATTCCGGGCCTTTTAAGCTCTTTTACTTTCTATTACAACTAAACTATATCACTGTATACTCAAACCACATCTGATTGAAAGTTTGGTTCATTTACATCCATTTTGATCCACTCCCTTAGTGCAAAAATATCAGACCTGACAGTCTCAGAACTGTCTGAATGAACTACAAATTGGAGCAACTCACTTCTGTAAAACCTGATGGACTACAGAGGAGGAGAGAGAAAGGGTCTGAGGGAAGCTGGCTTCTGTGCCCTAATAAAGAGATGTGGGTTGTGTACAGCAATAAGTATTTAATATAAAAAAATTATTCTTACCTTGAAGGTGAAACTGAAAGATCTCAAACTCATATAACCTGAGCCGAGGGCAGCTTTTCTTCCTACCTATGCTTTCAGATGGCTACTTTGTGCCTGATGTTACTAAGACTTCATCAAGTCTCTGTCCTACATCAGGGAGAAATCATTTCTGAGCCTGGAACAAATCTATCCCAATTTGTTTCCATATAAATTGTGCTCAGCAGTATATTGTTAATGTTAAGGTTACTATTTGGAAACCCAGCGTAGAAAATAGACCAAAAAGCACACCGGGGATTTATTTCATTTATGAAGTTTCCATTTGGGTAGCAAGTGGGCTTTTAGCCTTATGTACCCCTTTGGTAACAATGAATGATTTTTTTTTTTTTTTTTTAACAATGAATGATCTTGAGCCCAAGGTCTAAGGCACAGCTGGCTTTTAAGTTCATACAAAATTACAACGAGGAATTTTAGATTGAAAAAGTAAATCTGACTTTAAGACTCAGAAACATGAGAAACTGGATCTGCTGCAAGACCAATGATACCTATTATGAATGAATCAAGCATTAAGAATCCCATAAAAAGGAATTTTTCATGACCAGGTCAAGAATTCAAAATGTTAGGTTTACATCCTTCAGATCTCCAAAATATAAATTCCTCCATTGCTACTGAGTTTCTAAAAAGTCTAAATAGATATTACTAATGAGTTTCTAAATATAAAAAGCCCAAGGCTAATTCATGTCTTGATTTTTAAAACTTTCTGAGCGTAAACAGTTCATGACAGTTTAGTAATAGTAACTACAATGCTTTTGAGTAGATAACGTAGATGTTGTCACATATCCCGCAGTTGGGTTTTTGTTTGTTTGCCAACTTTATTGAGATATAATCAACATAAAACATCATATAAGTTTAAGATGTATCATTTGATGATTTTATATATGTATATATGCAGAATGATTAGTTGTCTTAATAGTTACCATTTTGTGTGTCTGTGGTAAGAACTTGTAAGACATACTGTCTTATAATTTCCAAGTGTACACTACACTATTGCTAACAATACTCATGATGCTATATGTTAGTTAGGTCCTCAAAACTGATGTCTTATAACCACGAGCTTGTACCCTTTGACCACCTTCACCCTTACTTCCCCCACCCCACCCCTCCCTCTCCCTGCAACCACCAGTCTACTTTGTTTCTTTGAGTTCAGGATTTTTTGTTTTTTAGTTTTACATATAAGTGAGACAATGCAGTATTTGTCTTTCTCCGTCTAACTTATTTCACTCAGCATAAGGCCCTCAAGGTCCATCCATGTTGTCACAAATAGCAAAATTTCCTTCTTTTTGTGGCTAAATAACATTCCATTGTGTATATATACAATGATTCTATTTCCTTCGCTATATACCCAGAAGTGCAATTGCTAGATCATATGGTAGTTCTATTTTTCATTTTTGGAGGAACCTCCATACTGTTTTCCACAGTGGCTGCACCAGTTTGCTTTCCCATTCACAGTGCTCAAGGGTTCCGTTTTCTCCACACCCTCCCCAGCATGTTACTCATGCCTCTTTTATAATAACCATTCTAACAGGTATGAGGTGATGTCTTATTTTTGTGGGTTTGGTTTGCATTTCACTGATGATTAGTAATGTTCAGCATCTTTTCCTGTACCTGTTGGCCATTTGTCTCTTCTTTCCTCCCTCAGTCTTGAATGTCTTTGGATTTAGCAGAGTAGAAACCGGTCCCGTTATGCAAACGAGGACTTTGCTTTGAGCAATGCAGTGAGTACTCTAGATACATATTCTCGGAAAGGTGGCTATACTTCCATAGGAAGAGTGCTCGCCTATCCTGCTCTTGTTCTATGGAGATGAGCGGTCAAGGTTTAAACCCAAGTGTATTCTTAAAGCCTACCTAGAAATATGCAGGCTATGTTACAGGTCTAAGATTTCTCTGATGTTATTCTTCTGCATCAGTGTTTCTCTAAAAAGTATGTTTTATTTAAAAGTCTCATGCTCTCCTGACTGAGCTAGCCAGGCAAATGCTAAAAAAATTATGCTTTATGTAGACCAACAACAACAAAAAATTCAAGTCTAGGCTTTGTTTTTATTTTCTTATTTAGTAATTAATAAATTAGAAAAGCATGCATATTTTAATTCTTCTTCACAATTAGTAAACATAGTGTATCATAAAAGTTCAGTCAGCTGTAGAATATTGGAAAAAGCCAAGAGACCTCTTAATGGTTTAGGGAATCTTATTTATTCTTTTAATGTGTGTGTTTGAGACAGTTAATCTGATTTTTATCTTCTGAATATCTAATCAAACAAAATTCATAGACCACAATTCTGAGTAGCAATGTTTTTGGTGAATATTTTATGAAGCATATCTAAAGAACGCCATCCAAATAGTAATATGAGTGGCTTTTAAAATGTTTGCAAAAAATTATAATTACATCACTTTTGTACATTTTTGGCCACAAATGCAACACCAGAGAATTAAATTTGAAGGAACTGCATATAAAAGATATGTCACAATTGTATATTTTTTCATAGCTCTGTCCCATATGGGTTTTTTTCTTAACATTTTAAAAGCTGTCTCTATATTCTAACTGTAATTCCATTTCTGTGCAAAGAACAGGCACCCACACCTCTGACAGGAGCACACAACAGGCAAACTGGCTCCTGAACAAACTTTGCAGGCCCCTGTGTGACACTCATACTTTTCACCTGTCTCCTTGAGGGGCCAGCACACTAGGAGCAGGCCATTGCTTCGGATGTGGTCTTACTTGCCTCCGGGAGTTCCCATGGGGTCTTCAGCTCTCCTTCCTCACCTCAAGGGAAGAGGCCTTGTCATTCTCATCTAGAATCACATTCCTGGGGCTACTTGTATTCTTGAAACTTTCTGGCCTTGGTTGCAAGCTAGATGGATATGATGGGGTTTGGGGATATAGGTAAGGTTCTGTGGGGTGGAGTTTGGAGCCAAGACCAAGAAAGAATTCTTGAGATGACTTTGGTGCAAAGTGGTGATTTTATTAAAGCATGGGGACAGGACCCGTGGGCAGAAAGAGCTGCTGCCTCCCGGGTTGTGAGGGGTGGCTGATTATATACTTGGGAGTTAGGGGAGGTAAGGAAAAAGGAAGTTTCAAAAGGATTTCCACATGCTAAAGAAGACTCCCAGTATACCTGAGGCCTTGCCCCTGGCAAGTTAAAGTTGTTTTTCCTTCTAGCAAGGCATTACCATGAAGATAGTTGGGAGCTTCCTGGAGGAACATAACTCTGCCCGCTTCAAGTTTCTGTCAATGGGCCTCAGGTTATAAGGACCTTTAATTGTTTCTGGAAGCTAGGTTATTGACAGAAATGTTTCTGGGCGCCTGGGTGGCTCAGTGAGTTAAAGCCTCTGCCTTCAGCTCAGGTCATGATCTCAGGGTCCTGGGATCGAGCCCCACATCAGGCTCTCTGCTCAGCAGGGAGCCTGCTTCCCCCTCTCTCTCTGCCTGCCTCTCTGCCTACTTGTGATCTCTCTCTCTGTCAGATAAATAAATAAAATCTTAAAAAAAAAAAAGAAATGTTTTGTTCTTATAATGGCTGAGAGTTTCGTAAACTGAGGGAGACTCCTGTCTTGCAGTACGGTGATCTCTATAAGTTAACTATTTGTTCTCCCCTTTCTTTAGCTTCAGGGCAGCCAGGAGTGCCCAGGAATGTCAATCCCATCTGCAGTGTGGGGGAGGGGTGGTGGCCAGGGGTCAGCTTCTGCTTTGCGCTCAGTCTGCCTTCAGCTTACCTTCTGCTCCCTCATCAGATACACCCAATTTCTATGGGAATTTGCTCTTTTATTCTTCAGCATTGTGTGAACTGGGGTTTCATACTAGACACCAGCTTCCCTTGCTTCTCGCCACAGAAACAGTGGAGCACAGACTTGAGAATGGGATCTAGACTCCAGAGCTGGGTCCGATGAGTTCCAATTCCGCTTCTACCACTTTTTATATGTGTGCCTTTGGGAAATCACTCCTCTGTGTCTTCGTCTTCTCGTCTGTTCAAAGTGGAGAATAATACAGCCTACTTCATAAAGTTGTGAGGATTAGCTAAGTTCAAGTGCTCAGAACAGAGCTCAGCACAGAGAAAGTCGGCCAACATTATAATCACTGGTTCTTCCATATATAATGGAGCCTAAGAAGGACAGTGAACAGTGGAATATTTGAAAATGCCACATTTGAGAAAATATCACACTTTTCTAATAGAAAACAAGTATCTTTGCTAGAATTTTCTCACCACAAACACTGCTAATTATGGCAGCTTTTTTTTTATGGCAGCTCTTGATACAAACATGATCATCTAACTAAAAGTGACTCGATGGCACACATTCAGCGAGAGGCATGTGTTCATAATAACCACTTATTTTTGGTGACTAATGAACAGATTCTTATTGTTGTCGTTCTTTGGTAAATGCATCTGATGAAAACGCTCATGGCTTTCTAAGTACTTCTCCCTGTGTCTGCATCTGCTGGGCGGAGCACTGGGCAGGGATAACTAGGTCTGAAAGAACCGCTTGCTCTGTCCTCACTCTGGGGATAAAATTTAGGAACTCCAGAATAGAATATGAAGCCGTGTAGCCAAATACTGAGGACGATTAAAAGCTGGTGTTAATTTCCTATGTTTTGTCAATTCTTCAAAACTGAAAGGGCGCTAGCATTATTTAAGTACCTTTCATTTATCAGATTCATTGATTTCTTATTAAGACAAAAACAAATCATAAAAAATGTTCAGTTTAAGTATTAGTCCTCTCATTTGCCAAATGGCTAATTAAGTTGTGCAAGATCATGCACTGGGTATGAGACCAAGCTAAGATTCCAGCCTCAGCCTGGCTGATGGGAAACCTGGGCTGTCGTCACGGCATCCGTCAACCCAAATTCTCCTTCCTGTTAGTCAAGAGTAACAGGTCCTACCGAAGTGTGTTTGCCACTGTTCAGTGAAGCAATCGCATAGGTCCGAGGCTTCTTTGAGGCTCCATATATGCCTGGTGATGCCTACAATTCTTTTACTTAGAATAAATGAGTTTCTTTCTTTCATAGAAAGTGTACTTACTTGTAAGTTACCACAAATCAGTATATGAGTTGGGACCACTATAAGTTCTTTGTATCAAGAATTCTTTTTTTTTTTTTAAGATTTTATTTGAGAGAGATTTAATTTAATTTAAGATTTATTTGAGAGAGAGACAGAGCACAAGCAGGGGGAGCTGCAGGCAGAGGCAGAAGCAAGCTCCCCGCTAGCAAGGAGCCAGATGTGGGACTCGATCCCAGGACCTGTTGCCAGCCAAAGGCAGACGCCTAACCAACTGAGCCCAAATAGCAAGAATTCCAAATACTATTTTATAAACAATCAAAAGCCTGAGGGGGTAAATAGTCAAGCATAAAGTTGTGTCTTGTCTCAGCTTCCGTTGCTTAGGTGAGCAACGTTAAAGGAAACTCTTTTATTTCCAGGTTAAACTATTGTGGAAAGTTTTGTTTTGGTTTGTTTGGACTTTGTTAGCCTGAGGTTGTATGTTTTAGCATTTCATGTCCCACCTTCTTTAAAGTTGTTTAGGGGCGCCTGGGTGGCTCAGTGGATTAAAGCCTCTGCCTTCAGCTCAGGTCATGATCTCAGGGTCCTAGGATTGAGCCCCCAAACCAGGCTCTCTGCTCAGCAGGGAGCCTGCTTCCTCCTCTCCCTCTGCCTGCCTCTCTGCCTGCTTGTGATCTCTCTGTCAAATAAATAAATAAAATCTTAAAAAAAAAAAAAAAGAAGAAGGGTGTTTAGAATGCATTTCCCCTCCGTTGAATAAGCTGGCCTTCCACGTTAGTTTTAAAGTATTCATTTTTAGGACTTTAAATGTAGATTGTTCAACCCATTGAAAATAGATGACCTCTCTCCACATAATGGAAGTGACATGTGTTATATGTCCCGTTTTCATCATAAGTGGTCATTTCTAAAATTGCCCACCCACAAGCAATAAAAGGAATGCCATTATCACTTTAGCAAGATAGAGAACGTCTCTGTATATTTGCTTCTCTCCCCTCCTGCTGTGTTAGAACAGACTCCAAACCACAAATGGATCGTGCTAAGCATCTGGTCGAATACTCAAACAAATGGTCAAATATTCAGGTTTTCCCAAACATCTGGGTGTTTGGCACCTTCTAAGCAGAGCATATGCATATTTGCTAGTTTTGCTGGTTTTGCTTCATGTAGCGAAGCAAACATGGGTTTGCTGTTTCTTTGCACAATGAATCAGTTCCTGAAATGTGTACGAATCCAATTTAGACGGATCTAATTATATCTTAAATGCACTAGTGGAGCTTACTATTTAAAGAAAATCTGTAGTGAATCCTTTGGTAAAGTGAACAGTCCCCTTAAAAGCTAATAACTACATAATCTGTGTTACATGTTTGTTCTCTTTTTCTAATATGGACACACGTGGGGGATTTTTTCATTGCTCTATGATCACCCCTTATCTCGAATGATATTGAAGAATTAGAGATGTGGCCATTTCCCACCTGTCAGTATTAGTAAAGGGGAGGGTTGGGAGTGGGGAAGCCAGCCACAAACACATGTGCCAATCCCTGAAAAGTAGAAAGGTTTGTGCATAAAATTAGATGGGTTTGATGCAGAAGATTACATTAAGAAAAAAAGATTACATTAAGTCTTTACCTTTAAAGTTCTGGCATTAAACACTGTAAGAGAGGATAGCAGAGTGTAAGGATAAGAATCCATTTGAGGATATTAAACCTTATGTTTGTAATGGTGGTGAAGGAGTATGAGATAGTAAGCAATCAGATATGAGGAATGAGTGATGCTTCTTTATGTTTATCACATCCCTGTAATTTACTGCAGAAAGCTCTCAGAATACCCCAATGAACACTGAAAACTGCAATTATTTTCCTTTGCTTGTCTTTCATCAAGGAAAATGCAAATAAACTTTAAAATGATTCATGGAGACTAACAATCCTCATCAATCTGCTGATGACGGAAAAAGAAAAAGCAGGAGTAGTTTAACACCTACGCTGAATCTTAACTGAGGGATAATAATATAGTAAGTTATCCTGTGAAAAGTGTTTCACATATCAGGGGAAAGACTTGCTCGAGTTAAAGATAATGAAATTGTGCCTGAAAAAGACCACGTCTCTATCTATAATCAGGAAGGGAAGAACTTTACATGTTTTTGATGTGATGAGCTCTGGTGTCTGACCAAGGAATGGGTCTATCAGAGAGCTGCCCTGAGCAATTTTGTTTCCAGACTTGAGAAGTGCAGCAGACATCCTTAGTGCTCTGAACGAATCACTCTTCATCAGGTTCTCGCCGATGCTGATCTCCTATGTCCATCTGAGCTCCACAAAAGTATATTCAACTGAGAGAGAAGGAGAGAAACAAGGTGATATAATAAACATCAGAGGGTTGCTGGAAAGTAACAGAGTGCAGGCTGATTGACAATAGAAAGGAGAATGCTCTACCCTTACTGTCCTTCCAGGCTTAAATAATGTCAACTGTTGAAACCTGGGTCAAAGCTGGGTCAAATATACTGTTTCTTCCCTCTAATTTCCCTTGGTAGAGGCTACTTGACGTTGTATCTCCTCCCTCACTCATTTATTTAATAATAATTATGCAGCAGCCAATATGAGCAAGGCATTCTATTGGGCCCTGAGGAGATAGCAATGAACAAAACAGGCAAAATCTCTCCCCTTGTGGAAGTCACATTATCATGAGGAAGACAGACAGTAAACAGTTTGGCAAATCAACATTAAGTGTTAAAAATAAAAGTAAAGCAGAAAAGAGGAATAGATAGAATATTTAGAGAAGTCCACTAGAGAGGGTAACATTGTATCAGAGACTCCAGTGAAGTGAAGCAACAAGCCGTGCAGAGATTTGAGCAAAGAACATTCCAGGCAGATGGAGCTTCAAGGATAAAAGCCCTGGGCAGGAATGCACCCACCAAGCCAAGGAAGGACAAGAAGACCAGCAATAGCTGAAGGAGACTAAGCCAGGGGTGAGTGAGGGAAAATGAGGCACTGGTGGGACCATAAATTTCTTCAAAAGAGGATCCAAGGGCTTCTGAATGGCTCCGTCAATTAAGTGTCTGCCTTAGGCTCAGGTCGTAATCTCAGAGTCCTGGGATCACCCCGCCTCTGGTGTCCTGCTCAGCGGAGAGCCTACTCCTCCCACTGCTTGCGCTCTCTCACTGACTCTCTCTCAGACAAATAAATAAAATCTTTAAAAAAAGAAAGAGGATCCAAAGCCAGTTTAGCATCACTTAATATCATGGTACCTGGTGCAAATTATCAATAAGCATTTTATGAGAGAAGAGGGCCAGTTGTTTAATTGTACATTAATATTGAAATTTCACAGGATCATGGATATGGCACCAACATTAAAACAAGATGCTATACCTGACCTTAAAAGAGCTGGAGTCAGTAGGGGATTCATGGGATTGGAGCCACTTAGGAAGCAACTGAAGTCATTCATATGAAACACGATGGAACCCTAAACCAAACAGAGGCAGTGTGAACCAAGGAGAGGAGATGAACAGGAGCAATACAGTTTAGAGGTTCTGTCAAAACTGTAAATCCTGAATAATTGGTCGGTGCCTCACAGAAAGTCTGGGGAGGGCTCTTTTCAGAACTGAGAGATTCTGCCCCTCGCATGCTCCATAGCTCCAAATTGTTTGCCTCCTGCCTCATTTCAGATGCTGTCTGTTCCAGATATTTCCCTGGATCCCAACTACCCCCTCTCCTAATTTCTCCAGGCCCAGTCCCTTAATTCACTGCAGTTTTAACTCATACATACATTAAATGTTTCCTGCATTCCAGCCTTGGTGCCAGGGACTGGAGCCTCAAATATGTATAAGACATTGTCATGCCCTAGAAGCATATCCCAAAGAATATTCTCGGCTACAACCTCTGACTGAGTTTAGAAAAAATTAAAAACCTTGAAACCATGGGTTTACAGAGAATAAATGGAGAAATTAGGAGATGAAATAAAAATGGGTTCATATGTCATTTTTTTGATTCCCACTTTAAGATAGATTCACATGAGAGAATAGACCTCTCTTATCTATTTCTCATGAAAGTCACAAATATTATCAAAAACTATTTCCAATATAGGTTCCTACGAACCACACTCCCGTATTGAACATTGGGTTGGTGCTGCACAAAGGCAAAAGCTGGAAGCAGTGGGGTGGGTCCCCTTTCCCATGAAGGCAAACATCAGGGGCCACAATGAAGATGAGAAACAATCATGCTTCTGCAAAGTAGATTAGAGAGAAATTTCCCAAGCTGTAAATGGCAGCTTGACAAACACCATTACAGGCTGGATTCAATGAAAATGGTGCAGACCTGGCTTCCTTCGGGGCTATAAATCACAGTGAATCCACAGGACATTACTGGAAAATGAAAAACAGGAAAGAGGCTGCGAGGGTGACAGGCCTTCCAGCCTCCACTGGCTTGCACGCTCCTCAAGGGAGATCAGTGCCTCGAGATTGCAGCACTGCAGGAATACCTGGGAAGCTCTCCTGGAAGAACACAGCAGAATAGCCTTCCCAAAGAAATGCAAACCCCAGGGGCGCCTGGGTGGCTCAGTTAAGCCTGGGTTAAGCCTCTGCCTTCAGCTCAGGTCATGATCTCAGGGTCCTGGGATCGAGCCCCACATCGGGCTCTCTGCTCGGTGGGGAGCCTGCTTCCCCCCTCCCTCTGCCTGCCTCTCTGCCTACTTGTGATCTCTTTCTCTCTGCCAAATAAGTAAATAAAGTCTTTAAAAAAAAAAATGCAAACCCCAGCCCCAAACCACATTTGGGCGAGGCCAGAAGTGAGGAAAGCGAGGGAGCACCACCCCTGGGAAAGCAGACGCCAGAAAGGACTCCCTCTGGCTCACTCCCCACCACCAACTCTCCTGAATGTTATCTTTTAAATCAGGTGAAATCAAGAACAACTCAATATCAGATGCCAGCTTACAAGAAAGAGAAATCCCCAACATAATTTGAGGGCGTTATGCAGAGGCGAAGGGGTGGCGAGCATCCCTGCCTCTCTGACTTCCTGCTAATAATGCCCGGAGAGCTTGCAAGTTGCTTATACATCCTTGAATCTGGATGGTTTTCTGTCCCAATCGGCGGGCCCGTCTTCTCCCCAGCAAGCTGCCTCCTGAGTCGCTTTCTGGTTCTGTCCTGTGATCCCCACAGTAGGAAATTGCACGCTCAGGGTCACTGTAGCCAGGCAGGGACCAGCGGAGGCAAGTGGACTGTGCGAAGCTTGTCTGTGTAGATTTGGAGAGCTCTAGGCTGGGGTCAGAAAGGAGGAACTTCCAGTGAGGTCAGAGGCCAGAGGCAGTGAAGACAAGCGTTGCTTTGAGTCACCTCTGCACACAGAAGGATATTTTTTTTTCCTTTTTTCATCTCAAGCTGCTTGTTGATTCATTCATTCATTTATTCACTCATCACATATTCACTAAGCACCTCCCAGGTATGCTGTGAGCCAGAGACATGGCACACATCACACACCAGCTGTACACCGAGATACTCACATGGTCCCCATCCCTGTCTGTGATGGTTCTTTAAGATTATTTTTCTAGTTAAATCAGGTGGAGAATTTTGAGTATCATGCATATGCAGTCTATTCTCTTTCCTCACGTTTCCATAATGCAAATCACCTCATATGCAATTGTAAATAGGATAACGATGTCAATGTAACATGGAAGTTAAGGATGATTTTTCCCAAATAACAGCAGCTGAGCATAAAGCGTACCAGCCAAGCTAAATGTAGCAATGCCGGAGAAGTACAATACTGCTCCTTCTTATTTTGGACACTTATTTGGACACTTGATCTCCCTTGGAAGCACTTATAAGTCAATTTTCCCTAATCTGTACAAAAGACACAAATGTAAGGTGATAAAAGAAATGATCCATCCAGCCTCACCACATTTTGTGCAAATCCTCTGTCTGTCTGTCTGTCTGTCTCTCTCTCTCTACCCATAACATGAGATGGGGGTCCCTTGTCTCCATAACCCAGCAGCCTGTGCCCTTCCAGACGTCCCCTTCCATCAAGGTATCTCCACACTGGTGTAGGTGAAGGCCAGGATGACCACAGCATCTCCTTGTTAGAATTGGATGAATTTTTCAATGACGATAATGTCTTATTAGGATTGATGTTTCTGCTAGATGTCTTTTTTAAAGTTCCATAGGTTTAAACTGGTTTGCCCCGACTCTTTATCACAAGCCCTGTTCTTTTCAGTGAGCATTCTTACCTAAAACCTGGCTTTTCTGGGGCACCTGGGTGACTCAGTGGGTTAAGCCTCTGTCTTCGGCTCAGGTCATGATCTCAGGGTCTTGGGATGGAGCCCCGTATGGGCTCTCTGCTCAGCAGGGAGCCTGCTTCCTCCTCTCTGCCTACTTGTGATCTCTCTCTCTCTGTCAAATAAATAAATAAAATGTTTTGGGTTTTGTTTTTTTTTTTAAAGATTTTATTTATTTGACAGAGAGAAACAGCGAGAGAGGGAACACAAGCAGAGGGAATGGTAGCGGGAGAAGCAGGCTTCCTGCCAAGCAGGGAGCCCGATGCGGGGCTCGATCCCAGGACCCTGGGATCGTGACTTGAGCCGAAGGCAGATGCTTAACGACTGAGCCACCCAGGCGCCCCTAAAATGTTTTTTAAAAATTAAAAAATAATAAAATCTGGCTTTTCAGCAATGCATTTATTGCACCACGGCAGGAAAGCCCGGATGTAAGCCCACCTGGATATCCACTCGGAAGCACTTGTCGAATTCTCCCTGATAATCTGGGCTTTTCAAGTGAAAGTCATCAGGGACTTGAGGATGGAAGGTGGCATCCTTAGGTCAAATAAATCAAAGGGGTACAAATCTGTATTAGATGATGGCTTGAAGTACTCTTCATCCAAACTTTTCCCTTTTATCAAGCTCTGTTAAGGAAATCTTTAAGCTTTACAAACCTATTCATCAAAAGTATAAATTTTTAAAATGAGCCTAAATTTTAATAAAGGAAACATTTATGGAATTTAGATAGAGAAATAATAGTGCTGCAGACAGAAACAAATTTTAGCAGTTACAACAGAGCAAATTGAGAATATTTTATTTAAAATATAAGATGATTTAACAATTGTAAACTTCATTTTTCATTTTATTGAACTCTAAGTATTTTAATGCCTTCTCAGTATGTGAAACCTGTAATATTCGGATTATTCTATCTTTTCCTGTTTTAAAACTAAAGCACAGGGGCACCTGGCTGGCTCAATCAGTGGAGCATCCGACCCTTGATCTCAGGGTCACGACTTCAAGCCCCACACTGGGTGTAGACCTTACTTTAAAAAGCTAAAAACTATGGGCACCTGGGTGCTTCAGTGGTTAAGCCTCTGCCTTGGGCTCAGGTCATGATTCCAGAGTCCTGGGATCGAGCCCCACGTGGGGCTCCCTGCTCAGCAGGAAGCCTGCTTCTCCATCTCCCACTCCCCTTGCTTGTGTTCCCTCTCTCTCTCTTTCTCTTTCTCTCTCTTTCTCTGTCAAATAGATAGATAGATAGATAGATAGATAGATAGATAGATAGATAGATAGATAAATAGATAGATAGAATCTTTTAAAAAGAAATTAAAAAGTAAATAAATAAAAATTTAAAAAATAACAAAACTAAAATAAAGTTCCGAATAATTTTTGGAATTAAGAGACCCAGCTCTTTACTTTGCCACACACAGGGCTTCTCCGATCCTTCCTGTGTGTCTAGGCTTCTTCCTGCCCCGGTTTCCCTGGAGGGCGCCCAGGGACAGCGGCACGTGTGTTCATCCTTGTGCGGCGCTGTACTCCCCGCCGGACTCAGCCCTTCATAGCGCCCACGCATACTGCCTCTACCTCTTTATAAACAGTATTTCTTCCATCTGAAAACCCCAGTTCTCCCATTTCTTTTTTTCCTATTCATTTCCAAGTCTCCACTCATATCCCCTCTTTCTGGAAGTTTCCCGGACTCTCCGGGAGTTGTTTTGTTGGGCTTTTCTGTGTCCCAGGGTGGGCACAACTCAAGAGAGAAGGATCTATAACAGCCAATGGTCTCTAACAGAGGTCATCGGCCTCCACTACGATTGTTGATCTCCAAAAATAGATTTTATTTCTATCAGACTGAAAACATTAGAATAGGGACGCTATGTTAGTAGTCTTTGTATTTCCTAGTATGTACCCAACGGCCTAGCATGTAGGACATATTCAGTAAATGTGTGAAAACTAAATGTTCTGGCCATCCCTTCTAAAGAAGCCAACAGAAATTCTCCGTGTATATCCGTGGGGTTTTGTTTTTTTTTTTTTTTTGAGGGGGGTGTTTGTTTTGCTTTTTGACTCCATAACATCTACCATTATTTGATATTTTCTTTCCTTTATTTATTTATTTTGGAGAGAGAGAGAAAGAGACCACGAGTGGGGGGAGAAGCAGAGCAGAGGACGAAGGAAAGGAGAAGAATCTCAAGCCGACTCTGCACTGAGCGGGACCACCAGGCGGGGCTTGATCTCATGACCCTGAGATCATGATGGAGCCAAAACCTGGGAGTCAGAGGCTCAACCATCTGAGCCACTGGGCGGGCGCCCTGTTATTTGATATTTTTTGGCTTATTTGTCACTGTTACTCATTATTGGTTTCTGTCACCAGAATACAAGCTCTGTTAAGAGTGGCCCTTGTTGTTTTGTTCATCACTTTCTCCCCAGTTTCTGGGACAAAAGAGGTATTCAAAATCTGGAAGAAAAGAGGTGCAAAATGAAAATATTAACTGTGCTAAATGAATGACTAGATCCAGATTTTACTCTCTTCTACTGGTACCAAGCTTTTTAATAACTAGCAGATAAGTTCACTGTCTCCATGGAGACATTAAAATACTTTGATTTCAATTAATCTTTTAGTTTTAGCAGTATGAGATTCCAAAAACAATTTTTCACTCCTTTGGAAGATCTATAAAGGCAAGTATAATTAAGTACTGTAGAACCCAAGTTTCAAAATCTAAAACACAATGATTGTGTGCGAACTTCTGCCTCTTTTTTTTTTTTCTACTCATTCCCATTTTCTGCTGAGTTTCAATTACCCTTTTGAATCTGGGATAATCAAGGATTTATGTTATGAAAGCAAATACTTTTACCTAATATCAAAGCAGACTGATCGTTAACATTAAAGAATAATAGTATAAAATGAGTCCATAGCCAACATTAAAAATGAATAGGATCATCTAACAAGAGAGAGTTACTGCAATGACCTAGTCAGTTATTCAACAGTAACATTTTAATTAAAAAGTCGGTTAGTAATGACTAAGTCATTCACTAATGATGTCTAGAGGCAAAAGGAATAGGGACTCATGTCCCCAAACAGCTTCCTATGATGGCATTTTAGATCAGCTGGTCCCATTCAAACTAAGACACAGTTATCACTCCCTCCTCAGACCTCCTGTAATAACATTACTCATGTTTCACTTTCGACATGTGTTTTGTGCTAAACCATGCATTAAACAAGCATTTCTTTAGTACCTGTTATGTTCTAGGCTTTATGCCCTAGCCTCATTTAGATTATCCTATCTTCTCCTGTTTTTAATGGAAAGTGAAATTCTCAGCCATTTTCTGAATTAAAAGATTCAGTTGCTTACCTTGAGGGAATGAAGCAAAAGTGAGTGAGAGAACCAAAAGTAAGTAGAATTAGAGATTAGGTGATCCATAAATATGATGGCATAATAGAAATGTGTAAAATGAACAACTGGCTACCAGCAGAGGAAGTAGCGGATTCTCCATGGCCAGTTGTGGAAGGCTTCTAGAGGTGGGGACATCAGAGCTGGGTATGGAATCACAAAGGTCTGGGTCAGTCTGGCTAGATTTCAGACGGTCAGGTGCATGAACAGAGGCTCAGAGGAAGGTTAGAACCAGACTGAAAAAAACCTAGTTTTATAGTCAAGTCCTTTGGATTTTATGCTGTAAGTGATGGGAATAAAAAGAAAATCTTCCTTTGATAAGTAGCACAATGACCCAACCAAGTTGTGTTTGAGAAAGATAATTCTGACTACACCTTGGAGGATGGCTGAAGTAGAGAAGGACCAGCGGAGGATGGGAGAGAATGGAGGCTGCTGCGTTTCCCTGAGCCATACGATGTACATCCAGACCAAAACAGAAGCAGAAGGAATGGAGAGGAAATGCTGAATTCAGGGGATGTTTCTGAGGCCGAGCCAACAAGGGGTGGTGTTTGAGGTGAGAGATGGGAGGTGAGGATGCCCGCGCTCTCTGACTTTGGGCTGTGGTTAGATAATGATCTCATTACCCAAGTCTAAGAAAACAGAGCAGTCGACAGGTTCAGAAGAGAGATGGGCTAGTTTTAAGTAGATTACATTTCATTCATTTGGGGACCATAGGGGAAGTACGAGAAATATTTATCTATAGTCCAGGAGATGTGGCAGACTAGATTTGGAGATCATGGGTATGTAGGGGAATTGAAGGAACCCTGAGAGGTGGAAAGTGAGAAAATTGTATAAGGAACAGTAGCCACCATTATGAAGAGTAAACCACTCTGAGATCAGGCCCAATATTACCACTCTTCTTCTTTGTGTCATGCCCCTAGAAATCTTAACACCAAGCACTCCTTCTGTTAAAATTTAGGCTTGAGGCATTTTATTAGATGCTTTCCCAGGACATGGCTTACCACCTGCATTGTCTTCAGCGCTAGCATTTAACGAGAGTATTAGCTTACAGCAGTCTTCACCCAAAGTCTTGGCGTCCTGAGTGATGGAAGCAAAATTGTGGATAGAGCCTTCTTCCTCTGAAGGACGTATAGATCAACATTGCACAGAAGACCCAGAGAAATTAACTAATTTTTAAATTAATAAAATTTAAAGGAGCTCATTTTAAATAAAATTTTAAAAAGCTCAGTATACTACTGAGAATACTCAGTAGTATTCTCAAACCCCCATGTAAAATGAAAAGCCATGAAGCTTTAGGGTGATTGCAATCACCTGATACGATTCATTTTCCAAGGCGACAGAGGGATGGAGTTCTCGGGAACATGAAGCACCTTGGAAAGCCTACTTCCTTTCCTCTCCACAGATGTCCAAGGTTGTGTGGGATCAGTGCTTTGCAGGAATCTAGCATCTTCCCCAATATCAGTTCTTTTTCCAACAATCATCGGATGAATCAAAATTGCCTCCTAACATATCATAGGTGATGTCCTGCCCTCTTGAGAACCACTCATCCAAGCTGTTGTGAACAGTAAAAAGCCAGCCCCTAGCCTTAAACCTCTAACATAAATAATCATGCTCAGATCACCTGAGTAACAGATTATCAGTAGGAAAATTCGATCACTGGCACAAGCATCTGCATCATGGGGACAGAATGATTGCAAAGGAAAACAATTATTTAAAAAAAAAAAAAAAAGCTTCAGCTTACCTACACTTACCTACACTTCCTTTGATGTGTCATCAAATGGTAACTGGAGATTTAAAAAAATCAAAATTTAAGATTTTTAGGAGATGAAAGCAGGAGAGCCAAAGAGGAGGGGAATTAATTGTTTGGGAAAATCTCCAAGAAAAAATCCATCTGAAATGAGGGATTGCTCTTTCTCTTGACTCAGTAACACTCAGAAACATAGAGGGATGAAATAAAGTCTCAACATAATTTTACCCTAGCCAGAGGCAGAACTCATTTTTATGTTTCTGTTGACAGCCAACAACTTTTTCTTTTTAATTATAAGATGGAAATTTCTAACCACTGTGGTGACTAGTCACTTTTTATAAGACTCACATTTCTGATGAACAAACACATTATTCAAACAGGTGCTCTTTCCAAAAAACAAACAAAAAAATCACCAAAGCAAATGACCACACTCACCTTCTGTGAATCATGTCCCCGCCTGAGGCTGCTGAGATGCTAAGAGCACTCCGTGTGCTCAGTAGGTACCCACAGCTCAGTACTGCTGAAAACATCCCCTCAGCACTCAGAGATTTCAACATTTGGGACACCTGGGTGGCTCAGCAGTTAAATATCTGCCATTGGCTCAGGCCATGATCCTGGGGTCCTGGGATCAAGTCCCATGCCAGGCTCCCTGCTCAGGCGGGGACCCTGCTTCTCCCCCTCCCATTGCTGCTACCCCTGCTTATACTCTCTCTCTGTCAAATAAATAAATAAAATCTTTAAAAAAAAAAAAGATTTCAACACTTATGTAGTAGTATTGATTGCAAGTCATATGTTTTCCTTAATATATTAAACACTGAATATTTGGGTGAGAGACTGGGGAAGATAGTACTTTCATCCCCAGCCTCTTTAATAATGTTTTCACTTTATGGTCACTCCTTTACAGGTAGCTCTAAAGTCAAAAAATAAGGGAAATTTGAGGTCTCTTCTCCCCAAGTTTGCCTTAGCTGTCAAATATGTAAAGAGTGATCTGATTCTCATTATCTTCATCTTTGAGTCTTCTGAGCTAGACATTTATCAAATTTGAAGAAAAAAGTGACAATTTTACCATTTACTGTTGCAACATTATTGATGCTCTAGGTTCCCAGTGAGAATTTAGGCCGAAGAACGATAAGCAAGCACTATAGGGCTTTATATCCTACCAACTTATGAATAAAAACATTTCAAGTGTTCTGAATTTCCATTTCAATTTATCTTGGAAAATGCATACAAATTAAATATAAAATGATTCCTTCTGTATCTGCTGTTCCTCTTTCCTTTACTGTCAATAAATCATATCAAATCTAACATTGTTTCTCATGTCCTCAGAGTGGAAGCTCTTGGAAGCTTCAGGGCCACAGTGAAGACAAGGAATGAAGAACTGTGGGTTGGCCCTTGGCAGTGAGCAGAAGAGCTTTAACCTACTTGAAGGTTCTGATAATTATGGAAATCATCTAATGAGGATATAATATATTTATAGCCTCAAGTTTCTACTTTAGCACAAGCCAGGGAAAGCCTTGTTCTCAGCTTACAGCCTCATTCCTGTCCTCTTGCCTGGAACAGACAGACATGGGGGTCCCGCCCCAGTTTCCACTCTGCTTCTTGCCTTATCGCTGGGTGCCCAGCTCCTCCCAGAAAGATCTCCCATCTTTCACAAAACCTGGTGAGTGATCAGAGCAGCTATGGTGAGGAGACAGAAAGCAAGCTAGTTCTTCCTGAGGCCTTTGTCCTAAAGAACACTCTCCATTTCTCTCAGAGGAAAAGCCAAAATTCTTAGGATGACTCTTAAAGACAGACTGGCCCTCCGTTCCTCTCCGTCTCCCCTTACTCCATCTACTTCGGCCACCTTGTCTCCTTGTTCCTCATCCACACTTCAGGGCTTTTGCACCAGGCTTGTTACTCCTTTAACTTCCTCTAGTCTGCTCAGAAAAGCCTAGTCTGATTCTCCTACTTAAGGCCGGATATTCACCAGCCCTCCTCAGCACCTCTACACACCTCCTTTATCACTCTCTGTAGCACTTACCTTCTAATGTCTGTAAGATGTACTTATTTATTGGGGTGCCTGGGTGGCTCAGTGAGTTGAGCATTCAGCTCTTGGTTTGGGCTCGGGTCATGAACTCAGGATCCTGAGATGGAGCCCCAGGTCGGGCTCTCTGCTCAGCAGGGAGCCTGCTTGTCCCTCTCCCTCTGCTCCTCCTTTCTCTCTCTTGCTCCCGCTCTCACAAATAAATAAATAAGTAATCTTTAAAAAAAAATAATGTACTTATTTAGTTATTATCTGCCTCCTTCACTAGAAGTGTCAAGAGTACAAGAACTTTTGACTCTTTGTTCCCTTTTGTGTATTCAGCATCTAGAAATGAACCTGGCGTGTAGTAAGCCCTTAATAAATACTGGATGAATGAATTCATGTTACTTAGCACTTACGAAGTGATTTCTACTTGTCAGGCACTGTTATTAGCACTATCCAAATATTGGGTCATTTAAACCTTGGTAACAACCCTATAAAGAAGGCGTTTTTAATCCCCATTTTATAGAAAAGAAAACTGAGGCACGGTGAGGTTAAATTGCCCAAAGTCACACAGCTCGCAAGTGGCAGAGCCCCTCTGTGCTCCGAACCCCTGTTCTCTGCTAAGTGAATTAATGAAATAGGATGGAATCTCCATTTTCTTCACTTTGTCCTAAGCTTCCTACTGTGACCAAAGTAATGACCCCAGTGTTTGAGAGTGACCAAACCAAGTCATTGCGCTGGCCCTCCATTTTCTCAGAAGGAGAGCTTGCAGTGTATTAGGTATCTAGGGGCCTCATTTCAGGGAGGGAGAGGCAAGTAGGCCTGCCTACCAGGTGAGGTCACAAGAGAGATACAAAGAGAATCAGAACAGGACACACAAGCCCGTGGGGTGAGTGACAGCCCCTTCCGTTGGGTCCGCCTTGTCATGCTTCTGCGAGGCTGGGGGCTGCTGTCCGTGATCATAGGACCCTTGAGGTGCCTACGGCCCCAGACTGACGCTCTTCTGTACGCTAATTTACAGAGCTAGCTATAGCTTATTGGAATGTTAACCTCAATGTTTGGGAAACATTTAAGATGATTGAAAGGGGGTAATTAGAATTTGGGAGGAGGCTTATTTCTAACCAATGTTTCATTGAGTCGATACTTAGAGAATCTCAGCTAACAAACTGTTGCCAAATAAAGATCCGGCTGGGTTTTCTTTAATTAATGAGATGGCTCGGTTATAATTATTCCATTAATTGTTTCAATGCAAATAAGTACTATGAAGAATCTTGAAAACTGCTTCCTCTTAAATATGTTAAACCTTCCTTCTTGTCCTCTCATTTTTGTTCTTAATTTGCCTGGTAAATCCTCTTTTAATAAATGGCACAAAATGAGGGTTACCCAAACTCGAGTGGAATTATCGCAAATTCTGAATTAAGGGAATCTAAATGGAAGTAGTAAATTGTATCTGTGCTCTTTAAAAAGAGAAGATTCCACTGCGTCTGCAGACAGGCGGAGTAAAATAATGGGAGAAATTGTAAAAATGGAAACTCTCAGGACTATAAACAATGTATATTCTCGGATAAGATAACTAATTTTAGATATATAAAGCTAGCCTTTGAAAACTACGTTCAGTGACCTTTATATACTCTTAATTGGTGGCAGGGCAGGGGATTGAAATCCTTGCCTAATAAGTTCTATTCCCTGCCTGTCAGCATATGGGCCTGAGAGGCTGGGGAACAGCAAGCAAGGATCCCCCACAAGCACACCTGCAGAGTGAGTGTCGGGCTTTCGCCCTCTCAAGAGGCTGGGATGCTCACAGCCCCGCAGTCAGGCTACCTTGAGGTGGGCCTGACAGCCTTTCCTCCATGGAGGCTTCATGAACCAGCCTGGAAGCAAACAAAGATGATAAAGGTAGACACAGACAAGAGAGAGGAGAGAGCCATTTCCCTTTCAGCTGAGAAAATATCCTAGAGCCCTCGTTGTTTCCCCAGGAGCATCTATCCCTGCTCCCTGTTCCTCTTCCCTTCAGCCCAATGCCTCCCCTTCCCCCTCACTCTGAGTAAATTTACTTTCAGCACACCTTGCTCCACGACTTCTTTTATCTGGATTCTACAAAAGGTCAACCTGACCCAGCTATATCACTTTCCATCTATTCAGGCATTCCACGCCTCTTCAGAAATGGTGAGGAGCACACTTTCTCCAACGCGTCCTTTTCTGGGGCAGACCCTCCTTCTGAAGAGACAGTTATCTTTGCTCAGATCCCGCTTGTTGATGCCCTGTGAAGTCAATGCTTGGGTCTGTACGTCCACCACCTTGGTCACAAATTGTGTGCAGGATGCTTTATTAGCTAAAATTGTAAATCGGTCCTCTCATATGTCGTTATACTCCTACCGTTGTCCTCCAGTGTCGTGTTGCCAGGTAGGAATAAGTCTACAACCAAATAAAAGAGCAGGAGAGCAGAGGAGGGTTTCAAATGACCGTGACGGATCGGTTCCCTCCCACACTAAGTAATTTTCCAAATCAGTCCAAGTGATGGCAATTCATCCCGCAGAAGGAGGCCATCGCCGATCAGAGGTTGTTTGGCAGATGTGCATAATGGGTGATAAGAAGTCTGTGATATATTAATTAAGATATGTTGATGAGGCGAGCAGATACGGTTGGCAGAAAATTACTTTTTGAATACTGTTATGGGCAAATAAGAGTAATAGTACGGACAACAGGAACCATCTCGGAGATAAAGACTCGATGTAGCAAAACTCATTTTCTCTCCAGAAGAGAAACTCCAGAAAAACAAATTAGGGGCACCTGGGCGGCTCCGTTGGTTAAGTGTCTGCCTTTGGCCCAGGTCATGATCCCAGGGTCCTGAGATTATGTCCCTCATTGGGCTCCTTGCTCAGCGGGGAGCCTGCTTTTCCCTCTGCCTGCCGCTCCCCCTGCTTGTTCTCTCTCTCTGACAAATAAATAAAGTCTTTAAAAAAGAATAATTAAGATCAGGACATGGCTTGATAAATACACAACACAGAAATAGGTTATGATAGAAACGAGGGATACCTCCAATATTCCTTGGATTTAGCTGTCAGGATAACACACTATTGAATCAAATTGAAAAATATTTGCCAGGTCTTATGTCTTATGTGTAGGGATCCTAAAAATTGGTATTCTAAAATACTTGGAAGTTTCCCAAATCGCTTTCTCTTTTTATCCTCATCTCAGTTTTTCTTAAGCCAGTAGGTATAAAAGACATACTCATTCTTAATCTATTGTTTAATGGTTCATATGAACAGGCAGGAGAGCTCATTAAATTTGTTCAAGTTTATCAGTGAATAAGCCCTTCATCTTACTCAGTTTAAGAGTACATTTGATTAATAGCATGACTAGTCTTGAATGAACCTGATGGATAACTAGAAACAATTAGAGACACAAATAAACATCCTAGAATCGTGACAGATTTCATAAAGGATGAAGATTCCCGTGGTTAATAAAACTGAAGCTATTAAACCAAGTGATCTTGCATATATTTGACTTTTCTTTATGATCTAAATGTTCAAGAGGTCAGAAAACTTCAAATTTTCCTCCAATTTAGAAAACATTATTAATGGGATATTGTTATAGTGCCATTGATTTACATACTTTGGGGATAGTTAACACTTCACACTTATCAGAGGTTGCAATGAGAGCTGATAGGCATTTTCTGTTTGTGGTGGGATGTTTTGTTAATAGGGTTTTCTGTGGACTCTCATTCTTAGATTTTTGTCTCTCCTTTTCTTGTACATGAGCCTGGTTACTGAATCCCAATATCAGTTCTGAAAGCTTTTGTGCAAGTTCACATACAACTGTGTGCTAGTGGGTGTGCAATATGTATAGTGAGGTGTGTGTTTTCCTACCTCTCAGTACTCACCAAAGGATATTGCTCTTGTTACCATAGAATACACTGACACCAGTAACACGTACTGTGGTAATGGGGAAAATGTGCATGTTAGGTAACAAAATACATTGTGATGCTTATAAGGGAAAATAATTGTTATGTGTAAGAGAGAAAGAAACCAAGACTATTTTAAATCAAAATACCTCCTGTTAGGGGCACCTGGATGGCTCAGTCAGTTAAACATCTGACTCTTGATTTCAGCTCAGGTCATGATGTCGGGGTCGTGAACTCAAGCCCTGCATCAGGCTCCGTGATGTGTGTGGAGCCTGCTTAAGATTCTCTCTCTCTCTCTCCCTCTGCCCCTCACCCACCACTGCTCTCTCTCTCTCTCTCTCCCCCCCCCTCAAATAATAAATAAATAAATAAATAAATAAATAAATAAAACTTCTGTTCTATCAGGAGACCTAAAAGAAAGATGGCTTAGATGATCCAAGAAAGCGTGGGGATTTCTCCCAGTAGCATATGCAGGTCTGCAGTGCAGCCTGATAGTCTGTGGACACAGAAAGAAAACAAGATAGTAATTGATTTCTGCTGGACTCCACCAGCACCCTGCCCGTTGCCATTCATCCCCTGAAAGCCATGGTCCCAAAGCTTTCTGTTTCTTCCAGATTATGCCTAGTGTTTTCCCAGTTTACCCGCAAGCAGTGTTTTTCCCACTGGACACCTCAACAGTTGAAGACCTCAGAGCTCCACCCTCCACCCTCCATCCCCACAGCCCCTGCCTTCCTCGTTACTGAGTAAATAAAACACTGGCTGTTTCCGGAGCCCCTTTGGCTCCTTCCTGAAGTTCCACTTCCTCCAAAACCCGAAATGTTTGAGGATTCCACCTGAAATATACTCAGGTAAAGGGAAAAAACTGCCACTCACTGTCATTGTCATTTCCCAGTCTGTCTTAAGAACCCTTCTTATCTTTATTGACCAGAGGTAGTCTGGTCAACTTCAGTTTACCAGGCATAGGGTAGTTAGAATTGGTTTCAAAAAACTATCGAAGGATATTGAGGAAGTTTGAGTACAAATGCCTTACTTGAAGTCATTGTCATACAGATGCATTGTTCTGTCCTTCCTAATATATCTGTTAGTGTTCTTTTTTTTTTAAGATTTTATTTATTTATTTGACAGAGAGAGATCACAAGCAGGCAGAGAGGCAGACAGAGGGAGAGGTGGGGCAGGCTCCCCGCTGAGCAGGGAGCCTGATGTGGGGCTCGATCCCAGGACCCTGAGATCATGACCTGAGACGAAGGCAGAGGCTTTAACCCACTGAGCCACCCAGGTGCCCCTCTGTTAGCGTTCTTATCAGGAATCTGGGTTATAATGGCAGCTATTTTCTTATGCATGTTTAAGTTTTAGGTCACTGCCAGTTCATGATGTAATCCTGTCTTAATAAGATCAGTGATACCATTTGCCAGGAATTTAATAAAATCCTACAGTGCTTGGCTGGACCAAGTGGCTAAGATGGCATTTGAGTTCATAATGGCCCCTGTAGTCCTTCTTTTAGTCAGAGTATCTGCTTTGTAGAATGATACTGATATTCTATAAGCAAAACCTGCTTTAAAAACATTGGCGTACATATGGTTACTTCTGGTCTATTTTGATTCTTATAATAAAAATATTTTTTAAAAAAAGGAGAAGAAGAAGAAGAACCTTAATCAATGGCCAAATATCCTATCATCGTAGTAAGAGAGTAAAAAGAAAGAGATATCATCAGGTGACCCCAAATGAAAACAAAATTGTTCAGTGCTATAAATCATCAGAGTGAAATTAGGTAATTACTGTTACTCTTCTGTAGCTTCGATTAATCAAAATAAGCACACGCTGACACCAAGACGTCTTGCAGTGAGAAACCATTCACTCTCCAACTGCAATTAGTGTAATAGTGCTGAATAGGCAGGCTAGAAAAAAAAATCATAGGCCAATTAACTTATTCTAATTTTTCTACTTCTAGCTAGTCTTTTTGCAGACTGTTGGTCTTCATGAATTGATAAAGCAGCATGCTAATTAGTTTTTGCTGAACCTGAAGTTTTGAACTGAAGGAAGCTTCAGCAAACATGCAGTGAGGGCCTGCCCACGTAGGAAACTTGCCAAAGTGAGTGAGGACTTTCTCAAGGGACCGCCACTCAGAGTGCACTTACTGCTCGTCAGTTTGTGAGTTCTCTGTGTGTGTCTCATCATCCCAAAGAGATTATAAACTCAGGGGCGAGAGACACATTGCCCATCTCTATATCCTGCATGGTTATGATATTCATTTGTAAAGAGAATTCATGAAAAGCAGTAAACCTATAAATGAAAGAAATGTTGCAGAACATTTAAGCATACTAACTATGCAAATATCCTAAAAGAAGAAGGAAGGTGCAGATTTTCTGAAAATCAAGGGACCTCCTGGTACCAGAGCACTTATCTTTGGTCCAAGCAAGGGTGGCTATGAGGGCAGAAGTGTAACTCCCAGGTTAAGAAGAGTAAAAAGTTCTGCAGGTTCTCCAAGAACACACCCAGTCCTGACCTGACTCTCAGCCTCTTGGTAGCACAAAAGCCATTTGTCTCAGTCTGCTTGGGCTGTTATAACAAAATATGTAGGCTGGGCGGCTTAAGCAACAAATGTTTCTGTCTCACAGTTCTGGGAGCTACAAGTCCAAGATCCAGGTGAGGATTGATTTATTTCCCAATGAGGGCTCTCTTCCTGGCTTGTAGACAACTGCCTTCTCGCTATGTCCCCACAATGGGGTGGAGAGAAGTGGGGGAAGCCTGTGAGCAGCTCTGTCTCTCTTCCTTTTATTATAAGGACACTAATCCCCATCACAGAGCCCCACCTTCATGACTTAATCTAAACCTAATTACCTCCCAAGGGCCTCTCTCCAAATACCATCACATTGGGGGCTGGGGTTTCAACATCTGACTTTGGAGGGAGGCAAACATTCAGTCTAACTATTGTCACAGGTGTTCACCACAACCTGCAAGACCAATTTCACCAACAAGATAAGATTTGTTCTATGATCAACTTAGCTGATATGTACCAATTTCTTAAGGCCAGGGATGTCTTTTTATTGAAATACATTACTTGTTTATTTTAATGAATTTTGTTTAAATTTTTATAACTATTTTAAATTGTTATAAGTAAGAAAGCCCATTGCCTTTGCATATTTTCCTGTTATAAAACCAGTAGAAAGGGATAATTTTATTTCTGGTAGCAATGCTAATTTTAAATTTTTAGTTAGGCAGGGGAAGGGTGCAGGGAATAAATTGTTACTTCTATTATTTGGGGGCAAGCTCATACAGTTCCCAAGAGAAAGAAAAGCCTATAAGATAATGAGAAATTGACAAATTAGCAATTCAAATCAAATGAAAACTTGGTGTGATTTGATTCATTTTGGAGACTGTCTTGGTGTTCCCGTTTTGATCTGATTCAAAGCTTTTAGCTTCAGTTCCAACTTTAACAGGTTCATTTGTGATTTTTTTTTTTTTTTGGCAAAACCATAGCAGAATTATTATCTGGGTTCATTTCAAGGTATACAAACTGTTTTCAATTTTTTCTAGCTTGCACGATTCAGAGGTTTAGTTCTGATCCCTGCTACATACACATGTAGCTACATGTAGACACACCCATATATAAATCTCAAACCCAGTAAGATTTAATTTGGTTTGGGGTGGGGAACCAAAAAAGAACTCAGTGAGCCTGCTTTCTGTTCCCAAGGGAGGGAAGAGGAGAATGTGTGGGTAGCCCTACCGCCAACCTGGGCACCTCAGCAAGAGAGCAACACTATGCCTCTGCACCAAGGACAGAATTCCCCAACCCACAATGTGGCAGGTGGAGCGGAAGGCCTGACCCACCCCTTGCCCTGATGAAGATGTGACTTTACGAGCACAAAACGTGAACACAGAAGGGGTCACTTGGATGGCTCGCTCCTGCCAGGCAGGCATTATATATGGCACTTGACAGCAACCAGCCTATCCCTAAGTGTCTGAAGTCACTGCAGGAGAGCAGACATCCTCATCAAGGCATCTCACCTAGCAACTAGGGTGCATTGGACCATCACTAGGCTGAACTGGGGGGAAATAAGGGATGCCCTCTGTTCCTATCACTCTTGTCCTCTATTACTCTGCTCTCCTCCCAACAAGGGGGCACCCGCTTCCTATCTCAGGCCTATATGTTCTCAACCTGTGGTCCCAACACTTGATAAAAAACCAGCCCCTGGTCCTTCTTTGGAAATAAAATGTAAATCAGTTACTTGGAATGAGACAATTTCAAACTACTCCCTTCCCTAGGCCCTACTGAAAAATCCCCTGGGATAAATGGACATTGCCGGGGCACCTGGCTGACTTAGTCGGTGGAGCATGTGACTCTTGATCTCAGGGTCATGAGTTTGAGCCCCATGTTGGGTGCAGAGATTACTTGAAAAAAAAAATCTTGAAAAAAAAATGGACATTGCATGTAAATATGGTTAATGAATTACTTTTCAGAGGGAGATTTACATTTTAATAGGTATGAAAAACTTGAAAGGATAAATGATTGTTGGACAAGTTTCAGGAATCAACCAACCAAAAAAGGGAAGACCTGAGGAGGTACTGAATTTTCCTGGTGCTCCTGAAATGGATTCCTCTGTGAGTATCTTCCTAAGCTTCCCAGGCAAAAAGAGCCAGCCCCAGATACTCACTTTCAAAACCATCTCAATCACTGTTTCCAAAGGCAGGAAGCATCCATGCCCCTTCAGACCTTGTTCTAATCTCCCCATCCTTACCCTACTCCTAGTACGATGTCCCCTTTCTCTGCACACCCCCAGTCAGTATCCATTAACCAACTCAGTAAAGTTCTGTTGTGTTCTCCACACTCCTCTCCCTAGATGCAAGCAGAATCCTGAAGGTATTGACGTGTCTTCAAGTCCAAGTCAAATCAGTCCCATTGGAAGAAACATTCAGGCTCTCCAATTCTCTTCCGATATACTAATAGTTAATGTGCCACCCTGAAAAATAAGAAGAAATGTGAAAGGAAGTTAGATTGACAATGGATGCATGTAATAGCCACTAAGTAATGGTCAGTAAGCTTGTGTTTGGGGTCTTTTCTGGTCTAGGAAGAGACAAATATCCAAAAGATGATTTGCTTTTGTGTATCTATTTCCACATTCTGATTTAAATGTGGAACGATCTCTAGATCTTAATTTCATTTCCTTAATATGTATTGTGCTCATAGAATTTTCCAAATTACAAAGAATTATAACTGCAGCCCTTCTGACCGATGGCTTTCTTTAAAACTTATGACTCAGTTTACATCACAGATCCTTTCCCTCCAGGGATTATGCAAGGAGGCCTGCTGGCCTGCTAGTCCTGTGTTACTTTAAGTACACACACACACACACACACACACACACACACACACACACAAAGGAGCAAAAATAGCTAGAAATTGATTGTGTTGATATTCTGAATAAAGGCAGTAGTTCCAATTTTGTGTCTAATTAGCCACAGCTCTTCAAGAATTGGTACAAATGTCATGGGGTTTATAATGTTGGCATTTTATCTTCACAAAAATGCCATTTGATAGCATAAAACCAGAAAAAAAACCAATGGTCACAACAGACAGCTTGTAGATTAGACAAAGGTCACAGTGTTTTAATGAACAGTGCTATTAATTAATGAGAAAACAATTAGAACATGTGCTGTTAGGCATTGCGAATTTGTACCAAAAAAAAAAAAAAAATCAGTCAGTACCCAAAACCACTTTGAGTAACTCAAAAATAAAGTAGCTGCAAGAGCACAATTTAAATCTTGAATTGTACAGCAAAGTCATCTATATTAATGAAATAGCATCACAGTTCTCTGGTGGGAAATATAAAGATTCTTCCTCAATATCTAGAAAAGAAAATTAGTGCCAGATTAGTGTTCTCAATAAATATTCTAGATAGAACCTCACGCTACCACTCACTCCACCACTGCCTGTTGGGTTTCTTCATTTCTATATGCATTTTCTTAGTCTTTAAGAAGAATCAGAAAGGTGTTCTGTGTTTTACCAAAATTCTGTGAATACAAATGAAGAAACACTGTAACTTCTTCAAGACAGTTGGTAAAAAATCAACATTGCCTTTTGTTCTATGGAGAGCTGTCAAAGCCAAGCTTTTAGAAGCTTTACTAAAGAAGGACAGAACCATTGTTAATGACACCAGCCTCACATTACAGCTTTCCTCCAAGTAGGTCAAGTACTCCAATAATTATTCACTAATCTCTTCAGCAACCATTTGAGTAAATAATGGACATTTTATTTCAATTAAAAACAAGCAGAGAAAAATGAACTGATTTATCCTGAGGTACAGAAACAAAGGCACCGGAACCTGTCACATGGCCGGTTCAACTAAGATCGGAAGACCCATCCCAAATCTAAATCATTTCAACTGAGCATAGCAGATGTTTGTATTTTTAAGTCATTTGAAAATGAAATAAGGAGACTCCATCCAAAGGGTCATTTAGAGAGTACCATTAAACCAAAACACAGTATCTAGTATCTCAATTTGAAGTGGAACACATTTCCTCTTCTGAATCTACCCATTGGCTAGATGATGGGCGATGGCTTTTTCTTATTGAAATTTTTTTTTAAAATAATTGTTGATTCACATTGAGTTGTAAAAATAATACAGAGGTATCCTACATACACTTTACCTGGTTTCCCCAAATGATAAAATTTTGGAAAACTATAATATCACAGGCAGGATAATAATATTTATATAATCCGCAGATCTTATTCAGATTTTCCCAGTTTTCCTTGGAGTATTTGTATGTGGGTATGCATGTATTTGTATGTGGATGTGTATGTATTTGTGTGTATACATTTGTATGTGAGTATGCGTATATTTGTATGTGGATATTCATGTGTTTGAATGTGGTTATACATGTATTTGTGTGTGGGTATGCATGTATTTGTATGTGGGTTTTATAATTATATCACATATAGAGGGTCATGTCAAGACAACAGTCAAGACATCAAACAGCTCCATCACCACAAGGACCTGTCAAGTTGTCTTTGAATAACAATACTCACATCCTCCTTTCCACCTCTGTCCCCATCCCTGACTTCTTGCAACCAGTAATCTGCTCTGCATTCCTAAAATTTTTTCATTTCAAAAATGTTATGTACTCGGTGTAATTCCCTAGACTCATCCAAGTTGCTGTGTGTATCAGTAGTTCATTTATCTTTACCGTTGAGTAGTAGTCCATGGTGTGGATATACCACAGCTTGTTTAACCATTCACACAGTGAGGACATCTGGACTGTTTTCAGGTTTGGGTCATTATGAATAAATCCACTGTGAATATTGAGGTACCAGTTTTTGTATAAATCTAAGTTTTTATTCTGTGGCATGAATGCCCAAGAGTATAATTGTTGAGACTTATAGTAACTACACCTTTAGTTTTATAAGAAACTATCAAACTGTTTTCTTCTAGAAAAAATTTGTGCTGTACCAATAATGCGTGAGTGATCCAGTTTCCCTGCATTCTCCCCAACATTTTGGGTGGACACAATTATTTATTTTTGCCATTCTAATAGGTGTATAGTGTTATCTCATGTGGTTTTAATTTGCATTTCTCATATGGCCAATAATGTTGAATATCTTTTCACATGCTTATTTGCCATCCCTGTATCCTCTCTAGTGAAATATCTATTTATTTCTCATGCCCATTTTCTAATTTAATTGTTTGGGTTTTTTTGTTGTTAAGTTTTGAGAGTTTTTATATATTCTAGATACTAGATCTTTGTCAGATATGTGTTTTGCAAATATTTTCTCCCACTCTATAGTTTGTCTTTTCATCCTCTTTTTTGATGAAGTCCAGTTTATCAATTTTTTCCTTTTATTTCTTGTGCTTTTGATGTCAAGTCCAAAAACTCTTTGCTTAACACAAATTCCAAAATTTTTTTCCTGTATGTTCTACTAAAAGTTTTATAGCTTCAACATTTAGGTCTATGGCCTATTCTGAATTGATTCTTATATAAGGTGTGAGATACACATTGAGGTTCATTTTTTTTTGCATATCAATGTCCAATTGCCCCAGCAATCGTTTCTTGAAAAACCTATTTCTTCCTCCACTGAATTGCTTTTGTACCTTTATTTTTTAAAAATCCATATTTTTGTAGCTTTATCCAAATCCGTATTTGTCTGGGTATATTTCTAAATTCTCAATTCTGCTCACTTTTTCTATATGTGTCTGACCCTTCACCAACACCACACAGTCTTGATTACTAAAACTATATGGTAGACCTTAATATCATTAACTCCTCCCACTTTATTCTCCTTTTTCAGGATATTTTTAAGTTATTCTAGGGCCTGTGACCTTCCATATAAATTTTAGAATAAGTTTGTTTATGTCTACAAAAAAAAATAGTTTGCAGAGGGGCGCCTGGGTGACTAAGTTGGTTAAGTGTCCAACTCTTGGTTTCGACTCAGGTCTTGATCTCAGGGTCCTGAGACAGAGCCCGACGTGGGGCTCTGCACTCAGCAGAAAATTTGCTTCAGATTCTCTCTCCTTGTCCCTCCCCTTCTGTGTCTCCCTGCACTTGCATGCATACACACACACTCTCTCTCTCTTCTTTCTCTAAAATCAAGCAAGCAAGCAATCAAGCAAGCTTGCTGAGATTTTGATAAAAATTTCGTTAACCTAAGGATCAACTTATGCAAAGTTGACATCTTTATTATGTTGAGCCTTCCAATTCATGAACATGGTATGTCTATTTATTTAGGTCTTTTCTGGTTTCTGTCATCAAAATTTTATAATTTCCAGCATTCATATCCTTTACATGTTCTGTTAAGTACATAGCTAAACATTTTATTTTCTTTGGAATGGTTATAAATAATATTGTGCGTCTAATTTTGGTTTCAACATCCTCATTGTTAGTATACAGAAATGTGATTGATTTTTGTATGTTGATCTTTAATCCTGCAACCTTACTGAACTCACTTATTAGTTCTAAGCATTTTTTTTTTGAAGATGCCTTGCAATTTTCTCTGGAGACAATCATGTCATCTGCAAATAGAGACTGTTTTATGTCTACCTTTCCAGTGTGTATGCCTTTTATATCTTTTTTTTTTACTTAACTTTACTGCAGTGACTGTATTTTTTAACTATGTTGAATAAGAGAGATGAAACTAACATCTTACTTTGTTCTTGATTTTAGGGAAAATCATTCTGTCTTCCACTATTTAAGTATGACATTAGCTGTAGGTTTTTTGTAGATGCTCTTTATCATATTGAGATAATAAATCTCTATTCCTAACTTGCTGAGAATTTTTACCATGAATGGGAAAATGGGATATTCACATGCAGAAGAATGAAATTGGACCCTTTTCTCATATCATACTTAAAAATCAACACAAAAATTAATGAAAGATTAAATGTAAGGCCTGAAACTATAAAACCGCTAGAAGAAAATGTAGAAAAAGAGCTTCTTGACATTGGTCTGTGCAATGACTTTGGAAACTACCCTCAAACTGTAAACAACAAAAGCAAAAATAGACAGGTAGGATTGCACCGAACTAAAAAGCTTTTGTATAGCAAAGGAAACCATCAACAGAGTGAAGAGACAGCATCCAGAATGGGAGGAAACATTTGCACACCAAACATCTGATAAGGAGTTAATATCCAAATATATAAGGAACTTCCATAACTGAATAGCAAAAATTTTTTTTAATCTAAAAAAATTTTTAAAATAGCCTGATCTAAAAAATGGGGAAAGGACCTGAATAGATATTTCTCAAAAGAAAACATAAAAATGGCCAACAGGTATCTGAAAAGGCATTCAACGTCACTGATCGTCTGGGAAATGCTGATGATTAAAACCACAATGAGCTATTACTTAACATCTGTAAGAATGGCTATTATCAAATAGACAAATGAAAACAAGTATTGGCAAAGATGTGGAGAAAAGGGAGCCCTATATCTTGTTGGTGGGAATGTAAATTGGTGCAGCCACTATGGAAAACAGTATGGAGGTTCCTCCAAAAATTAAAAATATCCATATCCAGCAATCCCCCCTCTGGGCATATATTTAGAGGAAATGAAGTCAGGATCTTGAAGAGATAACTGCACTCCCATGTTCATTGCAGCATTATTCACAATAGCCACAATATGGAAACAATCTAAGTGACCCTCAGTGGACGGATGGATAAAGAAAATATGGAGTATACATATACGATGGAATATTATTCAGTCCTTAAAAAAAAGAAACCCTACCACCTGCAAAAACATGGATGAACTTGGAGGATATCATGCTGAGTAACATAAATCAGACACAGAAAGACAAATACTGCATCATCTCACTTATATGTGGAATCTAAGAAAGTCAGACTCATAAAAGCAGAGAGTAGAATGGTGATTGCCAGGCCCTGGAAGGATGGGGGAAGGGGAGTTGTTGGTCAAAGGATACGAAGTTTTAGTCATCCAAGATGAATAAGTTCTGGAGATTTAATACACGGCATTAGATCTATTCCCCCACCTGTCAGATTCAGGATGCTCTCCTTTCTCTGACTCAATAGCATGTTGTTCCTTATAACTGAAATAAAGTGGATTATTTTAGGAACCAATAGACAGAATTTAGTCAAAGTGGTTTTCATACTTTTGTTCCCTATCACATCCCCCAGAGGCTTAGTTCTGGGTCTGAAAGAAATGTCCCATAGTCATCTGAGTTCTCATCTCCATTGCTACTTACCCAAGGTTTGGAAATTTTATCCCTTAGGTGCACGTGGGTGGATCAGTCAGTTAAGTGTCCAACTCTTGGTTTGGGCTGAGGTCATGAGCTCAGGGTCATGATCTCAGGGTGGAGATCAATTCCGAGGCCGGCTCTACACTCAGCAAGGAGCCTGCTTGAGATTCTCACCCCTCCCCTGCTTGCATGTGCATGTCCTCTCTCTCTCAAATAAAAAAAATAAATCTTTAAAAAATAATTTTAGCCCTTGTAGAGAACACCAAGTAATAGTCTAAATAAGGAGAGAATTCTAACCCTAGTATACTTCACCCAAGGCAGAAATTGTGACCCTGTGGTAAAATTCAATTACAGACTCCTCTTGTTTTATTTGGAAATGAAGGATATTTCCCCCTAATGCAAAAAAAAAAAAAAAAAAAAAAAGCAGCAAGCAATATTCCTGAACAAGGGGCCCTGAGTAAAGAATTTGTAGGTGTAGTCTGTCCTGCCTCAGTGCCACACAAAATGGTACAGTGGCGGCTGCCTTACCTCAGAATAATGGCGGTGCATCTCTTGGTGTCATTGGTTCCTATGGAAACAAAAAACCATTGTCTGATGTGCCTAGTTGCCCAAGCTCTTGGGTATCCCTTAGAATAAGACTTCTCCCCAGTGGCGTGCCGAGCTTCTTGGCACAAGTAGAAGTTAGAGGCTGGGATAAATAAGTGAATCTGCCGTGAAAACTAGATTGGACACAGGCAAACTACACGGGCATCTTAGGCCATGTTTTCTCTGTGTGGAAAGGTGTGCTGGATTGAGTACAGGTGCTCTGGCACTTTGGCCTCAGTTTCCTCATCAATGAAGTGGAAATTTAAAAAAATACTTACCTCGTAGTGTCATGGTAAGGATTAAACGAGTCGACACTTTTAAAACACAAATTTCAAGTTTTATAAGTAAGCAGCGATGATGCTGGAGATTCATTTTTCATCATGAGAAATATCCGTGGGTTACTTAGGACAAAATAACAGGATAGAATGATCTATCTCTCCTGGGCTGGGCAAAGTGCAACATATTATCACATGTGCTAACTGAAGAGAGACATTTGCCTGAAACTTGCAGCAAGAATGCCATTTTTCTAAATTTGATAACAGTTTTTATCTTGGGATGTGGGGTGGGAGATTAGGATCTTTACTTTCTATGCTCTATATTTCTGTGATGTTTGAATGTTTTAATAAACACCATGTATCCCCTTTATAATTAGTTATAATAAAAATCAATTGTAAATGCTAAGTCTACCCTAGCTTGAAGACAAGAAAGGGAATCATTTTTTAAAGGAAAATAAATTTTTATAAACTCAATACCTCTCCCTCTAAAGGGACGACAAGGTGACTCTGACGTGCTTGATCCAGAGATGCTTTATTCTTATGAGTTCCATTTGGTTTCTCATTCGAGGACCCGTTACTTAACGAGCCACATTAGTTGGTCTCTGCCCAGGGTTCACTCTCAGCCACTCCTAAATAATCTCGGCCATTTTCCTGGAGCAGATGTTATATTCTGAGCGTCTCTCACCAAAAGACAACAAAAGCATCAACAAACTTCAGATCTGGAGAACTCAGGGTCTCATTTCAGGCAAAGAATATATGTGTCACACACACATACAATAATGCTTTTGAAACTTGCTGCCTCATAAGATTTTGACACCATAACAGAAGAACTCAGTATCCTTCCACAAGTTTACTTCTTTTTCTCTAAGAACGACTCTTAAGGACTTAAGGATTATATCATTTCTTGCAGCAGAATGAAAGTCTGTTTTTTGTAAAGGTGTAAAGCTGTGTTTTCAGGGTCTCCCGCTTTCCAAATATTTCACGTGTTTTACCGGGTGGCTGACGTCAGTTCCACTGTACATTCCACACAAGGCAGAGCTGTAAGTCAGCATGCACATTTAGTATTACAACTGACTCCTAAACTCGTTCAGTGTTAGGAAGAGCCTTCCATGATGGTAAATGCAGACAACGTGAGGGTCACGCGTGCTCCAGGGTTAGTTTGCCTTGAAAGGGGGGCTGTTAACTCAGGGCACTCACAGCTATATTTTAGATGAAGTGCCTGAATGTCCAGAAATGCCCAGGAGCTTCTCGCTGTGGTTTGCTCCGTAAACCTCTCTCTAACGCGTCTTATTTCCTATTTTAGGAGTTCGTGATGATTGTCGTCTTTGGTTTGGAGTTCATCATTCGAATCTGGTCTGCAGGTTGCTGTTGTCGGTATAGAGGATGGCAAGGAAGACTGAGATTTGCCCGAAAACCCTTCTGTGTTATAGGTGAATATCAAAGTCCTGCATAATGAATTTATGGCACTACGTGTTTTTTTCTTCTGTCATCTCTTTTGCAATATTTAATCAATATTAAAAGATAACATTCCTAGAATATTTACTATGGGCTAGGCACTTCTAGGCTAGGCACTTTTGTTTTGAAAGTGTCGACTCATTTAATCCCCACCATAATACTATGAGATAAGTATTTTTTTTAATCCCCACTTTACAAATGAGGAAACTGCGGCAAAGAGTGGTAAAGTAAGTTTCTGATAGTCATACATGTAGAAAGTGGTGGAGCTGGGAGCTTTAGCTAGACGGTCTTGTTCTAAAATACCCACTTGTATCAAATTAAGTTATACAAAATGTATGGTTCCGCAGTGTCTTGAATTAGGAAAGCATTGGGGCGCCTGGGTGACTCAGTGGGTTAAAGCCTCTGCCTTGGCTCAGGTAATGATCTCAGGGTCCTGGGATCGAGCCCCGCATCGGGCTCTCTGCTCAGCAAGGAGCCGGCTTCTCCCCACCCCTCCAACCCCACCCACCCCCACCCCCCGCCTGCCTCTCTGCCTACTTGTGATCTCTCTCTCTGGGTCAAATAAATTAAAAAAAAATCTTAAAAAAAAAAAAAGAATTAGTAAAGCATTGATTTCAATAAGTACAAAAGCCCTTTTTGGCTCGACAATATGAGCAATACTCCTTATTTTAAGATCTCAGTCAGCTGGAGTATACAGCCATGTATTAGCCCTGATAAAGTGTATCAGTCATCATGCCTCAAGAATGATTACAAATGTGGCTCACTTTATGCCTGGGTACCTGTAGGCAGCTCCCAAAAGAACACCACTACTCAGCGGCTAGCTCTTGCAGCTTCGGAGGGATTCCATCAACTGGGGACCAGCCTGAAGTCATCCTTTGTTCATGACGATGCCATACAGCGTTGTGGACTTAAGACCCGGCATCTCCCAGTAATATATTTAAACATCTACCATAAAATTGAAAACCGACTCATGACATCTCAATTTTCAAAATCGATTATTTTTTTAAGTCAATTGCCTACCTCGTAGCCCTTTATCCCTAAGTGGTTCAGTGTGGATTTCCTAAGAATAGGGCTGTTCTTTTACATGACCTTCCACAAGTTGAACATTCATACGATACTTCCTTTAATCTGCTCATTGTATTCCCGTTCTATCAGCTGACCTACTAATGTCCCTCACAGCACGCCTGCCTCTTCAGGGCGGGTCCCATCGCGGACGACATGCTGCGCCGAGCTCTCCTGTCCCTCTAGTGTCCTCTCATCTAGAACAGCTCCTCAGCCTTTCTTTGTCTCGAGGACATTAACATTTTTGAAGAATATAGCCTTCATATCAAAAAATAGAATGTTCTTCCTTTGGGGGGAACAAAAGAAAACCCTAGACATAAAAGCTGTTGGTGGTGGTGTTGTTTTTGTGTCAAAGTTACATTTGGTTTTCTCGCTCTTTTTTTCTTCTCATTTCTTTGATAGCCATTCGAATCCAAATGCTAGAAGTTCTTGGTGAGGCTTACTTACCTCAGCTACTTCCCATCTGAGGAAGTATGTTTTTCTGTAGGAGCTTGTCTAGACTATCTTCATCAACAGCCTGTTTTCCATCTCATTTGCCGCATCAGGAACTGCCGATTAATCTTCTTCGTTTCCTCCTTTCCCCCTGTTTCCTGCACTAACCACAGAGTAGGGTGGACTTAAGAAGGACTTGGAGAAAGTGTCTGCTCATCTCTGGGCACCACTGAGAAGAATCCTTCCTTCTGGCCCTGCTGTGTATCCCTAGTGCTGTCCTAGGGATGGGAGAAAAGGTGGGCCCCCCCACACACACACTCTCTGCCACTGAGTTAAAAAGGGTCACCATTCATTCAACCAAACCTCATGGAGATGTGGCCGTGTGTGAAGCATTGGAGATACAGTGATGAATCTAGGAAAATTCCAAGTTAAACCTACCTTGAAATACTAACGCAGTCTGTTTGTCCTGCTGCCTGTCTGCAGTCCTTTTCGGAAGCCATTACGCTGGGAGAAGAGAAGGTCGTGACTCCCAGCCTTGCAGTTTCACGCAGTTCCAAGGCATATCAGTGAAGGCATTTGATTTTTCTCTCTGGAGACCATTTTCTCTTTTTGAAATCTCTGCTCCAGAGACATCTGGAAGGACTTTAACTTCATGTGAAACTGTTGCACAGGTACTTTCTGTCCTATAAGGGCCCCAAATAAAACAATTCACAAGGCAGATGGTTGGCCAAGGTTCACTCCGCTTCTACAGGATGAGGTTCGGTTCATAGATGACTGCAGGAATGTTTCATCCGAGATTTTATTTTTTTTTAAGGATTTTATTTCTTTATTTGACAGAGAAAGAGAGATAGCAAGAGAGGGAATGCAAGCAGGGGGAGTGGGAGAGGGAGAAGCAGGCTTCCCCCTGAGCAGGAGCCCGATTCGGGCCTTGATCCCAGGACCCTGAGATGATGACCTTAATGACTGAGCCACCCAAGCGCCCCTCCATTGGAAATTTTAAAACCAATTAAAAATTGGCTTTGTTCCAACTCCAGTGGCAATGCCAACATATTTCTGGCCTCTAAGCTAAAAAGCAAGTTCTCTCCCAGATGCCTCCTGCCTTTTGATAGCCGTTTTCCGCTCTGGATACATCCAGCACATCTTTGTCCCTTAATTGTTCTCTTCCTGCCTCAGATCCTTGTGGTCTTGGTAGAATATGTGGTTCTAAAAATGATGGTAGGATATCTGTAATCTTTGTCACCTCTGGACCTATCTTGGTCCAGCTGAATTGATTATCCTACTGGAGCATGTTCAAATGGGGCTCTTCAGTATGAAGTCAGTAAAATTTAAGCCATGCAGACGAACCAAATGTCATCTGCCTGAAGGCGGCAGGCTGTAGCAGGTGACAGTGGAAACCCATTCTAGGCCTGTTTAATAGGCCCATAAAAATGATTGATACCAGTGGTAAAATGATAGAGTGCAATGTAAAGTAAACCCTGTAATTCCCTTGTTCAACCTAATTTATTGTGGCAAAATGAAAAAAAAAAAAAAAAGGAAATAGCATGTCTCTCATCTCTCTGTGAAAACTGTTCGGAGTTTGCAAACGGAGCTGATCTCTCAAGGCTCCATGCATTTGTAAGATCTGATTACTCTCAATATGCCAAATACACACCCAAGTGTTTTCAGCAATTTTGAGTGTTCAGGAAAAGGACGGAGAAAAGACAGTGGTGGCCTGGCTGTTCTTCAGTGATGGAAATGCTTTCTGAGGGCACATCGGTGTTGTTCTCTGTAGCTGGAAACAGACCAAAGCCACTGCCCTGGTCAGTTAGCGAGCCTCATTCAGAATTGAGTCCGACCATGCTGATAGTTTGTGGACACAAGCAGCTAGACGACCCACGGGCTGAGTCCCCAAGATTGGATCTCCCCCCTCCTGACCTGCCTACCCCGCTCTCTAGCCCTGCATCTGAACCAGAACAAGGAGCATTTTAAATTATAAAATCATCATATACATCATATACTTGTGTTTCGACAGCATATTTTAAACAACTTTAAGGGGGAAAAAATTTATTCAGATTTTTTTTTTAATTTGGTGCTTTCTTTTATTACTATATTGATTTATCTCTGCTTGGTTTTGGGAATTTGCTTTGAAAACTGGTAAAATTTTATCTTGAATTACAAAATTCTTCTTTATACCTGTGCGTTCAATTTACATCTCTCCTTGAAGATTTTTTTTTTTT
>CM053608.1:72637980-72703884 GCA_028646535.1 Procyon lotor | reverse complement strand
AGAGAGAGGGGAAAGCAGGCTCCCTGCTGAGCAAAGAGCCCAATGCGGGGCTGGATCCCAGGACCCTGAGATCATGACCTGAGCCGAAGGCAGAGGCTTTAACCCACTGAGCCACCCAGGCACCCCAATAAATACAATCTTTAAATAAATAAAAGAATAAAAGATGTTTTTAAATAAGTAAATAAATAAAAATAAAACATGATGTTTTGTGGTTACATAGTTATCCATGGTAATACTACTACTAATAGTAAATATTATAAATATTAAAATATTATAAATATAAAATTTATCATGTGTTAGCACTGTATTAAGATTTTTCAAATGCACTGACTTATTTTGTTCTCACAACTCTGTGAAATAGGCAATTTTATGATTCTCATTTTGCAGACAAATGGAGGCAGAGGGTTGAGTAACTTCACCTGGGTAACCCAGCTGATAAGAGGCAGAGCCAGGACTGGGTCTCAGGCAGATGAGCTGCATAGGGCTTGCTCTGAATAGATAGACCATATTATTTTTGATAAATTCACTTTTATTAGAAATTTGGATTATATCTAGTTTTTACATAATTAGTGGTAATATAATAAGGATTCTTGTGCAAACCTATGTTGTCAACCACAATTTTTTCATTAGATTACATTCTTAGGGGGTGCCTGGGTGGCTCAGTCGTTAAGCGCCTGCCTTCGGCTCGGGTCATGATCCCAGAGTCCTGGGATCGAGCCCCGCATCGGGCTCCTTGCTCGGCTGGAAGCCTGCTTCTCCCGCTACCATTCCCTCTGCTTGTGTTCCCTCTCTCGCTGTGTTTCTCTCTGTCCAATAAATAAAATCTTTAAAAAAAATAAAAAAATAAAAAAAAAAAAGATTACATTCTTAGAAGTAAAATTACTGGAAAATAACAGGTTTTGAATAGTTAATGCTTTGGGCAAATAATGCCAAAATTCTCCCCTCAAAGAGTTATACCATTTGATTCTAAGACAAAATGCCTATGAAAATGTTTTTCCTCTTTCTCGTTGCCAGTATTGACTATTCATTTTATAAACTTTGTCAGTTTGATAGATTAAACTGGAGCCTGCTACCATTTTAAATTTCAAAGCGAGAAATTATAAAGAATTTCTTTCCATATATGTATTGGCCATTTTTACTTCTTCCCAAGGTAAATTTGTATTTGTACCTTCTGTCCAATTTCCTACCAGGATATTTTCTTATTCATTTATTTTTATATTTTAAAGAATATCTTTTTCAGGTTTGTTTTTTTGCATTTCAATCTATGTGGGGCTTTTTTTAACATATGGAATTTTTAGCATTCATATATTCATGCCTCAGCTTCTCCACTGTAAAATATGGGCTATTTAACTGTATTATTTCTAAAGCTTTTGAAATAATAAGATGTTATTCTAATAACATCTTATTATATTCTAATAACATCTAATAATAAAAAGATGTTATTCTATTTCTTTGCTTACTATAAGCACATAACCCATCAAATAATCATCCGTCAAATAAGTCATCAAATAATCATCCATCAAATAACCCATCAAATAAATCATCCATCAAATAAAATCAAATAAGTGTTGAACACTTACACTATGGTAGGTCCCAAGCTAGGTGCTGAGGTATACAAGGACAAATAAGTGTTTTTGCATCCTTTCAGTTTCTTATAGTTCCTGGAAAAGACTAGCATGTAAACAGGCCACTGCTATGGTAGGGTAGGAGGAGTTCGTGGTAGCACATGTCAGAGCTCTGGGCACTAGTAGTATGAAAGCAGCCTTCAAAGAGGGGCGTCTCCAGGCAGAGCAGGAGCATTTTCTAAAGCACTCTGAATGTCAGGCATCAGTAGTTGATCTTTGTTCTAGATATTGAAAAAATTGTTTTGATCAGAGAAGGAATATACTCACTTTAACACTTTAATCTTGCATTAGTCTACAAAACAGTTTAGGGGCGCTTGGGTGGCCCAGTCAGTTGGGTGTCCAATTCTTGGTCTTGGCTTGGGTCTTCATCTCAGAGTCATGGCATTGAGCCCCATGTGGGGCTGCACACTCAGGAGGGAGTCTTCTTGGGATTCTCTCTCTCATCTCCCTCTACCTCTCCCACTCGTGCTCTCTTTTCCTCTCTCTCTAAAATAAATAAATAAATAAATAAATAAATAAATAAATAAATCTTTAAAAAAAGAAAAAAGACTACAAATTAGTTTTGAGAAAGGAAAGACAGAGTTAAGACCAGGTCAGAGATGGCAGCGATGGCCAGGAGAGAGGTAGCATAGGCCTGAACTAGAGAGGAGACAGGATAAATGGAAAAAAGGAAGGTAGAGGTGAGACTTATTCTGGAGGTAGAATCAACAGAGCTAAACAACTCAGTGGATATGACATGAAGGGGACAGTAAAGCAGAAGATAAGAATCTATAAATTTAATATGCCATGTATAGCAGAACTTGGAGTTCTTTTCAATTGATAAATTTATTCTGAAGCTTACCTAGGAAAATAAGTAGGTTTAGAATAATTGGTAAGTTTTCTTAAAAAAGGAATAATATTTAAGGGATCTTACACTAATGTCTAGTGTCACACTGATATAGGAACAAGCAATGAAAGAGGGTAGAACCCAGAAATAGACCTCTCCATGAGCATGTGGAAACATTTGGAAAAGGACAGATTTTTATTTAGGTAATATTGGGAAAATTGACTATCATATACAATAAAAAGTAAGATGAGTTCACTTGACCACAGAGACAGACAAATTCCATAGAAGTTAAAGATTATATAAGTTAGAGTAATACTGGTTGTTATACAAATCCTCAAATTTCAATAACTTCTCAAAATAAAAAACTTTGCTTCTCACTTGTGTGATAGTTCAATGAAGGTACCCCTTGTTGGGTGTGGGGTGTGTGGTAAAGGCTCTGCTCAATGCAGCCATTCAGGAACCCAGAGTGACAAAGACCCTGCCATCTTTAGCATGTGGCTGCTAAGGACATGCCTAATACCAACACCCAGGTGGCAGAAAGGAAAAGAGAAAGGGTATTAGGCTCTGTGCATCCCCTCAGCCTGGCAGTGGCACACATTATTTCCACTCACCTTCCATTAACTAGACTTAGTCACATCACCCCACCCAGAGGCAAGCCGACCTGGAAAATGGTGTCCTTGGATGAGCTGCCTCTTCTCAGGGATAGCTGTACACCTCAGAAGAGAAGCATGCCTCTGTGGCGGACAGCTAGGTAACTTTGTTGCGAAGACTATCCTGAATGGTAAAATGAATATGTTAACTAAATGAGCATCTAACTACAACAAAATAAAATGTATGAAAATACTTTTAAACTCTTGGGCAAAATCTTTCTAGATGACTTGACTTCTTTGACTTCTAAATAACATGAAACACAGAATGAGTAAAGAAAAATAAGTGATGTTTTTGCCTATCATGTTGGCAAAGATTACAAATTTATAATATTCCATGTAATACCTGATAATGCTTAGAACAATATCTATCACACAGTATACTATTACTGTTAGCTGTTATTACTATTGTTATTTTTATTAGCATTACTTTGTATTAACAAGGAGACAGAAAAATACTGTCCTTTTTTTTTTAGTTTTTTTTAAGATTTTATTTATTTATTTGACAGAGCAAGAGAGGGAGCACAAGCAGGGGGAGTGGGAAAGGGAGAAGCAGGCTTCCTGCTGAGCAGAGAGCCCGATGTGGGGCTCGATCCCAGGACTCTGGGATCATGACCTGAGCCAAAGACAGACGCTTAACACCTGAGCCACCCAGGCATCCCTGAGAAATAATTACTTTCATACACTGTTAGTAACAATTGGTACCATCCTTTGGAGGGCACTTGGATATCAAAATTCAAAACATGCCAACATTCAACTCAGTAATCCAATCTCTAGGAATTTATCCTTAACCTACAAAAATATGTATGCTAAACTGTTCATTTCAGCATCATTTTTTTTTCTTTTTTTTTTTCAGAGATTTTATTTATTTGACAGAGAGAAACACAGCGAGAGAGGGAACACAAGCAGAGGGAAAGGCAGCAAGAGAAGCAGCGGGAGAAGCAGGCTTCCCACAGAGCAGGGAGCCTGATGCGGGGCTCGATCCCAGGTCCCTGGGATCATGACCTGGGCCGAAGGCAGACGCCTAACGACTGAGCCACCCAGGCGCCCCATTTCAGCATCATTTTAAGAGCAAAAACTCAAATAAACTGAAATTCATTAATAGTTGGCTAATTAAGTAAATTTCCTCCCTACCTTATACTATGTATATTTAGTGTTTTGATATTTTATAGCAGCTACTATTTTACAATTTTAAAACATATATTTTATTTAAGTCATCCAAAATTTAGCTTATAGTGAGGCCACGAAAGTTTGGAACAAAAAAGGTGGTGGAAGAATATTTTATTTGTTGTGTTTCTGTTTTTCCCAGAGATAACAAGATGAAATGAGTTTAAAGTGCAAGAGGGACATTTATGTTAGCTTCCAGGGTAAATTAGCATAATTTACAAAAATTTTAAAAGCCTAAAGTCTCCAGACAGTTTCCAGGAATCAAGATGTACCCCCTTTGTGGTTTACCTCCACAGAATCCATCTATCCTTGCAATTACGAGCTTGAAAGTGTTCAACCATGATTTGCTTAATCCATGTAATTTAGTTCTTCCCATTATGATTTGAAATTAAGCCAGGAATGGTAAAATGCACTTTCTAATAGATGTATTATGTCATGTAATCTTAGCAACAAAATACATCCTGTCAAGTTCAGGTGTACAGTTCATCTTGCTTTTTTTGTTTGTTTAAGTTTTTCTTTTAATTCCAGTTAACTAGTACAGTGTTGCATTAGTTTCCAGTGTATAATAGTGTGTGTGTGTGTGTGTGTGTGTGTGTGTGTACTCGTTTACACGTATATGTTTCCTGTTTCCTGAGCTTTGTGCAGTGGCACTATCGTAGCCAATGAGGTTTATCTGAGACACGATTATTGCTAAAAGAATCTGTTTCCTGGTTTGTCTCTCTCTCTCTTTCTTTTGCTCTTTGCTCATTTGTTTTGCTTCTTCAATTCCACACAGGAGTGAAAGCAAATGGTATTTGTCTTTCTCTCACTGACTTATTTCGCTTAGCATCGTACTCTCTAGCTCCACCCACACAGTTGATCTTGCTTTAACCCAGTCTTTGGGTCCATGTGAGGGTAGCCTTAGATATGAGGGATTTTCAGTATTTCAGTGATTAATCCCTTTTACACAAAGTCCCCAAGGTGATCAATTTATATTGATTTTGCTGACTAAATAATACGGGAGCAAAGTTCCGATGGAGTCTAATAATATGCTCTTGTACAGTCCCTGTGTGTCTTAAATACCATTACAGTATTTACTTCATTCAAATCTTTGCAGTCTCCTCAAATCTCAAGAATTCATCCGTAAATCATTCTAAGTGATTCAGTAAGTATGTGAACCTACTTCCTAGAACCTCATGAGCCTATGTTTCACATAACTAATGGGCTGTTAGTAATCGATAACTATCTTCACCACTTCCCAACTTGTTCACATCTGTTTCCTCTGGGAGAAATAGGTTTTGAGAGCTCAGGATAACGTGCCTTTTTTCCATGCAATTTGGAGCTCCCCCTTGTTTATTAACAGTTCTATTTCTTCCTCTAGCCCCATTTTCTCTCGATGTATCCATAAAAGTACCATCTGTTTTTAGTATCATTTTCTTTCTACATTCTGATGTCTCCTGAATGCTTCATGCGGTAACAATTTATTCCTGCTTTATTATCCACTTGCTTTCCACTTGCTTTCCATCTTCTCCCCATCCCTCCCCACCCATGTCACCTTGGATTTTCTTTATCTAAGGAACGATATACCATAACTTTTAAGGGCACAACTTTGGAGTCAAGGCATGGCCAGCTCAGCCACTTAGGATGTTGGGCCGTGGCTAGTTGATCACTGCAAGTCTTAGTTCTTTGTTTGCAAGAAGCAGATGGTCCTTATATTATCTAGCTCATAGGAGAACTAAATAATGTCATGTACTCAGGGTTTCCCAACTTGGCCTATAGGCATTTGGACTAGGTAATTCTTTTCTCTGGGAACTAGTTTGGGCGTTGCAGGATGTTTTGCAGCAACCTTTACCACTAGATGCCAGTAGTAATCCCCTCCACAATTAAGACAACCAAGTATGTCTCCAGATATAGCTAGATGTCCCCTGGGAGGCAAAATCATCCCCATTGACAACACTGATGTATGTAAAGTATTTAGCACCATGCCTGGTACGTGGTAGGGATTTAATATGTATTTGTGATAGATTGATGATCTAATGGATTAGTGAATGTTCATTTCTATTGCAAACACCTAATATAATATTTGGCATTCAATTAACCACTTAATACACGAATGGATAAACAAACAAATAGGAAGCCAATGAGCTTTGAGGGCTGTCTACCTTATACTAAAATGTGGTACGTGCACTTAAGACAAGGCTCCTCTCTTTCTTTCTTTTTTTTTTAAGATTTTATTTATTTGACAGAGAAACACAGCGAGAGAGGGAACACAAGCAGAGGGAATGGTAGTGGAGAAGCAGGCTCCCTGCTGCGCAGAGAGCCCCATGCAGGGCTCGATCCCAGGACCCTGGGATCATGACCTGAGCCGAAGGCAGACGCTTAACGACTGAGCCACTCAGGCGCCCCAAGGCTCCTCTCTTTCAAAAAACATTTTAGATGATTAATTGCACGGCTTAAGTTATGCTACCCAAGTTTTCTCCAGCCTTAGTGAGATACAGTTGACATATAACAATGTTTGTAAGTTTAAGGTGTACAACCTATCAATCTGCTACACTTATATATTGCAAACCGGTTGTTAGCTAACACCGAAATCACATCATACAATTACCATTTCTCTTTTGTGGTGAAAACATTTAAGATATACTCTCTTGGCAACTTTCAAGTCTGTAATACAGTATCTTTAATCATAATCACCATCCTGTACGTTAGATCCCCAGAACTTATTCATCTCATAACTGGAAGTTTAAAATCTTTCACCAGCATCTCCGCATTTCTCCCACCCCACAGCAACTGCTAATCATAGTTCTAGTCTCTGCTTCTATGAGTTCACCTTTTTTAGATTCCACACATAAGTCATGTACAGTATTTGTCTTTCTCTGTCTGCCTCATTTCTGTTAACATGGTACCCTTGAGGTTCTTCCATGTTGTTGCAAACATTACAATTCTTTTCTTTCTCATGGCTGAAAAATATTCCACTATTTCTAATGTTTTGAGGCACCTCCCTACTGTTTTCTGTAATGAGCATACCAATGTACATTCCCACCAACAGCGCCCAAGGGTTCCCTCTCCTTTACATCCTCACCAGCATTTGTTATCTCTTGTCTTTTTCATAATAGTTATTCTTACAGGGGTGAAGTAGTATCTCACTATGGTTTTGATTTGCATTATCTCATGATCAGTGATGTTGGGCTCCTTTTCATATATCTGTTAGCCATTTGTGTGTCTTGTTTGGAATAACATCTACTCATTTCCTCTGCCCATTTTTAATTGGATTATTTGTTATATTACTATTGAATTATATGAGTTATTTGTATATTTTGACTATTAACTCCTTCTCAGATTAGTGATTTGCAAATATTTCCTCCTGTGGTACATTGCCTTTCCATTTTGGTTTTTTTGTTTGTTTGTTTTTTTTAAGATTTTATTTATTTATTTGACAGAGAGAGAGAGATCACAAGTAGGCAGAGAGGTAGGCAGAGAGAGAAGGGGAAGCAGGCTCCCTGCTGAGCAGAGAGCCCGATGCGGGGCTCGATCCCAGGATCCTGAGATCATGACCTGAGCCAAAGGCAGAGGCTTTAACCCACTGAGCCACCTAGGCGCCCCTGCCTTTCCATTTTGTTGCTGCTTTCCTTTCCTATACAGAAGCTTTTTGGTTTGATATGGTCCCACTTGCTTATTTTTGCTTTTGTTGCCTTTGTTTTTGTGTCAAATCCAAAAAATCTTTGTCAAGATCAGTATCAAGGAGCTTACTCTCTCTATTCCTTCTGGGACTTCTATGGAATCAGGTGTTAAACTTACATCTTTAATACATCTTTAGTTGATTTTTGTGTGCGGTGTAAGATAATGGTCCAGTTTCATTCTTTTGTATGTGGCTATCCAGTTTTCCCAACACCATTTATTGACGAGATTATCCTTTCCTCATTGTATATTTCTGGCTCCATTGTCATTAATTAATTGATCATCTATGCGTGGGCTTATTTCTGGGCTCTCTATTCTGTTCCATTGATCTATGTGTCTATTTTATGCTGATACCACGCAGGTTTGATTATTATAGCTTTATAATATAGTTTGAAATCAGGGAGCATGATGCCTCCAGCTTGTTCTTTTTTTCTCAAGATTGCTTTGGCTCTTCGGTGTCTTTTGTGGTTCCATAGGAATTTTAGAATTGTTTGTTCTATTTCTGTGGAAAATGCCACTGGAATTTTGGTAGAGATTGCATTGAATCTGTAGATTGCTTTGAGTAGTGTGGACATTTTAACAGTATTCTTCCAATCCATGAGCATGAAATATCTTTCCATTTATTTGTGTCTCTTTCAGTTTCTTTCATCAGTGTCTTACAGTTGTCACCAAACAGATCTTTTACCTCCTTAGTTAAATTTATTCCTAAGCATTTTATTCTTTTTGATGCTATAGTAAAGAGAATTTTTTTTGTCTTTTTCAGAGATCATTGTTAGTGTACAGAAACACAACTTATTTTTGTATATTGATTTCGTGTGCTGCAAATTTTACTTAATTAAATTTATTAGTTCCAATAATGTTTTGGTGGAATCTTTAGAGTTTTCTGTATGTAATATGTCATCTGCAAATAGTAGTGGTTTTACTTCTTCCTTTCCAATTTGGATGCCTTTTATTTCTTTTTCTTGCCTAATTGCTCTGCTGGGACTTTATATACTATCCTGAATAAAAGTGGCAAGAGTGGGCATCTGTATCTTGTTCTTTATTTTAGAGAGAAAGCTTTTATTTTTTTTTTATCGTTGACTGATGTTAGCTATGGGATTGTCATATGTGGTAAAATAGGTGATGGGGATGAAGGAGCGCACTTGTGACAATCACAAGGTGATACATGGAAGTGTTGAATTACCATATTGTACACCTGAAACTAATATTACACTGTATGTTAACTAACTGGAATTTAAATACAAACTTTTTTTAAGTATGCGAATATAATCCTTTGAGAGAAAGACTAAGATGGGCATTTCTGCCTGCTCCTTCTGCACTGAGCCCTGGGGTGGTAGCCACAGCGGTACTCACACCCATTAATAACTGCTTCTTTGTTTGTTGTGTAGTCCAGTGGATCTTGTGGATACAATCCCCATTGGCTTTCAGAACAAGCTGTTTGGAGGGCCCGTCCCTCAAGTGGGAGTCTTAAAGTTAGGGGGCTAAATGTGGGGTCTAAACCCTTAGCCCCTCAGGGAGAAGCTGGGGTGTGGGAGTTACCTCCCATTTGTATGGCACTGAGAGTGAGAGTTAAGGCAAGATTATGTCCCAGCCTTTCCTACCCATTTCAGTTATCTGCCAGATGCTTAGGAGTCCCTCAGCTAGTTTCTGGATTTCCTTCACAGGGAGTTACTCCACGCGCAAGAGTTTATTCAGCACATCGTTGGGAGGAAGGGAGTTCGGGAGCCTCCTATGTCACCGTCTTTGAAGACTGCCCCTAGCTAATTTTATAAAAAGGAAATCCTAGTGAGATTTATACACTTTAATGGATGATAGCTATGAGTTATTATGTTGCAGGAGAATTCAAGGTGGAATATGGAAGTGATCCTTTGATTAAGAGTGTTTCAGATTCTTAGTCTAGCTATTAAAACACTGATATAGTAAGAAAACAAGCTTAAACTACATTGAGTGTGAGTGTTTAATCCAAATCCATTCTGTAAGTATTTATTGAGTGCTTACTATGTTTCAGGCACTGTTCTAGGTATTTGGGATACAACTATCCAAACTTGCAGATCCTCCATTCTATAATGGACTACAAAAATAATAAATACATATATAAAAATAAAGAGTACTCATAACCTCTAAAATATCAGCCTGGGAAATATTCTAGGTGGTACTGACAGCAAGATTCAGGGAGGACTGTAATCCAACCGGAAACATTTTTGTGACTGCATTCATCGTTTGCCATTTGGTCGCTCATCTGTGACTTCATTTTACTGAACTCCAACTCTCTCGTCTGATCTGAATTACAATGAGGGTGTTAAATCACATCTGTAGTTACCTTTGCATATTTTGTGACTTCAAACACTTAGATTATGATTCACTGTGTGCATAATTTTTTAAATTGTCTCAAACAGGCAGTGTTGCTTTTACTTTGTCTAGGTTTTCTCTAATGAACAAACTTCATAGCTTCATACATTTTGTGCTGTAGTCTAACAGCTCGATAGCTGATTCTTTTACACTAATACAGCATGTGCTTTTGTGCCTCCCTTTTCTCATCTGTAAAATGGGATCTGTAGAAGACTTAACCAATACAGTTGTTATAAGGATGAAATAATTAACATTTGTAAAAAACACAGAACTAGAGAAAGCGCCAGGCACGCAGTAAGTTTTAAGTGCTGTATTTTCTGCATCCCTACTAGTCATTTGCTTGTTTCTACTATCTCAGATATTTTAACATAGTTAAAGGGGTATCATTCCTTTTTTTTTTTTTCCTTTGTACACTTGGAATAAAGCAGGATTACAATGAGAAATAAAAGCAAATACATAACGAGCAGGGCCATATAAGAAATGTCTCTTTGTCTGTAAACCACTTGTCTCGGGAGTAAATCCCTCCAAATGATGCAAACCAAAAGATGTTTTCACACTTAACTCTTCTCCAAAGTTTTTTTCTGATTTTAAAAGACATTTTCATTGTTATACAATTCCATATTACAGAAATTAATAACTAAGAAAGTAAAAAGCTCTTTTTTAAAAAAGATTTTATTTGTTTATTTGACAGAGGGAGAGAGATCACAAGTAGGCAAAGAGGCAGGCAGAGAGAGAGGGGGAAGCAGGCTCCCCGCTGAACAGAGAGCCCGATGTGGGGCTCGATCCCAGGCCCCTGAGATCATGACCTGAGCTGAAGGCAGAGGCTTTAACCCACGGAGCCACTCAGGCGCCCCTAAAAAGCCCTTTTACCCACATACTCACCTCTACCTTTGGAGAGGATAAATGGTAATAATCTTATATATATTCTGTTATGATTTTCCCAGTCATTTATTTTTTATTAAAATAAGATCACATTGCACACAGAGCTTTGCGATTCTCTTTTGATTCACTTAAAATGTGTCTTTGGTGTCTGGGTCAGCACATTTAATTCCTTCTCATTTCCAACAGCTGCAGAGAGCTGTTACTCAAGGATGTGCTTGTGGCTCTCCACGTACCGACCCACAAAGTCCTATACTGGTTAAAGCCCTTCAGCTGACCTTTGTACTGCCAACCACTCTGAGTCCCGACCCAAAGGGGCACCGGGAGAGCCATTCAAAAGATCTGCTCCATCCACTCCCGGAGACCAGACTTCTCTCAGTCCAGGGAGAAGGGCCGAGCTGGATAACAAATGCACATTCATACAGCAGTTAATCCTGAGGATCACAGAAACATTATAAATCCAATGCCCTTGAAGTGAAACTCCTCTCTGGAGTGTGGATGCCCAGTCATGCACAGCCCACTTGTAGCAGGAGAGAAATTTTATTTGAGGATGTTAAGGTCACGTTAACTCATTTTAAAATTGCCATAGGAGGCCATTCATCCCCACGTCACGTCTCCCACTTCAAAGCCTTCTCCCCATCACTCAGATATTTGCCCCTGAAGCAATTAAGTCCCCTTTTATCTTTTCTATGCTTTCATTAGCTGCTCTGTTTCTCTTTCTTCGCTTTCGAAAGGGCAGATTTTTTTTAAGTCAAATGTCAAGATGTCAAACATCAAATATCCATTCCCATGCAATGCACAGTGAGTATAATTAATGCTTTATTGTAACAAATGTACTATTATTTAACTTATATACCAAACTTACACATTAGTGACCGGCCGGGTATAAAGAATACTCTATGCAGAGAGCTTAGAGTAGCCAACTCAGCTGAGGCTTTTGTTAGACGGTATGTGAAGTCACAGACTCCACCACACAAGGGAGTTTTTTTGCAGAAAGGAGCTCCAAACTTCTTTGGCAAGAAAACAAGAGACATGATTACACCAGGCAACACTTCCATAACCACGCGGGCTGGGATGCCTCTGTGGCATCAAGTAGAGGACGCTGAGGATAGGAATGCTAATGAAACGAGAGCCCAAACAGCCCTGGTGCACCCTGGAACACCGAACTGTCCGAAGGCCACTGTCCACCCAGTTCTTCCACGCTCCATAGCAAATGGTTCAGAATTGCACAGATAAAGCATAGACTAGCCAAAGGGTCAGAACCAAGGCAGTAAGTAGATCCCATTCTCTGCTTCTTCACTCTTCAGTTGTCCCAGAGCCCCAGTACCTATACTCCAGGCTGGGGTTCAAGATATGTTTATTTGTGCCTCAAAGAGGTCCAAGCGAACCTCTCTGAAACACTTTTGAGCGATAAAACTTCCACGTCCGGCTACTTATGGCTATTTCAACCTGTTTCTTTCAGATACCATTGTTCTTATCGCTTCAATAGCAGTTGTTTCTGCAAAAACTCAGGGTAATATTTTTGCCACGTCCGCACTCAGAAGTCTCCGTTTCCTACAGATCCTCCGCATGGTGCGCATGGACCGAAGGGGAGGCACTTGGAAATTACTAGGTTCAGTGGTTTATGCTCACAGCAAGGTAAGATTTGCTTTCTAAATTATAGAACAAGACTTTGGAAACATTTTCGTTGATTACTGTGGAATATTTAATGAAACCATCAAGCAAACTTAGTCATTTCAGAAGTTGGTTAAAGCACAACGTGTGATGGATTATTTAAAAGTCATCATATGGTTCCCAGAGAGAGAGGGATTGGGAGAAGGGGCAAAATCGGTGAGAGGGAGAGGGAGAGACAGGGTTGCAGTTATGGAATGACTAAGTCACAGGAATCCAAGGCTCAGCACAGGGATAGTCAGTGATACTGTAAGAGCGTCGTGCGGTGACAGATGGTAGCTACACTTGTGGTGGACCCAGCATAACCTACAGAGATGTAGAATCACAGTGTTGTACACCTGAACTAATGTAACATTGTGTGTCCATGTTACTCAAATAAAAATTAGTGTTTTTCAAGTCCTCATGCTCAAATAAATTATAGTAAACCCATGTCTTTAGAATATTGTGCAACCATAAAAAAAGACCAAGGGAGTTGTTCTGTTCCCTGGGACATCCTCTGAATAAAAAAGTAAATTCATAGACACACACACACACACACACACACACACACAATCATAAATATCCCAAAAGTAATAAAATGAATACATAGATTTTTTTTCCTTTTTCAGAGTTTGGTTTTTTGGGGTTTTTTGGGGGGTTTGGGGGATTTTTTGTTTTTTTTTTTTTTACCTCTAACAGTCTTTCATTCCTTTTATATCTAGGAATTAATCACAGCTTGGTACATAGGATTTTTGGTTCTTATTTTTTCATCTTTCCTTGTCTATCTTGTGGAAAAGGATGCCAATAAAGAGTTTTCTACATATGCAGATGCTCTCTGGTGGGGCACAGTAAGTATAAAAATCTGTTTTTATTTTTTGGATGTTGTGAAATGTTTCCTTTGAATACAGTGTAATGATTTCTATGAATCATTTATGAAAGGTCTCAATAAAAAATTAACTTCCAAAAGAGAGCTATGTGAAAATATATAGCACTAAAATTGTCTAAAGAGTTTTCCCATCTCTATGGCTCAACAAAATTAAGTTCTCTTATAAATCATCAGAAGTATTTCTTGAGTGCTAGATTGTTGCCAAAATAAGGGTACATCATTTTTTTTAACTATGAGTTAAATCTTGATAGGGTTGTTTGTTTGCCTTAACTTGGTGGAACACAGAATCTAAATGACCTATTTTGCATTGGTTTACCACTCATCAGAAAGTTTTCTCTGGGGTCTAAAAAAAAGGAATAATAGCTGAATGGAAGTTAAAGTAAAATTATGGCACAAGAAGTGAAAAAGAGAAAATGTAAACATCTTTGAGGTCAGAGATCATAGACACTTAATTTCAAAATTTTCCCCTCAAAAACCTACTTTTCATTTAAATTGTTATTAAAGGATCGTTTGCCAAACAAATAAAAAAATCATGACCTCATACAGACCCGTGCTGAAGATTTTAACTGCTTTTTTAACATCTGTCATTATTAATGAGGAAACCAGTACAACGTTACATCTGGCTCCAAGGACAGTCCAAAAAACAGAAACGTATAAAGATCAAGAATATTGAAATGAATTCAAGTAGAAGTAAACCAGGCTACTTCCACGGTGTGAGAGGGAAGTCAATTAAACCTCTCCTAGACAGAATTTATTTACATGTCTATAGACGAGAATTATTTTGCAATGTTACCAGTTATCTACAACTTACAGAGTTGCAAAATAGCTCAAAAGCCATGAAAAATGCAAAGCCCCATAAAGTCAGAAGTCAATAACCTGGAAAGGTGTGCTCTAAGCAAGGCAGTTTTCCATTAAAGCAAAAATCTTGTCTGCATTGTAAAGAATTTATAAAACAGCCATTGAAACATGGGCCCTAATAAGATAAGAGAATGCTTTCTGTAATATATAAACTATATTTCTTTTTGTTTTATTCCTTAAGACATTCCAAAAGGTGTTTTGTGAAAATACACAGCATTTATAATTGTCTAAACAGCTTCCCATCTCTTTGGTCCAACAAAGTTAAGTTCTCTAATAAATCATCAGTAATATTTGAGTGCTAGATTGTCACCAAAATTAAAATAAACTGGTCAAAATATTTATAAGTTGAGGGGCACCTGGGTGGCTCCGTAGGTTAAGTGTCCGACTCTTGATTTCAGCTCCGATCTGATCTCAGGGTTATGAGTTCAAGCCCCACATTGGGCTTCACACTGGGTATGGAGCCTACTTAAAAAATAAGTATATATATTTATAAGTTCGTTGTTTGTTTTGTGGAACATAGATTTAAGTTTCCAATTCTTGCATTGTTCTGCTACTCATCAAAAGTGAATCAGTGAGAACTAGAACTTCTGTCAAGGACAAAGAAAACTTGTCAGAGCTTGTATTGAACAGAACTTGGGATATTTATCGGCCACACAGCAGCAGTAAAATGTGTAAGAATCAGAAATAGCTTCACCTGAAGGTCAGGATTTTTTTCTTAAGTTATCAGAGTCAGAGTCTTCATGTGTCATTGATGACAAAGCGATCTGGTGGCGTCATAATTTGGTTCCCAGCCCCTCCCTCCTACCCCACAAGCATTAATGGACATTTTGAAAGGAGGAAGGTGGAAAGAGAGCAGTCATGTGACATTCTTTTTTTTTTTAAAGATTTTATTTATTTGACAGAGAGAAACACAGCAAGAGAGGGAACACAAGCAGAGGGGATGGTAGCGGGAGAAGCAGGCTTCCTACCCAGCAGAGAGCCCGATGCGGGGCTCGATCCCAGGACTCTGGGATCATGACCTGAGCCTAAAGCAGACGCCTAACGACTGAGCCACCCAGGCGCCCCAGTCATGTGATATTCTTAAAGGGCCCTTTATATGTAGAATGCAAGTGAAAAGCTGTGACTCGTTGTGTGATAAATTGTATAAACAGAAAACAGGAGGCTCTCCTAGCCAGCAAGGGGAAGACAGTTCATTATCCCAGGCTTCAAAGCAACAATTTGAATTTAAGTTTAGTTTTTGTTTTTCTTTGATGATTCTAATGTACTTAAATTCTTGAGACATTCAGGTGCACCTGTCCCATTGAGCTGCAGTCGTTGATGAGTTCAGCCTGGCAGCTCTTTATCCTTCTTTCCAATAGTCTTCCTTTTCTCCTTATTGCTAATCAGAATTGCTGAATTGTATGTTAAACAGTGTGTGGGAAACTCTTAATATACTGCTCACTTAGTCACAGGCTTATTTCTTTTGCCAGAATAACCCACGTAACAGGTTTTCAAAGGTCATATCTGTGACTTTCAGAGGGGAAGCAACATATTTTCATTGATTTCCATTTTCAGTAATGCTATTCTGACTGAAGCTTAACCTGTACTTAACAGGTTCTTTGAATGACCTAATTATGTCTCCATTAAAAAAAAAAAAAATCTGGTCTTGAATACCAAAGTAAAAATCTTCTAAGATGTCAGGTTTCTAGGAAAAGGCCTGTTGGTCCACAGTGGGTTTGTTGATATTAACTGAGTCATTATTGAAATTGTCTGAAGCCTAAAAATACACAAAAAAACCAAACAAGAGTACTTATTATTTCTATTCTATTTTTTAAAGATTTTATTTCTTTATTTGACAGAGAGAGAACACAAGCAGGAGGAGCAGCAGGCAGAGGGAGAGAGAGATGCAGGCAGAGGGAGAGAGAGAAGTAGGCTTCCCACTGAGCAGGGAGCCCGATGTGGGGCTCCATCCCAGGACCCTGGGATCATGACCTGAGCTGAAGACAGACGCTTAACTGACTGAGCCACCCCTATTTTTATTCTTTATAAGAACAAATACTGCGTCTCCACTGTGAAACAAAATAAATTTAGAACATTATACCTTTTATTATGTATTGTTCAAGACCTTAGTAAAATATGTGGCTGGATACTTTCTAGTTAAAATTTTGCACGTTGCACATAATCGACACCTTGCTAACTATTGAAGTATCCAGAATAAATAGAGAAAAGAAAGCATCCTGAATTGGAGTGTCTCTAAATGTTAGGCTTCAGTTAAAAAATAGAAAATTCTCTTCATTAAAAAAGCCCAAATTATTGACATTAAGTATCAAAATGCAATTTATGGTTTCTGGGTACAATATTTCAGTGAATTCAATCGCTTCTCAGCCTTTTGGCTAAGATCAAGTGCAATATTTCAGTGAATTCAGAATACTAAGTACTAATGTCTTTTTATTAAGAAAATAGCGAGAACTATCCCCCAAGACCAACTTTGGGAGGTATTGATGGTGTGATCAGCACTACACAAAGTAACAATTCAAACAACTCCGATCCCTGAAAACAATTCCATACTATTGGATAACAACACCTAGCTTGTTAAGTAAGTGGAATAATCAGTATAAAGGGCCTGGTACTAAGAGCACAGCCAGTGCCCACTCAAAGATGGTGGCTACTGTTGGCAAAAACATTTCGTTATGAATGTTAGATGGAAGCACTTTTATAGCAAAAGGAACAAAGAGCTCTATACTTCATGCAAGACTCACAGCTTAAGCACAGAAGGGGCTTGGGAGTTGGGGGTTAGAATGAACAGATGTTCTGGGTTCTGAAGGGACATTTATGACAGAGGAAGTAGAAGAGGGTCAAGGGGAAATAACTTGTGGCTGGGGCACTGGCAGCCACAGGAAAAGAGGATCTTCTGATTGTTAGGCAGAGCCCCATTTGATGTTACTTCCTATTATTATTTTTCTCCTTTTTGGTTGCTTCAGATTTATTCTGAAGTAATTTAAGAACAAGTCTTCCTGGAGTTATTTCCTATTATTATCTCCTTCTTTCCTGTTATTATTTTTCTCCTTTTGATTTGCTTTAGATTTATTATGAAATAACTTAAAATCAGGTCTTCCTGAAGTAATATTGCCTAATGATGATCTGTTCTTGAAGGCCAGTTTGTTCTCTACTTACTGCTATTTCTGTGATAAAGACAGTGTGATGGGGTGGCTTTTTTATTAAGAAGCACACAACAGGGGCGCCTGGGTGGCTCAGTGAGTTAAAGCCTCTGCCTTCGGCTCAGGTCATCATCCCAGTGTCCTGGGATCGAGCCCCACATCAGGCTCTCTGCTCAGCGGGGAGCCTGCTTCCCCTTCTCTCTCTGCCTGCCTCTCTGCCTACTAGTGATCTCTCTCCTCTCTGTCAAATGAAAAAATAAAAAAATCTTAAAAAAAAAAAAAAAAGATTCTCTTAAAAAAAAAAAAAAGAAGCATACAACAAATAGTATAAGTATTCTTTAGTTAGCATCTGACCACAGCCTCCACCTGGGACCATGCACTTGACTTGATTACTTCAGACATGTAGAAGAATTGGGTATTAGCCAGTTAGTGCTAGAATTCATGCTAAAAATCGTCCAGCCTTTCTCAAAGCAAATAATATAGAAGGCTCTCTGGATAGTGTAGTATGTGGTGCACTCAGTGGGTTGTACAGCCCAAAGCGATGTCATGAGTTTCATCCTCCTGCAAAAATCTAAGAACAAAAAGTGGTGTCAGTGTGGAATGAACAGAAATACCCTTGTGTCTCACAGCACTGAGAATCAACCCTCCTTCCATTGGGCTCACCAGTACAAAATGTTTTCTGCAACTTTGATAAGCTGTTGTTTGCTGACTCGGCATTGGTACGTTAAATAAAAGTTAACAATTATTTCTCACCACCAAAACGTTATCTGATGGTATCAAAGCTTTACTTGGCCACGAGATCATCAACACACCAATCCTAACTATAAGAGAACATTATTAAGTACCAAGCAAAAACTGAGACACACATGTGCAAGCTGCTACCCACCAAAACATCTTCGCTGCCGTGAGCACCTACATCCTGTGCCTGCCTGGATGGCACGGGCGTATGAAGCGTATCGATGGGAAGCCTTTCCTAAGAAGTCTGTTCCATTAGTAATGTCATCTCACACATGGCTCAGAATACTTTTGCTCAGTTTTAGTCCATAAACATTGAGCGCACACTGTATGGAAAAGAAAAGAACTAGTCAGGAAACTTGGCTTCCAGCCCCGTCGTTATGATTTAGCAGAGGTGTGGTATTCAGCAAATCATTTACTATCTCTATAAAATTGAGAAAATAGCATTACCCAAACACAAAGTTGCTATGGGCAGTAAACGAGATGAGGATATGTAGGGCCTAGATCGGGCCCTGGACAAATGTTAGTCACTACTGTTGTTACGTATTTGACAACGAGCCTAGAAGAACAAGAGAGAATACTGTTACCCTGAGCTGCCTGCCACAGCAGCACCCACGGTATGTGAAGCCACCCCGATGAAAGAGTCTGCTATTTGCAGACTCAAAACCTTTCTCATCTACGAGTTTACAGTGAACAAATTCCTGCACAGGTTCTAGGCTATCTGCTCCCTGAAACTAGGTGTTCAGGAAGTAGCCCAGAGAGAAGAGAAGAGAGGGGAAGGGGAAGGGGAAGTAGAAGAGGGGAGGGGAGGGGGGGAAAGGGGAGGCTTGCTGACAAACTCCTCCTGTGAATCATCCTCCTTTGTAGCACCACCTTATGGGGAAACTATACTGCGCATTGGAAATCTACAAATAGTATGTTCTTAACTTGTTCACATGAACGAATTAGCTGTAAACTAGAAGTCATAATTGTATTCTCAAAATTAGGCCAATAAGTGTTTATCGATTTATTACTTGAAGGAAAGAAGGAAGGGTTTATATCTACTGGTCTGGAATTAATTCTGTTATTGAAGGGAAAAAAAAGCTACAGTCTACCCAGTGTCCAAATTATAATCTGACCATGGCAACTGCCATCCCACAAAAAAAAAAAGAAAAGGAAGGAAGAGGAAAAAAAATCAAGAAAGCTTGGGCCCAAATTTGCATTTGTTTTGCAGTATTATTCCTGAAGACAAGACTTCTGGATTACTAAGCACACTAAGGGCCCCGAGTCCACCTTTGCTACCACAGTCACACATTTATACCAACATTTGCAACCCACAGAGTTTTCAGGAAATATCTTTAATCATAGAAAAAGTGGCGGCAACTGAGTACATGGACTATGAGGGCAAAAATTTATCTGAACCGTTGCCGTCTGCAAAATCACTTTCAAGTAAGTAAGCAGCCCGACCACGGGAGAGACAGCACACACTACCAGCGCTCCTGAGGTCGCCTGAGGTGGGGCAGCGGGCAGAAGGAGTGGTTCCCTCTCGGATCCTGATCAGTCTGGTCCGGCTACCCCCTGACAACGCGTCTGCCTGTTTCCACCTCCGGTCACAAAGTGTGGCGATAAATGGCATCCTCTCACTCAAAGGAAGTAGTCGTCTCCCCACAACTGCACTAGAAGAGAGAGTTGACATTTTTTCAATCTATCTTTTCATGTTTATAAGTAAAATCAAAACCTCACAGTCTTTCCAAGGATATTGTAAACACCTAGTCTAAAGTCAATAAGTAAGAATCAATAATCCACATGTAAAAACATAAGTAAATGCATAAATACATTTTTAAAATTTATTCAGCACAGGTTAGTCGGCATATCTCCTTTAAGCTCTGGAAGTGGGTCCAAAATGGAATTATGTCCAATATGGTGGATTTCCTCGAGCCCCTGAAGATCACACAGGCAGCCTCTCAAGTTTCTCTGAAAGAAGCTGCTGTTCCAAGAGCTCCCCTGAGAAGCTAGTGTCTTTGGGTTTCTGTGTGAGCCTAACTTTCTCTGACTTTGGATCCCAATGAAATTCGTCATTACGATGTTCGGCCCCTGAATGTCACAAGATTTCTAGAAGACGAACTAGGTGTATTGTTTGGCCCAAGTGTGGCAGAGTAAGCCCCCCAACGGCTGCTGCTACTCAGCTCAGGTATAAAGGACCAACTGATAGTCATTAGCAGGGCGTTCCAGAGGCTAGGAAAAGAAAAGAAACATAATGTAGTTGTACTGTTCCAGGAGACACACCGGTATTTTAAGGACAACTTGACCTAAAAGTCCAGAAAAATCAATGAGCATCTATGCAGCCCTCATCTGAGGGTGGCCTCGTCGCCTGCAAACCGTCATTGCTTAGAAAGTCAGTGGCTGGATCAAGCTGATGGGTCAGTGTGAATTCGTAAAGAAGGCTCACATCATTTTCTTGTAAGTGCATCTTAGAGATGTCAGTTTCATCCCTGACACTACGCGTCTGTCCCCTTCAGGGAGCCCAGTTGCCCCCTTTGCAGCCCCAGAAAGGGACCTGCTCCCAGCAGGCATGAGAGGGAAGTCTCACTCTCCAGCACGGACTGCGACGAAACTGCTACCCTGTTGCCAGATCCTTCTCAAGCCCAGCCCTGCAATGGAAGGCCTCTGTGCTTTCAACCAAGCAACATCCCGAGAGACTTTGAAATCGGAGCGGAGGAAGTTGTTGAGCCTGGCTGCGCGCCCTTCCAGCCCCCTGCCCGCCAGCCTGAACCCAGTGCAGAGAGAAGGTGGGCAGGGAGGCAGCTCTCAGCGTTCCCAGGCTTCCTTTCTCCCCGACAAAGCACGCCTGTAAGAGGGAGGGCAACTCTAAATTCAGAATGCGAGAGAGCAGGCATTCTTCTCTACTCAGAATAAAACACTGGGCACATCGTCACTTTGCTGTGTCTCATTCTTCGGACTGAAAAGCAATGGTTAAAAAAAAAAAAACAAAACTCACTCTCTGAGCAATGAGCCAAGGAGAATAACTCAAATGCAGGTAGCTCCCCCTTATCCGTGGTCTCTCTTTCCACTGCTTCTGTTACCTACCTTCCGTTACCTTGGGAAGCAGGTGGTCCTCCTTCTGAGGTTTAGTCAGAAGGTCGAGAGTAGCCTAACGCTGCGTCATCACGCATACGCAATTCATCTCATATCATCACATAGGCATTTTATCTTATCATCACAAGAAAGGTGAGTGCGGTATATTTCAAGAGAGACCATAGTCACATAACTTTTATTACAGTATATTGTTATAATTGTTCTTATTATGTTATTGTTGATCTCTTACTGTACCTAATTTATGTATTAAACTTTATCATAGGTATGTGGGTATGGGAAAAAAACATAGTATATATAGGGTCACCATCCGTTGGGGTCTTGGAATGTACCCCTCATGGATAAGGGGAGACTACTGTATTATTAGAATGTAAAGTTTACCGTGAAATGTACCATTACTGCTGTGACCAAACCATGAAATATCTCCTTCAGCGTATTATGATTAAACTGCTGTAAAAGGATGAAGCTATTTTGCAGAAAAATTATAGATTAAAATCTTTCCCACATATTTAAGATTAGGAGCCTATAATAAAACTGAACCAGGAATATTTTCTGTGCAATCTCAAGGAATTCCTTGGAGAGCCCCACCCTAATACTGCTAGTGATAGGTGATTAAATTGGCTGCTGGGTTCTATGACAAATTCTCTTTCTCCAACCTTGCATGAGCCTTCCCGGTTCTCTTGCTGATTTGTCCTCCACACTCTCTCACACTGTCGCCGCCCCAAGCTCTAAGTCTTTCACTCTCCACAGCTGGCCCCAGCCTCACCTTTATTGGAACTGACGAGAACCAGTGCAGGCATTCCCAGGGCTGCCCTATACTCATCCCATGTCCACATCTTTACCCCACGGTAGAAGACATGTCCTTCCTCAATGCCAAAGCTAACCCCTCCAGCTACACCCTTGATCCTATCTTCCTTCCTCCGTGGTGGCCTTACCCTGTAACAATGCTACCACTCTTCCTTCCCACCTCAGTGTCACTCTCTCTGCAGACATGCACAAATACATCCTAGAAAGCCTGCCTTCAAGTCAGAGGTTTCTGGAAGTTCGGTCCCTATTTTTCTCACTCCATTTGTTGCCAATTTGTTGTTCTTGAAAGGATTCTTCATTTATTTACTAAGTATTTATTGAGTTCCTCCTACTTTGTGGCAAGCACCATGCTAGATGTTAGAGAGATAATAAAGACGTGGTTACCCTTCTGGTAAAGGAAATAGGGACCCCCTCTGCAAAGAAGCATACAGAAACCTACCACTTATGGTGAGTGCCATTAAGAAACAAGGGGCTGAAATAGAAAGTAACTGAAGGCCCTATTATAGACAGAGTGTGTAGGGAAGACCACTCTGATGATGGAGTATTTTGGATAAGACTTTAAGAATGAGAAGGAGCTCTGGGAAGGGTGGGGAGAAGAGCAGTTCTGGCTGAAGAAACAGGATATGCAAAGGCCCTGTGGCAGAAATACCCTGGCCTATTTGAGGAGTTGAAAGGACATTGTGCTCAAAGTACAGTGAGCAAGGGTGAAATCAGGATGATCTTGGAGAGGTAAGTGGAGACCAAGTCAGGCAGGCCATAGTTAGGATCTTAGAGTTTATTCCGAATTCAATGAGTAGCTGTTGAAGGATTTTTAAAGGGGAATAACAAAACAACTCCCCTCACAGGTGTAGGGAGAAGAAACTGGAGGGAATCAAGAGCAAAAGCAGAGAAAGCAATTGAGAAATTGCTGCAGTGGCCTTGCTGTCACCACGGCAGGGAAGACAGCGAGCAGGGGATGATTTGGCAGTATCACTGGGAGTGAGAACCCGTGGGACTTGATAGATTCAGGGCGGGAGTGAGGGGAACAAGCGATGAGGATGACAGGCTTCTGACATGAGCAACTGGGGGGACAACTATGTACCTCTCATCGATTAGGATGCGAGGGGATGCATTTGAGGGAGTGATAGGTTTGGGAAGAATAAGTTTCTGTTTTAAACATTTTAAGTTTAAATGGCTTTGTGCCATCCAGATAGAAATATCAACTGCACATATGTGAATCTGGAGCTCAGAAGAATCTGGCCTGGAGGTATAAATTTGGTATGCACCATAAAAATGGTATTTAAGTCCACGAGAATACTTAAGATTACCTGGGAGGAGAGAAAAAAAAAAGAGGGGATAGAAGAGGAAACGACGCGAGAGAAGAACGGAATTTTTTAAGAGAGAACTCAGAACCAAACCTTAAGAATCCAATAGTCAGAGGTTGACTCGTGTGGGAGATGCCGCGTAAGAGGATCCACCAAAGCTATCAAGAGAGAAACCATGGAAGTGAGAAGGGGAGCAAGTTGGAGAGAACTCAGCAGCTGAGTTGGAAGTTTCTGAAAGGTCTGGCATCATGGAGCATTGTTTCCTATCGTTGTTGCCTCTCCAACATAACCCCACTGTCAAAGGCCCAGTAGGAAGATAAAACCAAACCAACCATTTTCTTAGACATCCGTGGTGATCTATCTCCGTATCCAGTATCTTTTCTCAGTCCTCATTGTCGTGGTTTTCTGTGAGACTGTGATACCAGGGATCAGCTGGTCCTTTATGAAACTCCGTCTTCTCCATTGAGTTTCCATTTATATAACCCATTTCTAGTTTCGTTGCTTTTTAAAATATTTATTCTTCTCTGGCTTTCCTTTCCCCTCCATCCCTTCGATGTCTGATTCCCAAGATGTTCCTGGACCCCTTCTTTGCAGCCTTTGAAGTCTCATTTATTCACAAATCGTCAACAATCATCCTGGGCCTGATTCCAAAACTCAAACCTCATGCCGAACCCAATCTCTCTCTTTCAAGACTTGAGCTCTCGATCTCAATTTCCTCCTCGATATTTCTAGATCAGAGCCCTGCTAACATTTAAAAAGCATTTATCTGCAAAACCAAGCTCTCTGTCTTTGCTTCAAAATCTTCTATTTCCCATTATCATATTTCTATTTATGACGCAACCATCTTCCCCTTGAAATGTTTAAGTCCTTGTTGACTTAGTCTTCCCTTTCAACCCAGAGAATTAACAAATGCATTTCTATTGAACTTGCTAATGCACCTCTTTACTTTGTACTCCTATACAGCCCCAATTCACTTGCCTCATCACTGTGCCAGGTCATGCAGAACCTTACAGGCCCTGGAGAGGAGCTGGGACTTTTTTCTAAGACTCATGAGAAGATTCCCGGAGCAGTCTGATCATGGCAGAGACGTGATCCAAATGTTGTTTTTCAGAGACACTCCCTGATCTAGCTATAGCATATCTAGTTAATCTCCCCTCCCACTAATCCTCTTCAGACCCACCACGCTCCAGCCCAACTGAACAACTTACACCTTCTAGAACCTACCCTATCTTTCCTCACTGCTGTGCAGCCGGTCACCTCTTTTCCCTCCCTAGATAGCCCTCTTCATCATTTCTGCCTCTCAAAATATTGCTTCTCCTTCAAAGCCTAGGTATGCTAACATCTCCCCAGTAGAGCCTCCCTGCCAACCCCCAAGCTGGTGGTGATCAATCTGTTCTTTGGATCCCAAAAGCAGATTATTTATGCATCCATCATAATACCTGTCTTGCCCTATTTTGTGTTTTAATGATTTGTGTGTGACGTGTCTCCCCTCTTACGCTGTAAATATCTTGGGACTAGAACTATGTACCTCTCATTTTTGTTCCGCTACAAATCATAACGCGTACCTTGCACACACCAGACCTCCAGGAAATGCCTGCCAAGGTAATAAATAGACAGCCTCAATTAACATAAATTATTGTTTTGTGTACTGATCCCGTCCTAAATCCATGGTGCTATCATTTCTGTATCACTGATGGTTATCCACTTATTTAAATAACCTTTCTTTGAATACACTTAGAAAAGATGGAAAATTGTGTTATAAGGAAGGAACAAGTATGTAGGTTATTCGCTTCCTTAAACAAAGAGTAGCTCTGTTATGCGTCACGGAAAATTAAAGCACAGTAATAAAATGCGCCAACGAGGCTTGTTGAATGATGATTTAGTGGAAACGTTGCTTTGCCTTCTGTCCGTGGGTCCTAACTTTCCTCTCAAGTACTTAAGCTGCACGTTCTATTTATTTTGTTTTTAGATTACATTGACAACGATTGGCTATGGAGACAAAACTCCCCTAACTTGGCTGGGAAGATTGCTCTCTGCAGGCTTTGCGCTCCTTGGCATTTCTTTCTTTGCACTTCCTGCCGTGAGTATCTTTGCAAAAATCAAGCGATTGAAATTAAATCTTTGAGGTTTATTAGCATGAGCTTTCACAAATTGGAATGCCAGGGAACATATCTATATCGCTTACAAATATAATCGTATTGATAATGTGTTGACTTTTCTACATACATCCAGTTGGAAAATTTATGAAATATGGTCTTCCCTTGGAGCTGCTCAACCTGGGAGTTTTATGCCTGTATTGGTCTTTATGTATTTGGTCTTTATGACCAAATAATAGCTAGAGGCATCACCTCTCGGTCAATGTGCTACTACTAATGCATTTAAAGTATGTGTAAAGATTTAAAGATATCTTCTTTTTAAACTGATCTCTCTATTTTGGCTTATAATGCGTGCTGCTGAAGAGATGGGTGTGCCAAGTGGAGCATTTACCTCTCCAGATCCATTTGAGTGAAAAGCCCCTGACCTGAAGGGTTTCTATGTGTCAGATGATTTATTCTTTCTGTCGTCATCGTTGATTTTTCCTAATGAACAGCTTCTGCATCTTATCAGAATGAAGAGCACATTTCTCTTCTCCCAAGCTTCTGATTATTTTCTCCTTAACAGATGAAGTTTACTTCCTGATCGTTATATCCTCCTATTTCTTTAAAGGCGGTTGGTCAAAATATTACAATCTGCCTCCATCCCCAAACTCTCACTGCTGTTCACTCCACCTACCTCTCGCAGGGGAAGAGAGCCAACAAAAGGAGCGTGACAGTACTGGCCTCAGTTGTGCGTGAGGAACAATAGCCTCACTCTTGCTCCAGACGGACGCTGAGTTGCATCATAGCCTCTGCTGAGTGACCCCAGGGCACCCCTCCAAAGGAAGCCAAGGGACTAGGGATTTTCAGCACCCCAGGCTTTAGCTCACAGGGCCCCTCCTCTGCCTGTGAATGAGCTCAGAGGTCACTCATGCCATTCCCGTGGCCAGAGCTCGGCTCTGGACTGACGAGCTGCTTCTGCCCCAGACCATACAAGACCACAGAGAAGACACTGAAAAGACTACGCATGCGCGTGAGCATTAGATCTTAGCTTGAATGTAAAGCCGCGTGCTACTACGGCACAAGCACTGTCGATGTGACGGTGTTCATTTGCTAGGGCAGCTGGAAGGGCATCACAGACTGGCTGGCTGGCTTAAACAACAGAAATCTGTTATCTCACAGTTCTGGAGTCAAGAAGTCCAAAATCGAGAAGGTGGCAGGGCTGGTTCCTTCTGAGGGCCATGAGAGAAGGAACTGTCCCAGATCTCTTTCCTTCCCGTGGCTCGTGGATGGCAGTCTTCATGGCGGTCGCCCAGTATCTTCGCATTGTCTTCCCTCCCTACCCGCCTATGTCCAAATTTCCTCTCATAAGGACACCGGGTATACCATATTAGGGCCCATCCTAATGACCTCCTCATGACTTGATTACTTCTGTAAAGACCTTCTCTCCAAGTAAGGTCCCATTCTAAGGTACTGGGAATTAGGACTCCAACATATGAACTTCAGAGGGATACAGTTCAGCCAATAACAGTAAGCTGGGGTGTGTTTCCTCGTCTGAATGATAGAGGAAGAATTGTGGCACCCGGAGAAATTTTATGATGACCGATGTTAGTATCAAACGCTTGTCATGAAGAAAACTTTCATGAAGTGTTTCTTCCATTTTCTGTAGGAATGTAGATATATCGTTTCCTGTTGTGAACTGAAAAATCAGGGAGAGTCAAAAAAAAACACCTCACTTATCCAAAATCAACTTCTCTGGCAAGCTCAACAATCCGGTTCAGAGCAGAGAGTCATTCAATAATCAAATTCCCTACATGAAAATGCTTTTAGAAACAATAAAATACATTCTTGGGTTTTTTGTTTTTGTTTTTGTTTTTTCACCAAAATACCTGCGGCTTTTGTGTTTATGCTTATCCTGAGACCACATAAAAAACAACCTCTGATCCAGTGAAAAGCTACAAACGGACGGAGGCAACCTCTGGGCTATTAAAATCGACCGCAGTGCATGTGTGTCCTCGTGGGAGAGCCTCTTGAGACCTAAATCATAACCTGTTCTTAATTTAGAGAAAATTCTGATAAGCTGAGCTACACAGTTTCACAATTCTCTGAAGATTATAAACAGCAAAGGCAGAGAGGTAGGCTGATTGAACAAATATTATAACAGGAAGAGATGGAGGAAGACTAACAACAAAGGAGGGGAAACAAACCTGTAAGGGGCAAGCAGACACAAGTGTTCAAAGTGTGGAAGGACCTGGGGCCAGTGAGTGTTAGGGTCGACCCACCCCCCCAGAAGCTGGCTACCACCAGCACAGCCAAAGACCAGTCCCCACAATGAAATTCTGGTCGATCACAAGAAGGTTAAATTGTGTCATTCTATTAGGTTAAAGGTCAGACGTGAAGCAGTCATGCTTGGGAATGTTTCCCGATAAAGTGATTACAATTTCCATATATGCAAATTAAATTAATATGTGCAGGAAATGTGAAAAACTTGCTTGCCCAGAACAGAACATTTCCTCATAATGCCGAGAGAAACTGGCTTCACCACGGTGTTTTACTGCAACCTCACATTGGGTGCTGAGCTCTTATTTATTGAATGAAAGACCAAATGGTCCATATAGACCCTTAAAAAAGGAAAAACTTTTGTTTTTTGGTGGCTGGAAGGTGGTTGGAAATGCCGTTATGTCTTATGTACCTGCCCACGCAACAGTATCGTGTGATCAAGATTTAGGCGACCCGTTTTGCTAGGAAGTTACAGGTGAGTCTTGAGCCATCCGTGCTTGGGCTTCCTCCCACCCAGGAAACCCAAGGGCCAAGAAAGAGAGAGAAGAGCCTTTCACCATCTTTCTTCAAAGCAGAAGGACTCTCCTGAACATCACGGAGGCACACAGGCCACCCTTCCCAAACTCCCTGGGGAGGTCACTTTCCTTGAGGCGCAGAGCCTCCCAGAGCTATGGGCAGGCAGAGGCCCCGTACTCCTCACCATCGTCCTCAGGGACGGGCCTCTCTCCCCTTTCAGGTGCTCCCTTTCTTCCTGCTGTGAGCATCGTTCCATCCAGCCTGTCTGCCTGTGTGAGATGCGCGGCGGGCTCCTCAAACCTAAAAGGTGGAAAGGGATAAATATTTAAAATATTTACCAAGACGTATTTTCTCTCTACTTACTGTTTATGTTGCTCTTATGAACAGAGCAGGAAAAATGTAAAACCTAAAAATGTAAGTCACATGATCTTAGACAATGAATTAAAACCAAACACAGTTTCTAAGAATTTTCATCATATTGATGAGGATATTCACAGGGACCGCACATGGATTATATACATTTATCTCAGAGATATCTCTCATAAGCTAGATATATAAAACATAATGGACTTTATTTTAGCAGACTTCTAGTTAGGTTCACTGAGCTGTGCACTTAAAGAGGTAGAAGAAAATTGGAATGGAGCTACAATGAGATAATGAGCAGAGCTGGTCTAATAACTTTTGTAATGTACAGTCTGGCACAAGAGATGTGTAGTAAACATTTGCCAACTACTAATATATGTTTCTAAGCAATGCCAGTGTGATTTTTAGCACATTTTAGTTTGTTTGGCAAATGCTGAATTCATGCTATAAAGGACCTGTCTTTATTTTCCAAAAGGAAAATGTGCCCCAAAATGGTAGCTATTGCTGTTAAATTAATGTCTACAAAATCTGAATTATGCTCCGTGAGTGGATTATAGACACTATGTACGTAACGTACATACACACGATACGTACGACAAATAATGTCATATAAACTCTAATGTTTTATATTCTTTCACATGTTTATACTTCATGAAAAGTAACATTAAAAGGAAAATAAATCTTTCCTAAGTGATTTCAAATAGCAGGAAAAAATTTAGGAGTTATAAATGACTAGAGTTGGAAGGCCATTTTTATAACCTCTAGATGGAGGAAAATGTTGTTTAAATCGACAAACAAGATCACACAGACCGGGTTTTTCCATTTGCACGAAGTTCAGATAATGCAGCCTCAACCCAATGAAGATCTCAGACAGCATGAGACAGCCACGGAAAAAGACAGATGGAAAACAGAACCTATGATGTAATTTCTAATTTCACAGTACAGTCATTCATCCTCATTAATAATGGAGCCGATTATTGCCCATTAATAGCAAACAGTATTATCATAGAACTGTATTTTAAACATAATTGCATTACTAATTATCTGGTTATTGTCACAGATATGCTCAGAATTGTGACATCTAAGATACGATGGAAGGTTAAAGGTGACCTAGAGTCCAAAAATATCTCCCCCAAGTTGTCATCCAGCCAAGACCTCACACCCCCTATCGATGAGAACCCCACCACCTGCCCCAATAGCCTAGACCATCTTTGAGCTACTTTAAAAATATAAAGAAAACAACCAGTCCCCATCTGCAGGAAATACTGACTCCGTGCTTCTAAGACATCCATCTCTAGCCCAAGGGTCAGACTCCTTGAAGTTTAATAAAAAGGTAATAATTTATAGCTAGCAAGTAAAATCCACAGACTTGAGAGCAAGGGAGCTCCATGTCCCATGCCAATAAAGTGGAAACTTACGGACAAAGCCCAGAGACTGAATTTCACAAGCCCCAAAAGCCAACCCAAGGCTGAAACAAAGGGTCTCGATTCCATGGATGTTAGACCAAAGCAAACTGAAAAGAGGGAAGCATTTCAAAGAGCCAGGATTTTGGCAGCTCCAAATGATAATCAGAAGGAAGCAAACCAGCCAAAAGTACTAATATAAACATTGGAGAGACAACCCATCTCACTAACACCGAATTCTCAATAGGTGAGCTAAAAGCAAAGAGGTAAAGAGTGCTACAAGTGTGAGGTTAAAACTCAGGGAAGCAGGACTGTGCTTTACAATACCCCACGCTCTGGTCTTTATTATATAAACAGGCAAAATGGAGAACTTTCTGTCTTCAAAACTGAGTGGCTAGTTGTCTCCCCCAACCCTTTCACTTTACCTTGGTAGGTGTAGAATTATAGCATCATGGAGAATTAAGCTGGGACAGATTTTAAATATACCCCCACCGTTTTAAGAATGGAAGACGTAAAATTTCATAGTACCGTCAAAGTGCTAGGAAAACTCCCACGTCCACAGTAGCGAGACATTAACTGTCCCAGATTTTAAACCCACCTCTGTCCAAAACCAGAATTCCTATCCTCTAAATTCCATCATGCCCCCTAATTCCAAATTACAACCATTTACTCTAACTTAAGCATAAAGAAGTGTCACGGAGAAGTCACACAAAAACGGTTTTTCAAAATTACAGTTTTTATTTATGATTGTGGTACCTCTTACCACATTATAAGAAATCATAAAGGGCATTGCCTGGTTGATTTACTAAAGAGCAAAAGTTGCTACATTTCTTGACAGTCTTGCCTCAGAACTTGCCATTCCCAGTGGTGTTATATCAGAGGTAAATAGTATTTGCTTTAATAAATAATATGTTTATGAACAGGTTGCACAGTGTTTGTCTTTTCTCAGACTCATTTTAGAGGGTTTTTTTTTAATATTTGTCTTACTTAATAGTCCTTTTGAAAAAAAATTCTAAGTACTATTTTTGTATTTTGTTCCAGGGCATTCTTGGCTCAGGTTTCGCATTAAAAGTACAAGAACAGCATCGCCAGAAACACTTCGAGAAAAGAAGGAACCCAGCTGCCAACCTCATTCAGGTAAATGTCAGTGTAATAGGTTGAGGGCAACATCTTTCTCTGTGAGTGCTTGCTGGGTTGTTTTTGGTCTTTGTGCTTCACTGCTTAGTAGAGCTACTGATTTGTTTTGTTGGCAAAAATGAAATTAGAACTTAATGTACAGTCTTGGATTTGGGTAGACGTTCCCCCCTCCCCCTGAGCAAGAAAAATATATATTTTCAGCAAATGGCCTATGCATTTCTCAGATTTATTAACCATGCCAGCGAGGACCTGCGGAGGTTAGCAGTTGTGTCGGGCCTGGAATGACTTAATGTATCTTACAGGTGACTTGATGAAACATAAATGATCATTAAGTGATGGAGCAGAACACGGCATTGTTCCCTGCATTGCAATTACTTTCACCGGGCAGATGTAGGCCACTGTTCTGAAGAACAGCATATTTGTTTAGGATGTCAAGGTTTACTGCCCACAGGATTGCTTTTAATGCCACCTAGAACAATAACTTGAAGTAGTTCATCCCATCTTAAGAGCTGATGGGATTATGGAATGTGTCAATGTTTGAGAATATGAACTAATAAGCATATGATTTGAAACTACAACATAATGTAAGGCTGTTTGTTTCATTTTCTTTTCAATAACTCTGGGTTGGCTTCAGCATTAAAAAGAATGCTTCTCCTATGGCCATCCATATCTTCTGAGAATAGAACCACCCTAAAACCAGGTTGCTTAAAAATCACAAAATATATTCTTCTCTAAATCCATGCCATGAAGCTGGTACTTAATTATGGAGACAACAGTTCTACAAAATGAAATTTCTTCCCTTCCTGCCAAGCAGTGGGAAAGGCAGAACTTCTAAACTGTTGGGGGTTGGTGTGGCGATCTGAGACGTTAGGAGGTTTGTCTTCATGAGGTAGTGACAAGCACATTGTTTTAATTTAGACTGTAGGTTTAAGTGAGTGTGTTGGTGAGGGGTGACCACTGCACAACCCTACTTTTAGCCTTTGTCTGTGGCTCTAATATGTAAGCCCTCCAACAGAAATGGAGCAGGGGAAAGAAGCAGGGGAGGGCGGTTCAGTTACACCATGAAGGACCTCGTTTTGTATCTAATGACAAAACAAGTCTTAATTTTTAAGTCAAACTACTCTACAACTATTGACAGACTATTGGGCATGATTTCTAATGCAAACCATCTCTTTTTTTTTTAAAAAAAAAAAAAAAAAGAGCATTAAAGAGAAATGTTGTTCTCTTAAAGAAAAAGATTCCTGGGACACTGAGTGGCTCAGTCGGTTAAGCGTCTGCCTTCTGCTCAGGTCATGATCCCAGGGTTGAGTCCCCTGGGATCATGAGTCCCCATCTGGCTCCTTGCTCAGTGGGGAGCCTGTTTCTTCCTCTGCATGCTGCTCCCCCTGCTTGTGCACTCTCTCTCTCTGATAAAAAAAAATAAAATCTTTAAAAAAAAAAACTTTTAAAAAAAAAGGAAATAAAAAGATTCCTAAGTAGTAGAAGTTTAAGATCTGAAGCCAAGTGATGATCACCATAATGGAAAGAGGTGTCACACTCTTGAGTATGCACACAAGACACCTGAGGCCCCGAGCTGTTAGCCTTTCATCCTCCGGTGCTTCTTAACCACTTAAGAAGTGTTGCCACACTTACAGTGAATTTTTCGTCTTACTATTTTTATCTTTTAGTTATCTTTCCTTCTCATCTTTTAATTCTAGAATAGTGTTTTCCAACTTGCAAGGGCGGAAGTTACTCTATGGGTTCCTTACATCCGTCCGGGCACCAAGCCCTGTCTATATATGGAACCATCATATATCTTACCCGTATTGGGTCTCCTTGCTCTCAGAAGAATGGATATATTGTTATCACAAGGAAAGTTCACATGCATTTAAAATCCTTACTAAAGTATTTACTAGTTTTTCTATTGTATATTTCCTCAAACAACATACACTCAAAATATAACCACTTCTAGGCACAGATCCATGATACTTCTGGTTATTAAAAGGGGACTGTCTATCAAAAAACATTTTAGAGTATCAGCTGTTCTGTTAGAAAGTGAGCCCTTGGAGGCATTTCTCATGCATGTATCCCTCATGAGGATACAGAACTCCGCCCCCCAGTACAGTTGCCACCAGCTACATGTGGCTATTTAAACTTATAAACTCAGTTTCTCAGTGGCACTAGCCATATCTCAAGAGGTCAGCAGCAAGATGACAGGTACTGGCTACTATATTGTACAAGACAGATATGCAGCATATTGGAGGAACTTCCCTGATCTAACGTATCAACTACTAAATTGTGCAAAAACGATTTCCAATTGAACTTGAAAACAGATTGCTACTCTTGTAGCAAATCATTGGACGGGAGGTATTTATATGTCCACAGCTAAAGCCAGACAAGGCCTTCCTCACAGGTAACCTGTAAAAGGTGAGAGCTGACTGAAAAGTTTTTCTTAGAGATCTAGAATTTCATTTATGGAACTGGGTTATGTAATATATACTGTGATCAATAATTAAACTTGTACAAATAAACTTTTGCACGGCAAAGGAAACCATCAACAAAATGAAAAATCAACCTACTTAGAATGAGAGAAAATATTTACAAATGATATATCCAATAAGGAGGTAATATCCAAAATATATAAGAACTTATACAACTCAACACACACACAAAAATCCTATTAAAAAATTTAGCAGGGGCGCCTGGGTGGCTCAGTGGGTTAAAGCCTCTGCCTTCAGCTCCGGTCATGATCTCAGGGTCCTGGGATCGAGCCCTGCATCGGGCTCTCTGCTCAGCAGGGAGCCTACTTCCCCCTCTCTCTCTGCCTGCCTCTCTGCCTACTTGTGATCTCTCTCTGTGTCAAATAAATAAATAAAATCTTTAAAAAAAAAAATTTAACAGAGGACCTGAATGGACAGTTTTCCGAAGAAGGCATACAGATGACCAACAGACACATGAAAAGATGCTCAACATCACTCATCAGCATTGGAATGCAAACCAAAACCATACTGAGAAATCCCCTCACACCTGGCAGAATGACTAAAATCAAAAAGACAAGAAATAACAAGTGTTGGTGAGAATGTGGAGAAAAAGGAACCCTTGCGCGTTGTTCAGGGAATGCAAACTGGTGAAGCCACTGTGGAGGACAGTACGGAGGTTCCTCAAAAAGTTAAAAATAGAAATAACATATGATCCAGTAATTCCACTACTGGGTATTTACCCAAAGAAAACAAAAACGCTAATTTGAAAAGATCTATGCAATCCTACGCTTATTGCAGCATTATTTACAATAGCCAAGATATGAAAGCAACCCAAGTTGTCCATCAACAGATGAATGGATGAAGATGTGGTCTACTTACACAATGGAATATTAATCACCCAAAAAAAGAGTGAGATCTTGCCATTTGCGACAAGGATGGAGGGTATTATGCTAGTGAAATAAGTCGAAGACAATACTGTATGATTTCACTTATATGTAGAATCTAAAAAGTAAACAAATGAACAAACAAACAAACACAGAAACAGACCCATAGATGCAGAGAACAAACTGCTTATTGCCAGAGGGGAAGGGGGAAGAGATTGGGCAAAATGGGTGAAGGGCAGTGGGAGGTACATGCTTCCAGTTATAGAATGAGTAAGTCATGGGGATGAAAGGTACAGCGTAGGGAACATAGTCAGTGGTACTGTGATAGCATTATGTGGTGACAGGTGGGAGCTGCGCGTGTGGGGAGCACAGGGCATTGTAGAGTATTGTCAAATCACTGTGTTGCACACCTGAAGCTAATGTAACAGTGTGTGTCGACTATGCTTCAATAAAAAATAATGATTAAGCTCATGCGGCTGTAGGGAGTAGTTGGGAAATCATTAATTTTTCTTCTACTTAAAACTCCAGCTTATGTGTTATGCTGAACAAAAAATAGTATAAAATGAAAGGCTTAAAATATTCAAGAATACCTTTACAATCTAATCATAGTTTCATTAATCAAAGAAGAATCGACCAATTTGAAAGGCAATTGTTCTTCCCCCATCCAGAGGCAACTGATTTTTTACTAGACATAGGAATAATAATATAATTATTAAATGTTTTCATTGTTCTTCCTTGCTGTAATCCTTAGCCAGAATTCAGAGCTGTAAGCTTTGATTGTATAGTGCAGAAATTCATTTTAAGGATGCAGTCGATTGAAAAGCAATCCTCACTTGCTGATCCATTTATTTTCTCACCCAATAAACCTGCCTTGATTTGCTGAGCACACAAAGCATCAAGACCAAGAGTAATGTCATTTGTTTTAAGCCAGAGCCACTGTCTTTCTCAAAGGGCACTGAAGGAGACTAGACTTATTGTGGTGATCACTTCACGTATGTACAAATATACATCAAATCATTAGGTCGTACACCTGAAACTAATGTCATATGCCAATTATGCTTCAATAAAAATTAACATAAATTAAAAAAATAAAAAGGCAGTGAGATGCCCAAATTGCTTTGTCATTTGATTGGTGAGACAATTAAATTAACCAGCCTTTCTGGGTTTTAAAGAAAAGTTAAAAACCCCAGCAGCTTTCAGCAAATTTAGCTATGTCAATCTCTCTCCGTGATTTATTTAAATTAACTTTTCATTTCAAGCAGAGCACTCTGGGAAAAGAAAGCAGCTTGAATACCCGCCCAAATGTCACAACTTTTATTAATAATGCCCAAGACTTGCAAAGTATTTTTCAGTTTACTGTGTGTTTCTAATACATGATGCCACTTAATCTCCAGGCCAAGCCTAGGAAGAGCTAAGACTCAGTCCCTGGGGTCTGAATCATAAGGCATTACTCCCTTCCAATAGCAGCAGGTGCGTCCTCATTTATGCATCGCTGAAGTCTTAGGGCTGGCATTTAAAGGTACTTCAAAATTGCCACGTTAGGGGGTTCACTTTGAGAAAGATTGGACCAGCTCAGGGTGGAGCTGAGATGCTTGCTGGAAACAGAAATGGGAATTAAGCGAAAGTTTGTGAAGTGGATGTGGACAGACAGGCTTATTTTTCTGAAGGGAAGAAATTAGAAGAGACTGCTATGGGGACAATATGTGATGCAAAAGGAAAAAATGTATATATATATTGAGACTTTGGCTTCCACCGGAGCCTCACCCAGTTACCCTGAAATAAGGCCAGCAGTCAATACACTCAAGCCTCATCCAGAGCTTATATAATCACTTTTAGTGCTTTATTCATGTATAATAACAGCCTGACAGAAAGTTTCCTAGATGTGCAAAACATGACGGCAGGAAAAAAAAAAAAAGAAAAAAGAAAAGAAAATGGAAAATGGAATGGGGCTAAAGCTGTGAAAACCTCCTGGAAATTAGAAGGAAAAGACAGGGATAGAAAATGAGATTATATATATATATATATATATATATATATATATATATATATATATATATATGAAAGTTGGAGGACACTACCAGGGGATCAAATATCCAACTAATACCTCAGAAAGAGTGCAGGGAAATTAAGGGAGGATTTTAGCAAAGAAATTTTACATTATGATTCTCCAGAACTGAGTGGTCGCCATAAAAGGGCTCATCAAGTGCCCAGCACTGCAAACGAAAGAACACTTGCAAAAAAGGGACCCTTACATGTCTTCTGGGCAGGATGTATCCAAGGAGTCAAGGATTAAGATGGCATTAGCTTTCTCATTAGTAATCCTAAATTAAAAGACAATGTAGCAATACTTTCAAAATTTGGGATGCCTGGGTAGCGGTTCAGTTGGTTAATCATCTGCCTTCAGCGCAGATTGTGATCCCAGGGTTCTGGGATCAAATCCTGCATCAGGCTTCTTGCTCAGTGGGGAGCCTGCTTCTCCCTCTGCCTGCCGCTTCCCCCTACTTGTGTGCTCGCTCTCTTGCTCGCTCTTTCTCTCTGACAAATAAATAAATAAAATATTTTTTAAAAATACTTTCAAAATTCTTGGAGGGAAAATTATTTCCAACCTAAAATTCTACGGTCAGGCAAACTATTCACTGAGTGTGAAAATAGCATAAAGACATTTTTAGGGGCACCTGGGTGGCTCAGTGGGTTAAAGCCTCTACCTTCGGCTCAGATCATGATCTCAGGGTCCTGGGATTGAGCCCCTCATAAGGCTCTCTGCTCAGCAGGGAGCCTGCTTCCCCTCTCTCCCTGCCTCTCTGCCTACTTGTGATCTCTCTCTGTCAAATAAATAAATAAAATCTTAAATAAAAAAGATCTTTTTAGACATGTAAGATCTCAGAACTTTACCTGCCATTTACCTTTATTCAAGAAGTTCCTCACACCTTCTTTGTCCATTCATCCATTAATAGGACACTTAGTTGTTTCCACATTTGGGGTGTTGTGGGTAGTGTGACAGTGAAAACGGGAGTGTGGATAGCTCTTTGATATCCTGTTTTCATTTCCTTTGGATATAAATCCAGAAGTGGAGTTGCTGGAACATAATGGTAGTCCTACTTCTTATTTTTTGAGGAACTGCCATCCTGTTTTTCATAGTAGTAGATGTATACAATGGAATGTTACTTCAACCATGTAAAGCATGGAAATTCTATAACTGGTGACAACATAGAAGGACTCTGAAGGCATTATATTAAGTGAAATAGCCACACAGGAAAAGACAAATACTGTGTGGTCTTACTTATATATGGAATCTAAATTTTTTTAAAGTCCAACTGCTAGAAACAGAGTAAAAAGTGGTTGCCAGGAGCTGGAGGGTTGGGGAAATAGAGTAAAAGTAAAAACTTTCAGCTATAAGATGAATAAGATCTGAGGGTCTAATGTACAACATAGGGATGATAGTTGATAACACTGCATTATATCATTGAAATCTGCTAACAGAGTAGAACTTAACTGTTTTCACCAAAAAAAAAAAAAAAGAAGAAGAAGAAGAAGGAGAAAAAGGTAAAGGTGTGGGGGGTAATATATGCATATATCAAATCACCATGATTTACACTTCACTTGTCTTACAGTTTTATGTCAGTTATACCTAAATAAAGTGGAATTTAAAAAAGAAAAAAAGAATCTATTTGGATAGAATTAGAAGAACAAGAAACCAAGAAAGAGACATGGGATCCAGGAAAGAAGAGATCCCACCCAGGAAAGAAGAGATCCCACCCAGGAAAGAAGAGATCCTACCCAGGAAAGAAGAGATCCCACCCAGGAAAGAGTCGAGGGAATCTCCAGGATAATAGGCAGGGAAGCCCCAGAACAAAAGCTCCCGCAGGCCTCAGGAGCAGAGGAAGCAGGAGGCTGGAGAGCTCCACGAAAAACATCTCCAAGGAAATAAAAAATGAAACTGACAGATTTCATGATGTATTCGATGAGTGGAATTTTAGAGTTCTGTTAGTTGGGAAATGTATTCACAAGAGGTACATAAAAGCAAACCGAGAAATTGAAGTAGGGCAATAATTGCTCTAAGACAAAGCAAAACTGCACATATAGGAAAGTCAAAAGAGCCCTGGTACACCACATTGCTGGACTAGGAACAGTAGCCACATGGTCGTATTAGTGCAAACGCTAGAGAGCAACGCAACTAAAAATTGTTGTTTGGATAAGAGGAGGAAAAGAGGATGTGTGAGTGAGCTGCCATTATTTTTCATGGTGGGAAGCTAATTGATGATGCCTAAAATTGAAATATCAAGAAATACAAGTTTGAGAACAATCCTTAAAAGTAAGAATTCTTAAAAATAGAAGCAACAGCTCTAAGAGCTGAAGGGGGTTTACCTCTAAAGGAACAAAAATTAATGAGGAGCAAGGTGGGGGAAGGGATTGCTGGTTTTCACCCTAAATCTTTTTGTTCTCCGACTTCTTAAATTCTGTTCCTTGAAAATAATCCATTCCATGTTCATTGCACCTTTGGAAGGTGACCTGAAACTAAAATTTCCAGAAAGGGTCAAATGTGCCACAGCAGTAGTACTCCAGACAATACAAAGTAAATACTCCCTTGAAAAACTGAATTACACTGGTGTTATACTTACAATTATAGACCAAAGTTTGAATTTGTTTGGCTGCCTACAGCACCAGGGTCACCTGGTAAATGGTCAATTTGGTTTTGACTTTGTTTCTTGTTGGCCCATCCTTTGGAGTACATGTGCCATGCCAGTTCAGTCCTTCTGCGGCATTATTCTTCTCTTGCCAACCACTGTGTGATTTTGGCCTTAAATATGGGAATATCAGCTACTTGACCATACGGTCGTGGCCTTGAGGTTCAGGTACTGGAAGCATTGAGCTGAGAGAGCAAACTAAGGATAGGACAAAGTTAGTTAAGATTATAAGATTGTAAGACTAATGAAGTTCCACTCTCTACTTCATCTTTGCTGTTAACTATGCCACTTGCTCCTCCCATATCCCCCATTTACAAGACATTTTTAGGAGAAAAGTAATGAAGGGAATAAGAGCTTAGCTCCTGAGATCAATTTGATAGAAAAAGAGCCAGACATCAGGTCTCATTTTTAAGAAAATCTTCAATTTTCTAGAAGAGGCCTCTTTCGTCCCTAGTTCTTGGTAACATGGGCAGGTAATGTCTTGATCCCGTTTTTTGTATTGTTTGTGATTTTTTTTCCGCTGGTATCTAGTAATGCACAGACTTGCTGGGTGCTTCTAGTTCTACCCAGGTCTTGCTTTCAAAGCATCTGGGTTCACATCTATATGAGGCCTTCTATGAAAATTGTTTAATTAAAGCAGCCGTCTAGGCCATCAGAGCTCTGGAGGATCCCTGGGCCTCACTACATAAGAAACTGCAATAGTAAACCCATGTGTTTTCATCGATTACTCTGGGTTACTCTGTAAACTGTGTTCAAACATTATTTGCAAAAACTAACATTTCAAGATGATAAGATCATTATTTTACTTTTTTTAAGATGCCAAGATGCTTAGCATACGTTTTCACAGATTTGCAGGCTAAATCAACAATGAGAAATGTAAGCAAAGCTCCAGGCAAGGAACCCTGCTTCAGTTATTTAAACCTTTCTTAATAATATTTTTTTTTAAAAATACCCTCAGGTCTTACTGTGTATTTTCCTAGTCTTTTATATCACTTCTTGAACATTTTACTGGAGTATAATGTGCATACAGACTAGAGCGCATGTCTAAAGAGAACTGAGCGTGCCTATGGAACCAGCACCCACATAAAGAAACAGAACATGACTCCTATGTATCCTCTCTCAGTCACTGTCCACCAAGGGCCACCACTGTGTTGCCTTCCAACAGCATGGATGAAATGGAATCACACAGCGTGTCCTCCTTTGTGTTTGTCTCTTTCACTCAACATGATTCATATAAAGTCCATCCACCGTTGAATGTAGTTCTAGTGATCATTGAGCATAGTTCTAGTGTGCTCTTACGGTAGACTGAAGGTACCACACCGTACCTACTTATTCTTCTGTGGGGGGTGTTTGAGCATTTCCAGCTTCAGTTATTCAAAGCAGTGAAGTTGTGCACATTATAGCATGTATCTTTTGATGAACATATATAAACACAACTGTTGAGTATATATGTAGGAATGCGTCGCTGTACCGTAAGGCATAGCTACACATTCAGCTTTAATAGATAGTACCAAACAGTTTCCCAAAGTTGTTGGGTCAACTTTTAACTCTTTTTTGTTCAGGGCATATTTATTTAATGATATTCCCAAGAAAAGGCATATTATTAGATCACTTTTTTGTTCATTGTAAGTTTCAAAGTCATGAATGATGGTAGGGATATGACCCATTTAAATGAATCTGTCACAGAAAGTAGAATGCTTTGTTTATAAATTATAATAAAAAAAACTTTCTCTTGGGATATTGGAGTCAACACTTGGTCATTAGAAATGCTTACAGACTTATTACAAAGGAAAAAAATTCGCTGACATCTATATAGAAAGTAAATTTGGGCAGTCTCTCAAACGGACAGTTCGGAGGGAAACTCCCAGCAATGGTCATCGTGTAGTAAGCAAAGGACAGCAGAGGGAGTCTAAGACAAAGAACCAGGCAATCTGAGATAACGTCTCAACTCTACCAATCTTGTGTAAACCTCTTAAACTATCTAAGCCTTTATTTTTCTCCTCTACAAAATAAGAATCTTAATCCACACTCTGAGTGTAAGGACTACGTGAAGATATATTGTATTATATATGTCAGTTGTAATCATATAAAACAGAGAAAGCTTATGTTTTACATCAAAAACCTGTAACATGGACGCCTGGGTGGCTCAGTGGGTTAAAGCCTCTGCCTTCGGCTCAGGTCATGATCTCAGGGTCCTGGGATCGAGCCCTGCATCGGGCTTTCTGCTCAGTGGGGTGCCTACTTCCCCCTCTCTCTCTCTGCCTCTCTGCCTACTTGTGATCTGTCTGTCAAATAAATAAATAAAGTCCTTAAAAAAAAAAAACAGCCTGTAACATGTGGGACCCCTTGGGTGGCTCAATTAATCGTTTGCCTTCGGCTCAGGTCATGATCCCAGAGTCTGAGATCAAGCATCAGGCCCCTTGCTCCTTGCTCAGCAGGGAGCCTGCTTCTCCCTCTGCCTGATGCTCCCTCTGCCTGACGCTCCCCCTGCTTGTGCTCTCTCTCTCTCTGACAAATAAATAAAAATTTTTTTTTAAAATTATATTAAAAAAACCATAACATATTCTTAGACTGTGACATTACATTTTTACTTTCCAATTATATTCCTAGAGAGTACAGTTTCCCTATCTTGTTTTAGCCCTGCTTTTTGTGATCACTGTCCCCATTTTTAGCCTTAGAAGTGTTACACAGTCCAGTGTCGGGGAATTACACTAATTCAGGTACATGAATGACCCCCATGGTCATTAGTTTGCTAGCTGGTTTACTATTAGTTTACTAGTTGCATTGTGGGTTGTCAGTAGTGCTTTGCCACTATCTTAGCAAATCCTGGCTAAAGTGCAGTGGGTTCCCGGAACGCATGCTCTTGCTCAGATAGTTTACCTCAGATAATGCCGTCTCTTTTCCTAGCCAATTCACAGAGTGCTTTATGTTATACTTTTTGGTACTTTTATGGTCTGGTGTGAGTTGTTTTGAAAACCAATTCCACTGCTGTGGCAGAAGGTATTTAACAGCCAGCTGAAAATGCCACAGTTGTCTTCTTCACCATGTGGGCATTGATCGGGGCCAAGTATGACAAGGATAAGATTCTTAATATATATTAACTTAATAATCTCCCTTTTCATTTTATTCTATTTTCTCCTCTCTTCTGTTTTTCTTTTTTATGTCCCTACATCTGCCACGTGCAGTGTGTTTGGCGTAGTTATGCAGCCGACGAGAAATCTGTTTCCATTGCCACCTGGAAGCCACACTTGAAGGCCTTGCACACCTGCAGCCCTACCAAGTAGGTACCAGTGTGACAGCTGGTGCTGTCGTCGAGCCTCTTCACGTTCGCAAAACAAACCACACACACACACACACACACACACACACACACACACACACATACACGAACACATGCACACACCCATGTGTTGATTTTTGGCTTGTCTTATTCTCTGTTGCCCCTTGAGAGACTCAAACCTGTTCAGTAGCAACTCAGGCACAAGACTGAATGGACTTAGTATCATTCCTCATTCAAAGACTGAGCTTAAAAAGATTAAAGAAATTCAAACTTTTATAGAACTTGATTGCTACTATTTCATGCTTATTTTCTAATAAATCATTTCCTAAAGCCCACTGAAATTCTAAAAGTAAACCACATGGTTTTTGGAAAACAGTAATTATTTAAACTCCATCCATCACCTAACCCCAAGTGGGAAGCACTTTGAGAGCAATGTATCTTTGCACAAACTCCCTCAATGTCATTTCTCATCCAGATCCTCTCAGAGGATGGTCCTGGAGCTTTTCACTTGCTGATCAAGCTAGTATCCATAGCAAAAGAGTCCTAATAGGATTACAGCATACAGTGAAGCAATGGGGCCAGCCAGATTAAAATTTGAAATTAGCATTCAAAATTGGAAAGTAATAAGGCTTCCTTCCATTCACATTTCATTGGCCCAAACAAATCACCTAGCCAGGCCTCAACTCAAAGGGGATGGGAAAGTGCAGTCTTCCCATGTGCCTGGAAAGAGAAGAGAACCAGAAAAATTATAAACAGTGCTCATGGTTACCGCAGTGATCTTTAATTAAAAAAAAATCCTTAGTCCTGGAATCCTGAACTCCAGTTCAACTAACAGAATGTACTTAATCAAAATCACCATCTCATTAAAGAAATCCTCATCAAAATAACCAAAGCATGTAAGCAAAGGGAACGGTTTTCTGTGTGTCACCTGGCTTGATTGCAATAGTCAGTTCCTCAGCTTGTTCAAAAGTTACGGAAGTGCTTATTTACTTAGTACTTTAGAGCACCTGCTATTCCCCTTTGTAGACCTACAAAACCTTAATTCTAGTGGCATGATGGGATTCAAGGCATCCCACTACTGTGATTCAATCAGAGAAACCTCTTTCTTACTTGAAGTGGAAAAGAAACCAACTGGTGAACCCTTCATGACTTATTGCCTGGAATTTCAGTCTCAAAGGAGGTTTGTGCTGCCTCAGAGCACACGCTGTTAGGAAGCCATCACTGACTGTCAGGATCTGTTACGTTGCTTCCCTGATCCTCCCCAGGCCCCATCCACAAAGTGAAGGACGAGAGGTGAGCAAGAGAACTTCTAAGTTCTGACAGGATATGTCTCCTAAAAGTTGGGGTCAAAACTCCCTCAGCACCTGTGATAGAGATATTTCTAGAACCCTAGGTCTTCAGAGGGGATGGAACCTTAGCAATGAGAGAAGCATGAATGCTATTGAATGAAGGCATGCATGAGAAGTCTCTTTTCGTGTAGATCTTAAAATTGAGTTGACTTTCCTTTATTGAATATGAGACACTTTCAGAGTTGTGGTAATTAAAAAAAAAATCTATTCCTTGGGGGTATTGAATCAGAAATAGGAATTGTACAGAAATTGCATTTTTTTGTACTCATTAAGGTTTCTAGGTATATATGTAAGAGGAAGACTAGTAGAAGAAACAAAAGAAGGTTCTCGAGTGACAGAAGAGAGTGGTCTATTATCATGTGATAATTCATCTTTCCACTTCCTGAAGTTTTTAGATTAAAGTCATTCTGGAGCCTGGAAAAAATTATTGACTAATAAGTCAAATTCTTCCAGTGCATAAAATATGATTTTACCTCATGATTTCTCTTTTATCCTCTGAAATTTTCCATTTTAAATGGGGGAAGGGGAAAGAAAGGAGCGGAGAATTCATGCAAACGCCTATATTTATGTTGTTCCACTCTGGCTGTCAGCCATTCTCCTCATTGTCCTTTCCCTGAACCACCTCTCCCCCCCTCAATTAACCTCTGAGTCTCAACCCCATTTACTGAATACCGGGTACTTGTCCTGAATGACACAGCCGTTCCTGGCAAAGTTCATGCGAACCTGAATATCCTAACATTTCTCCCTGTTATTGTTCCAAATTGTGTGGTTCTTAATCCTTGTTATTTTGTTGATTTTGTTAAACCATTGAAAACATGATAATAATTCTGGACTCTTTCCCACAAAAAAAATATTCAATGCAAAAAAAAAAATCAAAATTTTGCCTTCAATTTTAATGTATCCATGGACTCTGTGAAACAAAGTTCAGAACCTCTGCTTTAGAGAGCAAACCTGCTTTAATCAAGTTTGTAGATCTTGAGGGATATTTTTACATTTATAATTAACTGGCTTACTGAGTCCAAAGTGATGTAATAAGAAATGGACCAAAACTTCTTTTTACTTATATAGTGTATTTCCTATAACATTCAGAGTTTAAGAACTTCTGAAGAGATGATTCTTTCATTCATTTGTGCATTCATTAAATAACTATTCATTAAACACCTGCTATTTTGCAAGACACTGTTCCAGGCACTAGAAGTATAGCAGTGAAAGAAAAAAAAAAACCAAATGGCTTCAGGGAATGTATATTCAAGGGACATTGGGAAGAGAAGATAGATAGATAGATAGGTGATAGATAGATAGATAGATAGATAGATAGATAGATAGATGTGATAGAGTAGTGCTAAGGGGAACAGTAAAGTAGGGAAAGAATTTGGGGAACATTAGGGATTATAATTTTTTTTAGGGATTATAATTTTAAATAGGTGGTCAGGGAAGAGATCATATTATCTATAGCTTCACCATCAATGATATCGCTATCATTAAAAATCATGAACTCATGCTCTTGTTCCCAGTTTTAGAGATACAATGAGATGCTTTGACTCCTCAACCTCATTCCGAGGAGTAGGGTGGAAGAGAGGTGTGACAGATGTGCAGGGGAGACAGGGTAGGGTGAGGGGACAGGCCATACCCCTCAGTCCTGCCGGGGAGAGAGCCCACAGTTTCCGACTCTCTCCTTTCTGGTCTGGCTGGTCTCACATAGGCTTTCAAGGTCTTAGCAGTTGCTATTTCAAAGTTCTGTTTTAATAACAGAAGGATTTACAGAGGGAACATATTTTTCTTGACTTCCTTCTCGGAGAAAATGAAGGCTGTGCCAAGTTTATAACACAGGTAAATGTGCTCTTTTAGGGAGTAAGTCTGATACTTTATGAAGCTGTGGGGAATCATCAAGCTCCAAGATAATTGGAGCGCTATGTGATAGTGTAGGAAGTCAGAATGTAGACATGCTCAAATTCAGTGCCTTCAATTTATTCATAAGAAAATCAAGAGCTACAAGAAAATGAGGTGCTTGCCTGAGGAACACGACTCATTTGTAAAGAGTAGGGACCCTACGCCGTGTTGCACAGACCTGAATTCACTAAAATGGGTTGTTAAAAATACCATCCAACACTAGTCCTGGACAGTTGTGATCAATTTCCCATGCGCCTATTTTACTCCAAGAGAATTCATACCGTATACAGTATGAAAACAATATCTCCCTAACAAGCGATTGAAGCCACAGTGTAACCAGCACTATTCTAAGAGTCCTCGTTCACGCCAGTTAGATCCTAACCGCTCTCTTAACCATAGATAACTTAAGCTAACATGGAGTCTACAGTTTGGGGTTACGTGTGGGCACTGCTGGTCTTGCTAAGTAGAAATGCCAGCTCAGGTCTGTGCCAGAAGAATATATGTTTAAAAGTTGGGTACATTTCATATAAGGAATACTGCTTCTGTGGATCTTGCTCGAAAAGAATTACTTAAGGTACTTTATTCCCTGTCCTCCATTATCAAGTGCTATAAATGTATTCACTGGTTTATCATCATTTCTCTTCTGCTTGCACGCACCTGAAGGAAAGAACAAGGGGAAACATCAAGCAGGTTTGTGATTTCTCTTCTGCTCCATGTTTGTTTATAAATCTGATGCCTAACTGATGTTTTCAATGTATCTCATGTGAGTAAAATTGATCAACACATACAAGATGATTAAAAGTGACCTTTCACACGATTGCCTGCGAAGGTTGCTGTCTCATTGATTCCCCCCCCCTTGGAAGCATCAATGTCTCCCTAACTCACTGCTTCTTATAATCGGCAGGGTATGGAACATTCCTGGGGGCAAATAATAATTATGGCCTTTGGTTAGTCCTTGCTACCCTTTTCTCAGAAAGAAGTCTTATGAAAGTATTCAAATTCTGGGAAGCAGCGGAAGATATATTCCCCTTCATCAGGGTCCTTTTAGAATAAGAAAATGGGTTTTTTGGGCAAAAGGAACACTGTGTACAGGAGGTAAGAACAATCTCTCTGTGACATCTCCAGCTCATTAAGCACTGGTTTACTTGAGTAACATGATTCAGAGGAAGAGCCTCCCCCCCACACACACCACTGCCTCATCCTTTAGGAAGAAGATAATCCTCCCAGAAACTTCACCAAGTAATTAATAGCCATTCTTTCATGCCTTTCAAGGAAATGCTTTATCAGATTAAAGAGCAGAGAGTTAGACCTAGGAAGAATGGGAGGTGAAAGAGAACATTTTATTCTGTGTTAGTGAGTGCCAGAAAGAGTCTGGATTTGGGAGCATAGCCCCAAAGGACAGAGCCGGGGGAACTCAGCACTGATGGTGTGAGGAGTAGCAGAGGCAGAACCAGCAGGAGAATCCCAGGTGCCCGGAAGGGAAGAAGAAAAAAATTTTCCTATCATTGCTACTTGTTTCAGTAATGAAGAAATACAGGCATTCCACCAGGGCAGTTGGCCCCGGGGTGGAGACCAGTAGGAGTCCAGGGATGGTTCCTTGAGTTTTGTACTGTCATACTAATGACATTAATTATAATATATTTATACAGTACTGAAACTAGTTTTGAAAGTTCACTTGGGATGATGAGGTTCCGGGTCCTCCATTTCTGCATTATGTTAACACTTAGAAAGATTCACAAGCCAGAACCTAAATGCATCCATGATGAGAGACAGATGTGGCAGGGTGCACAACGCTCCTTCGAGGGAGGTAAGCTTGCACAGAGATGGCATCAAAGACCCTTCTCTTACTTCATAGCCAAGGTCATTAGATATTCCTGGGTGATATTTCCAGAAAGTTTTAGTAGCCTGAAGATTTGGTCTTCTCTACTTTGGAGTAGAGAAAGAGAGCTTCTGGTCATTAGACACTCAACATTATTTGAATAGACTCTAGAAGAGGCAATCTATACAATTCTGACCGTTTAGTCTTCTTTTGTCTAGACTCCCTGCCAACCCCGCTGTCCTTCTGTTGTGGCAATTTTACTTGAAAAGAATTACACAAAATAAGTCATAGCCATTATAATCGATTTAGTCTATTTGGTGATATTTTAAAATCTTTCCTTGTTTCAGGAGCTCTCCCTTCACAAATCATGTCAAAAGGTAATTTGTACCCAAATCCTAAAGGCAGAGACTATCTTCGGCACAAACTCCATAGCAACCTGAGAGTAAGGTCACCTCTCTTGGGTTCATCCTCCAAAACACAGCTGTTGACACCTAAAGGGGAAGTCTGTGAATCACGTGGAGGTGCTTTGCAGAAATGTGACCTGGTATGACAGTCCTGAGAGAGGGGTCCCCTTGGGCTGACACGATATTGCACTTTTTCCAAATGTTACCAACGCAGGAAGCAAAGACAAAATTAAAGTGTAGCTATGGAGCTTCTGTTCTTCACTCCAAAAATGAACGTCCCAATCAGTAGTCACGATTCAAAAAGACTACCAACCAAATTTTTTTAAATTTCATGATGTTCACTTATACCTAAAACATCAAAATTTATTCTACATGCTTGTGACTAAGAGTGTCAAAAATGACTCATGTAGTTTGGAACATACACAGAAACACCAGGGTGTGTTACACAGACATTTCTTGCTTCTCTGTGGTCACTGGACACTTGGCAAAACCACTGTGAAACATGTCCTATATCACCAGTTGTCAGGCATGCACGCTTTACTTGATGTTTCTTACTTCATACACGTAGGTCTTCTGTCCCCGTGATGTATCACATCGCCCTGTGCAACGCTAGGACAGAGAATGTGCTCAATAAACAGTTCTTGGATAGAGAAATAAAATGTCCCTGACCTCAAGCAGCTCACGTAGAAAGAGAAAACACCGACAAAAACGGGAAAGAGGAAATACACAAAAAGAGAGACAATGAGAAAGTAAAAACACTTCAATAATCTGAAGGAAACAAGCCGAAGCTCCCATTTTAACATCACTTCAGCTTTCACCTTGTTGTGTTCCACAGGCGATGGAATTTATAATAGTGCATAATGAATGCAAAAAGACTATTGTATTAACAATAGCAGCAGTACCATCTTAAGAAAAACAAATTTGCCCTTACTAAAGCAAAATACGCACAAAGGAAAATGCATTTATAATGTGGATCGTTTCTTGGAAGAGAACAGATTTGGGTCCAGAGTATCGTTGATTAATCCTGGACCCAATTTCAAATGGATTGATTAACACCACCCAAATACAAAGCCCTTTACTGCGTTTGGGGCCATTGGGTTACTGATGGTGATTCAGATAAGCAGAAGAGAGAAACTTCAGCCAACTCTACCTTCCAGAGGTATCTTAGAGATAACTTCTGTCTCAGAGCCTGGAGTCTCCTAAAATCTTTCCTCATGGCTTTTCGTTGTGTTAAGAACTGGGAGTAATTCAAGCATAGATGGGTTTAGTACAGTAGCCAGTAACTCTTTCCTGGTGCCTGGCATTTTTTCCTCTGAATGACCAGGCCATACTCGGAGAGGCTTTTCTCGCTGCAGAATGTAGTGAGGCTTCACACACATTCATATACCCCCATAGCTAACTATGTTCCCATCTTTGGAATATTCTGGTTGGAGAGATTTTTGTCTTTCTACACTGGGGTTAGGGTATGTTTAAACGAATTTGGGCTAGGGAAAGGCATCCAGTTTCATGATGCTTTTGCGTTGTTTGCAACAGGTCCAAAAGTTTTCTTTAAAAATATAAACCATCAGTCTCAAGAAGAGCTCAACTGAACAACAGTTGAAATAGTGTCTCTTTGAGACACTGAAATGATGTCTTTGATACGGGCTCAGGTACATATCAGTATTAGTCTCAACTGAGCCTGCCTGTGTTTTTCCTCTACTTGGTCCATAAATGCAACTTCTTTAGCATCATGTAATGATTCCTTTGTTTTCCTCTGAAAACAGTTCTAATTCCATATGTGGTGAATAGGTTTATTGATTTTACTGGAATTAATCATCGCACTAAGTAATTTTTCCAATTCATTTTTTTAAACTGGACAGTTTTTCTCTGTTTTGGTACAAATCGTCCCTTTCAGAAAATAGAATATTCACCTATAAACCCATCTAACCAAATTAAGCCAGTATTCTCACCTTGATATTTTTAGGTCCTCCTCCCTCCCTCCTTGACAAGGAGGGCAGTTAGCCATCTTGTACATACTGCCACAAAAAGGTCTTACTTCTTCCTACCTATATTGGGTTGTTATTGCTGCAAGAATAGATCATGCCAACGGAAGTTTAGGGATTATCTATAAATCTCTCTACCTCTGCCTACCCTGGCTCCTTAATCAACAATTGTTGGCTCTGTGCATTGCTTCATAGTTAGGCTGCCCTGATTACAGTCTATAGGCTTTAACTAGGACCCTGTCAGACTTCTTATCGGACTATCCGAAGCTGCTTGAACAGGTTCTTGTGAGACTGTTACAAAGATGCATGTCTTAAAAGCTAAAGCATAAATGATATTCTTTTATGACACCATCATCTTCTGCTGTGATCCACTGAGTGCTTTGTCCAAATTGCTCCTACGTGGTTGGCTTTATTGGGTTCTGAGATGTGTGGTTCTTCAGAGAGAACTCTAGAATGCGGACCGAAAAGACTGTGCATTCTTGCATTTCTTGGGCGTTTGTTTTCCATTATTTACATTTTCTTTCTTCTGTGTGCAAAGAATGATCTGCATGTGTTGTTAAACCAAGTTAAGACTAGACTTTAGACTTTTTTTTTTTTTTTTTCAGCATAATCAACTTGTGTCCTTACGGACAAAATGTTAGATTGTTTCAAAAACAATCCTTTGAAAATGGTTTCTCCTTCTGTTCACATTTATTGATAGAGGGAAAGGAGTTAGTCTTTTAAAAGCACATCAAAAGACTTACAATAAAAAACTCTTTTTTTAACAAGCTAGTGACCTAGAATCTTTTCTTCTGACTTTTTTGAGCATGTATTCTGGCAATTAGTTACCAATATTAACTGTAACTGCAGGTGTTTTATACAAATCAGGACTCTTTTTTAATATTTCAAAGCAGTTAATGGTATCAACTTCACTGATTCCTAGAAATATTTATTTTTAAAGTCCTAAAATAGTCTGTTCCTCGTTTATACTGTGTTGCATTGCCATTTACCACAAGGGTTGCTATATTTTCAAATATGTATGTTCTTATTTTCACATGACTCCGATGCTAACACACAGGCTACCATCAATGCCTGCTTCACATCCAGTCCTTTCAACCTCACCATTAAGAGCACTGATTATAGTCCAAGCAGCACAATTAAACTACATAGTTAGTACTGACTGCTTAGTCTGTATACTTAGATCGAAAAAAGCAATAAAGCCACATGGCTTTGTTGTTCTAAAAAGAAAAAGAAATCCCTGAGCACTTTCGTGGTGGTGAAATGCTTAGTAACGTGCTGCTCTATCTCCCTCACTCCTAGTAAGTTCTGTAGTAATAAGCAGAAGCTCTTCAGAATGTACACCTCACGGAACCAGAGGTACCCAGCATCCCGGCTATTGACATGAAATTTGAGAATGCCAACTAACCTCAGGTGCATGACCAGGTTCTACCGCCATCCTACCCGAGCCCAGCTCGGGGACTCACTTCCTAAGGACTTCTTGAATGAGGTTCTCAAGCCGCTTGTAATTTTCCTTGTTGCCTGTTGCCTGCTTTGATACTCTACCCCAGGGCCAAATAGGCAGGGTCCCGCACAACCCTGGCAGTCGGCCCCTTGGCGCCTCCTTGTGGTGGGACAGCTGCTGAACTGCTGCACGCACTGGATTGTTACGGCTCAGCCGCCATATTGTGCCTGAGGCGAGAATTTGTAGAATGCTTATCCTGTGAAGGGCTAAAACCCTAATTAAGTATAACAAGGACTACAGCATTCTAAGTCCAAGAGGATTACTGTGGGGTTACGGTAATGCCACACAGTTCCCTGGCAGGGAACATTAAGTAGTAGCCTGCATGCTGGGCCATTTGAGTAACTTGTCCATCTGATTCCTCCAAGGGGAAGAATTTCCTTGCACAATCCCCCACAGGTGTGCAGGCGGCCCCTCGTCCCGTCCCCTCGTAGAGTCCTCAGCTGGGGAGGTGGGACTTCATACTCAGAGGTACCACAGTCAATGACTACAATGTCCTTCAGGTTACTTTCTCCAGAAACAGACCTTCTTGTTGGTCTCCTATGAATAATCTTTGACAATCTTCCTAAAAACACTGTTACATGAATTTTCCTCACAAATCATGTTTATAGGGGCGCCTGGCTGGCAGAGCATGTGACTCTCAATCTCAGGGTCATGGGTTCAAGCCTCATGTTAGGCATGGAGCCTACTTTTTTTTAAAAATCATGTTTATAGATGTGACAAAAAGTGGGAAGGTAATGAAAACTTGAATGGACCAGAAAAGAGTCTATCTTTTTAATCGATGTGCATTTTTAGTAACAGCCATCTAATCAGTTTAATAGTCCTCTAATCAAGATGCTCTGTTGATTTCCAAAGGGGAAAAGAATTAGAAAAACTAATAGAAGTGAGATCTTTTGTAAGAACAGTTCTTGGCTCTGGAGAACAAAATTTTGCCTGGTTTAAAAAGTTCTCGTGCTCACTTCGGCAGCACATATACTAAAAAGTTCTGGGTTAAGATTTTATTCTTAACTTTCATGGAATTATGTCAAAAGAGAAAGTGAAAACATTAATCTTTTTTTTTCTAATTTCATATGTAATATGTTGGATTCCCTTTAAAATGATTTTTGATAATTCTTTTCATATTAGACATTGGCAAATATTCATGCAGTTAAGAAGGACAAAAAGGGACATGGTACCTAGAACTCATTTATATCAACTTTAAGTGCTTTAAATAGTACTAAGATTCAAAGAAAAATATTATTTCCACTTTCCATGAATTATTAGAGATGCTATCAAAATGTCTCATAGAGGCAACTTTTAAAAATATTTTCATAAGAGCAAATTGTTTTTAAATATTTCATTATTGTAAATTAGCCATGGAGGGTTTGGTGCTGATACTTATTTCCAATTTTTTTACTTTTTCAGTAATTGAAATTTTTAAAAAGAAAAAATTAAATTTCATATTAAATGGTTTTATGATGTTTTCATCAGTTTCCTCTTCATTTAATTGGCATAAGAAAGAGATGTATCTTTAAAATTTGAGAAAATAATTTGATATTAATGAAACTCAGCCTTCTGTAGTAATTAGCATCTGTGAGCTCCAGAAAAGGTAATCAACTAGATAAAGTATAGTGAGAGAACACTTGTAGTGTTAGCTATGTAAACTTCAGCCATTCGTTAATCTAAATAAAGGTGCAGAGTTGAGCATATGTTCAACTGAGCCCGATCATCATAAATTTAAATGATGGAACAGATGTGCTGAAACTGAAGAGAGATGTGAAATTTTTCCTATAAAAAAAAAAGGCTCGAGAAGAGTAGACATTCTGGGCCCTATCCCTTTGAGGATTTGTTTAAATGATTTGAAGGTTTGGGATGACATGGAGAACCCAGCCTCAGCATAAAAAGATGCAGTTTTATATGTTATTGTTGCTGTTTTTCGTGTTACCCACCATTTGATCATGCATTCATTCGTCCAGTGCAGAGAAAGCCTTTGACTGACGGGATTGTTTTAAAGAACCCTTGAACCCACCTGACCCCATCACAAAACTGCCAGCCTGTTCTTTGCATGTGCCTTCAGCTACTCATGCTGGGCTTAGCTACATCTGCATTTCCGAGGGGAGCTGTCCGTGGCATGGTCGACTTGTTTATTGTTACCGGGACTTTCTGATCACCATAGTTCATTATTTGATTTGTTCTCATGTAAACACATAAAATGTGGTGTCTTTTTAGAATATCATTTGTTAAGCAACTAGGCATGGAAAAATAAATGTTACTGTTTCTTGTTAGCTACAAAACACATAACCACTAAACACATTTGCTGTTGGCATGCTGCAGCTGGGGACAGTGGACGTTGCGGTAAGTGGAAAAAACCAGGGCTCCACTTGGTCTCAGATAACCCGAGTCCGTGAGAACCCTGCCTCCTTCTTGCCCCATGAAGGCTACAGCATGACTGCAGGTCTCGCCCCCTCAGAGCAGCGGCTCCAAGTTCTGCCTTCACACCCTTCACCCTTCATTTCTTCAGACCCTGAAGAGGCCTGGGCCTCTCGCTAGATACCAGTGTCGTTTTCTGATGAATAACACAGTGCGTTATAAATGAAACACAAAAAGAACATAAGCAAAATGGGGACACAGCACCTCTTACAGTTCGCTTGGTTCCCACAAAAATCCCTTAGCCATGTTGCCATTTTCATCCTTACGTTAGAGATGAGGACTACCAACTCCAAGCCTCTTTGATTCCAGCCTGCCTTTCCCACCACCTCACACCACATCTTTTGATAAGGAAATCATGGAAATGCACTTTGGGTTTTGTTGTTGTCGTTAATGCTTCCTTTATCAACCCACAGCACTTCAGTTCTTGCTGGCATCTGAGAACTGAATGTCTGAACAAATATAATTTACCAGTAGCTGCCACAGCAAATCAATAACCCGTTTAATAGTAGGAAGTCGTGTTAGTGAAATAACATCTCATCCCGTTAACCAGTCATCACGTTCATTATATGTTGGGGCTGTTCTACATTGTGTGGTGTTTGTCTCCCAGGAATGAATGCAAGCATAAAAGAAATGGGTGTTAAATGTTGTATGTTCGCTATTATGTATGCAGTCCTACCAACCGCTATGAGATTGCATGAATTTATGGGTATCATAATCTTGCCTGAAATATGAAATGCATGCAGAATATAAATATATGTGTATATGTAACTGTCATCCCTGTAGAAATGCTTAGAAATTACAAAGAGATATGCTCCCAAATAAAAAAATTACTTTCTTCAAATATCCAAAGTCGAGGTCAAAGCTAAGAAATCTGTTTCTAAAGCAAACATCGAACCAGTTCTTGGTTATTTCCAGTGTAATTGTGTCCAAACTACCGTACCCAATGTCGGTTCTTTCTGTGATAAATCCAGGAAAGGTGTGCCACCTAGACAGTGAGATTAAGTTCAAACGAATGCAAACAGATTAAATAAAGCTCCGGTTTTCAATACGGGAAGAATATATTGCTATGCTCCTACTCGCTGAAAACGTGTTGTCTATTGAAATATAGTATGCAGTCTCATCAAAGTATTTACCCAAGTGGAGTGGAAGAAATTGCTTGAAAGGGAATAATCATGCCTCTGTTGTCCACAGTCAGAAGCTAAGTTTTAAGGAGCGAGTACGCATGGCTAGCCCAAGGGGCCAGAGTATTAAGAGCAGACAAGCGTCAGTAGGTGACAGGAGGTCCCCGAGCACCGACATCACCGCCGAGGGCAGCCCCACCAAAGTGCAGAAGAGCTGGAGCTTCAACGACCGAACCCGCTTCCGGCCCTCGCTGCGCCTCAAAAGTTCTCAGCCCAAACCGGTGATAGACGGTAAGCCCTGCTTTTCCATAACTGTGTTTAATTGGATAGGCTATCGTGGGCAAGATTATGAAGTAATTAATTCTCCATGGTACCACTTGAAGATAGAAGAAAACAACCCCAAGGAAGGAACTGTTTGTTGGTTTTATTGGAAATTCATTCATTGCCTTGGGCAAATGTACAGAACATAAGTTTACTTTGGGGACCAACTGTGGCAGCTAAATCTACATTTCAGAGGAGTCAAACAAAATGTGGTTACTTCTTCACTCTTATCTACAACACACTATTATTTCTCAGACAAAGGCCCTATCAAGTTCAACATGACTGTCCTCCTCACGTATAGGTTATGTCTGACCAGCAAGGTCCGTGGCCAGAGATGACCACGTGGTCTGTGAATGACTTGAAACACAGTAAGAAGGGTAACACTACCTTTCTGGACAACAGTGAAGACTCTCTTCCCTTCTCTGTGCTCGATCCACCACTAAATCAGAGACCACCGCTTATCTTCCCTTAGCGAGATTCCTGTCGAAAGTTCTTATCTGATGCTAAGTAGAACTCGAGTTCTTCCCCCAAGAGCAGCTAACCTACTTTATTTACCATACAATGTGTCAGACGTGTACTTGCTAACACATTTTATTGAGTGCCACATAATTTTCATGTTTATAAAACAGTTTCTTTTTCACTTAAGATTAGCTCAGTTTTCCTTTTAAGTGTGCCCCCCAGGATCTCTTAAACTGGGCAAAGAACCAGAGTCAAATAGCATCTTCCAATGAATGCATAAAAACTGCAAAGGCTATCGGTCCTTCTGTTCTCGTTCCCTAGTGTAACCTGTATTTTCCCAGGCTCTGAAGCCTGAGGGATAAAATTAACAAGCGGGGTCATGATCTCGGTGCTCTCAGGCTCCCTGGAACCTCAGCCCACAGGTTCCTCCCAGCTCATTCGGAGATCCCCAGGGCTTTTCCTCCCACCCTCCAGTGAGCAATACGAGTCCCTTCTTCACACCTCTTCATTCTCCACAACTCCGTGGATGCCGTGCTCTCCAAGTAGACGCCTCGCTGCCCTACTGGTGGAGCTGGCGGCTCCTGTCTCGACGGCAGGACCAGCTGATCCTGCCAGGCTTCCCTCCACCTGTCACTCTGCTAAGGTAGGAAATGCCTCCTCCACCAGCCCTGGACGCTCCCCATCAAGCCTCTGAGTGTCCTGAGTCACTGGAGACACCGATTTTCAGTGTCCTCTGGTTTCCACACTCTCCTGCCCAGGAATTTGGCTGAAAGCCCATGAACAGCTGAGTCAAGAGTTACCCGTTACAGGGCTTTATGTTACACTCAAAATAGACTTTCTGAATATAAATGGATGCATCATTTCTGGAAGGCGATTTGGCAACATGTTATCAAAAGCCTGTACGTATGCCTAAGCCTGGACACATCCCACCCACCCATTCCATTTCTAGGATATAATCAATATAATGAAGTAATATCAGACACAAGAAATGGTCCTACAAATCAAAAATTATTGACGTGAAAAGATGAGCATAAAAAATAAGTTATTCCATTTTGCTGTGTGTGTGTGTGTGTGTGTGTGCGTGTAAATTCACATACTTATAGGAAAAAGTCTGGAAATATTTATAGCAATGTATGAACAATTACCTCCAAGTGATGAGGTCATAGTTATACTTTCTCTCTTCGTTTTATTTGTCTGTATTTCCTATTATTTCTACAATGAACATGTAGAGCTTTTGCAAAAGAAAACAAAGGATGATTTTCTATTTAAAAATTGGGCCTTCTTTTTACACAATATCCTCTCCCCTTCCCCGATTCTAGGGGCCCTTGGTCTAATACGCCCTCCTTAGGCTGATTCTCCCCCACACACTCCCTTCTGCCAAGAGATAGAAGGACCACCTTGTCTTAGTGCTGTGACCAGCCTCTGTCAAGTGTAGACATGGATTGTCTAATGGAGTTGAACGTACTGCAAATAGAGCTGTGTTAGGCTCTAGGGTTGCCATAACAAAGTAGTACAGCTAGGGTGGTGTAAACAACAGAAATTTATTTTCTCATGGTTCTGGAAGCTAGAAGTCCGAGAATCTCCTTGGCTTAATGGCTACCTTCTCCCTGTGTCTACACTTCCTCTTCCCTCCATGCACAGCTGTGTCCAGATTTCGTCATCTTCTGTTTTAAAAAGATTTCATTTATTTGAGAGAGAGAGAGAGGGCGAGAAAGAGAAAGTGAGAGTGTGCACAAGCCTGGGAAGAGGCAGAGGGAGAGAAAAGCAGACTCCCCGCTGAGCAGGGAGCCAGACACAGGACTCAATCCCAGGACCCTGGGATCATGACCTGAGCCGAAGGCAGGTGCTTAACTTACCGAGCCACCCAGGTGCCCTGGATTTCTTTTTCTTATAAGGACAACAGTGATATTGGATTACAGCACACTCTAATGAGCCCATTTTCACTTAATTGTGTCTTTAAAGACCCTATCTCCAAATAGAGTCAATTTCCGAGTTACTAGGGTTTAGGACTTCAACATGTGAATTTAGGTGGGACACAATTCAGCCCATAACAGAGCTCCTGCTCACACACATCATAGCATCCCTGGGCAAGCCAGGATGTGCCCCATCTTCAAACCTAACCCTGGATTCACACTGTGCTAGAAATGCATACATGACCCATGGTGGGTCCATACTCTTCCAACAGGGGCTTCAAAAAATACTCAACTTTGTGCTGCGAGGTCCTTATGGTTGGCTGAGAACATCTAAATAAAAACTCAATAGCACCTGAATTCTGAATGTGGAAAGTGAATTCTACTTGTGTATTTGGCCAGAGGGAAAGCACTTTTCAAAGACTCCTAGAGTAGGCACCATCCATCACAGTATTTCAGGTACTGCTGAGATATCTCAGAGGTCAGACAGATAGAAACAGAAGTCCTATTCTTTAATGAATAACAAATCGGAAAGATCTCCTGCCATCCATTTTCTACATCATTTCATGCAAGTGCAGTTCTGTTTGGTTAGAAAGGAATTGCTTTTCCCTGGTTGATGCCCATCTCAGTTGGCTCTGAGTTGCCCCAAGTGACAAGTGGCCTGATTGCAGCTCCTCCGAGGGAGCTTTGTCAGCTGCCCACCTGCGGGACATCGTGACTCCCGACTCCTCATTTTATCCAATAGTCCAGAATCTTTCCCTCTGATTTAACTCAACGTTAGGCCTGGGAAAATGGAAGTTTCTTTTTAGAGGGGGAAAAAAAAAAACCAACTGAAGTAGCTATCAAATAAATGTAGACTTCAATTATACATTTTTCTTTATACTGCCTCTCCTGGTTTTAAGTATGTCTAAAAACCACTTACTAGCCGTAGAAAATAATATATAACACCACAGCCAACTCCCAATTATTCCAGATCTATTTGCTCATTCACTTCTGGGGCTCTTTTCTTCTACTTCTCTCTTTCCTTTCAGATATTTCAGGCATTTCATTGCCCATGAACAGCTCAAAGAGAGTGGATGAATAGCAGAAAGAATAATGAAAAGACTAATTGGCCTTTTAGTTAATAACTAAGTTACATTTAGAAAATAATGGGCTTGTAACTAAAAGATACGATCATAGAAAAACAAAGGAAATTTAGGGTTAACCCCTAAGCTTTAATAATTCCTGCCAAATCTGATACCCTTTACTACAGATGGTATTATTTTTATAATTTAATGACTCTTACAAAAGCTATTAAATATGCATGTTGGGCTTTTTTGCTATAATTGTTTGTGAAATTTACATATGACACTTAAAAAGGGCATAACTGTCTCCAATATTCTACATTCGTGTACACAGAGAAGTAGAATGTAATAGGCAGATGTTGAAGCCAGAAATTAACAAATGGCAAAAGGAAGAAAGTGAACTATAGGGGACTGGTGTGGTATTGCCATAGCAAATTTCTTTTGACCAGTATGGTATGAAAGTGTTTTTAGTTTACAAATCCAGTAATAAGAGAGAAATTTTCCATTGGTCGACCAATAGTATTTAAGCCCCTTCATATAATTTTTAAAAGTAGGTAGGTACCATATAAGTAGGATATGACTTTTTTTAGATTGCACATGTAAGTGCAATCATGCAGGTTTTTTTCTTTCTGTGTCTGGCTTATTTCACTTAGCATAATGTCCTCCAGGTTTATCCATTTTGTTGCAAATGGGATGTTGTTCTTTTTTAAGGTTGAGTAATATTCTATTATATAATTATTCCACAGTTTCATTTTACTGTGGATATGTATATCAAGTCATTTTGTTGTACACTTCAAATATGTGCCCTTTTTTTTTTTTAGATTCTATTTATTTGAGAGAGAGAGTGAGCACGAGTTGGGGGAGGGGCAGAGAGAGAAGCAGCCTCCCCCACCCCAGCAGGGATCCTGATGCAGGGCTTGACCCCAGGACCCCAGGATCATGACCTGAGCCGAATACAGACACTTAACCAACTGAGCCACCCAGGTGCCCCACAATTTTTATTTTTAAAATAAAAATTTTAAAAAACAGGATAGAAATGATATTTTTCTCTCAACATATAAAATAATAATGATAAAAGTAACATTTACTGGATCCTTCTCTGCAGCAGACAATGTTCCCAGTGCTTTAGTCTCTTATTTCATTCCATTTTTCCAGGACCCCTATGATGGAGGTTCATTATTATCTCCATTTTATGGATGAGGAAACTGAGACTTGAAGCTGAGTAGCTTATCCAAGACTAAGAGATACAAGAAAGCCACACTATACACCCAGTCAACCTAATTTCAGTCTTGCCTTCAGACACATTCATAGAAGTGCTCCCTAATGTCATATCTTTCTTTCATTTCTTCTTTTTCCCTGCCACCCTCCCCCCACCCACTTTCACTCTTCCGTTTTCAGTTGGTCAGCTCTCCTCCCATAGAAACCATTTTACATTGCCACTATCCCATCCTTTCTCTCAGCCCCACTGCCAAACCTCTGAACTATATCATCTTCAAAGACTGCCAGAGGTGGGAGATTAGGCAAATTGAGGAAATGGCCTTTAGATGACCCTCTCTGTTTTGGTCACGTATCTGGGGAGAGCCTCGGGGATAATAGCGCGCTGATCTGTATCTGTTTACCCTTGGAGGGAGGCAAATGATGAGGTCATGTAAGGCCGGTTTCAAGATGCAAAAGGGAGTGTCAGGAGATGGACAGCTATGGATAATAGGCAACTGAATGGAAACTGACAGACTTCAAGTTAAAGGAATACCAAGCAGCCAAAATCCACGGGAGTGAAACTACAGTACAGACGGGAGGGTCCAGATTTCTGGTGACCGGTTTGCAGCTGAGCAGGGCTACACTTGCTGAACCCTGCTGTCCTTGGGAATGAATGCTTTTCAGAACCGCACTCAAAAAGTACAATACTCTTGACAGAGAAGTGTCCCACATACCTGTATATGCTGCATGTTTTAACCTGTTCGACATTGCTTCTGCTTCAGGGGAACATATCGATTCTGCTGAACAATCCTAAGCGCTCATGCTGGTTGCTGTGGGAGGCACATCCTCCCAGGTGTTTATGAGAAGGGCTGGTATGACCCTGAGTGCAGGAGGTATATGGGGTTCACCTGAGCAGAGGCTGGGTGGGCAGAAGATATGAATAATTTGCAATGGTGGGGCCGGGGTGGGGGGGGGTCCCTGGTGACCAAGTCCCTTGTTCCAGACACTGCTGATCACTCTTCTCTCTTCACTTCTCTCCCACGTTGCTTTTCTTCCCTCAGCCCCTGGACCAGTTAGGATGCATTTGGCTGTAGGACACAAAAGGAGCAGATTCCAATACCTTCAACAATAAGTGTATCTTACCACCTAAAAAGAAATTCAGGGACGCCTGGTTGTCTCGGTTGGGCATCTGCCTTCGGCTCGGGTCATGATCCCTTGGTCCTGGGATGGAGTCCCGCATTGGGCTCCTTGCTCAGCAGGGAGCCTGCTTCTCCCTCTGCCTGCCTCTTGCTCTCTCTCACCCTTGCCCACTCTCTCTGACAAATAAATAAATAAAATCAGGAAGGAAGGAAGGAAGGAAGGAAGGAAGGAAGGAAGGAAGGAAGGAAGGAAGGAAGGAAGGAAGGAAGGAAGGAAGGGAGGGAGGGAGAGAGAAAGAAAAAGAAAGGGAGAGAAAGAGAGAGAAAGAAAGAGATTCAGAGGTAGGACCACTCCTGGCAACAAGACATCAGGATCCTGACTTGACTTCTCCCTGCTTCTCTTGGATCTCCTTTTGACTCCGTCCATCTATGTGCCCACCTCCTCCTCGGGCTGGGAGCGAGATGGCTACAGCAGCCCCCAGCATCTTATGAGGCACAACACTTTGAGAGGCAGAAAGGGAAGCATCTTGTGTTGCTATCTCTTGCTAAAGTGAGGAAAACTGTCCATTTGCATCTTAGTTTGTGGAAGAGGGTCTCACGCCTGAAATGAACCTTGGCAAGGAGAATGAGCATTGGCAGGCAGGGACCGGGCTGCTGAAACCCATGGATCAAGCAAGGGAAAGGGAGATTGTAAGTGGATAGATTTTAGGATTTATGTTCAGGAATTGGCTGTTAGGAAAGCAACTTCGAGCAGTGTTTGATGAAGCCAAGCAATCTTTTCTCCTTTGTGACGGTGAAGAGAAAGAATGCCCTTAAGCATGTTTTCTCCCAAACATTCTGTCTACATGTCATTTCTGTTCTTATAAGTGTCTATGCTTTTTAAACATACAAGCCAGATTTAGAAATCTTTTTTTTTTCCCTTCCTTTCTTTTATCACATAATTTCCATGAGGCAGTGAGCACAGACTGGCCTAACTCCTTAAATTTCAAAAGAAGGACAAAATGGGTAAAGGAAAATCTAGGGAAAAATAAATGAATTCCCATTTAGATCATTTAATCCTGGTCCGTTTCTGGTCACCACCTCCACCAAGGGAAACAGGGGACAGTTGCCTTCCTCACCACCTCCTCAGGTAGCTTCCTTGGAGACTCCTTCTTCCCTTTTGGGCTCGTAATACCTAACAAGGTCTCACCTATAGACAGCAAAAGAGCAGAAATACAAAGCATGAGGTGACAGAAGCTTCAACTCCTCTTTAAGTTAGCGAGTTCATCCATCCCCTCCCTCTCTCCTTTAACCTCTGTCTTCCAGGTCCCAGACCCACCAGTCTCCTAAAACTTGCTGGAGATTATCAGCATAAGATCACCAAGAATACTGTCAAAAAAGAAGTATTTTTTGACAAAAAAGAAGTACAGTGGTTTGGACAATACCCTGAACTAACAGACTTCTGTACCGACCATGGGATTTTTTTTCCCAAGCAGTATAAATTATGCACTATCAAGATTTCATATTCGACTAATTCATGCACGCGGACCTTTCATCTTCTACTAATCTTCTTTTACACTTATTTTCCAATGGCATCTTTTTCCCCTCGTGTTTTTCTCAGTCTCCCCAGTTGACATTTTCGGTGTCTCCACAAAATGCCAAGCATTGCATGACACTTAACATTTTTTCTGATTTTCCATACTGATGGCCCAGCTTCAGCCAGACTTTGATCATAATTTTCCACAAAATGTGAGGCTTCCTAGCACTTTCTGAAATTACCTGATAATGACTCTGCATTGTGTTGACAGAAACAATTCTTGTCAAGGGGGGAAGGTTCTATCAGGGCTTCAGCCTAACCTGTTTGTCCACATCCCTGACAGAGTATCCCTGACTGAGAAGCATGCCCACTCCCATGAGCTCTGTCTGTAACAAAACCTGAGGTGTTTCTTTCATGATAGAACATAGCTCCCCTAATGCCCAACTTCACTGTTAGCAACCTTCCATGCAAAAGTCTACCGAGGGTGGTCAGTAGGATTCTGAAACACACTTCCGGTCTTCTCCACTAAGGAGTTGGTGAAAATCATTATCTGGAGAAAGTTTCTCAATTCTGGTCCGTCGGTTTCTTTTTTCCTTTGGTTGTTCAGGCTCATTATCCATTTGGTCCATTATTCTTCATTCAGAGACACATCCTATTCCTCTCCTGTGTGTCCTATACTCTTCCTGTCCCCCTAAGATATGCTTCTTTATTTCGATGTTCTTATTACTATTGGGGAGGGATGGTGGGCAGGAGGAGACCTCTCAATCTCTGGTCATAAATTCTAAGTGACTAAGTCCAGGTACGCCTCAGAGATATGGCGGGTTGGGTTCCAGACCACCCCCATAAAGCAAATATCACCATAAAGAGAGTCAAAGGAAATTTTTGGTTTCCCAGTGCATATGAAAGTTATATTTACACTATACTGCAGTCTATTAAGTGTTCAAAAGTAGTATGCATACCTTAATTAAAAAATACTTTATTGCTAAAAAAAAATGTGAACCATCATCTGATCTTTCAGCAAATTATAATCTTGCAGGTGGAGAATCTTGCTCAATGTTGATGGCCGCTGACTGCTCAGGGTGGTGGTTACTGACAGCGGGGGAGACTGGGGCAAACACTTCAATAAGACAACAGTGAAGTTGGCCACATCCGTTGACTCTAACTTTCACAGATGATTTTTCTGTAGCATGAGATGCTATTTGGTAGCATTTTACCCACAGTAGAACTTTCTTTCAAAATTGCAGTCAATCCTCTCACAGGCTGCTGCAGCTTCTATCCACTATGTTTATGCCATGTTCTAAATCCTTTGTTGTCATTTCAACAATGACATCTCCACCTGGAGTAGATTCCTTCTCAAGAAACCACTCTCTTCGCTCATCCGTAAGAAGCAACTCCTCTTCTGTTCAAGTTTGATCAAGAGATTGCAGCAATTTGGTCCCATCTTCGGGCTCCACTTCTAGTTCTAGTCTTCTTGCTATTTCTACCACATCTGCAGCTACTTCCTGCATGGAAGTCTTGAACCTTCAATTAGTTAAAAAAAAAAAAAAAAGCAGTATCTGCAAAGCTCAATAAAGCAAGTATGCCTATAGTTATCATATCTCTGGTAAGAGTTGCTTCTTCCAATACTTTTTGTGAAACGCCTGTTCCTGGTTTTTAATTACTGAAGAAGTGTGTTTCTATTTTGAATGGACTGGAGTTTCCCTTGGCTTTCTATTCTAATCCAAATACTCTTTGTAGTATGGAACAAAATTTCTGTCCAGATTTCTCTAGGTTCTGCCCCAATGTTTGTTGTCATCCTATAGTGCTGGGGAAAATCATATTCGGCTCCTATTGGCAAGGAAAATAATTTCCTGCTTAAGATATAGGCTTTGAATGAATCCCAAGTCCTTGCTTCCAGCAGAAACTAAGCTGCCAAATGACCTATGAGTACAACCTTAAAATATTTTTTTGGACTTCCACAGATCTGGGTCTCACTGAGAAAGCCAGGGTTATAAACCAGAGTTCTAAATTCTGTTTCGCCAGTACATCAAAGTGTGTGCATGTGTACATCGGTGTTTTAGAGTGAATTGGAATGCTGTATTACTTACCACTGATACGTAACAATTTGCCACAAATGTGGCAAGAGACTCATGATCTCAGTTTCTGGGATCAGGAATCCAGTAGCAGCTTGGATGGATGACTCTGGCTCGGTCTCTCATGGGGTTGCAGTCAAGGTTTTGTTGGCCACAAAATTTATCTTAAGGCTCAACTGGGAGAGAATCTGTTTCCAGGCTCAATCGAGCATTTGCTGGTGAGCTTCATTTCCTCACATCGGCCACTCCAGAGACTGCCTGCATGTCCTCTGGCTTCCCCCAAAGCTACTAATTCAACAGAGAGGACATGCTCAAGAGAGGGAGAGAGTACCCACGACGGAAACTGCAGTCTTCTCGAACCTCAGAAGTGACGTACCATCACTTCTTCCTTATGCTGGTGGTCATACAGACTAACCCCGGTGCAGTGCAGAAGGGGGTGACACAGAGGGAGGGAGGGTCATTGGCAACTCTCTTCGTGGTCGGCTACCGTAAATATTTTTGAATTGGATATGTCTTTCAAGTCGCAGAACCCACTATTCCCTCTTGTCTTTCTAGGAATTCCAACCACTAGCTCCCTGTCTCTTTTACGTGTTTCCATTACCTTCCTGCCTCTAAAGTCATTTGGGTTTGTGACCTCTAGGCTAAATGTTTCATGTCCAGTGTCCTATGTATTATATCTCAAACACACACACATTCACACACAACCAATCGTGTCTTGACCCTCAACCTCGATCACATTATAACTAGACTATTCCATTCTTAGTGCAACCTTTCAAAAAGTGATACAAAATATTGAGCATTCGATTAGTGCAACAAAAAAAATTTTTTTTAAATGAGGGAGCAGGAAACCAGCTGATCAGTAGCCAAACCACAGCGTCTAATGTCGATCCCAGCATACGTTCTTTTAGAATGTGTGATGCAACAGCAGCGGCTTTGAAAGGCTGAAGAGATGTTCTTGGTCATTTCAAAGAGCAGAAGCAGGACTAAGTATGCAATACCAGTTTTTCCCTCAATATCACAACAGGCTAGCAGTTAGAGACCTCACACTGATGGAATGGAGTCCATCACTGGAA
>CM053608.1:72577483-72637880 GCA_028646535.1 Procyon lotor | reverse complement strand
GGGGGGGGGGGGGGAGTAGATTGGCTGAGGGATGCCAGGGACTCATTTTCTGTCCTAACCCTGGTCTCGTCTTTCTATGATGCAAAGTGCTTCCCGTGGCTTCTTCCCTCTCACCAGCCCTGCTCCTTGACTTCCCTTCTCATTGTCAGCTGCCGCCCTTCATTTCCCGAGAAGCATGTCAAGTGTGCCCTGCCTATCCTAGGAGGTGTCTGTGTATGCTCCATGATAGAACATTCACAGAATTTGGATATGCCTTCAACTGGCAGACTTCAATTCAAGTCAACAGGTGTTTGGGGGGCCGCTGCTCAGGGCTAGCATTTTCCTGGGCACCAAAGGGGCCCAATGAGTAGACATGATGAGTGCCACCTCAAAGAATTTGCCATCTGCCTGTAAATCTTACTGCTCAGCCCCCCCTTACAGTACTGACTGGCACCTAGGGGGCCCAGAAGGCACAAGTCTTCACTTGGCAGACTTCACAGTTTTCAGAAATAACCTGTGGGTGACCTCAGAGATTCTCATGAAATAAGCACAAAGTTAGCCATCACACAAATCACAGGATTTAGCCCATATTTCAGAGAAGCACTTTTCAGCTGCATGGTGATTTTTCATTCGTCTATCTCAAATTATTGCCTTCAAAGGCACACTGAGTTGTCTGCTCCACAAAGAGAAACCAATATGACACAAATTTAAAATTATATTTAATCGCTTTCATGGGGTGCTCCAGTTGGTGAAGAAGAAAATAAAAGGCTAGGAGAAGGCCAGGGTCCTTTCTCTGCAACGGACAGCCACACAGGAACGAGGTGAGCTAGACAGGCTTCCTTTTTGCTGTCGGCCCAGTGACACTCACTACATTGTTCCAAATTCCTTTTATTTTATTTTCGATGTCTAATTTTCCCCAGCTTTTCTTCTCTTGCCATCTTTTTCCTCTGTTGCCATGTACAATGCATAACAACAGTTCCTGGACTCCGAAAATATAGAAAACTCACAAGAGTATTGCCTAGGGAAAATTAATCTCTGTACCTCCAGTTACAAAGATTCATTTGCACACGAAACCCCTCATTCCCGCTGGTGAGAAATCTGCATTTTTTCATTAATCTAATGCAGTAGCGACTGGTGTACCACATCATCCTGCTGGAGTCAGTGACTAATCTTTCCCAAGTTGTTTTAAACCTGTATTCACATGATTTGGGGTTTGGGTTGAAAAATGTCATGACTTCGTATCTTTTTACATTTGTATCAGTTATCTATTACAGCAAAACTTACCCCCCCCCCCCCAATTCAGTGGCTCAAAACAGCAACCGTTTATTTAGGACGCTTTTCTGTCGGGCAGTACTTCCGTTCTTGGCTGGACTCACTGGTACATCTGTGATCAGCTCCTGGGTTGCCTGGGGGGCTGACTGGCCGAGAAAGCCCCGGCTGGGCTGACTCAGCTCTGCTCCAGGTGGTCTCTCCGCCTCCAGCAGGTTGGGCTGGTTCACAGTGGTGGTGAGCTCCGGAGAGCATTTCGAGACCAACCTGCAAGGCCTTTGGAGGGTCCCGGAGTGACGACCACCGCAAAACCACGAGGTCTGCCCAGATGCGAGGGGTAGAGAAAGAGGCTCCATCTCTTAAGGGGAGGAGCTATAAGTATTCCTGGAAGTATGGCGATCTATCGCCCTAGTCCTTGGTAGCTTATTCACTTTAAGTCTTTGCAGTATGCTGTTGGTTCTAGGAACCAACGTGTTAGTGTGTGATTCAATTTGTATTCCTTCCTGTAGCTCCCTTCACGCCTAGAGCCTAAGAAGGAAAGGGAAGGAAAACAGCATTGTTCGCACCTGATATGGGCCAGGCATCATCTAGGCATTTTCTGCTGGTTCACTCCATACCCACACAGCCATTTTGCAGATAAGTCAAGACCTAGAAAATGTAAATAACTTGCCTCTGTAGGTCAGTCTAAATGCCGAAGTTGGGATTTGAATTCTCGTTTAGCTGTCATTCCATTACTCTTCATATGTTCTACCACACTGCTCAGCATGTTTTCTTTCACGTAAGTCACATCACCAATAAATGAATGAAACACGATACAAATCAGGTGTAAGTTTATTGTTAGCCAAATGATTTATTGTCCTCTGTTTCAATTAATATGGAAAATCTTCTCAAGCCATGTTCCTTTGTCACCGCATACACTGCATTTATTTTCCCCATCTCTTCAAGTGTCAGTTGTGGTGGCATTAGCACCAGTAATTTCCTTTTTTTTTTTTTTTTTAGCAACACTCAAATATTGCTGTCTCTGGCCAACCTAGTCCAAGTGGTATCCAAAAGGTTTACACCTTGGCATTTCCTGACAATATCATTGCTCGCCTAATAAGAATTGAAAGTTGAGGGAAAAAATTACCAGATTTATTTTGAATTCCCCAACAGATTGGATTGATGAATAATGCAAATGTATCATTCTGCGGTTTGTCGGCCCATTGATTGACTGCCTTGATTGAGGTCAGGTGTCTCTGAATATGACTCAAAGAAGACAGACCTCATCCTTTTGGAGATAGGATTAAATACATTCTTTGAAGTCATTCTGTCACTGATTCAGAATGTTCCTCCCTCCGGTAAAGTACCGTCTGTCTAAGTCTCAATCTCTTGTAACTTGACCTAGTTCAGTTATTTTCCTGAATGAGGAGGTCTGTCTGAGATGATGCTGTCAAGCGCGTCCCACTGCCTGTCCTACTTATCTGTTTGTGATTGACCTTTGCTTTGCTCTTATCACTTGGCTTTGCTAGGATTTTCCGAACATTTGTTCTAATAAAGGCAGCCCTTCTAGACTATAATTTCCCTTGCTCTGATTACAAACACTTAGATGATTTACTTGTAGAGATACAACAGTCTACAGAAGTAGATTTGTGTGTGTATGAATTAAAAAAAAAAAAAATGTTTCCACAAAGCCGGGAATTTTAGATCCTTGTATTTGATTGGAAAAACTCACAGTGCTTTGAGTATGGTGACTCCTCGAGGGATTTTTTTTTTTTTTAATGAAAATTGAATTAATCCAACAGTGGTGAGAAAAACCACTTTTGGAATAAAAACCAGTTTTGGAATAAGATGGAACTTGTTTCAAATCTTAATTTCTCCATTATGCTGGATGAGATGAGGCAAGTGACCCCACCTCACCACGCTGTAGTTTATTGCCTCTTTCCCTCTCCCTCTCTCTCTGTCAAGTAGCAGAAATAATACCTGCTTAACAGAGTGTATGTGTGATAATGGGATATAACATGTGTAAAATCCCTGTACAATGCCCACCACAGAGTAGGCACTAAATAAATTGAATGGAATGTTATTATTTATTAGTTCATTAATACTAATTTCTGCATTTTTATTACCAATTTCTGCTTTAATTTTTATTAGTTTTTTATTTATTATTTATTAATTTTTTTATTAGTTGAAGTCCTAGTCTCGATTAATTTGCATATTTTCATCTTCCCTTCACCCAGTGCTTGGTGGCAATTCCTACTGATTGTAAATGAAAGTTTTAAAGTTATACGTTCATACAGACTCTATTCCTTTAGTCCTCAGACTAAATTTTAGGAGTCCTCCTGCTTGCTGAATAATTTATATAATCACAGAAAGACAACATTATCTTTATTATACCTCATGCGATTTATTACTATTTATCCAGGGGTCATTGCTTTTATTAAAGATGACAGAAATAGTTCATTTGTTTGGAAAGAGAGGCATTGGTTTACTATATAACAATACAGTGTGTGGCACATAATAGTTGCTTAGAAAATATTTATTAGTGAGTGAATGATAGTGAATAGATAATGAACAAATAAATGATTTCATATTTAGTTATTCAGGAGTCAACTCATTAAACCTCATTGATAAAAATTGCTTTGGGATTATAAAAAGGCACCATACAAATGAGATGCATTACAGAAGCCTGGAGTGTGATATTATTAAAAGTATTTATTGCTGAGTACCTAAGTGCTGAGGTATTCAATAAAGGGGGTATTGAGTGATTTTTAAGAAGATAATGAAATTCCTGGGTTGCTTTATAGTTGCAATAATTTTAAAAGAACACATATTCCAGTGTTCCCATTTTGAATAAAAACAGTCAATATAGTAACATATTCAATTAAAAAGAAGAAAAGCATTTTTATATTTTTCCTTTTTACCTTATAGCCAGTTACCAAGCCACTATTATAGTGTGATCAGCAATTTTAGTAGTAGAGACCATATTAATTGTTTTTGGAAACTCTCTGGTGCTTCATATCATCACTCACAACAGAGAGATTCCTTTTAATTAAGTGTCAGGAACTATTCCATGAGGTTTTGCCAGCATTTCTGTTAGCCAATGAATAAGTAAGGTTAGTGGACAATCCTTGATAGAGAATCTTAGAGAATATCATATCATAATTAACATAATTTAAGATGCTGATAATGCATGCATTATCTACTCAATCAGTGTAAGTAGGATCTTTGATCTTAAAGAGAAAATGCTCAAGTGCAGTAGTGTCTTACATAATAGATCGCTCATTAGTGTGAATTAGTAATTGAGGATGTTGCTAATTAACAAACCTCAAAACAAACAAAATAAAAACCAAATTTGCCAAATCGCAAGAGTGCTGGTGGGTGTAGGTGGTAAACACGGTTAGATTAGTATTTTGATTGAATCCCCCAGCAATTGAGTTTCCTAAAGTTGGCGGGCACTGTGCATAGTGTTTTACCTGCCTTGGAATAATCAGCTATGTGCTAAGAGTTGGTACTGAAAGTTGAGATAAGTAATATTTTAGGAAGTTACTGAGAATGTAATTTTGTGAAGAATAAGGAGATGGTGTTCTATTTCTGAGGTGATTGTAGAAAGGTACAGAACTTTAAAGAGAAAGAAACAAGAGTACCTCTCACTTCGCCAGCCTTTAGGTATTTGAGCTGGCCCTGAACTTGCCAGTGCTCTCCCCTTAGACTCTAGAACTCATGGGAGGTGGGTTGCGGACCGCATGCATTACTGTGTGCTGCTTCATACGGAAGCAAATGAAAAGGAAGCAGGTAAGAAACCTCAGGACAAAAAAAGAGTGTTTTATCTTCATGTTAAGGAGCAGTGGGTGATTTTTTTAAAACATCTGAAATAGAATTGATGGAAATGTTAAAAAAAGAAATACTGAACGAGAGTAAAAAATGAAGATGTGCGCCAACCAGGCAGGAAAGACTGTGTCTACGATGCCTTTCCATCCATGGTAGAGTGGAAATCAAATTAATGAGTGTGATTATCATTTTTCTAATGAAATGAAACAAGGTGAGATGGGAAGGAGAGGGTAGGACAGAATAAGAATTAGAATGTCTCACAAGGAGGGTTGTTTCAAGAGTCTTTTCATATTTTTTCAAAGAATTTCTGTGTTGCCATAGTAATACATATGCCTACTTTTAACAGTGAAATAATAAAGATTAACACAAAAGGAATCATGAATTTAACGTAAAGCATAAAACTATACAACTTTTAAAAAAAAAAAAAAGCATGAGAGAAGATCTTTGGGATTTGGAACTAAGCAAAAAGTTCTTAGATTTGATACCAAAAGCATTATTCATGAAAGGAAAATTGATAAATTGATGAACTCCATCAAAATTGAAAACTTTTGCTCTGAGAACTACCTCGTTAAGAGGATGAAAGACAAGCTGCAGAATGAGAGGAAATATTTGCAAACTGCGTGTCTACAAAAGACTAGTGTCTAGAATTTATAAAGAACTCTCAAAACTCCATAGTTAAAGAAAATAATTGAATAGAAAATTAATTAGAAAGTTGGTGACAGGGGCGCCTGGGTGGCTCAGTCCGTAAGCATCTGTCTTCGGGTCAGGTTGTGATCCCAGGATCCTGAAATCGAGTCCCACATCGGACTCTCAGCTCAGCGGGGAGTCGTCTGCTTCTTCCTATCCCTCTGCTGCTGCCACTGCTCTCTCTCTCTCTCTCTCTCTCTCTCCCTCTCTCTCTCTTTGTCAAATAAACAAATAAAACCTTAAAAAAAAAAAGAAAAGAAAGTTGGTGACAGACATGAACTGAAGAGGTATATAGATGGCAGATAAACTCAGGAGAAGATATTTAATACCATTAGCCATGAGGGAAACACCCACTAAAACTGTGGGAGATTTCACCACACACCTATCAGAAGGACTACAAGAAAGAACGGTAACAGCAGCCACATCTGCAAAGGATTTGGGATGCTGGCTCACTCATAAGTTGCTGATGGGAACATAGAATGTGCAGTTGCTCTGGAAAACAATTTGGTTGTTTCTTATGAAACTAAACATGCAGCTACTATATGACCAAGCAACTGTACGCCTGGGCATTTTTCCCAAAAAACTGAAAACTTATGTTCATATAAAACCTCCAATGAATGTTCATTGCAGCTTTATTCATAATAACCCAAAACTGAAAGCAACTAGATATCCTTCACCAAATTGTAGAATACAACTTGTATTCTACAATACAATACCTCATGAAGGTGAGCAAACTAGTGGGATGCACAACAGCTTGGATTAATCTTGAAGGAACTGTGCTTAGTGAAATGAAACAAAAATCCCAAAGATCACAGACTATGTGATTTCTATAACATTCTTGAAATGATAAAATTAATGTAGATCAGATCAGCGGTTGCCAGGGGTCATGACTACAGAGTGGGAGGGAGGGGAGTGTGGGGGAAAAGGACAATGTGAGGACTCTTTGCAGTGATGGGAAGGTTCCCTATCTTCCTTACGTCAATGTTAATATCACAGTTGCGATGTTTTACTATAGCTTTGCAAGATATTACCATTGGGGGCATCTGAAGAAAGGGTACACAGGAACTCTGTACTATTTCCTGCAACTGCATGTAAATCTACAATTACAAATTTAAATTTATGATTACAACTTATAAAATTGGAAGTTTAAAATAGTAACTACAGTCAAATAATCTCAGCCCTTTATGAAAGAATATGATGGCTCCCTGTTCAGCGTTTCCACTCAGCCCCCACACCTCTGTTCCAGAAGCAACTCCATTTTTTGGCTCTTTCTTCTGATGTTTATAAATTTCCATATGTTTGATAGTAGGTGTACATAATTAACTTCTGATTAATTAGTCTTGAACATTCTTTGTTTACTTCTAATTCTAGTAAATGAAGATTTAGCTCTCTTTTTTTACCGTCTTTTTGCTATTTCTCTTCACAGATCCTTCCATCCTTCCAGTCTAGGTTTGTAAAAAAATTTTTCTTTTCATTTTTATTTTTTTATTTTTTGGTTTTGTAATTTTTCAATAAGGCAAAATTCAGTGTCTACATGATGTGTACGTGTTATATTGTCCTACAGTTATTTCTTCCTTTTTGCTTTCCCTGTAGTAAGTAAATGTCCTTCCCGTATCTTCCAGTAATCTCTTAATAAAATTTTCCCCAGGATCAATTTCATCAGATAACTGATCAATTCCCTCGTGACTTTTCTTGGAGGGTTCATCCTGGAATCTTCCATCCTCCTTTTCGCTAAGCTGACTGTTCTCAAGCCTGCTGCACAGCCTTTATCTTTTGAATTTCTTTTGATTTTTTTCTTTCTTCTAGGTCGAATTCTCAGTTGATGAGGTCTCGCATTCATGTCTTTCTTGATTTACTCTCATTTCGGATAGTAAAACTCTAATACTTTTTCAGGTAAAAAGAGGGTGTGAATGTGGAGCATAAGGAAAAATATGGAGGACATTGGACGAAGGAAGAGAATGTGAATGGGGGGAAATTGGAGGGGGAGATGAACCAAGAGAGACTGTGGACTCTGAGCAACAAACTGAGGGTTTTGGAGGGGAGGGAGGTGGAGGTTGGGTGAGCCTGGTGGTGGGTATTGAGGAGGGCACGTATTGCATGGCTCACTAGGTGTGATGCGTGAACGGTGAATCTTGGAACATTGAAAAAATTAAATTAATTTTTTTAAAAAAAGGGTGTGATGATGTAAGGCATGATGCTGACAGCTGTCAACGTTCTTGTCCCTTGTCCTACTGGGACACATGACCATCTTCACCCCATATCCTGTGATCATACAGGACTTTTCCTTCACCATCATCCTTGACTCCTGCTGTGACTCCTGTGCCTGGGTCCCCCTCTGTCTTGGTTCACTTTCTTATTTTGATGAGGTACATCACATAATACATTCTTTTTTTTTTTTTTTAAGATTTTATTTATTTATTTGACACACAGAGTTCACAAGTAGGCAGAGAGGCAGGCAGAGGGAGAGGGAGAAACAGGCTCCCCACTAAGCAGAGAGCCCGACGCGGGGCTTGATCCCAGGACCCTGAGATCATGACCTGAGCCGAAGGCAGAAGCCTTAACCCACTGAGCCACCCAGGTGCCCCCACATAATACATTCTTGAGAAAGAATGAAAGGAAAGCAAAAAAAAAAAAAAAAAAAGATTTGACTTTGCATTTCTGAAAATGGCTTTTTTTTTCCCATCCCCATGCTATTTGATAGTTTGCTTGGTATAGAATTTTAGGCTGAAAATAATGTCCTTCAGAATTTTGAAAACTTTGCACCCCTATGTGCTTCTTTTCAGCATTGTTAAGCCTAAAGCCATTCTGATTTCTGTATGTGACCAGCAGTGTGTTGTTTTTTTTTTATCTTTGCTAGCTGGTAGGATCCACTTTTTGTTCCCAGTGTTCTGAATTTTCATAATGATATTTTTTGGTATGGATATATTTTTAGCCACTATAGTAGATTCTCAAGGGGTCATTTCCAACTGATGATTCATGATCTTCTGTTCTAGAATATTTTATCATTTGTTTCTTTGTTTTTAAGGATCTTCTCTCCCTTCCTTTTCTCCCTTCGTTTTCTCTGCTGTCTCTTATGGAAATCTATAAGCTGTGTCTGTGGACTGGCCTTCTGATTTTCTTCCTTCCTCTTTTGTTTTCTATCTCTTTATCTTTTTGCTCTACTTGCTAAGAGTTTTGGGTTACTCTAGGAGTTTATGGTCCAGCCTCTTACTGAGATTTTTATTTCTGCTTGTCACTGCTCGGGTTCTCTGTTCCTGTTTTGTCTACTGTGTCCCTTTATTCTAGCTTGCTACTTTTGTTTCATAGATAGTCTCTTACCTTTTGTCTATAAAGATCTTAATGACAGTGTTTTGATTTTTTTTTTCTTAGTTTGTTTCCTTCTAGTTCACTTTTGGTCTTTATCTTTGGGAAAATTTCTTCAGATATTTAGTAAGCCGTGCATGTCTTTCATAACGAAGTGTGCAAGACGACAAGGGTGGCTGGAATTTCTAAGCATCTGGTCAGGGCTGATCACGGTTGACCTTCAGCACAGGCTGACCTGGGTTTGCCACTTCGTGGGGGATGTCTAGTGTCAGTACCCTTAGCTCTTTTCTTGGGCTGATCACATTCTGCCAAGAATACTTATCTGCCATCTGGAGGATAATGTTCCTGCTGCCATTGTTATGATGGCGACAGGGTGCCCATTGGTTTCAAAGTTCAGGCTGTACATGGTCACTTGACGGCCGGGTTTGGTGTGTAACGCGCCGCCTTCAGCTGTGCCTGGCGGCCCCTTCCTGCTGGAAAAGGAGAAGAGCACACGCCCGAGGGTATGGGCACATCACACACCACCTTCCTTATCTTAGTTATTCCCAGAGATACCTAGTGCTGCCAATTCCTGAGCCTTTTGAGTTTTCTGAAGTGTAAATTTTGTTATTTCTCAGCTTTTCCCAGTGTTGGCATAGGGTTTTCTCTCTGGTATCAGCTAGTCAGTTACCTAACTTGTCCATCTGCTTTCCCACTTCCAAAATTATGTTGTTGCTGCCTCCTCTTCTGTTCCTTTTATGGGCTTATGTCTTTATAAAAATAATCTCATCACTATAGCTTTAGTGGGTTTTTGAGGGATCAAGATTAAACTTGTATGTTCAATCTACCATCTTAACCCTGAAGGGAATGTCTGTCTTAACTGTGTGTGTGTGCATGTGTGTGTGCACGTACATACATGTTCTCAATCATAACATTAAGTGTATTTCTTTTTTTTTTTTTTTTTAAGATTTATTTATTTGTCAGAGAGAGAAAGCACAAGCAGGGGGAGCAGCAGGCAGAGGCAGAGCAGGTCCCCCACTGAGCTAGGAGCCAGATGCAGGCGGGATGGAATGACAGGGCTCTGGGATCCTGACCCGAGCAGAAGCCAGACACTCAGCCGACTGAGCCACCCAGGCGCCCCTTAAGGGTATTGCTTATTGTAGTTAGAAATCAACACCATTGGAAACCACGCTAGCTGGGCAATGCCAACAACAAAGTTGTCAAGTCCAGTCAAAGGTTGACTATATTTTCTCTTTATTATGAAAATTTTCCATGTTGCTAAGGAAGTTTTAAAGGCATTTGGAGCAATGTTTTCAGAATGCGATATTCACAGGATACTCTAGATATGACTCTCTTTAGGTGGGAGGTCGGGGGGAAGGTAAGCTGTACTCCTCCAGTAGCGTGTTTGAATGTACCCTTTCATTTCCATTATGGATACTAGAATTAATCTGAGTCCCAAATTTTCTGTTTCATGTCAAGAATGTCCTAACAGCAAAATAAAATAAAATAAAATAAAATACACAGAAAGCACAGCTAAATTATGTTATCTTCAATTGTGCTAGCAAAATTTGCTATATAAATTGCATCTACGCTAGTTAAAAAAATACACAGGAAAATGCAATTGCTTGCTCGAAATATTAAAGTTAGACCTCTAACGAGAACATTGCTTTAAAAATTCAAGGGGCTATTTTATTTTGAAATCAGTGTATACTGCAGAGGTGTATACTTGGACTTTTTTTACAACAAAAAGAAATTTTGGAGTTTTCAGAACTTTTTTCAAATACTATAGCATTTTAATTCAATGGGGAAAAAATAATGGGAATATGTTCACAGATGCATGAAAAATTTCCTTGTAACATTACTTTTTATTTCTATGGGAATTCAGTGAAGTGGCTTCTGAATCCTTAATAAAAACTCATTGTTAAGTTATTTACTCCAAATCTCCTAAGATTCAGAATTGAATAAACACTGGGCACATGACTGAGATTTCACAATTTGTCCCTACAATATTAGCAATATAAGATATTGGGATAAAGGTCATATTTGGGGAAGCACAAAGGAGTGAATATCCCAAAAGTGACATATGAAGGTACACTCTGTCTCACTGTAATATAATTACATTTCCACTAATGTTACATTGTTCCTGAAGAGAAAAATAAGTCTGGTTTGCCTTTATTATGTTAGTATGGATGATTTAGATAGCTAGAGAGAGATCCCTCTTGCTTAGTGTACTGATGTTAGAATTTTTCTATTATTTACTAATTACAAACTTACAGACCCAAGAATTTAAAGTGGACCTATAGGCTGCATTCCACCTAAAAACAAAAGGGCAGTGTATGATATTCACTCAATGAATATTCCCTGATTTCTACTATGGAAGTTATTTCTTCTTTTACTTGGAACTTATTTTGCCTCTTAAATATTCCCATGGAATATTTAAGAAAATATTCTATTTTCCTATTCTATCCTGACCCGGAAGAAAAATCCTATTCTACTTTATTTTTCAAAGTAAAGTATAGTTGTGGTGTCCAGGTGGCACAGTAGGTTAAGCATCCAACTCAATGTCGGCTCAGGTCATCATCTCAGGGTCTTAAGATTGAGCCCCGCTTCAGCCTATGTGCTCAGTATGGAGTTGGCTTGAGATTCTCTCTCCCTGTCTCTCTGCCCCTCCTGCTTATGCACACGCTCTCTCTCTCAGATAAATAAATAAATTTTTTAAAAAATTAAAAGTATAGTTGACATACAATGTTACATTAGTTTCAGGTGTACAACATAGTGCTTCCTGTTGGTATTTTGATAGAGATCGCATTAAATGTGTAGATTGCTTTGGGTAGTATGGACATTTTAACAATATTTTTTCTTCCAATTCATGAGCGTCGAATGTCTTTCCATTTGTTTTTGTCGTCTTCACTTTCTTTCATCAATTTTATAGTCCTCAGAGCACAGATCTTTCACTTCCTTGGTTAAATTTATTCCTAAGTATTTTATTTTCTTTTGGTGCAACTTTCTTTTTGTGTGTGTGTCTGAATGCTATGCCTGGGACTTCCAGTACTATGTTGAATAAAAGTGCTAAGACTGGACACCCTCATCTTGTTCCTGATCTTAAAAAAAAAAGAAAGGAAAAAAACTCTCAGTTTTTCATCATCAAGTATGATGTTAGCTGTGAGTTTTTCATATATGGCCTTAAAAGGAAACCCATTTTAAAATCCTGTAAAAATTCAACATTATGAGGCAATATTGGATTTTTTCTACAGTAGAATCTCAAGTCATGAAAAATCACACACCAAAAAAAGAAGCAAAACACTACAATATAAGAGAAGACAAGGAGGGGTGCCTGGGTGGCTCAATGGGTTAAAGCCTCTGCCTTCGGCTCAGGTCATGATCTCAGGGTCCTGGGATCGAGCCCCGCATCGGGGTCTCTGCTCAGCAGAGAGCCTGCTTCCCCCCTCTCTGCCTGCCTCTGGCTACTTGTGATCTCTCTCCTCTCTGTCAAATAAATAAATAAAAATCTTAAAAAAAAAAAAAAAAGAGAGAGAGAGAGAAAACAAGGAGGCCAAAATCCAGAGGTTAGTTAGTAAGTTATACTTTATCAGTAATGTCCAGTAATCAGTAGTAAGATCCATAACTAGAGTAGAAGGGGGACCTCTCTTACCCTGATGGTTCTCTTATTAAATATTAGCACCTTGCTCCTCTGGGTATTTGAGATGCGTCAGAGAACAAGATCTTGGTCTTTGTAGATGTTACATTCTGGTAGGGAAAACAAACAATAAACACCAACAAGTTAATTGTTTGTATATTAGAGAGTGAGTGCTGTGGAAAAGGAAAAAGGAGAGAAAGGTAAGGAGACACAGATTGGTGAAGTAGGGAGGTAAGTGGCCTTACATAGGGTGGTCCGGTTAAGTTCTAAAGAACTGATACCGAGCAGAGACCCAAACCAGCTAAAGAGCCTCCAGGCTTTCCAGAGAGGATTCCTCAAAGATACCCCTAAGGAGGGGTGCCTGGCTTCTTTAAGGAGCAACTGGGAGAGCTGGGACAGAGAAAGGAAGCCTGGAGGGAAAAAAGCCAAGGGAAAAAATGATAGGAGATGAGAACAGACAGGAAGTGGGGGAGGGACAGAAATACAGGGACTTATAGACCTAGTAAAGACTTGGGCTCTTACCCTGGAAAAAACGGGGAGCCATTGGAGACTTGCACCCAGAGAGACATGATCCCAGTTTTGAAAGGATTGTTCGGCCCTTATTAATCCTTGTATCTTAGGCAGGTGATTTAACCTTACTGAGCTACACTCTCTTCATCTGTGAAATGAGCATAACATTTCCAAACTGGCAGTATTCTATTTTAAGTTGCAGTTTGTATTTGTAAACCACCTCACATCCAAGAACTGAACAGACTACAGCTATCATTAATAAAATAAAAGGCCCATGTCACAAAATGCTCAAGGCAAAGACCCTGAATTCATCCATCTCTGAACACAAAGTTGAGAGACTGAGGCCATCACGACCTCTCAGCTGACAACTTCTTTTTTTTTTTTTAAAGATTTTATTTATTATTTATTTATTTGACAGAGAGAGAGAGAGATCACAAGTAGGCAGAGAGGCAGGCAGGCAGAGTGAGAGGGAAGCAGGCTCCCCGCTGAGCAGAGAGCCCGACGCGCCCCTCAGCTGACAACTTCTTCAACGAAGACACTTGTCTCTCAACTTAGGGAGATGATTCACCAAGTAAACAAGAATGCAGTGAAGTGCCGTCTACCCAACCATAAAGTTTTAAAGTCCTAAATCCAGACATTATTGAACAGGGACTACTGTCACGGGGCCTGAGGGAAATGCTTCGTGAAACAAACATGCACTGAGTGTCTTCTCTGCACCATGGAGTGGGAGGTACATGGATGAGAAGATACATGGTAGACAGATACGTAAAAAAAGCGGATACATGAATGAAAAGACACCATCCCTGCCCTCAGAGACTTTACTGTCTAGCCAGGAAAGGGGCTTGTAAACAACCAAGTACAATACTATGTAATAACAGTCATAGAGCGGCGCCTGGGTGGCTCGGTCGGTTAAGCGTCTGCCCTCTGCTGGGGTCATGATCCCAGGGTCCTGGGATGGACCCCCAAGGTGGGCTTCCTGCTCAGCAGTGAACCTGCTTCTCTCCCTCCCTCTGCCTCTCCCTCTACCCTGCTCATGCTCTCTCTCTCTCTTAAATAAATAAAAATAAAATCTTTAAAAAAAAATAACAGTCATAGAGATATGTGTTCACAGCAGAGGAAGACAGGGCTGAGTCAGTGTCGGGATCAGGCTGCATTTCATGGAGGTGGTAAACTCTTGAAGGGCTTGTAATTGCAGAGCTGGATCTGACACTCTAAGCTTTGTCATGCTTCCCTCTATAGCTCATCCTCTTTGCTTTGGGTAACTCAAAATATCAGTAATTGCTCAACTTCAAAATAAAATTTTAGTTTTCAAAGGGGCACAAAACTTATATGCGTGCTGAAATGCAAATAGTTTGTTCTGAATATTCTGATGTTCTCCCCATGGGGAAGAGGGCACCTTGCTTTTTGTGGTGCCCTGCGCATAATATAATGTCTCAACTGCAAATTCAGCAGACAGCCAACCAAAAAAAAGGGGGGGGGGCATCGATGGGGGATGTATAGACAGTTCCCCTGGAGAGAGTATCCAAAAGTAATGATGCCTAAGTAGCACCTGGAGAAACTGTCAGTGGTTTGGTGCAGCTGGAGCGTGGGGTGGAAAGGCTATAATGAGGTGAGGTTGAATGAGGACCTCTGAGCCATCTGAATCAAGTTCCCTCCCAGGGCAACCAAAGATGTCCTCCTTGCCATCTGGGTTGAGAAATTGACTTTGACATTAAGCATCAGAGAATGCAGAGGAAAAGAGAGTGGAAGGGAATAGGCCAACATTTAACAGGATTTCCCTCAGAGTGTTCGAACTCCAAACAAATCATTCTCATTCCTTACGATTTAATTTAAAACTCAAAATTTCTATAGTGAGTATGTATTACTATTATAATAAGAGAAAAACAAAGTTTAAAAAGCGTTTGAAAAGAAAAACATCTAGAACAAAATATAAACTATCTGGGGTATTTTTCTAAGTTCCTTATCAGTACCTTCAGAACCTAGTATAGCTCGTTGATGACCTTAGCAGCATCTAACACAGAACAGAAAAAAAGGGTCCTAGCCAAGGACATAGCGAAATGAAATCGTGCTACTCCGGCAAGGCCCAAGCAGTTATTCTAAACTATAGCTGGATTAAAGGAATTGCCTTCAGCCTAGCACATGGCTAAAATGGAATCTCTAATTTTAGGATGATATTTAAGGTGTTGGGAAATGATCATGGGGAATGGTAATTGAAATACAACCAGCCATAGAAGGAAGGAGCCCTGGGCACCTGGGCAGCTCAGTGGGTTAAAGCCTCTGCCTTCGGCTCAGGTCATGATCTCAGGGTCCTGGGATCGAGCCCCACATCGGGCTTTCTGTTCAGCAGGGAGCCTGCTTCCCCCTCTCTCTCTGACTGCCTCTCTGCCTACTTGTGATCTCTCTCTCTGTCAAATAAATAAATAAAACCTTAAAAAAAAAAAAAAAAAGAAGGAAGGAACCCTTGGAAAATAAATTACAATTCATAACAGAATGTAATAAATTAGTTATCATCCTCATTAATAGTGGCCATTTTAATGTGTTTATGCTATGGTTTATTCCATAGCATAATGGAATAGAATCATAATATGCTTTGTTTAAATTCCCAGAATAAAAATTTATTGTAAACTTCTAGCCCTCACACTTCCACTGTAAGAATTACTTTATAATAATGGTTTCCTTTAAGTTTTGGAACTTAGGAAGATTTTTTTTCTTTACTCTCATTATTTTTCTATTTTTCAAATACTCTGTTTCAAAAAACATGTAATATTTTTGTGATAGAAAAACATCTTTAAATTCCTTATGGAATTTTAAAAGTAATACAAATCGTTTGTAATTTCTTACCCAGTACAGCTAATTTTACTTTTATATATTCCATTCTAACTGGCTTTCTTTTTATATATTATTGTACACGGTTATAATCAAAATGAATATTTCATTCCATATTTTAATTTTACTGAATATTTAAAAACACATACTTTCATATTATTATATCCTACTCATAATTATCTTTTTCATAGCTGTGTAGTACACCATCATGATCAAATACTGTAATTTACTATATAGTTTCCCCCTTTGGGACATTGAAATTTCTCCAACTATTTCTCTATAATGGGCAATAATGTGGTTAACATTATTGCATTGAGCTCCTACTTTATTTCCTTTTTGAAACTGTTTTCCAAAGAAAACTCCTTTGGTGTAAAATTATAAGATCACTGATTATAAAATTTTGTCCAATTTACATCAACACTAGGAATGTCAGAGTATATATATATATATATATATATACACACCAGATTCACCTCAATTTTCTCAGTATTAGCTATTATTCTTTAGCTAATGAAATTGGTAGAAGCCCATACTTCCACATGACTCTAATTTGTATTTTTTTATTTCTACTTAGGTTGAATAGTTTCCTGCCATTTTTTGATACTAGCGATCTCTTCTGATAGATTTATTTATACATTTATATTTTGGATTGCGATCCATTCAAATAAGCTCCTTACTCATTATAAATATTAAGCCTCTTTAGATCTTTCCATTTTCTTCCCAATCAAGGATTTTTCTTTGCACTGTAATTTAGTTATTTTAGGTAGTAACGTTCTCTGTATTCATGATCAAACTGTCAGCTGTCTCCTTTATAATTTCTTCTACTGACCCAAACACCAGGACCGTACCATTCCTCTACAGACAGAGCAAATGGTTTATGCTATGCTTTGACAATTTGATTTTATTTTAATCTATGAACATGTAAGCTTCTTGTGCATAAAAACAGTAGTGCTTCCTTTCTAAGAGAATAGTGCCAAGGCCTATAAAGAGTGGGGTTTCAGGGACACCTGGGTGGCTCAGTCAGTTAAGCAACTGGCTCTTGGCTTTGGCTCAGGTCATGATCTCAGGGTTGTGAGATCAAGCCCAGCTTGGTGCTCAGCAAGGATTCTGCCTAAGACTCCCTCCCTCTGCCCATGCCCTTGCTCTCTCTTTTTCTCTCTCTCAAATAAATAAATAAAATCTTTAAAAAAAGAGAGAGAGAGAGAGAGGGCGGGGGGTTTCAGATAGCTGAGGAATAAAAGCAAGAGCAGGGATTCTGCAGGCTGAGTAAAAAGATGAAATCTTGCTCCCATATCACCAATTTGTCAAGGGGCATTTTTAAATTCTTTTTCTGTTTATTTGGTTTTTTGTGATGCAGTCCTTTCTCTTGTCTTGTGAAGCCCCTGTATTGTCTCAAATTGTTCCCGTGCACTAGTGGTGTTGGGGGAAACATGGAGAATCAGTCCGAATCCAATGACAGATTAGTTGGACATACTCCTCAGCTCTGGCTGAGAGAAACCATGGAATGTCATTTTTTGGCCTGCGTCTCAGCCCTCCACTTCCTCATGTTATTGCTCCTAAAGGTGTTCTTTGTATTGAGGTTTTATTTCAAACCTCCCCAGCTGATTCTAACATGCAGGCAAAGTAGAAAACCACTGTAATCATTTCATCAAGAAAGGTAAAAAGAAATCTAATCCGTAAGAGGAGACAATCAAGAGAAAGAGCTAGAAACCACTTATTTTTTCATAACTGCCTGCATCTTGATGGCAGAATTTCATAGTGGGAACAGAAAAACGGTCTTTGGATATAGCAGTAGTTTCCAGAATGTTCTTTACTTCCTCTCTCTTCATCACCTAAAGTTCACATGGTCTTTTCCAAACTCTGAAATAGATTTTCCAAAATGTAGGAGAATGAGGTATTTGAAAGCAGATTCTGAACACTGCTAATTAATAGGAAACAGGAGAGGGTTGGGAGAGAGAAAAGCCTGAATTTTAAAACTTCTTTTTTCTCCAGGCATTGATCTTCCACTGGGGCAGGCTCACACCTGGTAGGATTGCCACAGGGAGCAGGACTTTGAGGAGCATCTCACTCTAGGGCATCTTGCTTTTTGTGATCAGGTTTTGTGCTCACATGAGCTTAAATACCCATAACCCACATCTCCCAAAATATAAGGGCAGAGAGCCAGATGTGTGGTTGGAGAGAAGAGAGCCAGCCTTGGCTGAAAATGTAGCCCCACCCAGGTGTCTTAAAATTCACTAAGGGTTTTAAGCCTCTAGGAATCACGTGAAAGACATTTGATGTGTTATTTACCTCCCTGGAAAGAAAATGGACATCTCAAGATAGTTATGAAGAAGAAAGACAGCCTTTTCCCCATTTTTGTGGCTTTGAAATAAGGAGGAAACTTTTCTACCTCAGCCCTTGCTTCAATATATGCCACCAAAGATATATTTCCTATTCATTTGCTCTGACCAAACCTACAAAAAATGTTTTTTAAAGACTGAGAATTTAATTTATGCCTTGAACAATCAAGTTCTTATGTGTAATAATATTCCACAATAAGGTCCATTTGGATTTGATGCAGTTGATGACCTCCTCCCATCTTCTGCCAACCTGTAAGAGCTGAAGCTCTTATTGGGGTACAGGAAGGACAGGGGTGAGGTAGAGCAGGAAACTGTCTCGTAATCATTTGGAATGTTCCCAGTGTCACTGACAGCGTGCACATTGTGGTTTCACTATCTTGACATTTGTCCCTTTCGTGACAGTACACACCTGCTGATAAAGTTTTCCATTGACTTCATAACTAAAGGACCCTGTACTTTATGCTATTTAATTGTCTTGGACACACAGCATTGTGTTATGGTTGCCTATATGGTATTTCAAGTAGATAAGTCATCGGTACAGGCATTGAAGGGTCTGCCTTCCTGGTAGCCGCTCCAGTGTTCTCCAGTTTTCGGAGATAAAAAAAAAATGGGCCGTTATGAGAAGTGCCTCTCCCTAGAGCTCAGATGAGGGAAAGCAGTCACATGCCTCTTTTATTAACGGCAGCATAAAATGATTTTGTAAATGGGGCGCCTGGGCAGCTCAGTCACTGAGGCATCTGACTCTTGATTTGGGCTTGGGTCATGATCTCAGGGTCATGAGATGGAGCTCCATGTTGGGCGTGCCTATGCAGTCTGCCTCAGAGTCTCTCTCCCTCTGTTTCTCTTTTGTGCTCTCTCACACGCTCTCTCTCTCTCTCTCTCTCTGTCTCTAAAACTAACAAATCTTCAAAAGAAATACTTTTGCGAATTGTACAAGGAATCCTGTTAAGTGCGTTATTTGAGACTTCCTTTAGGGAGCTAACATCTGCGTATCCCAGGGTTCCATAATGGCACCTGGGGATCATCCAGCCTGTGCGTGAGCCCCCTGCATCTCTCACCCCACACACACTCTCCTCGCAACTCCAGGGTACGTGTATCTCCAGGCCTCCCGGAGGGTGTGCACCGGCTCAGCACGTGGCCACAGTGACCACACTCCCCCTGATATGATTCTCTCTCGGTGTTTGGGTCACTTCCCTGAGATCATGAGTGCCAGCTGCACACGGCCACATGGGTGCAAATGTAATGCAAGAGAAGGGAACCCAAATGGCAACAAGAGAGAAGAAAGACAAACACGGAAGGAGGCGGGAGGGAGACTCAGTCAGGCAATATTTAGTGCAGCTCCAAAACCCAAATGCCTAGGTTTAAATTCTGGTTCTGCCACGAACTCTTCATTTGTCCTCACTTTCATAATCCGTAAAATAGGGGATAATAATACATACCTGTCGTGGGGCTTGAAGCAATTAAAGTTCTTGGCACATAACTAGACTTCCCCAAAAAGCACTTACTAGTATTATTGCCATCATCCTTATTGTCCTTGAGTGAAGATTTGGCAGTGATGAAGAAAAATTTTCCCAATTGTGTTCATTTCCTAGAGATGCCATAACACACTGGTGGCTTGAAACAACAGGAAGTTATTTTCTCTCGCAGTTCAAGACATCAGGATGTCTGCAATTAGGGCATCACGAGGGTTGGTTCCTTCTAGAGTCTCTGAGGGAGAAAACATCCCATGCTTCTCTCAGCTGCTGGTGGTTGCCCAAAATTCTTGGTGTCCTTGCCTTGTGGATTCATCAGTCCATTCTCCACTTCTATCCTCTCTTTGTTCCTGTACCTTCCCCTTTTCTATCTTATAGGGACACTTCCATTGGATTGAGGGCCCACCCTAATCCAGTGTGGTCCTATCTTGGACTCTCCCTTAATTACACTTGCGAAGACCCTTATTCCAAATAAAGTCATATTCTGATGTTCCAAATGGACAAGAATTTAAGTCCAATGCTATTCAGCCTAATACACCAACTGAAAGCAGGTTAGGCTCAAATCAAAGGAAGAAATTGCCAACAGCTCCTGGAAGAATGTCATCTAACCTTGGGCGTGTTGTGCACTAAAAGGGCTCTGTTGCATAGGTGGTCAGTCGAGCGAAATGGGTCAGCTCCCCTCAAGCATATCACTGAGTCAGAAACAAGGGTCAGACATAGTCGACGTGTCCTCTCATTGAAACGGTGGCAGACTTCTCTGGAGAAAAGTTGAACATACCCAGCAGGAATAGGCTGCACCAAGGAGGCAGCGCACACGGCCAGCTCTTGCCCCTGCTCTCTCCCAACACATTGCATGCCACTGCTGAACCCCCTGTGGAGCCCTGAAGGCATTCTGACACTGGGTGATGCAATGTAAGAGCCTCAGGGAATCAGATTTTAGTAACACACTCTGCAACTCGCTTGCTCCCGTTACCACCTGTGTGGCCTCAGGTAAGATACTTACCTTCTCTGAGCCTCAGTCCTGGCTTCTAAAAACCAGGCACGATATCACCACTAACTTGTAGATTGGGTCTAAGTAAGAACACTAACATTGGCAGAAGCTCCCCATCAATGCCTGGCATGAATTTCAACGAGTGAAATTTTCATTGTTGTGAGGTGGTGGCTCCATCTCTCCCTCTTCCTACGCTTTTGGGTAAGAAGGTCCAAAGGACCACAAAGCAGAGCTATGAAGACCCATCTACATCTCCCCCATCCCACTCCTTCCGCTCTCGGCACACAGTAGACTGAGCAACCACACAGTAAAGAGCTTGACTAAATGATGTCCCAGCTGCAGTCCAAATATAAACACTGCTTCAGTGAATGGACTTCTGATAGCCTTTCAGAATTGCAAACCCAACCAAGAAAACTCATGGCAAAGTCTCTTCTTTTCAGGACTTAGCAAAGGAACGCTGGGCTGAGCAAAGGCTACAGAAAGCAGTGTTAGTGTTTTAGTGTTTCTCAACATTTAAAGAGGCTTCAGTAGTATTTGGAGGCTACGTAACTCATCTCTCATGAGTGTGTTTTTATTACTCGATTTACTTATTACCAGGGTAATATATATTCATTGTAGAAATTTTAGAAAATACAGCCAAGCAAAAAGAATAAAATCATTGGTGATCCCAGAGGGATGCATAGATTCTTTAAAAAATAATAAATTGTGATGTTTCTCAGTCATTGGTCTTCAACGTCTTTTTAAAAGCTTCCTAATATTCTGTTAAACAAATTCTTTAACCCATCCCCATTCCAGAAATTTCAACTTGTTTTCAATATCTTATTGCCGAAAACAAAGCTGCAATGATATGATATATTCCTTATTAATTTTATAAATCTTTATTAATTTGGTATTTATTATCACTCTTCCCCCTTGTCCAAACTTTGCATTTAACCCAAAAATTATTTTGCTTGGTTTATTAGGAACTGATTTTATTGTCCAATCTGAAAATCTTCTCAGCTTTGGCCATATTATCTTAAGCAAGCTCTCTTCTGAGCTGCCTGTGTCCAGTAACTGATAAGTAGTCAGTATTCTTGGACATGGCTGCTTCCACACTTGTTTAGGACATGGGGCTAATGGGGTCAATGTCATGGGCTTCAAGCTCTGTGTTCACAGGCCAGTTAGTTAAGTATCCAAAGACTGTTTGCCTAACTCGAAACAGCTGTTATTTAAATGCTGACAGTTTCAAAAGAACTGGGCAAAGAGCACGGGTGGATCAACACAAATCCATCACCATTACTGGAGAGATAATGTGTCAACTGCTCCATCTTCCCGTGGAAAACAGCTCAGAAAGGTCTTCGTGTCAAATCACATCAAATTAATAAGGTTGTAGAAAAAAAGGAGAAGTAATACTACTGGGGAAAACAATTGGTTGACATTACCCATCTCTTGACTTCTAAGCTTGGTCTCTGAGATCCCCTCTGTTCCTATTTAGCAAACGTGTTTGCAGTTGCTGGTGGTGGTGTCTGTAACTGACAATTTTCTCTTGCAGCCGACACGGCGCTTGGCACTGACGACGTGTACGATGAGAAGGGATGCCAGTGTGACGTATCCGTCGAAGACCTCACCCCCCCGCTTAAAACTGTCATTCGAGCTATCAGGTTGGTGGAAAACCTTTGTTTGACAAAATGACCCAGAGACCTACCTCTGATTATTTGAATTACTGTATTGCTGAGTTCTTTCTCCTGCAGGTAAACCTCCTGAAATAATTAGTTTCTCTGTTCCTATTCATTCACATGCCTATTAAATTCTGAAATATATTTTCTTAATACAAAACTCCACTGTGTTCGGCACAAAGCGTGGTATAAAAGGAGGCGGGATTCGAAATGCCAGGCCGTGCCAGAGAGATTCCATGAGAATCGGATCATAGTGAGAATTTGTGGGCTTTCAGAACATTTTGGGTATAGACGCAATTGCATTTTTTAAATTATTTTTAGGACCTGATGCTCTGATCCATGGTTCTGTATCTTACATCAAAGAAAAATCCCATTAGGTTATTTCAAAACAGGTTGAATTCTAAAAAGGGGAAACCTAAGGTCCTCTGCAGTGACTTGCTCCTCTCTGGCTGAATGTAATGTTAAATGCTGATCTTTTGGCTTTTAAGTTTTTATTTAAATTCCAGTTAGTTATCACACAATGTAGTATTCGTTTCAGGTTTGCAATATAGTGATTCAGCACTTCCCTACAACACCAGTGCTCATTACTAGTTGTGATGAGTGCACGCCTTAATCCCCATCACCTATTTAACCCATCCCCCCATTCACTTCCCCTCTAATAATCATGTTTGTTCTCTATAGTTAAAAGTCTGTTTCTTGCTTTGTCTCTCTCTCTCTTGCCCCATGATCATTTGTTTTGTTTCTTAAATTCTACATATGAGTGGAATCATATAGTAATACCTGACTTATTTCCCTTAGCATAATACTCTCTAGCTCCATCCACATCATTGCAAATGGCAAGATTTCATTCTTTTCATGGTTGAGTAATATTCCAGTGTGTATGTGTGTATATATATATATATATATATATATCGCATCTTGGTTTTTTTCTCAGATTTTGGGTTAGGGTTAGGATTAGGCTTAGGGTATGTACCTAGTATCCTGCATTTCAGAAACCTCTCCCAAGGGTTAGTTAGAGTTAGGGATTAGGGGTATGAGTTTAGGAGTAGGGTTAGAGTTAGGATTAGGATTAGGATTTGGGTTAAGGTTAGGGTTAGGTTATGTGCCCAGCATCCTGTAGCTCAGAGACCTCCACAGAGAATACAACCCCAGACTTCTGCTAGTTTGAGAATACAATTAGCAGCCATCCACTGAGATGAGGCAAGGAGGGGACTTGGGGCCCTAAATACTCTTTAAACAGATATTCAATTTAAAAGCTGATGTTAAGGGGCGCCTGGGTGGCTCAGTCGTTAAGTATCTGCCATCGGTTCAGGTCATCAGTCTCCCTGCTCTGCGGGAAGCCTGCTTCTAGCTCTCCCAATCCCCTTGCTTGTGATCTCTCTTTTGATGTGTCTCTCTGTGTCAAATAAATAAATAAAATCTTAAAAAAATAAAAAAAGAAAGAAAGAAAGTTAATATGCTCCTCTTCCAATGGCAGGATCTAAAAGAGTACCCCAGGCAACTTACCTTTAGATTTCCAGGATCCGGGCCCTCCAAAATTTAGTATCTGGACTAAATAAACTGCTACAAACCTAGCCTGCCTAGTTTAATCCCTTTGGGAGAATTTTAATCTGTCCATGAACCCTGAGTGACTGCTGCAAAGAAATACCTCTGATGGTCTTTGGCTCTCTCTGCCTCTTACCAAAAAGCCAGAAGAAAACTTAAAATATCCAACCCAACTTAGCTATCCAGATACTTAGTCTAATTTCAGAGATCAGCATGACTGATTATTTACTTCTATTTTTAGTTGGTCATTTTGTATCATTAGATATTGCTTTACTTGATGTTTGGGAATGACTGGGAAAGCAGAAATGAGTTATAAAGATTTTGATAAATGTTTATTAAGGCAAAGAAAATCACAGTTGATGAAAATGTGTACCCAAGAAGATACCTCAACCTTGTCTGCGATGGCACCCTAAAAAGAAGTAAAGTAAAATCCAGTTACTTCTCAATGGAACCCTAGAGCAACAAACCCTATGGGTGGAGGACCATGCCTTCTCCTGGACCTGGACTATCCTAGATGATGCCTCTTGTCTCACCGTAACTGTTCACTGTTGACACTCGCTGTGTTTCTCAAAGTATCCCCGTTTGGACAGTTATATGATCACCTCTGGGGAGTCTGAAAGCCTGGGGTAATACTTAAGCCCAGAAAACATAAGGGTATGTAGTAAAATGATGCTTGAAGCCTTCAGTTTAAAAGGTACAGAAAGGATCTAGAACTGCATTGCCTGATATGGTGACCTGCGGCTGCCTGAGGCCAGTCAAATTTGAATTAATTTAAATCAAACCTAAAATTCAGTTCATCAGTGGCACTGCCCACATTTAAAGTTCTCAAGAACCACAAGTGGCTACTATATTGGGCCCAGGAGACATAGTGCATTTGCGTCACTGCAGAAAGTTCTGTTGGACCTCACTGGTCAAGAAGTCACCTTGAAATTCTTTACATTCATTCACGTTTATTCATTCCATCCCTCAAAGACCCTGTAGTGAAGGTGGAGCAATTCACCCACAGATTAGTCTGACTTGCAACAAGTACCGTAAAATCTTATCTAATGGGAACAGATTAGGTTTCCTAAAAGTCATACTTAACCCAATTTGTTCATTTCCCAAGACCTTCTGAAGCTTTCTGCTTTTGCCTCACCACCTATAAAAAGAATTGTGAGCCGCAAGAAAGAAAACGAAATGGGTTTATTCTGCGAGCTAAGCACTTCAGCGGCAGCTGGAGATTTACTTTCATACCATCCTCTTGAAACTTTCCTGATTTTTGTTAAGTCCTTTGCAGAATTCCCTTGCTTTTCAGAATTCTTTCTTGGTTCTTATTTTTAATAGGACCTTATTATTTATGTGTATCTCCTTTTCGTGCTCCTGTGTGCCGCTCAAGGGGGATGCTTTTCTCCCGCATATCCTGAGTCTGAGTTTCTCTGAAAATTCGTGGATTCTCTAAAAACACGATAGCTGCACTCGATAGTTAATAACTTCTTTGGAAATCTTTGACTCGTGATACTACTTAATTTCTAAAAATACGTGATTAAAAGACCCACCAGGACGATTGGCAGTTCTGAAAAGGAATTTGCTGATGTAAATCCCTAACTCTTATGCAAAAGTGTCCTTTTCTTGAGTTCAATTAAATGAATAAGCTGCACAGCAGTTGACAGGAATGCCTTGGACCAGAACATACCCAACCCCAAAAAGAGTTTTATGTATGTCTGTGTTACCGATTGCAAATACCATCCACTATTTGCCTCTAAAAGAGCAACTTTGCTTTGGCATTTTCCTCGTTATTTTTTGGTCGTCTTGATTATTTAAGATGAATAGTTGAATATGCCTTTTGTCCTCCAGTAGCTCTTATAATAGTAATGGTTTTTTCCTAAGAGCCAAATTAAAATTAAGATGTGTAACAGAAAATATGTATTCCACCGCAAGGATGACAACGTGGAAAACAAAACCACTACATCCCCAAAGAGCAAAACGGGAGCTCTTGCTCTGGTTATTAATATTTACTAAGCATCTGCCATTTTCTAATTTCTAGTTATTTTGGGGAGTAAAGACACTGTCTGAACTTGTTTGGATTATGTTACCCAAATGCATTTTGAGACTTTTTTTTTGGGTGACTGACATCAGTTTTTATAGTAACGAACAATGGCTATTCTTAGACATTTCCAAAATATGTCTTAAAAATCAGAATACTCAGTTTTGTATAATTCCTCCAGGATTGTCACAGATTGCTCCCTAAATATTATTTAGGGGGAGTACACAAAGTTGCTGGAAATGTGTTTTAAACTCATTACTGGGAGTGAAGATTGCACTTATTTTTCATAAATGTCCTGTATTTTGTGAATGATTTTTTTTAAGATTTTTTTAATTTATTTATTTGACAGAGGGAGAGAGATCACAAGTGGGCAGAGAGGCAGGCAGAGAGAGAGGGGGAAGCAAGCCCTCTGCCGAGCAGAGAGCCCGATGTGGGGCTCGATCCCAGGACCCTGAGATCATGACCTGAGCCGAAGGCAGAGGCTTTAACCCACTGAGCCACCCAGGCGCCCCTGTTAATGATTTAATACAATGTTAATTTTCTTTTCATTCACTCATAGAAATTAGTTTCTAAAGAGAAAGATGAGGGGAGCCTGGGTGGCTCCGTGGGTTTAAGTGTCTGCCTTCCACTCAGGTCATGATCTCAGGATCCTGGGATGGAGCCCAGAGTCTTGCTTCTCCCTCTGCCACTCCCCCTCCTGCTGGCATGCTCTCTCAAATAAATAAATAAAAACTTTTATAAATAAAGAGAAAGATGACATTAGCAAGGAAGTAAACAGATTGACAAGCAAATTAATAAACTCTTGAACATTCTACACACTCACTTTTCATTATATCACAATGTATTCACTTGCTAGGGCCGCCACAACCAAATACCACAGACTGGGTGATTTCAACAACAGAAATTTACTTTCTCATGGTTCAGGAGGCTGGAAGGCCAAGATCAAGGTGTCAGCAGGTTTGTTTCTTCTGAGGCCTCCCACTCTGGCCTCTCACTATGTCCTCACATCATCTTTCCTCTGTGCACCCACAGATCTGCGTCCACATCTCCTCTTCTCATAATGACACCAGTCAGGGGTGCCTGGGTGGCTCAGTCGTTAGGCGTCTGCCTTCGGCTCAGGTCATGATTCCGGGGTTCTAGGATCAAGTCCCACATCAGGCTCCCTGCTCTGTGAGGAGCCCACTTCTCCCTCTCCCACTCCCCCTGCTTGTGTTCCTCTCTCACTGTGTCTCTCTCTGTCAAATAAATAAATAAAATCTTTTCAAAATAATAATAATAATAAAATAAATAAATAAATAAATAAATAAATAAATAAATAATAATAATAATAACGACACCACTCAGGTTGGATCAGGCCTTACCCTAAGGGTCTTATTTGAACTTAATCACTTCTTTTAAAGCCCTGTCTCTGAATACAGCTACATTCTGAGGTACTAGGGGCTAGGGCTTTAACATATGAAATAACAGTTCGGATAACACATGGCAGGATATCAGTTTTCCTATTACTGTTGAACAAAAACTTTCTCGGGGTACCTGGGTGGCTCAGTCGATTAAGCGTCTGCCTTTGGCCCAAGTCATGATCCCAGAGTCCTGGAATCGAGCCCCACGTCGGGCTCCCTGCTCACCCTGGAGCTTGCTTCTCTTTCTGCCCCTCCACACTGCTAGAGCTCTCTCTCATTCTCTCTCTCTCAAATAAATAAGTAAAATCTTTAAAAAAAAGAAAAAAAAACTTTCTCAAGCACAATATCAAAATTTTCAGATTAAAAATAAACCCATCAATTACCTTACAACATGAAACATCTGGACATTTGGGAATATCTAAAGAGGTTGACTGTTACCTTTCAAGCTTGTACTTGGCATTGTGTAAACACTACACAAGTGAGAATCTTGCACAATATCTCTCACAAAAATTAATATATGCTCACTAGTTCGAAATAAGTAATATAAATAAATAATAATAAAGAATAAATGTTTAAAGTTAGATCCAATACAAGTATATATTTATAAAAAAGTATCCGAATAATAATTTTATAATATTTTTATCTGAGCATGGTTGACACACAATGCTACACTATTTTCAGGTGTACAGTATAGTGATTCTCCTTCTCTGTATGTTATGCTATGCTCATCAACTGTAGCTACCATCCGTCCTGACAGGACATGACTGCAGTCCCATCGACTATATTCCCCATGCTGTGCATTTTATTCATGTGACTTATTCATTCTATGACTAGAAGCCTCTACTTCCCATTCCCTCTTCACTCTTTCAGCCCAGCCTCCCACTCCACTTCCCTCTGGCAACCATCAATTTGTGCTCTGGATTTATAGGTCTGATTCTGCTGTTTGTTTGTTTGTTTATTCATTTGTTTTGTTTTTTAGTTTTCATATATGAGTTAAAATCATCCCGTATTTGCCTTTCTCAGTCTCACTTATTTCACTTAACACTCTACCCTCTAGATTCATTAATATTGTCACAAATAGCAAGATAGCATCTCTTTTATGGCTGCATTTTATATATATATATATGTATATACACATATATATATATACACACTGCATTATATATATGTGTGTATATATATATATATATATATATATACACACACACACCACATTTTCTTTACCCATTTGTCTATGGGTGGACATGCGTGTTGCTTCCGTATTTCGGCTACTGTTATAATGCTGCAATAAACATAAGGGTGCATGTATCTCTTCAAATTAGTGTTTCATTTTCTTTGGGTAAATACCCAGTAGTAAAATTACTGGATCATATGGCATTTGTATTTTTAACTTTTTGAGAAACATCCATACTATCTTTCACAGTGACTGCACCAATTTACCTTCCCACCAACAGTGCACGAGAATTCCTTTTTGTCCACATCCTCACCAACACTTACTATTTCGTATCGTTATTTTAGCTCTCAGAATAATAATTTTTAAAAATAAGAAGAAATGTGTGTATTTGTTTTCCCGTACTGAACTGGCTAGGTAAATTCTGAGATAGGCTCACCAAGGCATCATAGAGGTGCCACGTGAAGGATTTATTACGCAATTGGAGAAAGAGCTTTGTCCATTAAAGTGATGTGATGCAAAGCTCACCTGCCTCTTACCTTCATTTTTTCATAGAATTACTCTATCTAAGATTAAAGCTATTCTTAACAAGATCCTCAACAACAACTGTTCTCTTGTCAGCTTGTTTTATACAACTATTTCTGTCAGTTGTCAGGAAATGAATCAGAACACCATACAGTCTATTCTTCGTGTAAAGATAACCAAAACAACCCAATAGAGATTACTCATTATTCTGAACAGAAATGACCGAGAAGCTGATTGTATCATGTTCTTAACTTCTCTTAATATACCAATGCAGTAATCATCATGCCTGCTATGTTTCACTTGTCCACAGCCTTTTATCCCCCAGGCTAAACCAGCCTTCTAGAAAATCAGAGGAATAAATAAAGAATTCTTTAGTTGAAGCTGCAGCTGACTTTCCCCTGGCACCATGAGCTCATTCTGCCCTGAGCCCCTCCCCTCCTGAGTTGTTCTGAGAAGTGATCCAAGAAATGATAGCCTCTGTGCAACATTGGGCAACCCATGTCACCTCTCTGTGCCTAGTTTCCTTACTGGTGAAGTGAGGAGGCCAATAGGGTTGACCTTGTAGGGGTGTGGAGAGGATTCATTGAATTAACACTTGCAGAGCACTTAGAACAGTGCTGGGCACGTGGTAAGTACTACGTCAATGCTAGCTGTCATAACCTCCAGATTTCTGGGCTCCTTACTACCTTCCCAGCGTGCTGCCTACTCTGCCCTTCCCCTGCTCAGGCCAGACCCTCTCCTTTCTGAGCTCCACTGACTGCCATGATATGTCACGGGAGAGGAGCGCTTCTTTTTCTCTTCTGAGGGGTGCTCCCAACTTCCAGAAGTTTATGGCCTTGCCTGCCTTCACCCTCTTCCCCAGGAAAACACTTGCTGTTACCCCTTGAAGTTATGTCCTCACCACCTGTGCTGAGGAATCACTCAGAGCAGCACCACTCCGGGCAGGAAGAGCAATTTCTCCACCCAACCACAAGGCAACGTTCCAGGTAGATTTCTCCCCCTTCCTCCTCTGAGTGAGCTTGCTGCCTTCCCAGGCACCCTCCCAAGCAAAGGACTGTGAAAGGGAGAAGCTACCTCTTCTCTTTATAGCCAAAGGCCTGGCTATAAACTCTTTGGTTCTTCCCCAAAGAATCTGTTCATGCACTCTAAATAAAAAAAGGAGAGAGAAAGAGCTTCTACTCTGCACCAGACACCAGAATATACATTAACAAGAAAGATGGATCCCTACTTACAATCTTGAAGGGCTTCCAGAAAAAAAAAAACAAAAAACAGTCAATTATGATGCAGAGCGACAGATCACTGTAATAATAGAAGTCTGGGCTATTTGGGCAAATAGAAAGTCGGCACTTATGTGGGAGAGGGCATACAGGAAGGCTTTCTGGAAGAGAGGGCATTCTAGCAGAGATCTGGTGGCTTCGTAGGTACCAGCCAGGTTATTGAAAAGGGTGTGAATTCAGGCAGAGCGAACAGCAGCTGCTGAGAACCAGATCTGAAGACCGTGTCAGAGAGTATCTGTGCTGATGGGACAGAGAACATGGGGAGAAGACATTAGACTCAAGGGAGCAGCAGGCACCATTTGAACAAGCCCGAGGGCATGGAGGCCAAGTACGGAAATGGTGCTTTATTCTAATACTTAGGACAGTGACTTACTGCAAGGATGGATTGGAAAGAGGCGACTATTGTTGTTATCATACCTGGCTCTGTGGGGGGCCAGCCAGTGGTGATGAAGAGTCCTGAAGGACAGATTCCAGAGCCCTTCAGACATGAGAAAATGACAGGATTTGGATATTTGCAGGTTAGAGAAGACAGAGTGAAAGAGCAGGAGGAATCAGGATGGGACGTCTTGCGGGGAGCTGGTCACACAGAGGCTGTCTTGTGGGAAGAGGGTGCGTTGTTGCGACTGGTCAATTTGCAGGGTCACCGTCAGGCCTGGCACGCAGGTGGGGCCCTGCTTCAGAAGCCCAGAAGAAAAATCTGGAATGGGGACCAACTTGGCAGTCATCGGCACAGACATCAGTGCTTTGCAGAAGTGTCACCCCAAGGGGATGTGGGAGTGAAGACGGAAGACGGTCACCACAGGATTTAAGGTTCACAAACCTCTAAGGAGCAGCCAAAGGAAGAAGGCTCTGGTGGAGACTAACGCAGCAGCCAGGCGGATGGAAAATGGTGGCAGGGGTGCGGGGGTGCCGGGGTTGGGCAGACAGCCCTCCGAGCCGGTGGCCGGCTCCACTGTGTTCAGTGTGGCTAAGAGGTCAAGAAGAGAAAGTGTGAGAAGGTCCTTCGGCATTGGCAACCAGGAGGTCATCAGTGACTCCAGAGAAAAATTCAATAGAGGCAAAATTTGAAGCCAGATGGTAAACAGAACATTTTTCTAAATTATCTATCAGAATCTTTCACTCTAATAAGAACATAGATAAAATGTCAAGAATTTCTTTGCAACTAGCAAAGCCTCATCAACTCTGCTGAAATGGCTCAGATTTGATCAGCAAAGAGAAGAACCATGAGGGCTTGTCGGAGTTTCTCAGGCAGGTATGCAAATCAGGCCCTGGGCTGTGCCACAGGATTTTCCAGTTTCCTTGCCTTTGTGTCCTTCCTACTCTGAAGGGCACATGCGGGACCCTTGCCTGGACTGTCCCCTAAAAAGGCATTCTCAACTCCGAATCCTTCTTAAATCTCGCTCCGTACTTCAGACAAGAATACTCCACAAATAGAGAAGCAGAGGCACATGTTTTTCGTTGTGGGTTTTTGTTAAACCTACAAGCTGTTTAATCATCACCCGTTCTTAATTTTGCTGATAGCATCTCTGCTATTTTAGCAGAGGTGATGAGTCTTTGTTTGCAAGTCACTGTTAAGACATTCTTGACAGCCAAGTCTATGGCGTGTTACAGTAAAGGACGCTGCTAGAAGAACATTTTATGGATCATTTAACACCTATTTTTAAAATAAGCTAATATATTCCCTGGAATATTCTTTTTTGCTTGTTTCTGTTTTGAAGATAATTGCTCATGGCCACATTTTGCCCTGAGGCTACACTAAACTAGTGTTTTCACGGGAGACACACTTTGCAGCATCTAATTTCTAACCTTTTATTTGGTTATAATTAAAACTGAAACTCCTCTTCATTGTTATGACTAAAAATATTCAAGAGCAATCAATGGGTATGGGCACTTTATTTATTTACTTCTTTGTTTCATACTTTAAAATGTATGCAGAATTTTAGAGTCCTAGGAAAACAAAATTCCCAAATTTAGTTACTGGATCAATGCTCACAAAATCCTAAGAGGAGAGTTAACCGTTTGCAGACTTGCTTGAATCTAGAAGTTCTTGCTTGGGTTCTACTCTTCTTATCCCCTTAAAAAAAAAACAAAGTGTAGGAGAACCTACCAAATCCTGAATATAAAACTCAATAATAACAAGTATTAGAAGAACAACATCCATGTGCCAGCAGTTGTGGCCAGAGAACTGGTCCTGTCCCCTACGTCAGCCAAGTGGGAGCTCACTGCAATTAGGACTGTGGACAAGAGTTGCTAATTTACACATCTCCAGAAAGGATTGGAAGCCAGAAAACGAGATTGGTCAGTGCATCCAGGAACTCCTGGGTCTCCTTAGGCACTGGCTAGTAGCCCAGGGTAACGTGAAGGAAAGGGAAAGGAGTCTTGCATATATAATTCCATACCTAGTTTTGAAGGATTTTCAGAGTCTAAATATATCCAAAGGTAAATCTGCATTATTGAGTCATGTTTGTGTATTAACAGAGAAGTAACGTTAATAAATCATCCAAACAAGTAGCACATATGCCTTTAATGGTGACTCCCAAACATCAAGCTCCACAGTCCTCGTCGTCTGACAAGTTTGCTCAGTGATCAGCACCATCCCCAGACCGATCTCTGAAAGGCAAAAGAGGGCTGCCTTGGGGAAGTTTTGATAATCCAAAGGCCCTGGATCACTTCAAGAATGAGCCCTAGGACCCTTGCTGTTAAGGCAGATAGATGTTGCATTTCTTTTTCTTTTTTCTTTTTCCTTTTTTTAGAGAGATTGAGAACAGGCGGAGGGTGGGGAGGTAGAGGGAGAAGGAAGAAAGGGAAATTTTTTTTAAGATTTTATTTATTTATTTGTCAGAGAGAGATAGAACAGGAGCAGGGGGAGCAGCAGGCAGAGAGACAAGCAGGCTTCCCACTGAACAAGGAGCCTGATGAGGGACTTGATCCCAGGACCCTGGGATCATGACCTGAGCCAAAGGCAGCTGATGAACCGATTGAGCCACCCAGGCGTCCCAGATGCTATGTGTCTTGCAGTCAGAAGTCAGGGGGTAGAATTCTCCATCCTGGGAAGGAGGGGGTTAGGAAACGCATGTCAGAGTAAATCAACCCAACTGGCCGACAGAAGAGGGGTCAGAAGGGGAAGCACACATCCACACCGAAAACAGCGTCTGGGAACATAAGGAGAGCATTTCTGCAGCCTAAACAAATTTGGTAATACAATCCCCGGAGGTGAGGGTGCAGAGGGTAAAGGACTATCCTGTCCAGATATTGCTTCCTACCACACCGATCCGGGTTGGAGGCTTCTCTTCTGCCCTCCCACTGGCCTCCGCTTCCCACCCCTTCCACTCACACGCCGGCTGCCCTACCAGGCGGGAAAGGCTCAAGCAACAGGGTTTATTTCTGCACGGCCGTGTTCCTGACATCTGGCGCAGAGCCTGGCATGTAGTGGGCACTCAAGAAACGTCTGTTAGGGAGCGAAAGAATCCAGGAGCGAATTCTTGAGTCCCACGCGTCAGACACGCCTGTGGCATCGCTTAGGGGAGCGGCCGCACGGAGCTCATCCAAAGAGCTCCTGGCTCGGGACAAATGAGGCTCTTGGATCCCGTCGGAGCTCCTGGCCTCAGGGACTGCTGCTTTCCACAATGAGTGGAGAGAGGAAGGAGCTGGACACAAATGATCCCTGGAGGCTCCTTCACCTCTGCCGGCCCCTTTTCAGCCCCTTTTCTCCCCCAGCGCCTCGCCCAGAACCCAGCCCACAGCACGGTAGGCACCCCGACCTCCGTTTCGAAGCTCTCGACCTGGCCACACGGTCGAAGGACCGGAAGAGTTTTACAGAATCTCGGGGACCACACCCCGGTCAGTGAAAACGGAGGGGGCACCGAGGCATGGGCATGTTTGCGGTTCCCGGGAGCAGCCGAGCTTGGAAAGTGCTGCTGCCTTCGAGTCAATCAGGCCGCCTCTGCAGTTCACTGGCGGCTGAGCCCTCTCCGCCCGGCCCGCGCTTTGGCGGCGGGCCGGGCGCGTCCATCTGTTCGGCGGCGGCCACAGCGCAGTCGCTGCCGCTCGTCTTCTCACGGTTCTTATCTCTGCATATTCATAGGCAGTGCGTTACCCTGATTTAGTCGGCTGGAACAAGACTTTTGCAAGATTTTATAACTCATGGCAGCACAACAAATGCACCTACATTTCCTTATAAGTGCACATGTGTTTGTGTGTATATATAGATATATCCTACCCAGAGTTTAACTTCGCTTTAGTTATTCCTTCGTGCTCAGAAAAGTGTGTGAGCAGACTGTCTTCAGTTTCGCCGCGGGGGGGCGAAGGGGGGCGGGGGCAGTTGATCAGGTTTGTGATGAATCTTTTCCCCCCTCTAGTGGTACTGCGGGGCATGTCAGCCTTGAGCGAGACGTTTCCTTTTAGACTCTCGTAGCCAGCATCCTGCTTCCCCACTGCATCGGAAACGAACTTTGATAAGAATTTTTGCTCTTCACCGTTGTACTAGTTCCGGGGGTGCAGTTGACGCTCATAAAAAAAAAAAAAAGGAAGCCAATGAGAGCGGAACTTACTCCTCAGCCTTTGTTTGGTCCTTCCAACGACACCAGTAAGAACAGGCCATTCTTTTGGCAGCTTTATTGAGAACCTGTGTGCCAGACATCTGTGAGTGAAGAGCTTGTATTATAGCAAAGTATCTTTTTTGTTCTTGTTATGTTGTGTTAAAATATAAGATCTGGCCACCTGGGTGGCGCAGCCTTAGCTGAGCATCTGCCTTCCGCTCAGGTCATGATCTCAGGGTCCTGGGATGGAGCTGGGTATGGAGGCTCCCTGGCCAGGGCGGAATCTGCTTCTCCCTCTCCCTCTGCGCCTCCCCCAACTCATGCTCAGGCTCTCTCTCTTTCTCTCTCTTGAATAAATAAATGAAATCTTAAAATATATATGTAAGATCTTAATATTAAGGCAATAGTACAATATTGTGATGAAGAGCTTAACACTGGTTCAGTGTGAAATGTTGGTCCAGTGAGCCAAACTGGTTCAAATCCCAATTCCACATCTACTAGCTATCTAACCATAGGCAAGGTATCTAACTTTCCAAGCCTCAGTTTCCTTATCTACAACATGGAGAAGACAGTACTACCCCTCTCATAGGGTGATACTTTAAAGTACTACTTGGCATTATCATCTTAATTGTTAAATGTTTCTTTTTTTATTAAGTCTAAGTCTAAGAAAGAGGGTGGAGGAGGGGCAGAAGGAGAGGAAGAGAATTTCAAGCAGACTCCCTGCTGAGCGCAGAGCCCACGACATGGGACTTGATCTCAAGACCCTGAGATCATGACCTGAGCCAAAATCAAAAAGTTGAACGCTTAACCAACTGAGCCATTCAGGCACCCCAATTGTTAAATGTTCCTTAAAGGCCCGAATTTTACTCTAGAATGACTTACTCAAACACTTCTTGCTACCAGGCAATATAGAGGTCATATTAATCTTATTTAAGAAGTATGTAGAAGGCCACCAAAGTCTTCTGTTTCTTTTCCCCAAGCCAGCTCCTGAGCTTTTGTTTATTCCTGGCCTGAAGGCATTTCCTCATCACTCTTATCTAGACCATGGGGCAGCAAACTATAGCAGGGGGCCAAAATCCAACCCAATATTTGTTTTTGTAAATAAAGTTTTATTAGAACACATCTACACTTACTTGTTTATGTATTATCTGTTGTTGCTCTCATGCTACAATGCAAAGTCGAATGGTTTCAACAGAAACCAGACAACCCATGAAACAAAATATTTACTGTCTGGCCCTTTAAGAAAAAACTTTCTGCCCCTTGTCTACATTTTGAATAGCTCTGGATTTATGCTCCCTGAAATGTGCCTGAAGAACTCCAGCCTATTTCAAGGCACTCTGTTAAGAAGACCTCAACCAGTGTCTGCCTTGCCACAAAACAACATATACAACTTTGAGCAACTGGAGAATGACTAATCCCCATTCAATTCTTCAGCAAGCATTTATGGAACCTCTAATACTTGCCCAAGATCATGCACAATGCTAGGGTAAAAACCATAGTCCCTGACGTTGATAAAGTCAGTGGGTGAGGTACAGTGCCTCAGATTTACCTCCATGACAGTGCACTTGAGGGCACAAAGCAAGACCATCAACTCCTGTGAAGGTGAAAGAAAGATTTCCTAGAGAAGTCAATGCTTGGGCTGAATACCGAACCGTTAGCATTTCAGGTAGAATACAAAGACAGAATCCTGAGAAATGAGCACTTTGGTGACAAAAAAAAAAAATCCAAGAGTGCTGGAGTGCAGGCTGCATGCAGAGGAATGAATAGAGATGAGCGTCTGGAGAGAGAAGGTGGGAGGCCCCATCCGTTAAACTCTGCACCAAGTGTTGGATTATCAAGGGGAGAGGACATAGCCCTACATTCAAGGACCTCAAGCAGTCTGGTGAAGGAGGCGGGTATATAAGCAAATAATTACAGGGTGGTGTGCTAAGTACTAAAATAGAGGTTGATATGCAAGTGACTAACTACTTTGGAAGAATCACAGAAATTTCCATAACAGAAGCGACTTTGGAGCTGAGTCTTAAAGATATCATAGGATTTCGGGAAGAGGAAATAGCGTGTGCAAATAATTGAAGTCTATGATTTATTGAATGGTGTTTTGTGGACCTGCAAATATTTTTGTTGTTGTTGCTGGGATCTCAAGTTCCAAACACAGCGTGGAGGGGGAGAGGTGGCAGAGACAGGGGCCGGTCCATAAACAGCCTTACATGATATGCTAAGGAACTGGATGTTTACTTGAGGGAAAACCAATGGAGGATCTTAGGAAGGGGAGCAATGTGGTCTCACTTTCACTTTGAAAGGTTTATCCTTTCTAAGGCTATAGTATTGCAAATAGAAAGGAGGGGACAGCCTTGAGAGCTATTAGTACACGGTTGGTCTGTCCTTGGCAAAGGCAAAATGACTGTCATCCTCCTTTATATAAATTACTGGTTTCAAAAGACTTTTGGTATTAAGCATTCCCTCCACATTTATAAAACATATTGCCCAGTTTAGAATTTTCATCATCTCACCTCAGACCTCTTCAATGTTTTCCTTTTCAACCTGCAACAAAGACAGTTAAGAAAAGCTGTCTGTTGTGGGGGGTGCCTGGCTGGTTCAGTCAGGAGCCCAAGACTGCTGATCTTGGGGCTGTGGGTGCGAACCCCAATGCTGAGGGTAGAGGGTACTTAAAAAACTAAAATAAAATAAAGTATTTTTTTAAAAAATAAAATATATGCGTTATCCCTCTTAGAAAACTTAATCCTTAACAGGTAAAATGGTTTGTTTACACTCAGTAACGTCCTGGTAAATGCTTAGCAACCAGCAGTCCTAGATGGGAAACTGATTGTCTTCTGTGGTGTTAGGGTACGGCCCACGTGATGATAGGTGTGCAAAGCTGAGTTGATATTAAAGTTCTTAATAGGCTTACCATGGATTCCTACATATTGTATCAGTACTCAGGGGTTTTGCTTTCCCTCCGGCGCCTTCCTGGCAGACTTTCCTACTTTCATGTGAGAATTAAAAATTGAATTAATAGGGGCGCCTGGTGGCTCAGTCAGTTAAGTGTCTGCCTTCGTTCGGCTCAAGTCATGATCCCAGGGTCCTGGGATCAAGCCCCGCCTCAAGCTCCCTGCTCTGAGGGAAGCCTGCTTCTCCCTCTCCTACTCCCACTGCTTATGTTCCCCTCTCTCGCTCTCTCCCTCTGTCAAATAAATAAATAAAATCTTTAAAAAAAAAAAAAGAAATACATAAAAATAAAAACTGGATTAATAATACCATTTCAGTTATTTGAAAAAGAGGAGTCTATGCAGGGATGGTCTAGACCCAACTTGTACTGACTCTCGGGAGCTGAATGTCACATTTTTGGGGATTTTGCTGCTTGTTAAATACAGCTATTATTAAATTTAAAATTGTATAAACTCACAATTAAACAAGTTATATTAAAAACAAAGGCAATACACATTCAACACTCACTACTTCCTAATCACTTTACTACATATTACTCTCTATATTCTTGAATTATACACATCTATTGTATCTGTATGGTATAAATACTATCGAACGGTATAATATTGCACATCTCTTCCCAACTTCTTGCTCAGTGATGTCACATTGATAGCTTGAAATATGACGTATGGTAGGAGAATTTGAACCATATGGAAATTGGCAAACTGTACAAACCAAAATTATAAATATTGATCAAAATTATTAAAAATGGATTTTCCTTTAATTTGGCTCATTCATAAATGGTAAATTATGCAAATAAAATGAAATTATCTGTGGTCTGCTTAAAATATGACTGAGTAGGGGCCAGAGTCTAATTGTCTATTGAATGCCTTCAAACTGATCTTCTGCTAAAATATTCGTGAAAGGAAAAGACAAAACTCTTAAGACAAATTGCCATAGAGAATTCACACAACTCCCTAGAAGAAACAAGAGCAGGCCCCCCTGCGGACAAAACAGGTCATTCAGTTTGGAGGTATGTGGGCCCCCCACTGGCCAGCCACGCCACAGACCACTGATGCCTAAGCTACAGCCGGTGGGAACACGCTAACTCATGCCAAAGCTCGACCCTGGGCACGTAGGCTGTCATTTACCATAGCCCAGGGAAAAAACTGCCAATGACCCCGGCCAATCTTTTCAACATTGGAACAATTGATGTCACAGGAAACCGGGAGGTGATGTGAGAGTGAGAACCAGACCTATCGGGGTGGGAATCTGGCTTTGCCTCGTACTGGTTGCTAGTGTGGGGACAAGTCACATAGGTTCTTTGAATCTCACTTTCCCCAAATATGAAAGAGAAATAAGACTCTCTGAAGTGCTGTTGAAGATAAGACATCTAAAGTACTTCACCTAACGGGGTACTTAGGCAGCTCAGTCAGTTAAGTGTCTGCCTTTGGCTGAGGTCATGGTCCCGGAGTCCTGGGATCTGGCTGCATCGGGCTCCCTGTTCCTGGGAAGCCTGCTTCTCCCTTTCCCCCGCCCCTCCCCCTACTTGTGCTCTCTCTCTTGCTCACTCTTTCTCTCAAATAACTAAATAGAATCTTAAAAAAAATAAGTACTTCACATAACAAATGGTGATATTATTGAAAACACAAACAACAACAATTAACAACCACCTAAGGGATGTATAAAGATTTTTTTTTTCCTTTTTCCCCCCACCCACCCAGACACCATTAGCCACTCTGATGATAAGTAAAGAGGGTCTGGGCTGTTAGATTAGCCTTTCTTCTGATTTTATTCTTAAATTACTTAGATGACTGGATCTTTTCCTCTTCTCTTTCCTTCTCTTCTCTTATTCGACAAATGTTTCTTTCCACTGTGTAGAGGGAATGGTGCTCAGCTCTGAGGACACAGTGTTGAAGAAGAATGGTGCTCGTAACAGTCAGGGTAGGAGTAGCAGTAGTACCAAGAGCTAACACTTACTAAGCACCGCCTATTGAATATAAGAGGCCCAGCCCTGCTTTCATGTAGCTGACAATTTGGTATGGGGAAATAGATATTTAACAAATAATTACTCTGGGCCAAAAATTTCATAGGGTAGGTATTTCACTAGTTTTCATAGTTTTTTTTATATAGGAGACTGAGCCCCAAACAAATTTGATAAACAAATTGGGAACTAAAGCTAAATACTAAGAGGTTAAAATAAAACAGAGTTCCTCTACTTTCCTCTGAATAATGCTTCAGTGTTGCTGTAAACAAAAAAATAAAACAGACCAAAAAAATTTATCCTAAACAAAGAAGAGATTGATGGAGAAAATATGGTGGAGAGAGGGTGTAGGAATGTTATGGATAAACGATTCCAAAATAATTAGGATACAATTAACTTGAAGTTAATAATATAATTACAAGATAGAGTTTGGGGCTTCTTAATCAATAAGACAACTTGATTTCCTTGCAATCAGCTATCAGTTAGGATAGGTAGTGAGTATTTCCTGTTTAAATTTTACATTTAGAGCTAATCTTGCTTTTCCACCAAGGGACACCGAATTGTGGTTTGCAGAGCCTAATTGACTGATTCCCAGCCTGGGATCCATGAGCGTGATAACGGGAGTCTATGAGCCATTTAACAGTTGAAAAAACACTGGCAGGCTTAACATTTACCTGCACTAAGGCTGCTTAGACTCATTAAAATGTTATGCTTCTTTGCTTTCTTCAGGAATAATATCAAGTTATTGCAGTAACTATTTATCCTTGGCAACTTAGCTATTTGTGGCATCATGGGATTTATTGATGAAATATTGTTTTAAAACATGAGGTCCAGGGTGTCTGGCTCAGGTGGCTCAGTTGGTTAAGCATCTGCCTTTGGGTCGGGTCATGATCTCAGGGTCCTAGAATGGAGCTCCGTGCCTTGGGGCTCCCTGCTCAGCAGGGAGTCTGCTTCTCCCTCTCTCTCGGCCCCTCCCCCCTGCTTATTCTCCCACACACAAGTGCTCTCCCTCTCTCTCTCTCTCTCTCTCTCTCTCTCTCAAATAAATTAATTTAATTTAATTTAAAAAGCATGAGGTCTATGTCAGGGCAAGTATTGTAATAAAAGAGATCACTGGTTCTGAAACCTTAGATATCCAAGCCTAGTGGATGAGTGTGTTACATTTGAAACAAAAGGAACTTGGCTACCTAATCGAACAGTATTCTGCAAAAGTAATTTATGAAACAGAATTTTCATAAATTTCTATACAAATGCATTTCTCTAGAGAGAATAAGAGTCTTGCAGAGATACCCGCATCTGAAATTGCATAGTTATATAAAAGACCATTTTAACAATTTTTATATTTCTTAAGGGATGCAGTCTAAGTGTTATTTCTTAAACTTCTGAGGGTCACATAGAAAAGGCAGAATTGCATTTTGACTTTGATTTTAATTCAGAGTTTCAGTGAACAGTAAAAAGATATAACACTTAGTACTAAGTCTCTTTTGTGTGTTTTTTGACTCTCAGTGTGTGCCTCCCATGAGATATTCTTAAATTGCCCACTATAATCTTGGGCTTTTATGTTGCATTTCTGGAGGAACCTAAAATAATTTGATGCCTGACTTTTTTTTCCCCCCAGAGTTCGCTATTTACTAGCAAGCTATTTGGGTAACTTCTTTTAGTAGAGTTTTGGAGATTAATATGGAACATGTTGCTCTTACAGGATTATGAAATTTCATGTTGCAAAACGGAAGTTTAAGGAAACCTTACGCCCCTATGATGTAAAAGATGTCATCGAACAATATTCTGCTGGTCATCTAGACATGTTGTGTAGAATTAAAAGTCTCCAAACACGGTAAGCAATAGAAATGTATTTTGTTGTGAAGGAACAGCCATAAAAACTATCCGAGATTAACTTCTCTGTTGCAGAGAAAACTCTCAAATCTTAGAGTTCTAATTCACTTTTCATGGGTAAGTGGACTCTTGCTTTTAATGTAGATTTTTACTTAAGGATATAAATCAGGCATGAAAAGCCTCTGTCTGCAGCATGCAGTATCTCAGTATTCCCATCTGTAAAAATGGAGATAATGTTAGTGTTTGCCTCATAGGGTTATCACAAATGAATGAGTTCCTACACGCTAACCAAGTGCCCAGTAACTATTAATGGTTGTCGCTGATGTCATTCAAATGATTGCTGCTATTGCTGTTTTGTTATTCTCAGAATCCCAACCATCCTTCAAGAAGAAGCCGTCCTTCTCCCTCATCAAACTTTAGCCAACTATCTCACCCCTAGAAACAGACCTTTCCCTTCTCTGACCTCCTACAGCCATCGAGAGCTACCACAGAGCATAGAGACACTCACAATCTTGGTATTACTGTGCCCAAGAATTGGACTCAAAAATGAGTGGTTGGCTCTTGTGTTGTCTCCTGGGTGCGAGTTTATTCCCCCTGCTCGTGACTAAGACTGGGCCTTTGCTTTTCTTAGAGTCCTGTCCAGTGCCAGATACACACTGTCTCTCTGGTGAGCATCTTATTGAGTGATTAAAAAAAAAGGAGTTCGGTGTGTTACTCCAACCACGTTGGATTGTGTTATCTTGAAGCCAGAATGTCCGATCATCTCAGTTTTTTAAGAGTCTTGCTTCATTCTCAAGCACAAATTACCAGTGTTTGTGTTTGAAGAGTTCTTAAAACACAAGGAGAAAGTCTTAAACATTTGTTTATATGCCCACAGCACACTTAGTCCAGCGGGAGGCATATACTGGGCCCTTAGTAAACCACCTGGTGATCAAGTCTAGAAATCACAGTTCGTTCGTTCACTCATTCATTTATCCAGCAGACAATCATCGAGCCCTTAATGTGTGCCAGGCACTATGGACGTTCAGAGCTTAATAAAATAACGACTTAGTCCTCATGGAGTTTGCAGTCTAACAGATTAGATTCATGTCAGGAGGCAGGCACTGCCTATAAACTGGAACGCTGAGTCCGTCCTCCTGATAATTCAGCTCCAACACACACACAAAAGAAAGTAATTCCCATTTCAGTGGATCAAGTCTCCTTGGAAATGGTTTTAACTCATCCTGTGGTCATGTTACAGTCTCTGCCCGTATAGCCATGGTCTTCCAAGTCCTTTAATAAAACTCTTCTAAAACAAGGGTTTTTATTGAAAAAAAATTGAACTGCTACAGAAGTTGTAGAAATCTTAAGTTTCCAGCTCATGCAGTGTCTGTTCTCCAACTAGAATTCCAAAAGGCAGAGTCGATCACTTTCTATCGGCTTAGCTCCCATATCAGGTGTACAGTAAATTGTTCACTGAAGAATCTGTTCTATTAACACGAAATAATCATAATTATGACTTTGTCATATTTTCAGCAGTTAAATTCAGGAAATGCCCGGTCGGAGATGGAAACAGAAAAATTACTTTGTAGTCCGGGACAATTTCGCCTCCAGAAGATTGCCCATAAGTGACTTCATCACAGACCAGAATAATGAGAAAATTAATCTCATGTGTAATTCTCATGTTGAGAAAATAAGCACATCAACCGGAACAAGCTCATTTTTATGTCATCTTACATAAATTAAAGATATTTGTCTTTAATTTTTCTTTTCAAAACACTTCATTCTAGCCTGGGGCAATCTCCATCTTCAGCATTTATAATCTGATCTCCTCTTTCTCTGATAGTGTTGACCAAATTCTTGGAAAGGGGCAAATCACATCAGATAAGAAGAGCCGAGAGAAAATAACAGCAGAACACGAGACACCCGATGACCTCAGTATGCTCGGCCGAGTGGTCAAGGTGGAGAAGCAGGTACGATCCAACTGGAGTGGCTAACTTTTCCATCTAAATTTTTTTAGTCAAAGATGTAGGTCATTTGATGTATTTTAGTGATTAATATTTTTTAGGATTTTATTTATTTATTTGATAGAAAGAGAGAGGGACAGAGGTGGAAGGAGACTTCTTGATCACGACCTGAGCTGAAGGTAGATGCTTAACAGACTGAGCCACCGAGGTGCCCCAGTGATGATTAGCATATTTTAAAAGAAGAAAACCAAGAAAGAGTGAATGCAACTACATTTTTTGTGCATAGACAGTGTTCTCTAAAACACTTGGATTTCCATATAAGGAATAAACAATTTCATCTCATCGATGAATACTTGAACTGGAAGCAACTACAGATTTTCCACAGTGAAATAACAGAGATCTATTTTCCATATGTGTTTTGGTTATTGTCACTATCTTTTTCACTCTTTTTTAAAACACAAAACAAAACCTCAGTTATTAATCCTAAAGCTGTACCTCCTCGTACAAAGATAATTGTCCAAACCAAGAAACAGACTCTCAACTATAGACAACACCCTGATGGTTACCAGAGGGGAGGTAGGGGATGGGGGTTCAAATAGGTGAAGGGAGTTAAAGAGTACACTTACCATATAAGGACTGAGTACCCTATGGAATTGCAGAGTCACTATACTATACACCTGAAACTGAGATAACACTGTGTATTCACTGTGCTGGAAATTAAAAACCTAATTTTTTTAAAAACCTAATTAAATTAAAAATCTAATAAAAAAAGACAATTGTGCAGAAGTCAAATCGCTCCCCCATTACCCAATCAAAAATATCTCGAGTATTAATTCAGAAGCATTTTGTACCTTTACTTTTAAATTCAGAATCACCTACTTTGATATTTAAGGTCTTGATTCCATCAGAGGAGTTCCTGACTAGACTGCCGTAGAGTCCCAGAATCATTTCTTGGAGGAGGCTTGGCAAAGGCCACTTGATTGGAATGGGAGGCTTGCGGCTGCTTTCGTATACTGCGTATATGTTTTTTGAGAACATCAGCTGTCCATTTTAAAGAGTTAAGGAGGGGCACCTGGGTGGCTCAGTCGTTAAGCGTTTGCCTTCAGCTCAGGTCATGATCCCGGGGTCCTGGGATCGAGCCCCGCCTCGGGCTCCCTGCTCAGCAGGAAGCCTGCTTCTCCCGCTGCCATTCCCTCTGCTTGTGTTCCCTCTCTCGCTGTGTTTCTCTCTGTCAAATAAATTTAAAAAATTTAAAAAAATCTTTAATAAAGAGTTAAGGAGGAGGGATATTAGGGGGAGATTACGCAGAGGCCGAAGCGCACCTCTCCCCCTAAATCACCCCTTGGCGCCTCCACTGCTAGACGTAGGTGCCGCGCTGGCGCTCAGGGTCCCGGCTGCATTACGCCGCGCGCGCGATGTTGAACCTTATTGCTACACTGACTGCATCGTTCTAACTCCAGAAACGAAGGCCATGCCTACGACAGGTTACACTCAAATGTGACCGTTTCCCTCACCCTTAGGTACAGTCCATCGAGTCCAAGCTGGACTGCCTGCTCGATATATACCAACAGGTCCTCCGGAAAGGCTCTGCCTCCGCCCTCACTCTGGCCTCATTCCAGATCCCACCTTTCGAATGTGAACAGACATCCGACTATCAAAGCCCCGTGGACAGCAAAGACCTGTCCAGTTCGGCGCAGAACAGCGGCTGCTTATCCAGATCAGCGAGCGCCAACATCTCTCGGGGCCTGCAGTTCATCCTGACGCCAAATGAGTTCAGCGCTCAGACTTTCTACGCGCTTAGCCCTACTATGCACAGTCAAGCGACACAGGTGCCAATGAGTCAAAGTGACGGCTGCGCCACGGCGGCCGCCAGCAACATTGCAAACCAAATAAATGTGGCCCCTAAGCCAGCAGCCCCAACAACTTTACAGATCCCGCCTCCTCTCCCAGCCATCAAGCATCTGCCCAGGCCGGAGACCCTGCACCCGAACCCCGCAGGCTTCCAGGAAAGTATTTCCGACGTCACCACCTGCCTTGTTGCCTCCAAGGAAAATGTTCAGGTTGCACAGTCAAATCTGACCAAGGACCGTTCTCTGAGGAAAAGCTTTGACACGGGGGGAGAGACTCTGTTGTCTGTCCGCCCCGTGGTGCCCAAGGACTTGGGCAAATCTCTGTCGGTACAAAACCTGATCAGGTCGACAGAGGAACTGAGTATACAGCTTTCTGGGAGTGAGTCAAGCGGCTCCAGAGGCAGCCAAGATTTTTACCCCAAATGGAGGGAATCCAAATTGTTTATAACTGATGAAGAGGTGGGTCCCGAAGAGACTGAGACAGACACGTTCGATGCCATGCCGCAGCCTGCCACGGAAACTGCTTTCCCGTCGGACTCTCTAAGGACTGGAAGATCACGATCATCTCAGAGCATTTGTAAGGCAGGAGAAAGTACGGAAGCCCTCAGCTTGCCTCATGTCAAACTGAAATAAGTTCTCTGTTTTCCTTCTAGCAAAGCAGTTCCTTTAGCCATACATATCGTTGCATGAACTATTTCGAAAGCCCTTCTAAAAAGGTGAAATTGCAAGAATCAGGAAGAACATGAAAGGCAGTTTATAAGCCCGTTATCTTTTAATTGCATGAAAATGCATGTTTAGGGATGGCTGAAATTCAAGGTACATCAACATTAACCCACTCATTTAGTAACGTACCTTGCGTTAAAAATCCTGAGAAACCAAACACTGCTAACGCTATGGGGTGTGTGAAAATGTCAAGATTAGGTCACTTAGAAGATTTGACTCTGTGTTTTGAAATTACGGGAGTAAACAACTTCAGATTTCAGGCATATCTGCTTTGTGATTAAATACAAAATACATTTTCAAAATTAGGCCATAATGTATATGTAAACACAATGGCTACCATCAACCGCTGCTAACAAGGTATCGAGTAAAGCAGAACTTGGGAATCATAGAAATGGCTGCTTCTTTCAAGATATCTTTGCCAACCCATTCCTCTTCGGTCATTTTATTATTGATGTAATTTGAATGTCAATCTGTGTGCTTTTGGTGATTCAGCGCTGTGGCAAGCAATTTTGCACATCATTTCCATGTTGTCCTTTATGATGAGAATGTTCTTAGAACGCGTGCAGATAATGAAATTCAGGGCCAGTGGGGCAAATAGACTATCTGACACATGTAACTTCACGGGAGCATAGTCCCCAGTGGCTGAATCAACTTTATACGCGGTCGACTTCTACCCATGCGAGTACAATACTGATGAGTAGAAGGGTCGGGGCTTTGGGGCTGATCTCCCTGCAATGCCCTCCTGCCCCCGGCTTGCCAGGACTGCCCCAGGGAATCGGGAAGTGTGAGAACCCATTCCCGCTGAGCTGATAATACAGGCAGGATCCCGGGGAATTAGACCTTTGGGTGAGACTGAGATGAGCAAGTCTTGAAAAGAATCCAGACACAACACCAGGAAGTAGGTGAAGTTAACAGAAATAGCTTTGCCCTCCGAGGGCAGTGCGAGGGAGAAAAACAAACCAAAATAGAAGAACTTGATCTTTTTAGGAAATGAGTATTGCTAGGGAATTCGACTACCTAAACATCCCTTATTCTTATATATAAACGGAGAATTTTGCAACGTACTTATTTTTTACTATGCCCTGAATGTTTTTTGCTATTAACCTAGTACGTTTTGCATATGGAAGGCTGTAACTAAACTTCCTTTACTTTTTATACTGTAGCGAACGTTTTCTATGCTCCCCCAAGAATGTCACCCCAAACCTTTAATTAGGGGTTCCGTTTCCTGGTGTATACATTCACAGTTAGAAGTCAGGTACCCCCGGCAGGGTCTGCAAATCGAAACACTTACATCATATAGCACAGCAGCAAGGACCCAAGGGAAACAAAACGAGAGATGCATTCACCAGAGAGCAAGCCACGCCGACTGCTTGTTGCAGACCTGTCTAGCGGTCTCAGAACTTCAGCCAAGGTCATGGCTTTCAAAAGGCAAGGGGGAGCCAAGGAGCCTTTCAGTTCAGTTCCACTCCAGCCGCAGAAGGACTTAGGGAAGGAAGAATTTTTTTCCTTGGCAGATAGTGCTCCTCCAAAAAAACCTTCAGCAGCCAGGAAGACAAAGCAGGGATAGCCACTGGCTGTCCAAAGGCAGGAGGAGGCCCTGAAATCCACCCATCCTTCCCAGCCGTCTCCCCCAACTGGCCGTGCCCAATCCCCGACCCTCCTCCTACCTTCCTTCTCCATTAACTTCTCAGTTCCCTGCCCCTGTTTTGCTCCTGAACTTCGCCAGGTTTATCCAGTCTCCACCCCCAAGTAAACCACTTCTCCACTCTTCCTCAGACAGGCTTCTCAACCTTTGAAAACCCTCATCCCTTTTGATAAACACTGAAATTTTAAACACCTCCTCTTCTCAACCCACCTGGGTTCTAGCACACTCTCCCGGAGTATATCATTCAGCGTCTTCTTGGCTGCTGGAGACACACAGAAGTTAGGGTCTACATTTTACACTCCAGTCAAAAAAAAAGATTTTATCAAACTTTTGAAGCAATGATTTTCATTTTTGAAGCACAGAATTTTAGTAAATTATGAAATGCAATTTTTCGCCTACTATGTCTCCACTCAACCTGAACTTGTGATACACCCTCCCAAGGAGTTTGTACACACACACACACACACACACACACACACACACACACACAATCATTCCACTGGCCTAAAGCCAGACACCTGCCATGCCCTTGGCAGGCTCTCTCCAATTATCAGTCAAGGAAGAGGAGGGAGGCAGTAACTTTCAGGTAGCCCTGATTCCTGGACGTACCCTGTCCTGGGTCAAACCCCACTGGCAGCAGGAATTCTGAATGTATTGGGGACCCCTCCTTAGGCCTCTGGCACAGTATAGTTCATCCAGCATTGCTGAAGACTGAAGATTCAGAAACAAACCCTAAATGCATCACTGAGGTCTTAATCATAGTAAAATGTGATAAATCATGATGTGAAAAACCTTTATACATTGAAGCCATGACTACTTTGTGTCTATATCTTACTCTAGCACAAAAAATCTTGGATGTTCGAAGACAGTTGTACTGTATGGGAACTGTAGGGTTTTGTCTGTTGTTACTCTCTACAGGGTTGAGAGGGGTCTCCCATTTACACTTAGCGAAGTCCCATTGGTCAATGCCAAATGGTGTCTTGAAGCACAATTTAGCTGAGCACTGAGCAGCCACGTGCTTTCTCGGTTCAAGTTTGTCTGCCTTCAATACGTAGGGCTGATCAAGCTAATGCTTACTAGCAAACATCCCCTTATATGAGACTGACTAAAAATACAGCTGTGTCTGGTCTAAATGTTTGCGTTTTGTTCAATTAAATTAATTATCTGTGGGTTGCCAGTTTTGTTTTAAGTAAGAGACACTTTATTGAGTTTTTAAGTCTTTATCTCCTGTTCAAAGGTGCCTTTCTCACCTCCCATTGACTCGGTGATTCTGAAAGTTCACAATTTGCAGGTGAAACAAGTCTAATAGAGAGGAGGAAATCAGGCACAGCGACTAATTCTCATGCCCATTGGCAAAGCAAAACCACAACAAAGGATGAAACCTGAGCAACTAAATTAATGGATCACCTCATCCAACCAGACTTGAGAAAATGTCAGAAATGTTAACTTATCTCCCCAGAAGTTGATATTTTTTGCCTTAAATGACATGGTTGTGTTTTTGTATGAGAAACTTAATATAATTATGTGCATTTTAAGTGAGCAGTTCTAAAAGTCAAGTATGACAATATAGTTGTCTGTTCCTGAGAACAAATCAATCAGGAATATCATACCCATCTCAAGCTATCATTGAAATGTAATCTCCTTTGCTCTCTTTTACTGGGCTCATTTGTTTTAAAGTAAAACATTAAAAAGATGTCTATAAACAGTGTGACTGTTTTTATCTGGAAATAACTCATTGGTTTTGAACGGACTGGTCCCAGTCAACCAAACTGACTATGTACAGATTTGGGGCTGAAATACAAATGTTACCTTCCTGCAGGGTCAGTGAAGAAATCTGGTAATTTGGGGAGGGGAAGATTTGCGAATGTTTTTGAGGGTGTATCATAAGAAAAATCAGTTCGATGTTAATGAAAACTCAGAAAGCAGCATGTGTGAGCTTTGTATTAACCGTAATAAAAGGGTATGCTAAACAAGTAATAGGAAATCACTGGGGGTTGATTGGCAGGTGTGCCAACCTGCAGCCCCTGGCTACTCAGAATTGCCCTGTTTAGCACCTAGCCAGCCCTGCCTTACCAGGGGAGGACTTCTCCAAAAGGATCTTTTCCTTATTCGCTAAGATAGCCTATTCCTTCTGTTTTCCTAGTACTTTTGCACTAAGTATCCATGATTCATTCCAGTGGAATGTTAGGACTCTGGAATACAAAGTAACAAAGCCCTAACAGAGGCACTTGAGACAGGAGGAAGAAGTGAGGGGGTGTTACCCTAGAGGACAACACCATGGCTCTAATGAGACCAAACAGGTACGTGCCTAGAGATAAGTGAAAATAAAATTGTGTGTGGAATATGCCTGCTTGACCAACTTGAAAGGGTAAATCACTTTTGAACTAGTTTATGGCACGATCTCTCTCCCCCACCATTTAAAAAGCAAAATGTACTTATGACAACTATTCTACCTTAACCATTGATAAAAATAGGTTCCCATACCTTGAAGTGACAACTTGTATTAGCCTGGCTTTAACTGCTTCAAAAATGTGGTGCAAATAAAAATTGTGGTCTTTTTTTTATTAAATTTTCACTACAATAAGACATCACCTTCTAGCCTACCTAACTGCAAATTATTGAAGCTTTTCCTACATTTCGAAGCAGAAAATGATCAGATACATTGTGTATAAACTATAGATTTATGCACGCCCTGGAAATTACAGCACCACAAAACTGGTAAATGGCAAAATGTTTTTGTTCAAATAAATAAATAGAAAATCCAAAGGTCCATCCGCATGACTTACTTCTCTTTACCTGTTCACATGATTTAATTTGTGTTCACATGATTCATTCACACGATGTATTGGTGTGACTTCCTTCCTGGGTTGCCGGTCCCTGCCCATCCCTGTGATCCCAAGTAATGAGGTCCTCGTGTGTCGCCTTGCTGCAGCTCAGGATGCCACTCAGCCTCATGTGAGCCATGAGGACATCACACCACACACACCCCAACCATAAATGCTTTTGAGTATCTCTGAAACTCCTTACCTAAGCCCTCTGGACAATGATCTAGTACCACTGTCTTTTACCAGAGATCGTACTGCTGGCCTCTGCCACTCCATGATGGGAAAACTAATTCTTCTTCTCTCAGTCCCCAAGCTGCTGATTGTGCCCATGATTGGGTGGGGTAATTCCCATACCCCTCTTTCCCCATATCTGCCGCATCTCACTCTCACTCTTTCTCCTCATGAACATGAGTAGTCTTCCATGTTACCAGCAACCCTTGAGAACTTACCTTCTTCTTAATTTTACCCAAAATCTCACTTTCCCTTTAGAGTCAAACTACTTACAAAATAAGGCTTCTCCATTCCCACAGTATCCGTCCTCTAGCCAACACATGATAATCAGACCTATGCCCATTCAACATCACAGAAAAACTACTCATGAGTTCACCCATGACCTTCTAGAAAGCTGATTCAATGGATACATTCATCAGCATCCCCTCTGGCTTTTCTGAGGTCGTTGATACCACAGCCACTCTCTCTTAAAACTGCTTCCTAGTGTGTCCCTATCCCTCTGAATCAATCGTTATTCACTTTTCCAAGCTCCCTATCACTTTTATTCCCTTAACTGTTGGTGTTTCCACAAATTCTATCATTGGCTTCTTCCCTTTTCTCCTCTTCCTTCATACTCTGCCCCAGGTTGTCTCATTTCTGACCTCAATTACTGGATGATCCCACCCAGTCATGGATCTCCACCCAGATTTCCCTCCCGAGCATCACCCAAAGTCACTCCAGATGCCCCAGACCAAACTGAAGCTACTTGAGAGCAGGGACATCTCACCCCCACAACCCCTCAGCTTTCTCACACCATGCCATGCAGCAGGCACCCAAGAATGTCGAATGAATGAAAGTGTCTTGGTCTCTCTGATCCTTTATTCAGCTTTTGGCAACTTACAACCCCTAACTCCTCAGGTCTTTCAAGTCAAGAAGAGAGGGATCATTAAGCCTCATCCACACAGTGAATTAAGCAGATTCAATCTGTTACGTCTTCCAAAGAACTCTTCCAAAGGAACCTGGTAAGAAATTAATGAGCAATCTGTATTTCTACAGAACTGGGTGAAGCAACACCTCCCTCATCCCCACACCCAGGGCCTCAGCATCATTGGCCTATCCCTTCTTCATCCCTCAAACTTAATTAGCTCAGACCCCATAGTTGACACTCATTCCCAGACTTTCTCCATTCACCAGGAATACTGACTTCTCTCAAACATTACTATAGGCTCCAAAGAAAATAGGGGGTCTAGTCTCTTTTCCCCGTCCCTGAGCACATTCTTACTCCCCACATCTCTTTACATCCCACCAAGGCCAGGACCATAGCCAGAGCCAACCTACAGATTTTTTTGGATCCCAGCCTTTAGAATAACAAACCATGCTTAGTGACTGCCCAGCATTTTGCCCATGCTTCCCAGGTATTTTGCCATTTAATCCTCACATTACCACAGGCCCTATATCAGGATGTATTTAGCTGCAAGCATTAAGAAAATCCTGGCTGAAACAGCCTTAAATATAAGAATATTTTGTTGCTGGATTTCTTTTCCTTCAGTGCGCACGCCGCTCTGAAGAGTGAAGAGGTAGACCAGACACAAGAGGGGTGGGCAGCAAAGCAAAGTTTATCGAACTATAGTACAAAGCTCCCAAAGAATGAGAGGACTCAAGAGGAATACCACTGGCTGGAGTTTCTAAGTCTAGAGGTTTTTATGGGCTTGTTGGTGCACTGTTATAATCTGATTAACCCTCCTTGAGCCTATCATCCAATCAGGCTTTGGTCATCTGTCTACCATACTGGAAAGGGTGGAGGGCTCCTTCCAGCATGGTGTAAAATCCTTTTAATGGTGGTTTCCTCTAAGGGGGGAGGGGTCCTGTCCCTGCCTGCTTTTCTTTCACCAATCCTTCATTAATTGTATTATCTAACAATTGAAATCCAAAGGTAGGGTGGCAGAGTACATTTTGCTCAATTACATCATCAAGTTCCAGCTGTCCTTTCTCTCAGCAGGATACTATTAGTGGTTCCTCTCATTGTCCACAAGATGGCTGCCAGAGGCAGTTGCTGCAGCAAAACCTCCTTGATCACATCTAACAGAAGAGGGGAGGAGGCAGGGAGCTCTTCATTCAAGTATGAAATATAAATCCTTTCCTGACATTTGATTAGACTAACGTAGGTAGCATGATCATTCCTGAGCCTGGTGTAGTCACTAAGTGTATGCCCTTCTGGCCAATCAGAAATCCCCTTTTGGAACAAGAGAGGAGAGACCCACAAAACCATAGTTCTATTGGAAGAAAAACAGTGAAATGTAGGCATGTAATATAACAGGTAGTTAGTATTAGATGAGAAAACTAATGCACTTAGAGATTAGTAACTTACTAAAAATCATAAAGCCATTTATTTTAGTGGTAAAGTTAGGATTTAAATACATGTAGTCTCTTGGTACATGAACAATTAATCCCGTAACACTGAAAAAATACAATAAACATATTTGAGGAAAAAAAATACATGTAGTCTCACTCCAGTATTTGAGATACTAACTTCTACATTACTAACATGTGAGTTGTGCCCATACAGAAATCTCCAGTGAAATGGAATTAGAGATCAGAATTACAGTCTCAAGAAGGCAGAATGTTAATTTTATAATTCTTAGTATGAAACTTAATTGAGGAAGAAAACAACCTGCTTGCAATTGTCTTTTAAAGAAAAAAAAAAAGAGGTTTCCCCCTACTTTTTGAGCCGTTAATCTTTCAATTATCAATTAGGAAGTAAGCATGATATCCCCTTTATGAGAACAGTATGGTTGGTTTTCCTCCAGCCAGACTCATGAGTGTTTTTCTACCATGATTGTGATCTTACCATGTGTTTAGAACTGGCCAAAACCCAAGAAATTAGCAAATCTTGCTGGGTTTAAAATATATTCCAAATTCAGCCGCTTCCACCACCGCGCTGTAGTCCCGGACACTGCCTTCCTTGGCTTGCAATAGCCTCGTGAGACACAGGCTGCTAGAGGAGAAGCCTGAACAGGAAGAGTTCAAGGGAAGACATGTTTACCTTGCCATCATCATGGCTCGAGAGATCCAAATGTGAATTTGGCATTCGGGAAAGTTCTGGAAAGGAGATTAAGATACCTTAAGGGACTTCAGGAACTTCTGCTCCCAGAACACCTCGTCACCACCCCCAAACTTCTAGCAATCAGGGACAATGCCTGGGGACATAAGGTTCGCCGGGCTGCCCGGGGGCCTACTTCACCAGGCGGCTGGAGTAGAACTGGGGTCTGTCTCCATCTAGACCCTCTCCCCAGCCACCCCCCACCCCTCACACACACATTTCTTCTCTCATTTGTCTGCCTTTTAAGATCCAGGGGAATGCTGGGAAGGGTCCTTTCTTTTCTAGAAACCCCTGTCTTCATTCACCCCAGAGCAGCCTGACCAGGCTCCAGGTGTGAGAAAAGCAGCTTGCGGAAGAGCTGTCTTTTCTGTTTCATAGTCCAGTCCTGGGCCGCGTTTCCGGCAGGCAGCACAGGTGGCTGGCTCATCAGGGTTCCGCAGGTCTCAGTGTTGGACCCGCTTGAGGCCCCTCCTGGGCCAGATAAGCTTATCTAAAGAAAAGAAGACAGCACAGAGGCTCTGAACATTGGATATCTTCACCTGCTGAACACTTTCTTACATTTAGAAGACATGTCTCAGACATATGCCTAGAAGGTCTGAGAGGAAGGACACCAGGTCACAAATTCAAACTTCTATCCATGCCCTTTCTCACCAAAGTCAAAACTTCCCCTCACCTCCTAACTGCCCAGGGGTATTAGTCCTTTATTACTAATAGAGGGAAATCTAAGGGAATCTAGGATAAGCTACCATCTGGTGTGGGAAGCCGGGAAAAGCCTCAGAGAGGGTTGCGCCCGCCCTGGCAGGCAGACGTGGGCCAAGCCAACAGCTGTGTGCTGGGGGAGGTGGCCAGGTGGTCCTTGGTCAGGGGCTGGCTCCGGATCAGCCGCAGCATCTTGAGGCCTGTGAAGACAGTGCCCTGGTGAGGCAGAGCTCACAACTGGGACCCCAGCGCAGGCCGGCACCCCGAAAGAGACATCAAGGGGTGTTATCCCAACCCGGGCCTTCCCGCCGCCCTATCCACACACCTCCCCACCACTTTCCCGTAACTGACAGCAGGCCACAAAAATGGCTGCAGCCCCAGGGCACTCTCTCCAAGGACTCACGGGGAGCACTTGGATTTCCAGCCACCTCCATGATTCCTGAAGAAACCAAGATCCCACGCAGCTCCACAGTTCAGCCAAGGGCAGTTTCCTAGGGCCTGCGGGTCAGAGTCCCAGCTCCTCAGGCTCCGGATCATATAGAACTGCCACTGCCTTGCCTCAGGTGGTCCAATTACAGTGACTTGGGTGTGGCCTGTGGCTGTGAACCAACTCTCCAGCTGAATCAGGGTATGGCTGTGCACCTCCATGCAGTGAAGGTCTGGAACGAGGTGGCCTGCAGCCAAAGAAGGGACTCATGAGCCTCTACCCCAGGGCTGGGGGTGGGGGGGAGAAGGGGTGCTAGTGGGGGGATGCTCTGTGACAGATGGGGATGGGAAAGTAGGGGAAGGTTGGAAACCGGGGAGGAGGTGTGGGCACCTACCAAAGATACATTCCTCCTGGTCCTCTTCCACACCAGTGGAAGGTAAAAGTTCTCAGACACAGTCCACTATGGTTTCTCACTGCAAGCCCTCCTTTCCATGTCCTGAATTGCTCCTACCTGATTTAGAATAGAGGTAAGCTCAAACACCCTGTCAAAAAAGAACTCAGAAGAAGTCAGGGTAGGCCTGGGATCTGTGCTAAATATTGGCATCTGAACAACCCCACATCTTGGACTGCCTGCGCAGGGGGTGGAGGGGGGCAGCCTATGCCTACAGTTCTTTTCAGTAAAATCCATTCCAAGTAATTGTCTAATCTGAACTCAATCCCTTCATGCCAAATTGAATTATCTCATCAGTGCTTGCCGAAGAAACCAAAATTATCTCCATTCTAATTTCAAAAGATTTTGGAGCCGATCTACTGGGCATGCGCCAGGGCAGGGATTGAGAGATGGAAAGTACTAGAACAGGGAGGTTCTAAAATGGCCTCCCTAGATTTGGACAGGCTCTGTTTTAGTTTGTTCACACCACAAAATATTATAGACCAAGGTGGTTGAAAAACAAGAAGCACTTATTCTCACAGTTTTGGAAGCTAGGAAGGCCAATTGGCACTGGCAGATTTGGTACCTGGGGAGATCCTTCTGGTCCGTAGACAGCCTTCTCGCTGCATCCTTACACGGCTGCATGTCTGAAGGGGTGCTTAAGCTTTCTGGGCCTCTTTTACAAGGACACTAATCACATTAATGAGGAGGAACTCTCCTAAAGGCCTCACCTCAACTCTTCTAAAAGCCTCACCTCTCCTAAAGACCAACATCACCTTGGGGGTTAGGAATTCAATATGTGAATATGAGTGTTCAAATGTTCAGATCATAGCAGTTACTACCAGCCAACCAATGACGGCACATGTGTAGTCAACAAAGTTGAGCTTATTGGATGTGCTGCTTCAGGAGAGAGGCAATAAGCCAGGAACATAAGCCTCTTTATAGGGATGAGTTGTGGGGAACCTATTACAGGATTTGGCTGAGTGATTCTAAGGACTGTTGAGAGGAGCAGAGGCCAGTTTTGTAAAAATGGGGCAATTTGGTGATTATCTGGGCAATTTTTATGTAGGAAGCAGGGAGATTAATGTGCTCTTGATGGAAGAGTGTCATTGTCTCTGCCTGGCTTTAAACGTAGTTACAGAGCAAATTACCTTAATGGCCTTTCTATATCTTGTTGCATCACAATTGATGAGCGGTCTTCACTGGTTAAAGTATTCTATAAGAGTTGTTTCTGTGTGGTAGGGAACATTAGAGTTTACCTGCCAACTTCCAGTGCAAGTTCCTAGGTCTGTTTTTTTACTTTTCAATCTCCCCTTTTGGCCAAAGGACATTGGCCAGCCCTGAGGACATTCATCTGCATGGTTCAGATCCACACCATCATCAGAATCCATTGATCACAGGCTATTTGGAGAACACCGTCCGCATTTGCCCTGCACTTGGTCTCACATGAGCCTTTTGTTACCAGATGAGATTCTGAACCATTCAAAAACAGAATGACTGCACAGTTGCATTTAAGGGTCAACTAGAATACGTAATCACTGGAAACAAAGTGATCATTAGTCCTATTAATAGGTTGCCAAGGAGAGAGCCAAAACCGGGCCATGAAATCAGGTCCCCGAATCCATCCGAATCCGTTCTAGAGATCCAGATAGTCATTCTTTTAACAGAACTACCAACTGTTCTACCTAACCAATGTGTTTTTGGTAAGTGCTGCAAGCAGTGTTTTCTATAAAACAAAGTTCTTACCTAGCCAAGAAGAAACCAAAGGCTATTTAATCATTCATAACCAACATTTAATTTAAACTTGAACTAGTTTGTTGGTTCTCCAGAGCAGAGGTAGTGTCATTTGTGACTTCTTCTAGGGCCAAAGACAAATTTTGTACCAGCTTTTCTTCCTATATTATTCCAACTATTGGAATTGGAGCCCCCAGAGTATAGAAGAGGGAGTCAGTCCTCTTTCTTGGGAGCTCTCCTGAATAGTCCATCCTTCCCTTGTCTTAGGTCTCTTAGTACCCTTCTCAGAGAAACAGTTTCCTATAGGAGTAGATGTTATAAACATTGCAAATTCTCTTTTGCAGAAAGTTATTCCATGTACACAAGATAGATTTGTATAATAAGGTGCACATAAAACGTAGTAGCTTACTGTCACACGAACTGAATGGAAAGTACAAGTATCACTGATCCCAGTAAAAGCAGGACACTCATTAGTCCCCTGGTATGTAAAGATTCCTTGATTGGGGGCTGGGGAATCACTGAATATAACGGACTAATACAGCAAGGACAGCCTTAACATCTGTGTCTATTCCTATAAGCTTGCTTCTTGTGTCAGTATAAGTATTTTGTAATAAGCATATGTATTTTGGGTTCAATGTCCACTTTCGATAGAACTGAAGGTTAGGATCTAATACTGTGAGGAAGATTCAAATTCCAGAAGAGACCGGCAGAAGAAAATTTATCTTTTGAAGTGTGAAAGGAACAGCTATTAAATTTTTGTTAGTCAAATCAGGTGGAGAATGAAAAATGCATTAATCAGTTAGATTCAGAATAATAGCTATAGCCTGAAAACACACACACACATACACACAAGAGTTTTGCCTTTCCTCAAGGAGCAGAGAAATAGTAGAGGATTAAGATTAAAAATGTAGATATGTGGGGGCACCTGGATGGCTCAGTCAGTTAAGCATCCGACTCTTGATCTCAGCTCAGGTCTTGATCTCAGGGTCCTGACTTCAAGGCCTGTATTGGGCTCCATACCCGGTGTCGCTCCTACTTTAAAAAAAAGAAAAAAAGAGAAAGTCGCTTTGTGAAAGAATTATGAAATGTTTTTGTTCACCTCTAGGGGGCACCAAAGTACAATGATCAGTAGAGCAAAATGAAAAAAGGAGGGCAGATATAAAAAGTATATCTTGTTTTACTGTCTGGAGTTGAAATTCTCCACATCATCATTGGCTTGATCTGAAGTTGGTTTTGTAGTCTTCTTCCAAAGATGAGTTATTCTTGGAGGATACATAAGAATCCTTTATGATTTCCCAGTGAAATCCTTTGAATTGAGGCCACAGATAATGTTTCCCCTGATTTTTGCAAGATAATCTCTTTCAAAACACTTGATCTCCAAGTTTCCAATCATGCAGAGGCTGTTTAGGTGGATATTTGGGGAAGACTGTTTATACTTACTGATGATAAAGCTGGGCACAGCAAATGAATCCTTTGTAATACTCAGAATTAAAAGCTTACAGTTATAAATTACTAGATTATACTTTCCTGAGGCTCCTGGTATGACCTTTCCACAAAGGACATTTTGGAGTCGCTCTTTAGTAACAACCACAGTGAAATGTGTACCCCACATCATCAAAGAAATCAGTTAAATTTCCTTAGACCCAGAATACCAATCAAGCAATCTACCATCAGAACTTTCGCTATCCATCAGGAATATCCTCAGTCCATCTTGAAAATAAACAATAGCCACACATACATCAGCACTGGGGCCAATTGCTTTGGTCAATGCTTGTTTAGCATAGTGGTAAGCTATGGTACTTCCTTGGAATTCTGGGTCATCACACTTAGAAGCAGCTTTCCTCAGATGACCAAATATGTATTTCTCGGATATATTTGGTCTTCATCCACAGTTCTTAAAAATGCTCAGGACCATAAAAGTGAAATGGGTGTCTTGTTATTAATGAAGGTGACTTTTGGACCCCAACCAAGGAGAGGGTCTAGTTGCCAGGAAGACTAACCATGTGATTGAAGGGGTCGGAACTTTCAATCTCACCCTCTCCATCTGGAACCTCTAGGAAGGGAAAAGGGACCAGAGGTTGAATCAGCCAATGACTTAGCCAATTATGACTATGTGATGAAGCCTCCATAGAAACCCAAGTGGACAGCTTTTTGGTCCTTTTATTCCCTGACAGCTTCCACACTTCAGGAACCAGAAAGTTCCCACATGCTACTGAGCCAGGCCTCAAGTTCAGGGAGAACAGAATCTCCTTGGTTAAGGATCTCACTCTATGTATCTCTTCATCTGGCTATTGATTTGTATTCTTTATCACATCCTTTAATAAACTGGTAAATGTGAGTGTTTTCCCTGAGTTCTGTGAACCACTCTAGCAAGTTAATGAAACCTAAGGAGGATGTCTTTGGAACCTCCAATCCGTAGGGGGTCCGTCAGAAGCACAGGTAACAGCCTGGGGCTTGCTACTGGCATCTGAAGCGGGGTGGGAGTGGGGGACAGTCTTGTGAGACAGAATCCTTACCCTGAGGGATCTGAGGCTACCTCCTGGTGGATGCATCAGAACTGAGTTGATTGGACACCCTGCTGGTGTCTAAGAATTGTGTTGTATGTGGGGGAACCCCCCACACAGAGATTGGAATTGGCAGTCACCAGTCTGCAGAATTTTCTTTTTTAAAATCAATACATTGACAGTTATTGTATCAATCTATATAATGATCAAGGGTTGCTTTTTTTTCCACTCTAGAAGTACATTTTATTATAATTAAGCTAGAAAAACTCAAATTTTATTTTGATTTGTCAGCTTTTTATATTTGGTAACCAAAAGGATTTCATGTTTGAGTTACTCAAAATTTAAGAATATCAAGCAAACTTGAATATTTCTGTTCTTTCCCAGGGCCTGGGTGGCTCAGTGGGTTAAGCCTCTACCTTCCCCTCAGGTCATGATCTTGGGGTATTGGGATCAAGCCCCGCCATCACCATCGGCTCCCTGCTCAGCAGAGAGTCTGCTTCTCCCTGTGCCCTTCTTTGTACGTGCTTTCTCTCTCTCTTTCTCTCTCTCTGTCTGCCTCAAGTAAATTTTACACACACACACACACACACACACACACTCTTTCCTTTATAACCCAAAAGAGCAAAAGA
>CM053608.1:72552536-72571808 GCA_028646535.1 Procyon lotor | reverse complement strand
AGCCAAGAATTAACAAATAGTTGGTTCTGCTTTTTCACGGTGCTCTGTGTTAGGTGGGTGTGACTAAGACCTTTAATGTTCCAGGGAGCTTTTGTAGATAAGGAAGAACTTTACTGTTTATTCTTTCATTAATGCTAATTTTGAAAAAAATGTTACATTGATATTAAACAAGCTTTATAAACCCAGTTGTTAAGTATCGAAACATTGATGACAAGCCGATTTCATTCTCTTTGGCGTTTAGCTAAAAAGAAATCTGTTAGGTTTCTTTTGTCGTCTTTTTTAATAGCTTAAATGGCAAAACACATTAGTGAGTACCAAATTTATTATGACTAGAACAAAAGCATCTGTATTTGTTTCTTCATTATTCCTATAATTCCAAATAGAATAGCTTTCCTGATTTAAATAATTTTGTTAGTTACTTTATATTCTCAGAGTAGTACCATAAATAAAAGAAAAAGGATTCCATTTCAGCCCAAGTTTGCATATCCTGGGGTTCACTGACCAATTACTTCTGGGTTGGATCCCAAGAATACCATTTATTGAGCATTTGGTGTAGACCAGGTTCTGTTAAGTATTGTACATACATTGTTTGACTTGATCTTCATAATAATCTTATGAAATCATAATCTATGAAAATAAATGTGATTATGCCCATTATACAGATGAGGAAAGGGCAAGGTGGGAACATCAAATAATGGGTATCCTGCCTCTGTCACTTTTCATGTTGATGCATGTTTGTACTACACTGTAAACTCCTTATGGCATTAGGGATGGTGTTTCACTTTTCTTTTACCTCTGAGGACCTAGGCACATAGTTAAACACTGGGTTATTGACTGTTAAAGTGATTGTCTTATTTACCAACCAGTCAGCCTTAGTTAATGCAAATAATGGTGTTCATGAATAAAAACCAGGTCTACCACGTGGCCATTTGACCATAATGAATCCCTGTATATTCAGTACAATGTCAGGAAAAGTCCTCACTTAAGTTCATATTAATCAGGAAAATTTATTGAATTGTTTTTTTCCCCATTTCCCTTAGCAATGACATGGTACTCTAGATCCAGCCTAAAGAACTGAGGAAGCAACTGGCTGGATTTAAAAATGCCTAATGGCAGTAGGTACTTGGGGCACAGTTGGCAGCTCTGTTGGGAGTGGCCAGGGTTAGTCACTAGCTCATATGCTTAGGGTGAGTAAACAGGAGGTTCCCAGAAAGCTCTGCTGGCTCTAGGTTATGTCACATAACCCTAGGAGAGAAAGGCCAGGCTTCACCTTGGACCTCAGCAATGGCCTACCACTTGGAAGACCTACCCAGGCCTTGAAGACCTACCCAGGTGTAAATGTGGAAAGTTTCTTTACAATCTTCCGTACCATTTAGCTCGGTCACAATCACATAGACTCATAAGAATTAGGATTTGAGGTAGTCTCAGTCTAGGGCAGCATTCAGGTACTTTGGGACCTAGTCATCTGGAACCTGGGGTCTAAGACTGGCCCCCTGCCATAGGAGTGTTCTTTCTGCTCTGCTACGTAAGTCATCTTTGTCAATAACCTCAGGGTGGGTAGGTAGGTAGGTAGATAGATAGATAGATAGATAGATAGATAGATAGATAGATAACTTCAGGGTTCTACCCTCACCCTCTACATCACTCCTTGGAGTACCTGAGGTGTGGCAGAGAAAGCTTCCAGCTGGAGCTGCCTGGGCCCCTTTTTATAGTCAAGAGTCATTTGCTGTGGCCTTGGACTTCAAGGTTTTTGTTTCTCTCCTTAAATAATTCAGGCTTCATTTGATAAGAATTTTATTGTGAGGTACCATTAGACCATCTTTCCATTTTGTTCTTTTGTGCCTGATCATTATTACTCATCTTTCCTGTTTTTGGTATAGTTCCAGCTTTTTCCATACTCCTTTGGCCTATCCACAGTTTACTAAATCCATCCTCCTCTACCTACATAGAGAAAATATGCATATTTATATTTGATAGCTATATCTATACTCAATAGAAGAAATAATACCCAGATATGTACCTTCCTAACAACAAATGAAGGTTAAACATATCAATTTATATTTCTTATTTGCGAATCACAATCATCTTTAAATTTGTACATTAATTTATCACTTAGTTCATGACTAAGAGTGGGAGACTATAAAGGCAGAAAACTTTTCCCTTCTTACCTTCTAGTTTCTTTGGTCTAATAATTAAAGTGACATAAGACAGTTTAACAGGAGAAAAACAAATTTCATATGTACAAGAGCCCTGAAGACAGGAGACCCAAAGCAGTAGAAGCTTATATGCCATCCTGAACTAAGGAGAAAGGGGTGGGGGGGGTTTCAAATGGAAGAAGACAATTCACAGGAAAACAAGAACAAGAAGAGCAAATATTTGGTAAACAAATGTTTGCTAGGCCTCGAGCCTCATAGAAGTCTTTCTGACTTCTATGTTATCTCTAATAATAATAATAAAAAGTTATCTCTAATAATAGCTCTCTTCCTGCTATAGGCACCTATTTAAATTCTTGCAGTTATGCGGAAGTGAAAAGCTCTTTGAGTCTGCTGGGCCACAGTTGTCCTTAGCCTAAAATAATCTCTATGCTGAAGTGGCATATTCTGGGGTGGCATATTCTGCTCCCCCTCAAGACTAAAAAGCTGATTGGTAGCTTTTAGCCCATGGGTACAGCTTGGCAACTTCTAGAGCTCCACTGTAAATGGTCCCTTGGTTGAGGAACCCTGATGTCAGTGTTGTGAGCTGGCCAGATTCCCTGGAGGAGAATCCTGAAGTATCCTACCTTACCTGGATAGTAAAGGCTTGGCTCCAAAGTTCTGTAAGGGAAGAAGGCTAAGTACCTCAGCTTCCAGTGATCACTAAACAGTTGGTCACTTACTCCTTTTGTGTAAGGTATAGTCTCCACACCCTCTTACTCCTTTTGTGTAAGGTATAGTCTCCACACCCTTTAAGGTATAGTCTCTGCACCCTAACTCTGCCTTTGTTTTACTCTCCCCGGAGAATAAAGGTAGTTTCCTGCCAGAGTGAAAGCCAGGCAGCTGCCCAGTGTAACAGAGGGAGCAGGGATCCAAAGAGGGACTCTCAAACATCTTTCACTCAGTTCTAGATGCCACCATCCTCAGCCCCCATCAACCTCCAAGTCCTGAGCATTTTAAACTCTGCAACCGAGTTGGATTGGCTTAGCTATTTGAGAAAGCCAAACCTAAATCAGTTAGTCTGTCCGTCTTCCACCTTCCAAGACGTTGCTATTTTCTTCTATCGTGTGCTCCCTATTTCCTGGGTTTAATGTCTTTTTTTTAATCTCTTTACTGGAATCTAATGGGGTTTTAAATGTAAAATTAGATACATCTGTTCCATCTGCCACTTTTCCTGGAACCTCCAGCTTGGGAACATTTTTCTTTTTCCTAAAGTATACCCTTGATAAGTTCCACTCATGGGGTGCCTGGGCGGCTCAGTCGTTAAGCATCTGCCTTCAGCTGGGGTCAGGATCCCAGGGCCCTGGGTCCGGGCCCCTTGTCGGGCTCCCTGCTCCCCAGGAAGCCCGCTTTTTTTCCTATGGATTCACATCTATAATCTTTCTTTTTTTTTTTTTTTTTAAGATTTTATTTATTTATTTGACAGAGAGATCACAAGCAGGCAGAGAGGCAGGCAGAGAGAGAGAGATGGAAGCAGGCTCACTGCCGAGCAGAGAGCCCGATGCGGGGCTTGATCCCAGGACCCTGAGATCATGACCCGAGCCAAAGGCAGAGGCTTTAACCCACTGAGTCACCCAGGCGCCCTTCACATCTATAATCTTTCTTAAAAACCACCTTTTGGTTTTGTTATTCCTATTTTGTGGTTCATAATCCATTGGTTTCTGCCTTAACCATTTTTTTTGCTTTGTTTCTTTAAGATTATTCTGTTTTCTCCAATTTTTGGAACTGAATGTTTACCTCCTTGATCTTCATTCTTTCTGATAACTGCAATACGGGGAGGGACCTACAGCTTCCCCCACAACCACTCCTCCATCCACCAAGGATCTCTCTGGAGCTCTGGAACCATTGCCGGGCTTTAATGCCAGTCGCAGGTCTGCCCTTGGCTGCCCTTTGGGATATCAGGCTCCTCTACCACCGGAGACCTTCCAGTTTTCAAGGACTGCCTATGAAGGACGGGTGTCAGCATTGTAAATATCCCATTCTAAATTTCCATGGGCTTGTTTTACTATAGAAAGACAACTAGTTACTTGTTACTCATCTTCTTTTAAAGTCTTGGCAGGAACCCCACGAGCCCTGGCAAAGGCTATACACGGACCCTAATAGTATGGCCTCCGTGCCCTTTTGCGTGCTTATTACAAATTTTTCCTGTCATTCGGTTATTGTTTTTTTTTTTTTTTTTTAAGATTTTATTTATTTGACAGAGAGAAACACAGCGAGAGAGGGAACACAAGCAGAGGGAATGGTAGCGGGAGAAGCAGGCTTCCTGCCGAGCAAGGAGCCCGATGCGGGGCTTGATCCCAGGACCCTGGGATCATGACCTGAGCCGAAGGCAGACGCTTAACGACTGAGCCACCCAGGCGCCCCCGGTTATTGTTTTTAAAAGAATTATGACGTTTCCAAATTTGGTCAATTCCTAGTTCCCAGACTTGATCTCAAAGTTAGCCACTAGATGGAATTCAGTCTTATCTTAATTACATTCCTGGCTAGTTCTTTAAAGGTAAATGAAAGGTCTTTTACCTCAGAGATTTTAGGCTGTTTCCAAAGCTGTCCAATTTTTTAAACATTTCCTGTAGATAACCATATTTTAAAAAGAGAAAGGGCAAAGGGAAAAACTATTAAGCTTATCTGTTTACATGATTTAGCAAAACCTCCTACTCAAGAAGGAAGACTTACAACACATTTGAATAGCCATTGAGAACTTTGTACCTACTCCCAGATTTATCCTGCAGCCAGATGATACCAAAATGTCGCGGGGAGTAAGAGACCTTGTTCCTTGCTTAGTTTAGTTTTGCCTTTTGTTGTTGTTTGTTCAAGCAGCGAAGGAAAAATTTAGAACTCTGACAGAAATATATCAAAGGATATCCAAAATAGTCCCTTATATAGTTTACAGAAGATGATAATGGTAATAATTAGATACTACCCGCACTGACTTCTCGCTCTCTGCTCTTGAGCATTTCTTACCTTGAACCATATAAAAGTTAAGAACTATGAACTTCTTCCTTCATTTATCCCTGAAATGACACAAGATCAACTTTTTATTCATCTACTAAGGTACCAAGAGTCCTGTCTCTTGTATTCCTTAAAGAAATATTATAAAGATGACGATGCAGAACTTCTCATGACAAAAAGCAGTATATAAATATTTTGAAGAACCATATGGTGCTTTCACCTTTCCATATTCCTCCTCCTGCTTGATAAAACTCATCTCATCTCTCAGGAATTGTTCAGCGTAAATCTTGCTTTTCTAGGCCCAATTAGTGGCATTTTATCAAGCCTGTCTTTGTTCATACTGAAGGAAGAAACTTCAGTGTGGTGAGCTCTGGATTGTGTCAACCCATTCATCTTTCAAGAAAGAATCCAAGCTGAAGAGTTGAAGGCAGAAAGCCCTCAGCCATCAGCATTGTGGGCCCGGCATCCAGTGACAAGCTGCCTCAGGGAGGAGCACCTTCCCAAGGGAGCCCGCATCCTCTGCCCACTGCAGGGGAGCATACCCTCTGCCCAGTCTGCCTGCCTTTCCCCCCACTCTGAGATGTTGATCCCAGATGAGCATGGATGCATGAGCACATGGATGTGCATCACAGGAACCCAGGAACCCACACTGCAGCCCCTGGGGGAGGCGGGACAGCCCAGGCTTCTTGACACTCATTAGCAGCCAATCAGCCTCAGATCTGCCAGCGGTAACTAGTTACCAGGTTGGTGTCACACAACTCTAGTCAAAAATAGGGCGTTAAAAAGTCAAAACTTGACGTCTGCCAGGTTTTTTCACTCCGTACTTCATGGCAGGATGTAACAGAGTCAGGTTTGGAAGCAGCCTTGTGTCCTGGCCCCTTCCAGAAGAGTATTACAGACCAAAAACCGGGGGTGGGGGGTTGTAGATGTTTATAAGAATGCTCGTGGGGGAACATACAGCTGCTGCTCTTGAGCCATTTTTTGTGATAGAGCTAGAAAAAATAATTTAGGTGTGAATTCACTATATTTATTATAGAATGAGGTATCGTTAATCTTAAGACTTCACTGACAAAAGAGTTGATGGGAAGAGGATAAGAGAAATGCAGACGGGTGACTTCTGTTTTGAGGAGGAGGATGAGGCAAAGACATTGGCTGAGCATTAAAAGAAAAAGAGGTGAAATGTAGTTTTGAGGAGAATAGAGGGTGCCAGAAAAATCTAGGCCAACTGGGAGTGCTATTTGAGATAGATGATCTTGCAGTGCCATTCAGAAAAACCCGGTAGGGCCCTCGCTGGAAAATGTCAAGCTGATTGTAAAAGTATTTAGAAATAAAAAGGGCTAAAAATAGCAAGACACTCCTATAGAGCAAAAATAAGAAGGTCGAGCTCTTCTACATCTCTAAACCCTTTTAGACATTTTCAAAACTGCGATAATTAAGACGGTGGGTTTTGGTGTGAGAATAGATAAATACATCAATAAAATACAAAGAACCCTAAAAACTACTGCACATATGGAGACTGGATTTACAGCAGAAAAGGCACTTCAGAGAAGTGGGGAAAGGGTAGGCTTTTACATAAATAGTACTGAGGCAACTGAACATAGCATTTAAAAATGAGGGGCACCCAGCTGGCTCCATTGGAAGAGCATGTGACTCTTGTTCTTTGGGGAGCCCCATGTGGGGTGTAGAGATTACTTAAATACAACTTTTAAAGAAAAAAAGGAAATGAAAAGAAGAAATGTGATCCTACCTCAAATTACACAAGGAACAATTTAGAGAAGGAAGGGAGATGGTTGTGGTTATAAAAAGGACAACACAAGAGATCCTTACGGTGTCATTCAGTACCGGCCTCCTGTTACATTGCTCCCCCAGGAGCTGGTCCCTCCACCAGGGCTCTGGGTTACATCTCTGTTGATTTCAGAGAGCCCGAAGTCCTGTTACTCCCATCTGCCTCTAGATCGTCATCCCTGCCCCCACCAAACATTCTGCCCTTTTCCACAACAAACAAGCTCATTCTCCATTGCCAACTACTCCTTTGTTCCCCATCTCATCACAAAAGTATCCAGGTTTGGGGGCACCTGGGTGGCTCAGTTGGTTAAGCTAAGTGTCTGCCTTTGGCCCAGATCATAATCCCAGCTTCCTGGGACTGAGCCCTGCTCCCTGCTCAGCAGGGAGTCTGTCCCTCTTCCTCTGCCCCTCCCCTCATGCTCTCTCAGATAAATAAAAATCTTTATTTAAAAAAAGTATCCAGGTTTTACTACCCAGGAGCTTTATCAGCTCTGCTTACCAAGAAAGTCCACTGGACATACTGCACGTGCATTCCAACCTAATTTTTAAGAACCTCACAGCAACTGAATGGTTCTACGAAAGCTAGCAAAGAGCCCTGTGTACACCAACCAAGGAGCAATTCTTTGCCTTCATCAGACTGGACAGTTGACCAACAACTCCCTCCTTTAAGCTCTCCACACTTAACTGGTAGGGACCCAGGCGAAAAAGGAGAGTTCGATTTTAGAGCAAGGGGCACTGGAGAACTCCAAGAAAAATTTCACAGGCCCCCAAATAGAAGCTAAAACGACTTTTTAAAGACATTTTTGTCTTTCCTCCATCACAGTCTAGAAGGCACACAGATCAGCACAAAACCAATGAAAATTATTTATTATAAAACCATTGAAATGTCTCATAAAAATTCGAGTTTACAAAAACTCAAAGGTGACAATTAAAAAGTTGCCCCCACACCCATCCCCATCACCAGTTTTCACGGCACAAGAACAAAACTGGTTGGATCCTTGGTGTCCCATCTTCAGGCCAGCACTTTTGCAAGCGACGTCATTCCTGTCCTGAGATCAGCCAACAAGCACGTTGTCTGGTTAAGGGATGTTGGACAGGCCCCAGCCTTAAACTGAGCGCACCCCAGACCCGCGCAGAACCTAGCAGCCGTCTGGTCCGAACTCTGGCTTTAAAAAAAAGAAGAATGAAAAGCACCTGGTCTCAAGCTTGTTTTGTGGAGATGACCCTAACGCAGTGGTTTTCAAGCTTTGGCCTGCATCAGGAGCACCTGGAGGGCTTGTGAAAACACAAGTTACTGAGCCCCCACCTCCAGAGTTCTGATTCTGTGGGTATGGGGTGGGTGCCAGAGTTCGCATTTTTAACAGTTCCAGGCGATGTTGACTCTGCCAGTTAGTGGACTATGTTTTAAAATCCAATGTCCAGGGCGCCTGGGTGGCTCAGTGGGTTAAAGCCTCTGCCTTCAGCTCAGGTCATGATCCTGGTCAGGTCAGGTCCTGGGATGGAGCCCCGCATCCGGCTCTCTGCTCAGCAGGGAGCCTGCTTCCCCCTCTCTCTGCCTGCTTGTCTCCCTGCTTGTGATCTGTCAGATAAATAAATAAAATCTTTAAAAAAAAAAAAGATGTTAAAATCCAATATCCTACCTAGTATATCTTTGGTGGACAGGCCCACAAAAGATGGACCCCCTAAGGAGCTGCCCTGAGAATTCATGGGGGACTTCTAACACTAGAGTGCACAGAAATCCTAGATTTTCCAAATTTCCGTCTAGCCACAGACTCCTTCCCAATCGCATCTCATTCTTCCTACTCAGACGCCAGGGCCCACACCCAGGGATTTTTAGATTTAGTGATCGTTCAGCACAGAATTGTCCCATACCCTCACACTAAGGAACTAAGTGAGCCAGATAGATGTGGGAAGCGAAACCCGACCTGCCCAGATCCTTGGGCAAATGAAGCGCTCCGTTCCAGGGCACCTGAAGCTACTCACCTCGATTTTGGCGGATCTGAAGCTGAAAAGCCATTGTCCTAATCAGGCGCATCGCAAGGTACTGGTAAAATGGCCATCCAATACTGAAGATCAGCACTCTGCATCCCCGGGAGGACACTGACCACGATTAAGATCCAGAATCACCCACGGAACGCCCTCAGCAGCTCGCCGTCTTGGCTTGTGAAGGGAAGACGGCGCAAAGCCACCGGCATTGGCAGCCCCGGGCGCCGCAAGGCCAGCCGGCAGAAAGGGACCAGTTCTGAGGTTTAGGTTACTTAGGAAAGGATCACTCAGGGTCAGAATCCACCCAGGCTGGATCAATGTATATTATAGAGTTCTAGGAAATTTCGAGGGCCTCTGGATGAAGGCGTCCACGCCGTGAAGGGAATAACGTGGGCAGGCACCCGAGAAGTTGCGACCGGCAGGACTTGGAAGGACAGGAGCTCCGCGCGCACTCACCAAACAACGTCGGTAACATGCATGACTCGACGTAAATGATTTCTGGGCTCTGACTGTCATCTAGCGACTGCCTCAGATTTTGGGCGCATTGCAACGTCGCAGGCCGGTGGGGCTGCGAGCCACCTGCCGCGCCCCCCCTCCCCCCCACCCCCAGGATACCGAGCGCTGCGCGGTCAGTTTACGGCGAGCCGGGCCCCGCCCGTCCGCGGCCGCGCCTCCCTGAACGCGCCTGAACGCACAATCCCCGCCGCCCGCTCGCCCGCTGGCTGCTTTCTTCTACCCTCGGAACGGGCATTTCCCGCTCTCAGCCACTGCCTATGCCACTCCGCTGCCCACCCTGCCGTCTAGGGGTCCTGGAACAGTCCCCAGGCCCGCCAAGCTCAGAATTTAAGAGGGTCTCTGGCCTGCGGTGCAGCCACGTGCGGCTGGCACCGCTCGGAACAGGAGAACCGGGACGGGAAGCGCCTTGGGCACCGAGGGACCAGCTAGCTAGGGTGTCCAGCCGACGGAACCTGAAAAAGGGGGTAGGGAGAGAAGGCTTAAGAATGGAATCCAAGACTCCTCTTAGAATGCCATCATTTTCAAAGCTTCCATGCCTTCGAGAAGGCCCTTCTCTCCGGATCTAGGTTCTCTGGCAGCCACAGGAAAGACACCTGCCCTGGATGGGGGGGTGGGGGGAGGACACCTGCAACCGCGCTCAGATCCTGGCGGTGGGACTTAGAGCAGCGTTGACTGACTGAGTTCCTTCAGTGGGCTGTCGGCTGAAATCATGACCACCTAAAAGAAAACTGAAGCTCCAGAGACTGAAACAATTCGTTTGCAAAGGAGAATTTGCGCTTGGATCCAAGGTCCTGTGGCTGGAAGACCTGAGCTGTCCGTAAGAGACCAGATTTCTCTACCTGGGCATTTTGTTCTACAGACTCAAAACTTCCACCCAGAGCGGGGATGAACAGAAAGCAGATGCCGGGACAAAGCAGGTCTGCTGGAACCTTCGAGGTAGGTGAGCCCTACCCTGGGCGCCGCTGTCCGGGTCCAGGGGGCCCCTCCCGTGCTCTGCACCTGGGCAGCTCCCAACATTTATGGTGCCCAGCAAGGTTCGCCCTCGCTCGCTTCTCTGACCAAGGCTCCAGGTAATCACTGGTGATCATTGGTACTGTCAGACTCAGAGCAGGATGAGGACTGAGGGCAGCCGGGTCTGAGTCCCAATTCCAGGCTCCTTGGAACCACTTCAGGGTTAGGTTGCGCCAGGTGCACAGCCCGGAGGATTTGGGTAAAATCTCTTATCCGCCTTTAGACCGCGGATCTGGGAGCCTGTGTGGCTAAGTCAGTTAAGCCACCGACTCTTGGTTTTGGCTCAGGTCCTGATCTCCTGGGGCATGGGATGGAGCCCTATGGGTTCGGGGTCAGTGGGGAGTCTGCTTGAGATTCTCTCCCTCTGTCCCTCCCCCCTCAAATAAATACATAAATCTTAAAAAAAATAAATAAACCTTCCATCAACTTTGTGAAACACACACACATATGTGGTGTTGGTGTTGTGGTTGTGTAACTGCAGCAGTTCACACACAAGTGGCATGCTTTCTGTGGGTGAGGTTACATGTTGGAGTTTTTGCAGGGTCTGTAATACTTTCCGGACCTTGCCTTTATCAAACACCTAGTCTTCTACTCTCCTTAGCATAGATTATTTTTCCTGTTACATTCAAACAAAACTAAATATTTCTGAGTTTCCCCCTCTGCCTTGCAAAGCAGAAGGCCTCCTCACCTTAGACAAAGTACTTCTCCTTCAATCACCAGCACACCTTTTCACTCTTTGAGCCTTCGCCTTACCTTTTCTCTTATCTGCAACCAGCCTGTGATTTTCAGGTCTGTGTATGATCGTTTATGTTGTGGCCCAAGAGCCTGAGCTACAGCTGTTGGTAGACACTCAGCCCCTGTCTTGCAAGTCTGAGTTTTGGTTCCTGGTGCATGAGCAGGGCTACTAGAAGTGCCCAAACAACCTTCACAGTTCACAAACGTAAAGAGCAGGGAAGTAAGAAGAAATGGGGAAGGTAGTATGTGGGATAGCACTAGGCTGACCTTGAAGGCCTAATCTGGTCATTTACAAGTTGTTAGGTCTTCGGCAACTTACTTAAATGAGATTGGGTTTTCCAGCGTAAAAGGGGAAATAGTCATCTTCTCCTTGCAAGAATTAGAAAGAAAAAAAAAAGTTCAAGTATTGGAGGACTACTAGGCATAAACTAATGGTGGTATTATTTTTACATGTCAATGTTCCATGGAAAAATGCCTTCCTACCAGCCCCCAACAATTCATCCCTCTATTGGTGTATAAGAAAGGATAGAGGCAGCCCCTTCTTTTAATGTACCTGTCTTCGTGCCTTGCATTTATAATAGCTACTTCTAAGATACAGCATTACTGAGCTAAAGGCACTAAAACAAACTTTTAAAGACTAGATTCTCTCCGGTCATTGCTGCTTGACCTTACATGGATTAATGGGTTTAGGACCCAAGGTGAAAATTCAGTCAATCACAGAGTTTTATAGACTCATAATTTTTCAGTTATTTCAATGTCAGACACTGACCCCCAAATAAGGTAGGGCATACTAACTACAACAAGGGATTTACTTGAGGTCCACACTAGAGCCCTGGAATCTGGGCAGGTCTCAAATTTGCATACATAACTCTCAACGGATTCTCTAAGGCAGCACTGTCCAAAAAACCATTCCTCTGTGCAGTGATGGAAATATATATTCGTGGTGTCTGATATGGTAGCCACTAGTCACGTATGGCTATTGAGCACTTGAAATATGTCTATTGCTATAAGGAATTGAGTTTTTCCTTTTTTTTTTTTTTCTTTAAAGATTTGTTGTTGGGGGCAGGGGAGAGTCAGAGGGAGAGAGACTCTTAAGCAGACTCCCCGTTGAGCACAGAGCCTAACTCTGGGCTCAATCAGATAACCCTGAGATCCTGACCTGAGCCAAAATCAAGAGTCAGATGTTTAACCAACTGAGCCACCAGGTGCCCCCGCAATTGAGTTTTTAATTTAATCTAATTTAAATGTTCACATGTGACTAGTAGCTACTGTATTAGTGCAACTCTAAACAAGTCATTACCCACCCCTCCCAAAAAATTAATAAGCGTAGATTTAGAATTTAGACAATTTTTCATAAACATATAATAATCCAAAATTAAATAATGAGATATTCAATTGAAACAGAAATCCTTTCAGTTTTTCCCCCTACTGAATGAATTACAGACACAGCTTTGCAAAAGAATAATAAAATCTAAGATGAGGGCAGAGGACATTGGAATAGAAAAGCAGAGTTGAAGATGTGTTTGTCAACTTTTCCTTCTGTTATACCTGTAACAAAGAACCACAAAATCTCAGTGACTTAAAACCACAAAGATTTCTTTCTCTTATTTATCTGTAAGTTGTCTTCACTCTTGGATCCCGCTAATGGGGCAGCCTCCACGTAAGACATGCCGGCCATATGGCAGATAAGAAGACAGATACATGTGATAGCTCTTGAAACCTCTTCACATTTCCTTGGCCAAAAGATGCCAAGCTTTGTCATGTGACATGAATAGAATAGGAAGTACATATACTCCTCATTCAGGAGGGGGCACCAAGGAAGAAATAAAGAAAACAGCCTACATGTCCATTATAGAAAATGAGTGAATAGAGTTATACAGTGTATTAGAAAGCAACAAACTCTGTTGTACCTCCATACAATGGACTATTATTAAGCAATGAAAAGAAATAAAAAAAAGAAAAGAAAAGAAAAAAGAAAAGAAAAGAAATGAGCTCTCAAGCCACAGAAAGCTATGGAGGAACTTTAAATGTATTTGTTAAGTGAAAGAAACCAGTCTGAATATGTGGCACACTGTATGATTCTAATTATATAACATTCTGGAAAAGGCAAATCTATGAGAAAGTAAAAAAAAATTTAGTAGTTGCAAGGGGTCTGGGAAAGAGAGGAACAGACGAAGTACAGGGTATTATTAGGGTACTGAAACTATTCTGTATGACAGGATAAAGGTGGATACGTGACATTATTCATTGTCAAGCCATAGAACTTTACAGTGCAAAGAATAGAACTTTATGCAAATTAAAAAGAAATCATTGGGGTGCCTGGGTGGCTCAGTCAGTTAAGCATCCAACTCTTGGTTTCAGCTCAGGTCATGATCTCAGGATTGTGAGGTGGAGCCCTTCTTTGGCCTCACAGCTGGATATGGAGCCTACTTAAGATTCTCTTGATCCTCTCTCTTCCTCTGCCTCCCCCACCCCTCTTGCACAAACTCACTCTCTCTCTCCCTAAAAAAAAAAAAAGAAGAAGAAGAAGAAATCATTTAGGAGGTTGGGGGGATCCTAGAAAAGAAATCAGACTGTGATGAGGGAATCTAACTGTATTGCAAATGTATGAAACGAGTCATTGAAAGGGGAAGGGAGGGAAAGGTGCTGATCAAAGTAACTTTGAAAATGAATGAAGTCTGTACAACTAAAAGCAAAAGAAACTGCACATAAGCAGTGTACTCTAGTTGAGAAGGTTGTTTCCCATGGAGGTCCACATTACAGTTCTGATGCTGCTATACTTACATACCAGACTGGAACAATTAAGTTGGTGGATGGTGGGAACCAGGTTTTTTATTATTGGAGTAGAAATTTACATGTAAGTAATGACCTATACCACATAGAATGATCTATATAGTAATGGATTAGAGGTGGAGACATCAGTAAGAACTATGTTTAATTTAATAGATACAGATGGTTAACACAGAAATATTTATAGATATATACTCATTAGTAAACACGGATATTTCTTTGCTCCGTGAACTGAGATGGCCTAAAAGAAACAACATGCCCATAGCAACGAGCACATCTAGCACCCAGATTTTGGTTTCTAATACTATTTTCCATTAAAAGCGCTCATTGGAAAATTGGCTGATTCAAGGACTGGGCAGGAAATATACAAAGTAAGCTGGGCGTATCTTGAAGTGCCAAGAAAATAAAGAAGTTTTAGATAGATAGATAGATAGATAGATAGATAGATAGATAGATAGATAGATAGATAGATATACATTGAAGGAACACAGGAGCCAACTGAAAGAGTTCCCAATAGCCAAGGCTAGAATAATTTGAACTTAAATAAATAAATAAATAAATAAATAAATAAATAAATAAATATTGGATATAACCCAAAGTATAATAAGCACCCATAAGTCTATACAGATAAAGGATTGCATAAAACAATAAATGCAGAACAGACAAGTCTATGCAGAAGAATATCAAATAAAATATATAGATACTCCATCCTAATCATAACTCCTCACTCCTGAAGTGTGGGCCAAGCTTGCTCACTTCCTAAGATACGAATGGGGGGGGGGGGTGCAGTTGGCTCACAGCAAAGAAGGATACCTCTGTACAGTAGAGAATCCTGACAAACACTACTTGAGCTAGGTGATCAAGGTCAAGAACAGTTATAAATCATATTGATAGTATATACTTTTTTCCCCACATTTTTTAAAGATTTTCTAATTATTTGACAGAGAGAGATCACAAGTAGGCAGAGAGGCAGGCAGAGAGAGAGGGGGAAGCAGGCTCCCTGCTAAGCAGAGAGCCCGATGTGGGGCTCCATCCCAGGACCCTGAGATCATGACCTGAGCTGAAGGCAGAGGCTTTAACCTACTGAACCACCCAGGTGCCCCGATAGTATATACTTTTGATGTGATGTGATGAAAAGGGAACTTGATGTCTGTGATTTTCCTCCAAAAACCTTTAACTCCAGTCTAATTGTGAGAAAAACATCACACAAAATCCACTGTAGGGGCAGCCTAAAATACACTGGATTAGTATTCCTCAAAACTGTCAAGATCATCAAAACCAATAAAAGTCTGCAAAAATGTCAGTCAAGAGGAGCCTAAGGGGACAATGATAATTAAATAAAAGATATCCTGGATGGGATCCTGGAACAGAAAAGGTATAGTAGTAGGCAAAAAAAATTTTAAATCTCAATAAACTATGTACTTTATTTAATAATATTAACTGATTCCCTATTGGTTCATTAATTAAATGAGTATAATTTGTTAACAATATATATGACACACTTAATAGTAGGAAATATTAATAATAGTAGAAACTGGGGGGATATAGTATAGAACTCTACTATAGGCTCAAGTTTTCTATACAGCTAAGACTTATAAAAAATAAAATATTAAAAATTAAATAGGGGGGGTGCCTGGGTGGCTCAGTCGTTAAGCGTCTGCCTTCGGCTCAGGTCATGATCCCAGAGTCCTGGGATCAAGCCCCGCATCAGGCTCTCTGCTCAGCAGGGAGCCTGCTTCTCCCGCTACCACTCCCTCTGCTTGTGTTCCCTCTCTAATTGTGTTTCTCTCTGTCAAATAAATAAAATCTTTAAAAAAAAAATTAAATAGAAAATATTTATAAATGAAATATGTCTAGAACTTACCTTAAAATCTAGAGATAGGGAAGACAGTAAAACGAGATTATTGTAATGGCTGAAACTTGATAACAGATTGGGTTCATTACACTATTCCCTCTACCTCTGTTTATGTTTAAGTTTTTCATAATAGAAAGCTTAAGAAAAAAGAATGACTTGGGACGCCTGGGTGGCTCAGTTGGTTAAGCAGCTGCCTTCAGCTCAGGTCATGATCCCAGGGTCCCGGGTTCGAGCCCCACATAGAGCTCCTTGCTTAGCGGCGAGCCTGCTTCTCCCTCTGCTTCTGCCTCTGCCTGCCACTCTGCCTGCTTGTGCTCTCTCTCTCTCTCTCTGGCAAATAAATAAATAAAATCTTAAAAAAAAAAAAGAAAAAGAAAAAAGAATGACTTAAATCTATATGCCCGGATACGGGAAAGAAAAAAGTCTGAGAGTAGGTCATGAAGAAGAGTGGGTTAGGAAAAAGAATTTACTTATCATCTTATATCCTTATGTACTATTTATGTTTGTACATGTTTATTAAAAAAGACAACATTAATTGAATAGGCACACTTCTTGCAGAAGAAAAGTCCATTCAAATGAAAACAATTGCATTTTTAGTTGATTCTCCAATCTCAAAGTGTCTTTTTAAATCTTTTACACAGAGTAACAGGCTTCCTTGTAATGAGTAGACTATAAATCCAGTGAATTTCCTGCCTGTGTTTCAGCAGTCCAGGGGTTTACCTAGTACATGCCTAGAACAGTGTGTAATACAGACTCACTGAATGAAAAAAAAACCAATTACATCTTATTTCAGAAAAAGTTTTGTTTTAAATAAAATACATCATTTTTTGATGTAAAGGGAAAATAAATCTTCCTACCTGCCAGCCTAGCGTGCTGCTTCAGAAATTGGGATCCAGGAAGGTGGTAATGAAATCTTGGAGGACATTCTAATAACTGAAAAAGCCCCACAAAGGTACATTTACATAGAATAAAGCTGCCCAAGATAATCAAAGTGCCAGGAGTTTGGGGTGTTTTTTGCTGTTGGTATTTGACATTGTTCTTCTTGATTTACTTTTGTCTGGAGTTACAGCAGATGCTGTGGTAACTGTTCCCCTTCAGCAGAGCCAAGGTTCTAAGCAGCTGCTGTACCAGGAAGCTCTTGAACTACCAGACTCAGCAGGTTGAGACATCTAATCATTACCAAATAATATCCTAAGTAGCCAATAAAAGGATCTTCACCAAAAAAATTTTTTTGAATAATCTATCTTATATTGAGAACTTTACAAGTTCTCAATCTTACACTCACTGCTATTCTATTTAGAATATTTTATTTATTTAAGAGAGAGAGTAATTATGGAGGCAGAGGGAGAAGCAGACTCGACACTGAGCAGTGAGCTAATGCAGAGCTCAATCCCAGGACCTGGGATCGTGATCTGAGCTAAAGGCATGTGCTTAACCAACTGAGCCATCCAGGCATTTTTAACACTCCTTACTATTTTAAACAATGAGGGGCACCTGGGTGACTCAGTTGGTTAAGCATCTGCCTTCAGCTCAGGTCATGATCTCAGGGTCCTGGGATCCAGCCCCACATCAGGCTCTCTCAGTGGCGAGTCGGCTTCTCCCTCTGCCTCTGTGATCTTTCTCTCTCTCAAATAAATAAATAAAATCTTAAATAAAAATAAATTTTTAGGGGCACCTGGGTGGCTCAGTCGTTAAGCGTCTGCTTTCGGCTCAGGTCATGATCCCAGAGTCTTGGGATCGAGCCCCACATTGGGCTCCTTGCTCCGCAGGAAGCCTGCTTCTCCCACTACCATTCCCTCTGCTTGTGTTCCCTCTCTCACTGTGTTTCTCTCTGTCAAATAAATAAAATCTTAAAAATAAATTAATTAATTAAATAAAATAAATAAATAAATTTTTAGATTTTTAAAAAGAAATAATCAAGGGCACCTGGGTGGCTTAGTCAGTTGAGCATCCAGATCTTGGTTTGGGCTCAGGTCTTAACCTCAGGGTCCTGGGACTGAGTCCCAGATGGGGCTCTGTATTAAGCCACACAACGGGGAGTCCGCTTGGGGATTTTCGTGAGACTTGTCCACAAGCAGTGATAGTTACTTTGCTGAAACGTGATTGGTAGATGAACTTGAAAGCTCTTCCCTTTCCTCTTTATCCTTTAAATACTTGATAATCTGTGAGGAATTTTTTTAAATTTTTTTAAAGATTTTATTTATTTATTTATTTGACAGAAAGAGATCACAAGTAGGCAGAGAGGCAGGCAGAGAGAGAGGAGGAAGCAAGCTCCCTGCTGAGCAGAGAGCCCAATGTAGGGCTTGATCCCAGGACCCTGAGATCATGACCTGAGCCGAAGGCAGAGGCCTTAACCCACTGAGCCACCCAGGCGCCCCTCCAAGGAATTTCAAGAAGAAGACTGCATTGAAAAAGTGTCTTAAAAATTGTAAGACAGGGCAGCTGGCCAGCTAAGTCAGAGAAGTGTAAGATTCTTGATCTCAGGGTTGTGATTTTGAGACCCATGTTGAGGGTAGAGTTTACTTTTAAAAATTATAATAATAATTTAATAAAAGTTAAAAAAATAAAATAATTTTAAAAATTGTAAGGCAAAGGCCACTTGACCTCTTAACTAGGATATCCAGAAATAGGGTACATAAGAATCAGCATAAATAATATTCTAGCTCTATCTAGTGGCCAAGAGTGGGATTAACTCCTGAAACTAGAAATTGCCAAATCCACAAAGATGAGAACATTTTTTTTAAGGTTTTATTTATTTATTTATTTATTTGAGAGAGAGAGAGAGAGAGGGAGAGCACAAGCTGATAGAAGAGGCAGAAGGAGTGGGAAAAGCAGGCCTTTCACTGAGCAAGGAGCCCGATGTGGGACTTGATTCCGGGACCCTGGGATCATAACCCAAGCCAAAGGCAGATGCTTAATTAACTGAGCCACTCAGGCGCCCCAGATGTGAACCTTCTTAACAGAAAGGGGGGAATATCCATGTTAAATGAAAAGGGCAGTAGGTAAAACAGGAGTGGCCAGATGTTCAATAAGGCAGTGCTTGTGCTTTTCAGCGATGCTTCTAAAAGATGGCTAAGAAGAGTTGACTGATTGTCCCTGTATTGTAGAATTGGTCCCCAACCAAATACAAAGAGAGAATTGGCTATTTACAATATAGAAGTATATTGACAGAAATGGTCCCTCACAGGAAACCCTTGCAAAGAAAAGGGTCTAGAATAGCAGAAAATCCTCCTGGCCAGGATTGCCAGATACAATACAAGATGCCCAGTTTTCTTTTAATTTTAGATAATAATTTTTTATATGTTTCAAATACATAAAATTTAAAGGAGTTCTTTTCAACAAATGAGAGGTTGCTAGAGGGGCATGGATAGGAGGTAGGGGAAATGGATGAGGGTGTCAAAAGGTATAAACCTCCAGTTAGCAAAATAAATAAGGGGGTACCTGGGTGTCTCC
>CM053608.1:72524315-72552036 GCA_028646535.1 Procyon lotor | reverse complement strand
CTTTTAAATAAATAAATAAGTAAAAATAAAAATAAATTTTTAAAGTATGAAAGTAGTAAAAATGCTGTATCAGCACATTGTGAAAAGGAACACAGAAAAACCATACTAAATGTTGTTTTAGTTTGCTAGGGCTGCCATAACAAAGTAACAGACTAGGAGGCTGAAACAACGGATATTTATTTTCTCAAAGATCTGGAGGCTCAAAGTTCAAAATCAAGGTGTCAGGAGGGTTGACTTCTTATGAGGCCTCTCCCCTTGACTGGAAGATGGCTGCCATCCTGCCATCTCTTCACATGGTCTTCTACATGTACCAACCTATCTGTGCGCATATTTCCTCTTCCCATAAAGGCCCCAGTCATATTCAAGAAGGGCTCACCCATAGGACCTCCTTTCATTTTAATTACCTCTTTAAAGGCCTCTCCAAATACAGTCACATTCTGAGGTACTAGGGGCTAGGGTTTCAACATGTTACAGCACATAAAGGATGAAAATGTGTAGGACCATTTAGTAATCTAATTCTGGATAATTTTTAGAAAATTAGAATGTTTTAAGCATAACAGTAAAAAAATGTTCAATGGCTGTGTGGATTTCCCACTAGAAATAACATGCAGGAATATTTTTACCAAATTTCTGCAGAAGGAGAAAAAGCAGGAGTACCTAACCTTAAAAGTAAGGGGTTGAGAGGAGGGGGAAATCACACAGAAAACAATAATTAGTTTAACTACATACAATGAAAATTTTTCATATACAAAAAAATTTGAGAAGGGGTAAAAATACTGGTTATAACAGACTATTATTTGTTAGTTTTTGTCACAAAAACTCATATGGATGATAAAAATCCTTATCTTCAGAATTCAAAGAATATAGGAATGAATAAAGACAAATGTAAAAGCGGGTTATCTAGGTGGCTCAATGAGTTGAGCCTCTGCCTTCAGCTTGGATCATGGGATCAAACCCTGAATCAGGCTCTATGCTCAGTGGGGAGCCTGCTTCCCCCCCTCTCTCTGCCTGCCTCTCTGCCTACTTGTGATCTCTCTCTCTCTGCCAAATAAATGAATAAAATCTTTTAAATAAAAATGTAAAAGCATTTTATAAAAATGTGAAGCAAAGTAGGAAAACGTTCAGTATCATTTGTAATCAAAGCAGCATATTTTAAAAGACTTGTGCAGGGCACCTGAGTGGCTCAGTTGGTTAAACCTCTGACTCTTTATTTCGGGTGGTGATCTTAGGCCTAGTATTGGGATCCAGCCCCACATCTGTCTCTGTGCAGTTTCAGTCTGCTTGGGATTCATTCTCTCTTCCTCTGTCCCTCCCTCCCCACTTGTGCACATGCTCTAAATAAATAAATAAGTAAAATCTTTAAAATTAAAAGATTTGTGTGTGTTTACAACCCTTGTAAACAGCTAGAATCCATTATGCTTAGGGGTGAAGAAACTTCATGAGTTAAATCAATTCCAACTCTGCACTGAAGCCATGGAGCTCTTGACAATCTCTCTCCCAAGAATCCTAAAACTTCCTAAAAGTGGAGGCGGCAAGAGGTTGGGGCTGTTTTGCACAAATTGGTCATAGACTGGTAATGGGTAATGGAGAAACAGCCCAGTTCATGCAGGGCACCTGTGCAGGCCTCAGAGGACAATGAGACAGCTGGCTTGGTGGCAGGATGCCTTCCAACAGCCAAGTTGCCAAGGACGCTAGCTGTTCTCCAATGAACCACAATGCTAACAGAATAAATAACCGATTGCCTCAGCTTTCATGCTGGAGCACCCACCCAGGTGCAGGGAGGAAGCCTCCACTCCAGGAAGAAAATGCACACTAGGTGCTACCCAGAGGCCAAGCCACCAACTTCAAAGTGAGAGCCTCAGAGAAGTATTGGCCTTACCTATGAGCTTATTAGAAATGCAAATGCATGGGCCTGTGCTTAAGGGCCTGACTCTGGCCATAACTCATAAAAGAGTTAGTAGATTCAAAATGATAGAGGCAAAGGAAAAAACAAAAATAAAACCACCACCTATCAGCCTATTACCCACCCCTCACATCAAGACATGAATGAACAGAATCAATCTTTTATATATTTGCTTAATTTTAAGTGAGCAAAGATCGTTATGCTAGTGGACAAAAAGGAAATTCATTTCTTTACCAGAATGGCACTACAGACTCACTTTTGCATCAAAATAACCGAAGCAAGACACAGGGAAAAAAGAATACTGAAAATTATGGCTATGCGCTTCTCTTGAACTTTAGTAGTAGAAGCAGGACTGTTTCTCACAATGCTCCTGAAAATACTTATGCAACAGGATGCTCTGGAGACTGGGGACCTGATGCACTCGCCTTCAAGAATTCCTCAAGTTGTTTCATCTTCTCAGCTGGATAAGGAAAAACGTTTTCTGTTCCAGACTATTTCATCATTAAGGGGAGGAGGGGAAGGGGAGGTCCTAGCAGCATCACTTCTCAGGTGCAGGCTCTGAACCTGAGATCTGGAAATAGGGGTGAAACCAAGCTGAAGCTGCATGGGCAGGGACGTGCCTAAATGTGTTAGACCCGTTTACTTTCCCAGGGTCCCACCTGGGACTACTCTCACAAAGGGATGCCCAGGGGCTGCATGCAGAACGATGCAGTTAGGAAATTGCAAAAAGTCTTGGTAAGGTAATAAAGGCTGGAAGAAAGCCTGGTACAGCCAGGTGGTTCACCAGTGGCTCCCTCCACATGCAGGTTTTTTGAAACCCTCACCTCGGGCACGATGCTTCTGGTGCCAGGATGCCAGGCTCAGGAGCATGCTCTTCACTCGATTTTGTGCACGGGGCCGTCCGAAGATGGTGATTTCAACTAAGTCCCCAGAATTAACTATGTCCACCGTCAGCAGGACTTGGCTCATCCACTCCATTTCTGGAATTATGGCTCGGTCTGGGCCTAAACAGAAAAAGAGAGACTCTGAGGGGAAGCATGGTCGAAGGTGAATGGGAGCTAAACTGGAATGTTGGCCACAGAAGGGAAGATCTGGAATGGAAGGTGGGCATCGTGGAGTCAAATGTGGCCTGCAAATCTGGCAGAGACTGTCGAGAGCGGCTCTGTGGGGTCTCTCTCCTCTTGGACTGGAGCGGGTCATACCGCCAGCATCCCCGGGGTGGCTCACCGAAGATCGAGTCAGCCAGCCATGCCTCCAGGTAAAATACCAGTGGGTCTCTCAGTTCCTGCACAGGAAACCACCACGGCCGGGTGCGAATCCGCGGTGCTGGAGGTGGTGAACTGAGCAGCCCGTCCAGGGACTGGCCGGGCGTCCATTCGTCCCCCTGGGCCTTAGCAGAACCTACGTCGTCGACCATGCTAGGTCCTGCAGCCCAAGCGGAGCAAAAGCAGGTAGCGCCAGCGGAAGTCCAGGGAGGCGCGAAGGCTGTGCCCCCTTTTACGGTTTCCGGCCAGCCCCGCCTCTTCCTGCGGCTCCTCGTCGTGCGTTCCGGGTGAGTCGACCCAATGGACACAAGGAGCCCTTCCCTGCTGGCGCCGGAGAGCCAGCCACCCGGGCTTCGTCCGGGATCCTGAACTAGTGTTTGAGTTTCAGCCAGCTCTCAGAGGCTATCCTTGATCGTTTCCACCGCGTCAGGTACCAGTTAGCCTCAAAGGTCCCTGCCCCAGCACACAGTTGATTGACAGCGTGGTCTGATTGGCGGCCTCGTTGACCTGGAATCACTTTCCATGCCTGGGTCAAGGTTTCTGCGGTACTTTCCGGAGGTAGGTGGGTGGATCGGGCCAAGGGCGGGTTCGTGGAATCTACATTTTCTCCCTTCTGCCCCCTATTGCCTCCCCACTCTCTGTTCAGTTACTACTTCAAAATCCTTCAAGCAAGTGTGTCGTGTTTTAAAATATACACATCAGAGGTGGTCATTCTAGAACACGTAGGGACTATAAACAAATCCCGTTTGTTTCCGACATCCTGAAACAGCTAGTGTTGATGCACATTTCTTCCCAATGTTCTTAATTTTAGTAAAAAATTTAAATTATGAAAGATTTCACACATTCAGGGGCGCCTGGGTGGCTCAGGGGGTTAAAGCCTCTGCCTTGGGTTCAGGTCATGATCCCAGAGTCCTGGGATCGAGCCCCACGTCGGGCTCTCTGCTCAGCAGGAAGCCTGCTTCTCCCGCTACCATTCCCTCTGCTTGTGTTCCCTCTCTCGCTGTGTTTCTCTCTGTCCAATAAATTAAAAAATCTTTAAAAAAAAAAAAGATTTCACACATTCAGAAAGTTATATAACCAGGGGCGCCTGGGTGGCTCAGTGAGTTAAGCCTCTGCCTTCAGCTCAGGTCATGCTCTCAGGGTCCTGGGATCGATCCCCACATCAGGCTCTCTGCTCAGCAGGGAGCCTGTGTACCCCCCTCTCTCTGCCTGTCTCCCTGCCTACCTGTGATCTCTCTCTCTGTGTCAAATAAATAAATAAAATCTTAAAAAAATAAAAAATAAAAAAAATTAAAATAGGAGGAAATAAATGAACCTTGATGTGAACACATGCCTTTGGAAAACGAACAACCCTCCAACTCCAGGACAAAGTAAGATAGGGCATTAATAACTTGTGCAAATGAAATGTTAAATGGTTGAAATTTTGTATTACATCAAGAGGAAAAGTAATATGAAATGAATAATGGGCATGAGAATTAAACATGAGATAGGGAAAGCCCCCAAAAGTGATAGGCATATCACAAAGTCCTTAAGAGTTCCCTAGGACTGGGCTTCCAAAGGGCTCTGTCAATTCTCTGCCTCTGTCAGTTGGTTTTACTTAATCCCTGCCCTCTCTATTTTATATCATCTTCCCTTTCCTTCCAACTGTGTGCCCTGAAATCTTCAAGTTCCAGCATCCATGCAAAGATAACCACCTTACAAAGACTATTTAACTAGCTTCCACAGTGATGTCAGGTCAGATCCTGACAATAAAAGGGGAAATCTGTCATTACTAGCAGATGGTATGATTGTTGAGAGAAATAAATAAATAAGACTACTAGAACGAATGAAAAGAGTTTAGCAAGTTTATCAGATACAAGAACAACATACCAAAATCAGTTGGGTACTAGTATACCAGCAGATATTGATAAACAGAAAATATATAACAATTTACTTTTTTACTTCTTTTGAAAATATAACAACTTTTTTTAAGATTTTTTATTTATTTATTAGAGAGATCACAAGTAGGCAGAGAGACAGGCAGAGAGAGGGGGAAGCAGGCTCGCCACTGAGCAGAGAGCCCGATGCGGGGGGCTCGATCCCAGGACCCTGAGATCATGACCTGAGCTGAAAGCAGCGGCTTCAACCCACTGAGCCACCCAGGTGCCCCATGAAAATATAACAATTTTAAAGAGAATCTCAAATAATCAAAAACAAAATACCTAGTAATAAATCTAGACCTATATGAATAAAATGATAAAAGTTTGCTTCAAGATTTTAAAAAAGACCTAAACAGAAAAAGAACTATACCATTCAAACATAATGACTGTCCAAAACCAATCAAATTCTCCCAAATTCCAACAGATGTAGTCACTCTGGAAGCTGACATGGCATTACCTCATTATGCTGAAAACTGACATATAAAGGGAAAGAACGAAGTATGTATACCATCTTTCTTGTAGAAGCTCTATTTCAGGATAATCAAGATAAGGAAAGTACTTTGTTTAGAACTCAAGCCAATAATGAAGACAAAGATAAAAGGTGGAATTAAATTATTACCATTCTGCAATCCCTGATGAGATAACAGACCTAAGTAATGATCATCAATGAACACAAAAACCATTAGATGCAAGACTGATGTAAAAATTCGTAACAGGTGAATCTGGATGACAACTCTTGATCTCACTGATTAATTTTAATATTAGAAGTGTACAGGGGCGCCTGGGTGGCTCAGACGTTAAGCGTCTGCCTTCGGCTCGGGTCATGATCCCAGGGTCCTGGGATCGAGCCCCACATCGGGCTCCCTGCTCTGAGGGAAGCCTGCTTCTCCCACTACCATTCCCTCTGCTTGTGTTCCCTCTCTCGCTGTGTTTCTCTCTGTCAAATAAATAAAAAAAAAAAAAAAAAAAATCTTTAAGAAGTGTACAGATAACACATGCATCCTGATATGGAACAGGAAGTAAAGAGCACTACATATAAAGTGTTCCTTTCAAAAATAAAATTGAAGCTGAAACTATTCAAGCTTTTTGCTCTAACTACTACTTTTTAGGAAACCTGGAGATGGGAGAAATGAGAATACAAGCAGCCAATGAAACATGGGAGAATAACCTGGTTTTCTAGGTCATACATGTTCTAAATTTTATGTTATTTTTTTAAAAAGATTTTATTTATTTATTTGACAGGCAGAGAGAGAAGGCAAACAGGGGGAGTGAGAGGGGAGAAGCAGGCTTCCCACTGAGCAGAGAGCCTTAGTGTGGGGCTCCATCCCAGGATCCTGGGAGCATGACCTGAGCCCAAGGCAGACACTTAAGGACTGAGCCATCCAGGTGCTCCAATATGTTCAAAATTTTAAAAAGACTGAAAGACATCAATCAAATGTGATGGGCAGATCTTTAACATCTGGATTCAAATAAATTAACTATACATTTGGATATGATATATTCATGAACTGCTGTTAATTTTATTAAACATAATGGAATTAACATTATGGATTATCCTCTGCTCTCTATTACCAGTCCTGATGTCTCCATGACCCTCCCTTTAAAGCTTAGTGTCCTGAAGATCTCATCCTCTGGTTCTCTTCTTTCTCTTTGCACATGGTTCCTAAGAATTCTTATTGATTCCCAAATTTGACCAGGTTTCTAAACCTTGATCTCCACCCAGGACCTCTTTCCTGATGCTACCAGATCCACTAACTATGAAGTCCACAAGATATTGGAAATTCTAGTTTCCAGTGTCAACTCGGCATCTCATTCCTTCCCCTTAACTTGCTTTCCAGAACAGATGACCAAAATAATACCTCTGAAGCATCATCAAGTCCCTTTTTCCAATCCCACATACCTGGTTAAATCTTGAAGCACCTGATGTACTTCTGTGGGAGGGTGCTCTTCACCGACTTCAAATAAAAAGGATAAACTTCTTTTTAAAAGGATAGCTTGAGGGACGCCTGGGTGGCTCAGTGGGTTAAAGCCTCTGCCTTTGGCTCAGGTCATGATCTCAGGGTCCTGGGATCGAGCCCCACATCAGGCTCTGCTCAGCAGGGAGCCTGCTTCTCCCTCTGCCTCTGCCTACCTCTCTGCCTACTTGTGATCTCTCTCCTCTCTGTCAAATAAATAAATAAAATCTTAAAAAAAAAAAAAGTAATGAAAAGTTTAAAAAAAAAAAAGGGTAGCTTGACAGTCACCTACCAAAAATGTGGTTTGTAGCCTTTATGATTTAGTAGTTCAATATCTAGAACTCCCTCTTACAAAAACTCACAAATAAATCAACATGAACAAAGTTTTTCATTCCAACATTGTTTGTTATAGTGTCAAAGTTTTTTTAGAAGATTTTATTTATTTTAAGGCAGAGAAAGACACAGCAAGAGAGACAGGGAACACAAGCAGGGCGAGTGGGAGAGGGAGAAGCAGACTTCCAACCGAGCTACCATCCACCCTCTCTTTAAAGATTTTATTTATTTATTTATTTATTTATTTATTTATTTATTTATTTATTTATTTATTTATTTATTTATTTATTTGACAGAGAGAGAGAGAGAGAGATCACAAGTAGGCAGAGAGAAAGGGAGAAGCAGGCTTCCGGACCACCTTCTCTCTCTCTCTCTCTCTCTCTTTAAAGATTTTATTTATTTATTTATTTGTTTGTTTATTTATTTAATTTGACAGAGAGAGAGAGCACAAGTAGGCAAAGAGAAAGGGAGAAGCAGGCTTCCGGAGGAGCAGGGAGCCCTATGTGGGGCTCGATCCCAGGACTCTGGGATCATGACCTGAGCGGAAGGCAGACGCTTAACGACTGAGCCACCTAGGTGCCCCATAGTGTCAGTTTTGAACAAATGATTTCTTCCAAAGAGAAAGTGATTAAAATTCGGGAACCAATTATTTAAACCACACACACGTAATACAGTACATTGCAAACGTTAAAAATAACACAACAGATCAAATGGACAGAATATCTTTGATGTGCTGTGCGGTGAAAAGAGTAAGTTATAGATTCGAATAGCATGACCTCAATTTTGTATCAAGGCGAGAGCAGCCGAGACTGGAGACACGGGAGTGCCGCGGGACGATGGTGCCAAGCCTAGGGTGCGAGTGTGAGACGAGTTGATGCCAGCAAGAAACAGACGGTTCCAGGAGCCGGCAGGATTGGCGCTGTGAGTGCGGAGAAGTCCAACGGACGAAGCGCCACGCGTCCAGGCCACGCCACCTACGGCCGACCCGGCGCCCAGCGAGCAGTAGCACCTGCGCACAGAACCGGGACTCACCGTGGCCTTTGGCGCCTTCAGAGACCGACCCACTCGGGTCTACTTAGAACTGAAGTAAAGGACACAACCAGAAGAGAAAAAAAAGAAAATCACTCCCGTCTTGGCGGACCGGTCTCTCCCGACACCGACATCCGCAGACCACGAAGACCGAAGACCGTGGAGCAGCCCGCAGCGCGGTCTCCGGCTGCCCAGACCGCATGGCCCGGGCCTCCGCCAGCCCGACTTTGCTTTCCACGACCTGGGAAATTGGGCCGCCGGCTATTTTCTGGTGGTGCTTACGCTCACCCTACGTGAATTGGGCTTTGGTTCCTCCTTGGGGCCTGATAATGTCTGACTTTAACTCACGCTTGCACTCGACCTGACCGGGAAAACTTAGGGAATAGGGTGGTGGTCTCTTCCACTTGGAAGCAAGCCAGGCTAAAATGGTTTTTGGTCAGTGAATACAAAGGCGATGTGTTCGTTTAGAACTCAAGCCAATAATAATGAATACAAAAATAAAATAAAAGGTGGAATTAAATTATTACCAATGCCCCCCTGCTCTCAGGGTCCCAGTCTGAGATGCGCTCCCCCAGGAAACTCCCCCAACTACCCTGCAGGTTGTCCGAACTCCCCCCTTGCACCTGTGTTGTTCCCTCACACAAGCTTCAACCTTGAGCAAATCCTAACAATTGAGAAGATGGCCAGAGCTCGGCCCGGGCTTGAAAATTCCAGCTTGGAGTCAGAGGAGGTCTGGGGATGAGGCAGCGCTGGGACAGGGCGGGGACTGGTGATCCAGGTTCTGACGGGGTGGAGCTGCTTCCTTTCCACCTCAAGCTGAATCTTGGCCTGACAGGGAGGGGAGAATGATTAGGCCAGGGCCCACTTCTCCAGTAGGCTCAGTAGCACAGTGCCTGCGACCCATGAAGATATTTTAATTAAAAAATATTTTAGGGGCGCCCTGGTGGCTCAGTCGGTTAAGTGTTTGCCTTCTGCCAGGGTCATGATCCCAGGGTCCTGCTGGGCGGGAGCTTGCTTCTTTGGGTCCTTGCCACTTGTGCTCTTTGCTATCTCTGTCACTATCCATCTCTCAAGTAAATAAATAAAATCTTTAAAAAAATATATTTTAATCAGAAAAAAAGCATTATAGTAATGAACCCTGTCTGATACTCGTTTTTATGCCAACACCGGGGTAAAATACAATATTTATTTACTTAGTCGTTTTTAATGGAGTAAGTGCCCAGGGCCCATGAAAATAATAACACCCTCATCTGGTGAGGTGGAAACCCAGAGCCCAACTAGAGAGCCCTTTTGGAACCCAACTCAGGTGTGCGTCTAGAATTCCACTTTATATGGCACAAAGATGGTCAGCTCTACAGGAGCAAAACTCAAAGCCAACCAGAATCCCTCAAACTACAAAAGTTAATGGTTGCTGAGGTGTCAAGGGAGGCTCAGATTAGAGTCCAGGTCCTGGTCCTGAAACTGTGGACAAACATTCTCATTTTTCCACCTTACCTGACACTCTATATTTGCCATGTGGTTATAGTCTGGGGTTTTTATTGAAACTCTCAAAAATGCATTTCTTGAACTCTGGATTAAGGAGTTCAAGGATTCAAGGAGCAACTTATCTTGTACTTAAATCTCTTTTTAAAATAAGATTTCCGGGGCTCCTGGGTGGCTCAATGGGTTAAAGCCTCTGCCTTGGCTCAGGTCGTCATACCAGCGTCCTGGGATTGAGCCCCCTGGGATGGAGCCCCCAGCCCCCAAGAATCGAGCCCCCTCATTGGGCTCTCTGCTCAGCAGGGAGCCTGCTTCCCCTTTTCTCTCTGCCTGCCTCTCTGCCTACTTGTGATCTCTGTCAAATAAATAAAATCTTTTTAAAAAATAAATAAAATAAGATTTTCCTTGCTGACATACTGACTTGAAGAGGCTGTGGCACAGTAAAGATAAAGCTGAGCTTTCTCACCATTCCTAGAATCCCCTTCAAGCCATCTCTTTGCTGACAGAATTAACCTTTCCTTAGGTAACAGAGAAGAGGAAGAAGGAGGAGGAGGGAGGAAAGAGAAGAGGAGAAGAAAGGAGAAGAAAAGTCAACTGCCCTTCCAATTAGCAGGCCAAGAGGACAGACACCGATAAAGCTAGCTGCCAAGTTAGCAACGGTGCTTCTCCTAAAGACATGTTGCATGCATAAATTCATAAATTGTCATTATCTCCCCTCCCTCCTTTGAATGACTACTGCATTCTTTTTTTAAACCCTTTATTCTCAGCTCAATTTTTTGCTCTTTAAAGATTTTATTTGTCAGAGAGAGCGAGCAGAAGCAGAAAGCTGCAGGCAGAACAGGCAGGGAGAAGCAGGCTCCCCCGCTGAGTAAGGAGCCTGATGCAGGACTCCATCCCAGGACCCCGTGATCATGACCCATGCCAAAGGCAGATGCCCAACCGACTGAGCCACCCGGGCATCCTGACTACTGCATTCTTACTAAATCAGAAACTTTGTTTTCTGAGATTAGAGACTATCAGAAACTTTGCCATTGGAAATTCTACCAGTAACAATGAAACATCCCACTCTTGCCTGGCAAGGCGACTTCACTTTGACAGAGAAGCAGCCTTGATTTATAACTCAGTTGCAGAGTTTCAATTAAGAGGTTACTGGATACAACATTCTAGGTACATCTCAATTTTGTAGTTTCCAAGGAAATAGGACTCCACTTCCCAGTTAAGATCTGATGTGGACCTTACACTCACAATCCAAAGCAACAGTTTAAAGTTCAGCTACACTTCATTCTTCCCCAAAATCCTACAAAAAGAAAAATAAATGTTTTTTGTTGGTGAGATGCTCCATGGTTTTCCTTTATGCACCGTTTCTCAGTGGAATGAGTCAATAAAGCTGTCTTTGTCAAACTAAAGTGGCCTGATACTGACCAGTATTTGGAACAGGACAATTTGGAGGGGGTTCTGCTGAGGCCTCACTGACACAGACTGGAGCTTCCCCTCCACTCTGTAAACGTATACCTCCAAGACCAAGGCCCTCATGTGTCATTTGCTGAGGACTCTCTGTCCCCAACTGTATGTTTGTTGTTTCTTACAGATTCTAGACTCTTGATTATCTCTTTAGCACTTTTTTTTAAAGATTTTATTTATTTATTTATTTGACAGAGAGAGAGAGAGAGATCACAAGTAGGCAGAGAGGCAGGCAGAGAGAGAGGGAAGCAGGCTCCCCGCTGGGCAGAGAGCCTGATGCGGGGCTGGATCCCAGGACCCTGAGATCATGATCCGAGCTGAAGGCAGAGGCTTTAACCCACTGAGCCACCCAGGTGCCCTTCTTTTTAGCACTTTGATATCAAATTTATCTAGTGAGATTTGGGGCATCGTCTGATGAAGTGTGGCTTTCAACTTCACCTCCCTTCAATGTGCTTTGCTACCACCTTGTATGTTGTCTCTCTATATTTCTTCAGTCTCATCTGTGCATGAGAAATGAGTTTGGGAAAGAGTTTTTGTCAGTGTTCTGCCCTCTAGAAGGATGCTGATTTCTTGGGCCAGCAGTTGGGGTGGCCATTCCAGAACTAAAGTGTGATGAGTGACGAGCCCAGGATGCCGAATTTAAGGAGGCAGTCATCTTAGGGTCATGTAAATGCAGTGACAATGTAGTTTTCTCCTAACTGATCAAATTTAAATTTTTCCAAACGAGAGGAAAAGAGAGGGACAGAAAAGAAGAGAGTAGTTTCAGATACATACGGAATTATCATTGAAAAAGCCCAATTACCTTTTGTACTTTGTTCATCAGGAACAATCATAGTATATATTATGATATAAATCTAAATCAAAAGGTCCTGGAGGTTTGTCAGTATCCTTTCTGTTCATAATACATTGACTACAATCTTACAGGATTGTGTTACCATTACAATTTTGTTTCTTCTATTCTGCTATTGCTGATTAACATAATGTATTTTCCAGACATATTTAGCTTTATTCTCATGACAGATAAATCAACTATAGTCATTTTTATAAGATTTTATTTATTTATTTATTTGGCAGAGAGAGAGATCACAAGTAGGCAGAGAGGCAGGCAGAGAGGGGGAAGCAGGCTCCCCGCTGAGCAGAGAGCCCCATGTGGGGCTGATCCCAGGACCCTGAGCCACCCAGGCGCCCCTAAGGAGAGCACTTGTCATGAGCATTGGGGGTTGTATATAAATGATGAATCACTGAATTCTACCTCTGAAACAAATTACACTGTATGTTAACTGGAATTTAAATAAAATTTTGAAAGAAAAAAAACACTTTTTTAAAACTACAAAAAATAAACTAATAAAATCAGAAATTGAAGAAGGGATGTTATCCCTGACCTTACAAAAATAAAAAGAATTATAAGGGAATACTATGAACAGGCATATGCCAACAAATTAAGTAACCTGGATGAAATGGAAAAAGTCCTAGAAAACTACAAACTGCTGGGGCACCTGGCTGGCTTAGTTTTTAGAGCATGTGACTTGATCTCGGGGTCGTGAGTTTGAGCCCCACACTGGGCATAGAGATTACTTAAAAATAAATAAAATACAAACTGCTGATACGGACTCAGAATAAACAAAATCTGAATAAACCTGTAACAAGAGACCAAATTAGTAATGGGAAAAAAAAAACTTTACACAAAGAAAAGACTGAGTTCAGATGATTTTACTAGTGATTCTACCAAATGTTTAAAAGAGAATCCATACCAAAACAAAAAAATTTAAAAATTAAAATTAAAAAATTTAAGAAAAAGAAGAAGATGGAGTACTTCCAACTCATTCAATGAGGCCAGCATTACCCTGATACCATAATCAAAAACCTCACAAGAAAACTACAGACCAATATACTTCATGAATATTGATACAAACATCTTCAACAGGAAACAAGAAAATAAAATAAATCCAGCAATATTAAAAAATTATACACTATGAGCAAGTGAGATTCATCCCACAAATATAAGGTTAGATCAACACTCCAAAGTCCATCAATGTTGGGGCAACTGATTGGCTCAGAGGGGCGTGAAGCTCCTGATCTCATGGTCTTGAGTTCAAGCCCCACGTTGGAAGGAGAAATTACTTAAATGAATTAAAACTTAAAAAAAAAAACAACAAACTTTTTTTTCAAAAGTCAAGTGATATAATATACAATGTTAATAGAATAAAGAACACATGATCATCTCAACAGATGCAGAAAATGTATTTGACAAAATCCAACAACCATTCATGATAAGAACACTACTAGGAATAGAAAGGAACTTCTTCAACCTAATAAAAGCCATTATCAAAAAACCCACAGCTAGCATCATAGATCATACATAATGGTAAAAGACTGAATTTTTTCCCCCAAAGATCAAGAACAAGGTAATGATGGCTGCTCTGACTTTTATTTAACATTGTATTGGAGGTTCTAGCGAGTGCAATAGGGCAACAAAAAGAAATAAAAGGCATGCATACCGGAAAAGAAATAAGACTGTCTTTACTCACCCACAAAAAGATTTTGTATGTAGAAAATCCTAAGAAACACACACACACACACACACACACACACACACACACACACACACCCCACTATAAAAAATGAGTTCAGGGGCACCTGGGTGGCTCAGTTGGTTAAGCGACTGCCTTCAGCTCGGGTCATGATCCCAGAGTCCCTGGATGGAGTCCCATATCAGGCTCCCAGCTCTGCGGGGAGTCTGCTTCTCCCTCTGACCTTCTCCCCTCTCATGTTCTCTCTCTCTCTCTCTCTCTCTCAAATAAATAAATAAATAAAATCTTTTAAAAAATGAGTTTAGTAAGGTTACAGATGAAAGACTGATAGGCACAAAAGTCTGTTATATTTCTATATAGTAGCAACAAACAACCTAAAAATGAAATTAAGAAAAGTCCAGTCATAAGAGCATTAAGAGATACTTAGGAATAAATTTAGTAAGTGTAGGACTTGTATGCTGAAAACTACAAAACTATGCTTAAAGAAATTAAATATCTAGAGGTGTGCCTGGATGGCTCAGTCAGGTAAGAGGTTGAGTGTGGCAGCTGGCGTAGGGCAGTGAGACACAGGCTAGGCTCCAGATCACCCCATGTTGGGCTCCCTGCTCGGTGGGAAGCCTGCTTCTCCCTCCCCCCCTGCAGCTCCCCCTGCTTATACTTGCTCTCTTTTTCTCTCTCTGTCAAATGAAATCTTAAAAAAAAAAATTAAATATCTAAATAAATGAAGTGAAAATGAAGATATTTCCATGCATGGAAAACTCAAAATATGAATTTAGACCCTTAACTTATACACAAAAATTAATTTGGAAAAAGACTGCAGACTTGAATGTAAGACCTAAACTACAAAAACTCTTAGGAAACATAAAAGGAAACTTTCATGACATTTGTTTAGGCAGAGATTTTTTTTTAAGTAAGCTCTATGCCCAACATGGGGCTCAAACTCACAACGCTGAGATCAAGAGTCGCATGCTCCATCTACTGAACCAGCCAGGCACCCCTAGACAAAGATTTTTTTAGACATAATACCAAAAGCAAAAGTAATAAAAAGTTGGTAAGTTGGGAGTTCATCAAAATTAAACTTTGTGCTTTAAAAGACACCATCAACAAAGTGAAGAGACAGGCCACACATTGGGAGAAACTACTTGCAAATCATGTTTTACAAAGGAGATAAGATATGTATATATATCTTACAATTCATTAAGACAACCAATTAGGGGCGCCTCAGTGGCTTAGTCTGCCTTACACTCAGGTCATGATCCCAGGGTCTTGGGATGGAGCCCCATGTCCTCTAGCTCCTTGCTTGGCTGGGAGCCTGCTTCTCCCTCTCCTCCCCACTCTTTCTCTCTCTCACTATCTTTGTCTCCCTCCCTCTCTCAAATAAATAAGTAAAATCGTAAAAAAAAAAAAAAAAAAAAAAAAGACAATTACAAGTATTGAGGTTGTGGAGAAACTAGAATACTCATATACTTCTGGTGGGAATGTCAAAAGCCACCCTGGGAACGGTTTGCCTTTTTCGTCATGACCATTGCTGGATATCTACCTGAGAGAAATGAAAACAAGATCTTATAAGCAAATGCTCATAGCAGTTTTTCATGACATCCAAATGACAACAACTCAAATGTCTGTTAATTGATTAATGAATAAACAAAATGTACTATATCCATACAATGAAACACTAGTTGGCAATTAAAAGGGAGGAAATACTGTTGCATGCCACAACAGGGACGAACCCTGAAAACATTATACTAAATGAAAGAAGCCAGACACAGATAAATATTATGTGATTCTTTTTATGTAAAATCTTTACAGAGATGGAAAGATTGCCTGTGGCTAGAGCGTGGAGTGACTGCAGATGGGCAGAAAGTTTCCTTTTGGGGGTAATGGAAATGTTCTAAAATTACACTGCAGTGGTGATTTCTAAAATCACTACATTATATATTTCATAAAGAACTGCAGTCCAAAATATCTGTGCTAAGTATGTCAGCAAAACAAGAGTTATCTTCTCACTCAGGATTAAAGAAGTAAAATTGTATTTGTCTTAACAGAACCATTTGTGCTCTTTTAAAAAATGATTTGTTTATTTATTTATTTATTTGACAGGTCTCGGGACCGTGCACAGGCAGGGGGAGCAGCAGAGAGAGAGAGAGAAGCAGACTCTCCCCACTGAGCAGGTAACCCCATGTAGGACTGGATCCCAGGTCTCTGGGATCATGACCTGAGCCAAAGGCAGAAAGCAGAAGCCAAAGGCAGAGGACACTTTACCACTGAGCCACCCAAGCACCCCTCTCCCATTTATGATCTTTAAAACAAGTTTCTATTAATAACAAATGAAAGGTAACAGATTGACACCCCAAAATGACTGTAGGAGCTCAGGACATGCCATCCCCAAATAAGCTGCTTTAGATATATTTTGAGCTGTAGGTGCCTGAAAAACAGCAAATGCAGAGAGGCTTTCTCTGAACTCCCCTTTTCTGCCTAAAGGTAGATGCTCCAAAAGGAACTCCACTGGCATAAATCCCCTCTTTGTGAAGTTCCTCAACCAGGTAAGACTGATAAAGATGGACATGACACCCAGACAAACGTTGTCACGAATTGTCATCCTTCCCTATTCTTGGAAGTGCCCATTCATCTTCCGTAAAAATGACGTTCTCTCCCCTAAGAGGCTTACATTCCTTCTCTTTCCCTATTAAAATTGTATTTAAGCCTGAATCCTAAGGGGGTCGGGGAGTGTTGCTTATTTTTCCCTGGAGAGCTTTCTCTTGTTAGTGTTACTAACTAGTGTTAGTGTTAGGGTCCTCTTGTTAGTGGCAGGGGTCTCAGTCAAGAACTCAGAAAGAGTAGAGGGCAAATTATGCCCCTCCCCGCCCCCAGCACCACCAAAGCTGGACAGGCACATTCTGTGACAGAACTCCAAACTGATTCTGGGCCTCTTGGTGCGCACACCAGGACACCCACAGGACCCACCCACCCTCACTCTGTGTGGAGGTGAGCATTCAGATTCCTGGCATCCTGGAGTCCTCTCACCAGCAGCTAATATAGACGATCCTCATGGATTCCATCAACTTCTCTGCCTCTGAAAGGAAAAAAAACACTGCTGGATTTTTAGTAGTTCACAGGGCCACCCACAGTCCTGGCTTGTCGCAAATCCCTCACCCAACGTAAGTGGAACCAGAGGGAGCCTGCCCCGGTCTTTTTCTTGGGGCTAAGTTGGGCAAGACCTCGCTAAATCTTCAGGGCCCGAGGATTGCGATTTCTCCCTACCGAGTGGTAGGAACTCGGGCTCTAGAAAGCTCCCGAGGCCAGGCCGAAAGGCAAACTGCGCTCCCCACCCAAGCGCGCGCCTCGATCCCTCCCCACCCTGCCCTAGCGCTCCGACTCGCCTGCCGCCCCGGGCCGGCAGCAGTTCCTCCTATCCTCAGGCGACTCTCGGATGAGGAGTTGCCTTCTTCTACAGAAGATAACGGAGTAAACCTTTTACTTCTGGGGCGGTCGGAAAGTGGAGATCCTGGCCTTGCCCTTGGGGCCCAGAGTTCGCTCTTGCAGCCGGAGCTCGGTCCGCTGCTACAAGCGTGCAATTTGGTGCCTGGGCTGTGCGCGCTGCGAGTCGGGGGCACGGAGTGGATTGGCCAGAGAAGGCTGGGCAACAATACCAGAGGCGGCCTGAGGAGAGGGAGCGCGCCTAAGGAGGCCTGGTGGGGGGCGACCCCATCCAAGCACTCACCAAAGACCTTTCGCCGCCTGCCCTACGGGTAGGTCAAACACCGCCGGCGTCGCAGGTGCTCCTCTTGAAACCAGTCGGGGGAGCTGCGCAGATCGATGCGTTCTGGGCCTTACAGGTAAACCTTCCTCTCCTCCTGGGGAGGAGCCTGAGGAAGCCTGAGGAAGCTGTAAACCACAGCCCGCGGGAAACCGAGAAGCCCTGGGTGCGGCCGGGCGGGTCTGGGCGCGGTAGGCTAGGGTGGTGCTCGCCAGTGGCGCAGAGCCTCAGCCCGTTGCTGCGGGGGAGAGCCCGGCGTGCCCAGGTGGCCAGGATTGGCCGAGGGCGCGCAGCTGCCTCGGGTCGGACGCTGACTGGAGGCGTCCCGGAGGGCAGCTCGGCGCGCGCGCCCGCCGCGAGGAGCGGCCCTGGGGGCCCTGACGCTGGAGGCGAGGACCCGCCCGAGCGGCCGGAGACTGGGCTCCGGAAGGCTGGGGCTGCTTTCGAACGGCTGGTTTTCCCTCTACCCACAGGCACCAGAGGAGCGCAGCGCGTACAGCAGCGTGACACAGGCAAGGCTCACGGTCTGCTTGGGACCTCCGAAGGCAGCGTGATGGAAAGAAAGAACGGTTCGATCTGCCTTTGTCTACTCCGATAGGCGGAATTCGTGGAGAACCCGAACCAAGTCCTTTTTTCTCTAGCTATTCCTAGCACGTAGTACGGCGCCTGGCACAAAATGTTTATGGAGGGAGAGCGAGCTATAGGTTTCAGCTCCAGCGTTGCCACTTACTGGATTTCTGATTCTGAGCTGCTTATCTAACTTATTTGTTCCTCATTTCCTCATCTGTAAAATGAGAACCAATAAAAATAGCAGTACTTGTAGGATTGCTCAAGAGATTAATTGAATGCGTGCAAGGAGCTCAGGACAATTTCTGGCTCATGGTATTTTCCTAATTCAGTTAGCACTATACACCATGATGCACGTGGAATGCACTGGCCTGTGTACGACGTTCTGCCGTCAACAATAACTAGTTGCTCTGAATTTGGGAACTGCTTCACTCCCCTTTTTTTCTCTTTCTACAACCCCTCCTCCACCACCACTAATTAGATGTCTAACCTCTCAGTTCCTTATTTTTCATCTCTACAACCGGGATGATAATAACCGTATCTTGATCCTAGAACTGTGATGTTTAAATGAGTTAATACATATACAGCCCTTAACTGTGTCAAGGAAGTAGAAAACTGATTCTGAGCTGCTTATCTAACTTATTTATCTAACAATAATAAATATCAGTTGTTACTATCTACACACATAAACTTGTTTTCATGTTATAAATATTTCCATTAAAAAAGAACTTCAGGGAAAACAGAAGCCTCAGATGTGGAATTACTCGTGCAAAGTCCACAAACTTTTTATTCTCCTTGGAGACTTTTTTTCTTTTGCAACTTTATTTGTATCAAACTGCAAAGAATCATAGAGAAGAAAAATATTTATTTACTATATCCAACCACCCATCACCTGCACTATAATAGGTATCTCTCATTTAACCTGCTTTCCACATCTCCCCTACCTTAGTATTCTCCCTTTCAGTAAAAGCCACCACCATTCACCTGGTTGACTCCTCTCTCAATGTTAACATTTTACACCTATAAACAAATCCTGTCAGCTATACCTCCAAAATATATCTGAACTAGAACAACTCCTTGTGACCTCCACTGCTAAGAAACTAGTCCAAGCCATCACTACCCCTTGCTCTGTAATAGCTTCCACATGTCTTACAGCTGCTTAAGTTACAACTTTTCCATGAGATCAAAATATTTCCCCTTTAACATCTGTTTTCCTTATAGAGGCCAAAGGGATGTTTTGAAAATTTGAGTTCATGTCAGTCTCCTTGTCTTTGTGTTTGACATTTGAGTTCATGTCAGTCTCCTTGTCTTTGAAAATGAGTTCATTTAAGTCTCCTTGTCTTTGTGGAACAGAGGAGGAAGTCCAGAAATAAACAAAACAAAGGTGTGTGTGTGTGTGTATGTGTGTGTGTGTGTGTGTGTGTGTGTGTGTATACACGCACACATACACAAAATGGTATTGTAGATCATAAGATGATTATTTCAAAACAGTAATGGGGCACTGGGTATTTTTAAAACAAATTTGGATGGCTGTTTGACATGCACATAAAAACATTTCCAGAAAGAGAATAAAAATTTTGCATTTTTGAGGACTTATTTATTTGAGAGAAAGAGCACATATGGGCACAAATGTAGGGAGGAGCGGAGGGAGAGAATTTTTTTTTAAAAGATTTTATTTATTTATTTGTCAGAGAGAGAGAGAGAACACAAGCAGGCAGAGAGGCAGGCAGAGGTAGAGGGTGAAGCAGGCTCCCTTCTGACCAAGGAGCCCGATATGGGACTCAATCCCACGACCCTGGGATCATGACCTGAATCGAAGGCAGCTGCTTAACCAACTGAGCCACCCAGGCGTCCCGGGAGAGAATTTTTTTTTAAGATTTTATTTATTTATTTGAGAACAAACAGGAGAGGGAGAAGCAGGGAGCCTGACTTGAGGCTTAATCTCAGGATCCTGGGATCATGACCAGAGCTAAAGGCAGACACTTAGCCAACTGAGCCACCCAGGCACCTGAGGGAGAGAATCTTCTGGCAGACTTCCTTCTGAGCAGAAGCCAACCTTACTCAGACCCCTGAGATGAAGACATGAGCTGAAAACAATAGTCAGATGCTTAACCAACTGAGCTACCCAGGTGCCCCCCAAATTTTGCATCTTTTAAAAGGCAGCGAGCGCTGTTAGAATATATAGATCAATGTTTATATAATCAGAGGGTAAAGAGACCAGATCATGGCACCGAATGCTGTCATCATAAAAGAACAATGATAGGTTTTTGCTGAATTAGAATTAAAGCTTCTTTTGTTGGAAAAAAAAATTCCCCTATTCCTTGCCCTTCCAGTGTGAAATGAAAAGACAAATTATAAACAGAGAACATACAGCATATAATAAAGAAATATATGTTTAACAACATGGGGAAGTGCCTGCTTTATAAAATTTAAGGGTTAAAGTCAGACTACAAAACAACACATAGGTCCCTGAGGGGCAAACTGGTGTATCAGAATATGCCTGGCTTTGCCATTACATCCACCCGGGTTCCCAAGTGGGGTGGCTCCTTGACCTCAGTTTCTTAGTCTGTGAAATGGGAACACCCACACCACTTCACAGGAGTTTCTAAGAATTAAATGAGAAGACAAGCCTGGCTGGTTTAAGTGTCATACATAAGATAATGCCACCCTCCCTCACTCAGATGACAAGTTAAACCCTACAGGGTCTAGGGTCTACTTTCCAAAATTAGAGTTCCCACTGAATTGGTATGTGCCTAAACTCAAGTAAATTTTGCTCATCCAGCTGCTTCCAGAGCCGAGGGAGCTGTTCGCTGCCTTCTTGAGGGATGCTGGTTCCTTGCCGGGTGGGGAGGGGGACCAGGAGACATTCCTCTGAGGAACTAATCAGGCTTCTCCCTAATCCCATCCCCGCAGCCTATGCAGATGACACTGCCCACTATAATCACCCCCCACCCACTCCCGCGCTGGGCAATCAAGGAGCCACCGCCCGTTGGGGACCTGGGCAGAGGCCTCTACAGCGTCGCACCGCCAGGGAAACGGCGCCAGAGACGGGGAGGGCCACCGAGCGCCTTCCCCGCTTCCTACCCCGGAGCTCCGACCACCGTCAGCCACCCGGGCCGCGGAGAAAGGTGCGGGCTCGCCTTCTGAGGCTGAGGGGATGGAAAGGAAATAGAGCTTCGGACTGCTGCTGATTCAGCTTCGGTCTCCGGGTGGGGCGGAGTCCCCCTCTCTGCCCCAGAGCTGGTCGTCACACCCTTCCCGGAGGTAAAGGTGTGAGCGAGTGGAAACCTTTCACTCTAAAGAAAGCAAGCGCCGGCTCAGGGGCCCTCAGGTCGAACTCGAACTTGAATTCCGCCTTTTTATCTTTATCCGTGCCTGGAGGGCAGAAGTAGATAGTTGACAAGATCTTGAAAGCCCCCGCAATCATCCTCATTTTCTGCTTGCTTGGAGAATGTTCTAAGTTCTACTTGGGAATCTAGAGTAAAAGATTTCTTTCTTCTCCCCCCGCCAATTTCTTTCTTCTCCCCCCGCCAATCGCCAAAGGCTTAATGTCACAGATTTTGGGGGGACAGGGGATGCATTTTGCTCTAATTTAGGAATAATTTAAAATACAGAAAAGCACTTTTAATTACCATTTTAGATATGCCTTTCCTCAGAACCTCTCAGCAAGTGAGAAAATAGAATATTAGAATGTTAAATTATTTGTTGGTCAAGTGCCCAAGGAGCAAAAATTAGCTGATCAAATTAAAAGCAAAACTAAAATGAAAAACTTGACACAAAAATAGACTATTTTCATAAAGCAGGTTTAGGTTCATAGCAAAATTGATCTGTACGTCCACAGATTTCCCCCTCTCCCCCAACCCCCAATACACAACCTTCCTCATCGTCAACATCCACATACATACTGGTACATTTGTTACTATGATGAACCCACACAGATATATCACTATCACTCAATTTTACAGTTTACCTTAGGGTTTACTCTTGGTGTTAGGGTAATTCTGACCTCATACAATGAGTTAGGAGGTATTCCCTCTGCTTCTATCTTTTGGAAGACATTGTAGAGAATTGGTATAATTTCTTCCTCATATTTGGTAGAATTCACCTTTATGTGGCAGGATGAAGTGAGGGAAATCCTTCAGAAAGTAGAACAATTTTGGGGGTGCCTGGCTGGCTCAGTCCATATAGGATGTGACTCTTCATCTAGGGGTCATGAGTTCAAGCCCCACATTGTATGTAGAGATTATTTAAAATAAAAAAATAAAAAAAAAAACTCCAACAAATAGAGGAAATAGAACAATACTGAACATTTAAAACTTTTACTCTGTGAAAGAAACTGTTAAAGTGAAAAGTCAAGGGGTGCCTCTGTGGTTCAGTCGTCTAAGCATCTGCCTTCTGCCTTTGGCTCAGGTCACCATCCCAGGGTCTTGGGATCAAGTCCCCTGTCCGGCTCCTTGTTCAGTGGGAAGTTTGCTTCACCCTCTGCCGCTTCCTTTGTTGTGTGTCCTCTCTCCCTCTTTCTCAAACAAATAAATAAAATCTTAAAAATGAATAAACAAACAAACAAACAAACAAACAAATAAATAAATAAAATCTTAAGGAAAAAAAAAACAAAGAAAAGAAAGGAAGGGAAAAGAGAAGAGACAAGCCACAGACCCAGTGTACTTAGAGGGAAATTTATAGCCTTGAATACATATATTAGAAAAGAAGAAAAATCTAAAATCAATCATCTAAGTTTTTATCTTAGGAAACTAAAAGAAGAGAAAAGGGGCACTTGGATGGCTCAATGGGTTAAAGCCTCTGCCTTCAGCTCACGTCACGATCTCAAGTTCCTGGGTTGGAGCCCCATGTCAGGCTCTCAGCTCAGCAGGGAGCCTGTTTCCTCCTCCCTCTCTGCCTGCCTCTCTGCCTGCTTGTGATTCTCTCTCTCTCTCTCTGTCAAATAAATAAAAAAATCTTAAAACGATAAAAAATAAAAGAAGAGAAGAGCAAATTAAATACACAGTAAGCAGAAGAAAAGAAATATAAAAATTAGAGTAGATATTAGGGGCACCTGGGTGGCTCAGTCAGTTAAGCATCTTCCTTCCACTCAGGTCATGATCCCAGGATTCTGGGATCTAGCCCTGAGTCAGACTCTGCTTAGGGGGGAGTCTGCTTCTCCTTCTCCCTCTGCCAACTGCATCCCCCCACCCCTGCCCTTGCTCTCTCACTCTCTCTCATAAATAAATAAATAAAATTAAAAAAAAAATACAGTAGATATCAATGCAACTGAAAACAGGAAATCAATAGAGAAAATGGATCAAACCAAAAGCAGGTTCTTTGAAAAGAGCAATAAAATCATAAACTTCTAGCCAGGACAACAAAGAGAAAAAGACACAAGACATAAATTACTAATATCAAAAATGAAAAAGGGGACACCACTACATATCCCATGGACTTTAAAAAAATAATGAAGGAGTACTATGAACAACTCTATGTCCACAAATTTGACAATTTAGATGAAAGGGATCAATTCCTTGAAAGACACAATCTCCCCAAACTCATAAGAAGAAATCATCTTAATAGGAAAGAAATAAAATTAAATCAACACTTAACTTTACAAAACAGAAAGCACCAGGCTCAGATATGTTCACTGGTGATTTCTAGGAAATGTTTAAAGAAGAAAATATACCATATTTTAGCATTGTTTAAAGTAGAAAAAATAAGATACATAAAATTCCATCCAAGAAAAGACTAGTTAAAGAAGTGGTAACAGGGGTATGTTTGCCAAGTTCTATTTTTTTGACGTGGGTGGTGGTTACACAGGTTTCACTGCATAATAATGATTTCTTTAAGTTTTATTTATTTTAGTAACCCCTAACCCAATGTGGGGCTCAAACTAATGACCCCAAGATTGAGTCGTACTCTCTCCCAACTGAGCCTCACTGCATAGTTATTTATTAAGTTATATCTTTGTTCTATGTACTTTCTGTATGTATATTTTACAAGGAAAGTAGCTAAAATTAATAACATCTATGTTTAGTAATACTATGAAATATTATACAATCAATAAAAGAAGAGGGTAAACCAAAAAGGAGGAGGAGGAGGAAGAGAAAAAGAAGAAGAAACATCAATTTTCTATAGTATCTTCCAGAAAATAGAAGATAAAGGAAAGCTTCCCATCTCATTAACCCAATACCAAAACCAAAGACTTTGCAAAACTGCAGACCTCTTTCTCATGGATCTATATGCAAACATCCTCAACAGAATACTAAGATTAGATTAGATTAAACTAGACTAGATTGGATTAGAAATCTAATTCAACAAAATTCCTCTCTAAAGATCATTAATACCACCCATTTCAGATTAAGGATTAGAGAATGGATATTAAATTATGAAACACATTTATGCTTTTATCTATTTTTTTAAGCAATCCCAGGACCCTGAGATCATGATCCAAGCCGAAGGCAGAGGCTCAACCCACTTAGCCACCCAGGCACCCCGCTTTTATCTATTTTCTAGGTGCTTTAATAGCACTGTAATCCCATTTCTCCAGAGATGATTACATTAAGAGTTCTGGTTAATCCCATGTGAGTTAACCCATTCAACATGATGGACCAGGTTTAGTTACGTTTTTCCTTTTTCTTTTTTTTTTTCCATTCCCCAGCACAACCTATTGGATAACTAGTTTGTTTGATGGGTGAGTGAATTGAGATTTGTTTAGACAATTCAGAGATCCTAATCAAAGTAGAGGCATTCCTAGGTGGCTCACATCACTGAAATATTATGTCCAGCCACAGAGCCACCGTGCAATGATGGGAGTGCTTCAAGTATTTATTAAATTTATTTCGTTAGCTCTAATACCACAGCAAACATTCAGATCAAGTGTTGTGTGAAGCGTTGAAGCAAAATTTTTCAGCCCAGGGATTTATAAGCTGTGGGTCATTTTATTTTGTGGATTACAACCAATATTTTAAAAATGAATATAGGCTTACGTATATCAAGTGTTGCTCTGATAGCAATTGTAAATGCTGTTTTGTCAACCTTCTGTTTCAAACTTTTTATGTATGTACTTGGTCATGTTGCAAAAGGGACTGACGTTTACGAGTCACTGAGATGGGTACGTGGGGTGGGAATTCAGTAGGGCGAAGCACAAAGAGAGACGCTGGAGTCACACGCCCAAAAAGAACTTAAAGCGACGCAATGACTCGTTCAAGGAGCGCTCGCACGTTAAGGGGAGTGGATTGGTCAAGCCTTAAGGGTCCCGCCCACAACGTCTCATCCACCAATGGATGTGCGGTGAGGGCTGGGCGGGGAAGGGGCGGGACAAGCCTCGAGCGGGCTACTTAAGTAGCGGCTCCGTGGCTGCCCTAGTAGGAAAGTTTACGAAGGCACTCTGGAATAGTGCAGAGCCGGACGGGAGCGACGTCGGACGCGCCGGATCTTTTTCACGGAACCATGTCGAGGCAAGAAGGAGGCGCTAACGCCTCTTCTTGGGTCGTTGCTTCCCGGCGAAGCTCAGCAGTGTACCGTGCCCCGGAAAGGAGGCCGGCGGAGGACCCGACTCGAAGAGGTCAGGAGGCCCGAAGGGGCGGCAGAGGTGGCGGCTGGAAGAACCCCCCCGGCTTCCAACAACCCATGGTCCCTGGTTTCCGAGAACCGCCACTTTGCTTCGGATTGAAGAACGTGTGGGTGGGCGCTGTGATCGGTGAGTGAAAGAGGATGGGTGCGCCGGACAGAGTCGGGGGCGGAGAATGGGTGGGGCCAGGGGCGGAGCCTAGGCAAGGCATCCACGCCCCACTCTCCTCACCACCAATCAGGTGCCACCTAATGAGATTCGGGACTTGACCTGTGATACTACAGCATCATAGTACGTTGCGATGCTGTGAATAGTCATTTAATGCACCTTTTAATATTTCGTGAAGGCGGTATTTTGGGAGAACAAACATAGATACATGAAATCTTTGAAAGGTTTACGTCTTTTCAGCTTACCCCAAAATGAACAACAAAGCAGTGCTCAGTACAATCTTTCATTGAGCCATCTAGAGCCATTAAACAAGGTGTAGGATATTATAGGGATGTTCAGAGCATTGGCCGTATCTTGCACTTAATTTCTTTTATTGAATAAGATTTATCTGCTGGAAAACAGGATCTTTTTCGTTAGTACATCTTAAGAGTCTTACAGATTCATATTTGAGAAACATTTAGAAATGATAGAGATTTGCCCCATTTGTGGCCCTTAAGACTGAGTATAAATTCCAGGATTTTACCTATTAGGTATGGGAGCTAATATTTTGTTTACCCTTTGTAATTTTATTTATTTAACAGAGACATCACAAGCAGGTAGAGAGGCAGGCAGAAAGAAAGGGGGAATCAGGCTCCCTGCTGAGCAGAGAGCCTGGTGCGGAGCTCAATCCCAGGACCCTGAGATCATGACCTGAGCTGAAGGCAAAGCGTTTAACCCACTGAGCCACCCAGGCGCCCCAACAAACCACATTTTTTAGACTTCTATTAAGTAGAGCATTGGAGACTGATCAGTTCGCTGTTTCCTCAAAGCTCAGGCTCAAAGATCTGCAAAATGATGCTCCATAAGTGAAAGCCACTAGGTTTGCACTAAAAATCACTCATCAACACCTATTGAGCTCCTGTGACAGCACAGGCTCTGTGCTAGAGAGCACTCACTTAATGTTGGTTTGGAACCACTTTTTTTCCTTAATGTGGTTCAAAAACAAACCCTAAATTTAAGCTTAGTTTTAGGTGCACAGTACAGTACTGTTAACTATAAGAACAATGTTGTGTGACAGGAGCTCTAGAATGTTTTCATTTTGCATGACTGAAACTAACCATTAAACAACTAACTCCCCCTTTCCCCATCCCTGGCAAATACCATTCTATTGGTTTATCTTTGATTACATTAGACACCTCCAAGGTCATGCACTATTTGCTTTTTGTGATTGGCTTATCTCATATAGCATAATGTCCTCAAGGTTCATTTATGTTGCAAATGATAGAATTTCCTTTAAGGCCGAAATCTTGTCTGGCATGTTTATACTATGTTTCTTCATCTAGTCATCTGTTAGTAGACATTTAGTTTGATTCCACCTCATGACTATTGTGAATAATACTGTAATGAACATGGGAGTCTATATAGCTCTTTGAGATAGTGGTTTTGTTTCCTTTGGATATAGATCCATAAGTGGAATTGCTAAATCATACAGTAGTTGCATTTTTAGTTTTTTGGGGACCCTCCAAGCTTGGACCAATTTACATTTCCCGCAAAGAGTGCAGAAGGCGTCCCTTTTAATATTCTCACCAACACTTACCTCTTGTATTTTTTAAGAGTATTCATTTATTTGAGAGAGCTGAGTGAGCACATGCATGGGGGGGAGGGGCAGAGGGAGAAGCAGATTCCCCACTGAGTTCGGACCCAGACATGGGGACTTGATCCCAGGACCCTGAGATCATGACCTGAGCCCAAGGCAGCTACTTAACCCACTGAGCCACCCACATGTCCCTCCTGTATTTTTTCCTTTTTTTTTTTTT
>CM053608.1:72483487-72524215 GCA_028646535.1 Procyon lotor | reverse complement strand
GGTGCCCCTCTTCTCTTAAGATTTTATTTATTTGAGAGAGACAGACAGGGAGAGTGAGAAGCAGGTTCCCTGCTGAGCAGAGAACCCCATGTGGGGTTCCATGCCAGAACTTAGGGATCAAGATGTAAGCTGAAGGCAGCCTAACCAATGGAGAGAGCCTATCCAATTGAGCCACCCCTGTACCCCACTCCTCTCGTATTTTCAGTAGCCATTCTAATAGGTATGAAGTGATGCCCAATTATGATTTCACTTTAAAAAATTTTATTTTTAAAAATAGGTCGAGGAGGTTCAAAAATAAAAGATATTCAGAGTACAACAAACACGAAAATACAGGTGAGTGGTCTGCAATCTTAAATTCTCAAGAGCATAGTTCTTTTCTAACTCTAATTTTTATTTAGCTATTAACACATTGTAATTTAGTAGCAATGTAGTAATTTGTAGTAATTTCACACGCTATGGTCCATTCCAGGTCCAGGTTTTGTGAGTCCTGGAAGAAAAATCTTTAGAGATATAATCTCCACTGACAAATGAGATCTTTGAGGGATGTTTCACGTGCTTCCTGGCTCTCATCCCTCAAACCTTGACCTGTTCATGTGTTCCCAGTCTCATCTGCAACATCATTCACCCAGTTCCCAAGTCAGGAACCTCAGATTACTTCCTGTTCCTTATCCTATAACCAGTCCATCACGAAGTGTTTTCTATTTCCTGTATTTCTCAAGGAGAATCACATCATTTGGGATATTCTCCCCTAACTGTCCCCTGCTTCCAGTCTTAACCCCTTCTGACCATTCTCGACTACTGGAAACTTTCTAATATCTCAGGGTCTTAAGAAGTCCCAACTTTTTTTTTTTTTTAAGAAGTCCCAACTTCTTAGCTTAGCAGTCCACTTTCCGCCTCCTTTTCCTTCACTCCCTCTCTGAACTCCCTCTTGATTGTCACCATCTGCACTCCTGCCACACTGCCTGAGCTGATAGAACTCCTGCTCATAAGGGAGATCTAAGACCTGCATCCCCATTCTAGGCAGGTCTCTTTCCCATCTTCTTAACATAGGTTTCAGCCTAATCTAAGAACTTCTACAGAGCTGTCTGTAAACAGTGCAAATAGCAAGCTCTCAATCACCAGATAGGCAGCATTAGGTGCAGCAGTTTCTGGTTACTATTGAATCAGTGTGGGTACACTGAAAGATGTAACTTATAGATTCTGTCCTCCAAATGTCACCTCAGCCTGGTAGGTTGCTTCCATTACCATATACATGGTGGAAGTAGAGCGTCCCTTCAAGTTCCCGTAAGTAACCTGACAGTTCAGTCAGCTAGTATTTATTATATACGACATAGATGAATCCCCACAGTTGTGTAAGATTTGCCAAATTGCTATTTTGCAGTTAAGAGGTCAGATTAACACCTTAATCCTCTAGTTGCTGAATTTATTCTCTAGTGTTACAGTAGCTTTTTAAAATTTTTTTTAAAGATTCTATTTATTTGACAGAGAAAGAGACCACAAGTAGGCAGAGAGGCAGGCAGAGAGGGGGAAGCAGGCTCCCTGTAGAGCAGAGAGCCCAATGCGGGGCTCGATCCCAGGACCCTGAGGTCATGACCTGAGCCAAAGGCAGAGGCTTAACCCACTGAACCACCCAGGTGCCCCTACAGTAGCTTTTATTTAATTTTTTTAAAAGATTTATGAGAGAGGAAAAAGTGAGGGAGAGAGAATCCCAAGCAGACTCTACACTGAGCATAGAGCCCAACAGGGGGCTTGCTTCTTCAACAACGGTGGGATCATAACTGAGTTGAAACCAGGAGTGAGACGTTTACCTGACTGAGCCACCCAGGCGCCCCTGTCACAGTTACTTTAAATTTAGATTGTCCGGCTCCTTTTCATCCAACCAGGGGGTAAATCTCGGGATAAATTTGTTGACTGTAGAATGACTTCAAAAATTAGAAATTAAGACACTGATTGGTAGCAATACTATATTTAAATTTTTATACTGTTTGAAGTTGAGTGATTTTTGGATGTGGGGGCATGGTAAGGGGACTTCAGACTCAAACCTATTTTTCTGCTGCATTTAGATAATGAAAAGTAATTCAGAAGAGGCAGAGGTTAGAATCTTTGGAAACAAGTTGATGCAAGCAAAGGCCAAAGCAGTGATAGATAATCTTGTTAAAAAACAAGAAAATTACTATTCAAAACTCAGAACTGGTAAGTAATTTTTGCTTACTACATAGAGCATTGTAAAATTTTTAAAAATTGCATCCAGTGTCACAGGGTGTTAGAGTTGAGGCTTCCCCTGACAACAAAGCTTGAGACTGCCATCATTCAATCTTGTCTGTTAGGGAATTTTTTCCTTTGAAATTCCAGAATACTGTTTTACTCAACACTTAATCTGGTTAAGCCTAGCAGATAGGTGGGGGGAAAAAGTAGCCCTTTAATACTCATTATTAATGGTAAAAGGATTAGTCCTGACCTTCTGATTCTGTGGTCTCCTCATCCCTGGAATGTGACATTATTTGGTATTTAATCTCCAGGGTACCTGGCTGCTAAGTCAATAGAGCATGTAATCTTGCTTCGGGTCAGGAGTTCAAGCCCCAGGCTGGGCATAGAGTTAGCTTGAGAAAAATCTCAGATTTAAGTAAAAACAAAACAAAACAAAAACTCAGACCTGCTTGGACTAGACAAAAAGCCGTAATTGAACCATTTCCAGAAGCAACATGGAAGAAAAAAGAACAGCATCTTAGGTTCAGCTGGCAGCGTTGCCTCGTAGTGTTTCTTGGGAAGGGAACTTCAGGAAAGCCTTTAAACTTCATCTGTTAACCTGGGGTGACATCTGGCTCCCAGGATTATTATAAAGATTAATGTAGGTTTTATTAGCAAACACCAGGCTCTCCTATTTTCCTTATCAATAAATGTATTTGCCATTTCATAAGTCTGGTAACTGATAAAGAAAGCATGACGAGTACTGTCATAGCATTGTAGTATTAAAACCCACATTTTATATTTTAAGCATTATGTGGTTTTTAAACAAATAGTAAAGTGGTTTGGGGGAATTTATACAATTAGGATTTATTCTGAAACTAATTCGGTAAAAATATTTTAACAGATATTGTTGCATTCCAACCTTCTGTTGGAAGAGATGTAAAGGCAGATAGTAATGTTACAGAGAATCAGCCATTGATTGATTGGGATCAAATTCGAGAAGATGCTTTGAAATGGGGGAGAAAAAAGTGGGAAGGTTAGTGCTGTATCATAACATTTACATGTAGTGTTGATGTACCTCTTGAGGTGTTTTTTTTTTTTAACCTCTTGAGGTTTTTATTCTTTAGAAGGTATCTTTATTTCTAGTAATGAAGTTGATATGAAATATGAAAATATTAAGTGCTGCAATTAGTCTCTAGGGCAAGATTTGTTTCTATGTTGTCTGTGCTGTAATCTATGCTATATGTGGGAAATTAAAATATACTTAACATTTATCTTAAATTTGAGGTAACTCACAGCAGGAGTTTAATAAAATGGAAAGAAAATGGCATAAGAGGAAAATGAAGGCAATAAACAATGCCAACCATAAGTGATTTAACATTGTTGCCTATGGTTGAGCAAAAATTGATCCTGGAGTGTCCTGGCGGACAGGGGCAGGATAGAAAAGGAAAACCATTTAATAAGAAACCTGGTTCTTGAGAAGAGATTGGGGTTTGTTCATTTGCTTTCGTTTTTTAAATGAAAATCTCACCTGGAATTATATGCAGAGTGTTACGTTTCATGTCATTCACTAAATTTCAGGGTAAATTCAGGTACTAATTCTGGCTGTCAGAGTGAGGCGGCAGCAACAACCTTTATTTAAAACTTAAAAGCTAATGGACTGATAGTGACAGATATTAAGTGACTAATTCAGTGGTCCATCTACCTGCATGTTACCAGTGCCACCTTGACAGGGTATGTGGTGGGGAGATTTGGAATGGGGGGGCCAGGGAAAGGATTTAAGTTTGGAGGAAGTATGCAAGGTATATAAGAAAAAGTAGCCTCAGAAAGTGGAATAAGAAATACTATTCCTAAACAGAAATGGGATGGACTATAAAAAAAAAAAATCAGTCTACTGTGTTTGAGAGAAGATTAATCAATTGGGATGGTTGACTTGTAAAGCAGACTTTCTTTTATATTAACCTTAATTATTAAGTCTCATTCTTGGGTGAAAAAGTATAATCAAAAGGCAAACCAAACCAGGAGATCTCTTAGAGAGTAGCATGACTGGCAAAGAACAATTATCTAAAACTGTAAGTGGATTTAATCAATATTTTAGTTTGATTTCTGTTACTTTAAGTTTCAATGAAATGCAAATTCTGATAATTTATCAAAGTTTTAATTTTCATCTTTGTCCCAGATTTGCCACCAATTGAGAAAAACTTTTATGTTGAAACAGAAGCAACAAGTTCAATGTCACAAGTGCAAGTAGACACTTGGAGGTGGGTGATTTTATTGCCTTAAGTATTTGTATAATTGTTACTCATTAGGGAAACATCTGAAGTGATTACATTTGAAGGCTACACCTCTAGTATTCACATGAACTTGGTTGCATCCTACGTGGTATGTTTTTTTTAAGATTTTTGACACAGATCACAAGTAGGCAGACAGGCAGAGAGAGGGGGAAGCAGGCTCCCCGATGAGCAGAGAGCCTGATTCTGGGCTCTATCCCAGGACCCTGGGATCATGACCTGAGCCGAAGGCAGAGGCTTTAACCCACTGAGCCACCTAGGCGCGCCCTACATGGTATTTTAGAGCATTGCTATCCAATAAACTTTTCTGCAAAGATGGAAAAAGGGCTATATTTGTGTCTAATAGTCATTGTCTATAAATAGCTGTTGAATACTTAAAATGTGACCAGTACAATCGAGGAACTGAGTTTTCCATTTAGAATTTTAAAAGACTCATGTAGTTAGTACCTGCTGTATTGGACAACACTTCCCCCCCCCCAAATATGTTTATTTTTTCAGTGTTACAAGATTTATTGTTCATGTACCACACCCAGTGCTCCATGTAATACGTGCCTTCCTCAATACCCATCACCAGGCTCGCCCAATCCCCACCCACACGTCTCCTAAACCCTCAGTTTGTTGCTCAGAGTCCACAGTCTCTCATGGTTCATCACCCCCTCTAATTTCCCCTCATTCACCCTTCCCTTCCTTCTCACAATGCCCTCCATGTTTTTCCTTATGTTCCACACATAAGTGAGACCATAAGGTAATTGGCTCTCTCCCCTTGACTTATTTCACTCGGCACAACACTTTTAAAGAATTATTTCTACAACTGTTGAAAATCACAAGCTGATGTAATGCATTTCTTAATTCTTCAATGCTTACTATCTGAAATTTAAGGTCCTGTAACAGCAACACTTTTTTTTCTATCAGTCTTGTTATAGGGGGGCCTGGGTGGCTCAGTGTGTTAAAGCCTCTGCCTTTGGCTCAGGTCATGATCTCAAGTTCCTGGGATCGAGCCCCGCATTGGGCTCTTTGCTCAGCAGGGAGCCTGTTCCCTCCACACCCCCAAACCCCCACACCCCCAACCCCTGCCTGCTTGTGATCTATCTCTCTCTCTCTGTCAAATAAAAATCTTAAAAGTCTGTTATAAAACTAGGATATAGCAGAAAGAACAGTTATTTTAGGGTTGGTGTAGGGCTCAGACTTTGGATAAGTAATGATCACCTGTCAAATGATAATTGCCATTTGGCAGGATTGTTGAGGATAAGGTAAGAAAATTAGAACATTACCATAGACCTTTGTGTCTTAGATATCACAATATTAGATTCAAGTCTGTTCTGAATCATAAAGTGTGTGATTTTCAGGCTCTATTCCCATTTCCATGAAATTTCATTGTCCCATTCATAAAATGGAATTTTTTCCCTTTTTTTTTTTTTAAAGATTTTATTTGACAGAGCCCGAGTTGGCAGAATGGGAGGGAGAGGGAGAAGTAGGCTCTCCACTGAGCAGGGAGCCCAACTTGGGGCTCGATCCCAGGACCCTGGGATCATCCAAAGGCAGAGACTTAACCAACCGACAGAGCCACCCAGGCACCCCTTTTTTCCCTTTCTGATAACTATTCTGATAAGAAAAAGATGCTCACTTCTGTTTGTGATTACAGCTTACTGTAGCTTTATAGTTAACAGTTGCAGTTGAATTTCTAGATGCCATGAACTAATGCTGGCAATATTTCTGGGTTAGGAATAAAGTGACGAATGCCGCTAAGATTTGTTCTATTTTTCCTTAAAGGAAAGAAAATTATAACATAATATGTGATGACTTGAAAGAAGGTGAGAAGCGTCATATACCCAATCCTACTTGTAAATTCGAAGACGCTTTTCATTGCTATCCTGAGGCTATGGAAAACATTAAAAAGGCAGGCTTTCAAAAGCCAACGCCGATCCAGGTATGCTTTTTTTTAAAAAAATTCTAATATTTTACTGACAGTTTCCCCCCAAACAATATCTGATTTTTTTTTCAAAGATTTTTTTTTTGAGAGTACAGTTGTGGGGGTGGGGAGGGCAGAGGGAGAAGCAGACTGCCGCGGAGCAGGAAGCCCACTGTGGGGCTCCATCCCAGGACCCCAGGATGGTGACCAGAGCCCAAGGCAGACCCTTCATTGAGCCATGGGGGTGCCACAATATGTGATTATTAGAAGTTGAATCACTGGGGAGTAACGATCTCTTATGAGCACTCTCCTGGAAACCTCCTGTACCACAAGTGCCTAGCACTTAAAAATATTGAAAGAAATTTGGGCTTAGAGGAAGAGCACATGACTAAAAGATTCACTTGTAATTTTAATGTTGATCTTTTTTAGTCTCAATCCTGGCCGATAATTCTACAAGGCATAGATCTCATAGGAGTATCTCAAACTGGAACGGGAAAGACGTTGTCCTACCTCATGCCGGGGTTTATACACTTGGACTCACAGCCTGTGTAAGAATTTCTATAGCAGGGTTCTCTTTATAGGGGGTTAATAGATAATGGATACCAAAAATGCAAGTTTCTTGTCTGTTGCATTGGTCAAAAAGTAATGCTAAGCCTCAGGGAAATGTACTTGTACCGTACTGTGGTGGTGAGAGAATAAATTGTCAAAACATTTTTAGGAAGCCATAGATAGTCTTAATAGTGAAATACTAGAAATTAAATTATGTCCAATTGTGTGAGACAATGTTAAATGAAAAGGCTGGTATCTGGGCCCTTGGGAGATTTTGTGTGCTGTTCTTTTAATATTTTTGTTTTGTAAATGTGTGTGACGTCCATCGCTACAAATTCTGAAAGCACTGAATATACTATGTATCTGAGTCGTATTTATTTTCTCTCCAAAGAATTAAAGGAAAAAGGAACGGACCCGGCATGTTAGTCCTTACACCTACCCGCGAGCTAGCGCTCCAAGTTGAAGCTGAATGTTCTAAGTATTCATATAAAGGCCTTAAAAGGTAAGTCATTTATTTGTCCATTCTTGCATCAGCATTTTAATCCTAGTTTTACACATTCTCCCCATTATTTTACACAGAATCTGAATGACTTAGCATGGGTCAGGCATTACCCGCGTCCAAATCTGATGGTAGACAGGGCAGTGAGGTCAAGAACAGTGCAAATATGGCTCTTGAGGACACATCACTGTGGGTTGATGGGTATGGGTAGTTCTTAGAATGGGGCTAATATTACCCAGAAGGTATCTGTTATTATTTCTGACTTACATACTTTTTACTCGGTTGGTTAATTTATACCCAAAATGCTGTGGTTGGTTGGGATTTTATGTTGTAATGGGTCGTTCCTTATCTGAACATGAACCTATTTTTTTTTTAAAGTTTATGTATATATGGTGGTGGAGATAGAAAAGGACAAATACAAGAGCTGAGAAAAGGAGTAGATATCATTATTGCGACTCCTGGAAGATTGCATGATCTACAAATGAATAACTTCGTTAACCTCAGAAGTATAACCTACTTGGTAATGATGGAGTAAGGGTTTGGGATACCAGGAGGAAGTGAATGAACTCCTATTAAATTCTTAGGTTTTTTTTTTTTTTTTTTTTTTAATGATTTGAGTGATCTCTACACTCTACACCCAATATGGCGTTCAGACTTACAACCTTGATCAAAGGTCACTAGCTCTACTGACCAGCTGGGTGCCCCAGAACTGAACTCTTATTAAAAACAGTTCTTTAGAATGGTTGTCCATTTTATAATGGCTTCAAATCCTAGGGATATTTTTGAATCCCTTTAGTACCTTAAAATAAGGATTTTGAGAATTCTATTTTTTTTTATAAATGTTAGAGAATATAGAGATGTATAAAAGAATTAAAATCCACATGGATTTCTTTTTACTTTTATTTTTTTAAAGATTTATCTTAGAGAACACGTGCAAGTGGGGTGGGGGGTGGCGTAGAGGGAGAGGATCTCAAGCAGACTCCCTCACGAAGCCCAGAGACCATCGTGGACCTTAGTCCCAGAACTCCCAAGATCATGACCTGAGCCGAAATCAAGAGTCAGGTGCTCAACGCAGCTGCCACCCAGGCTCCCCTCCATGTGGATATTTTAGACATTTATTACAGTTTTTCATTAGATCTAGAAAGTGTTAGCCAACTTAAAATGAAGTCAGTCTGATACACCTCCAGATCACTTAGTTTGTCCTGAAGAAATTAAAATAGTGGCTTAATAGGGGAAATGATTTCCTTATTTCCCATAGTATTCTGTTCATAAAGAGCATACTTTGCATATCTAATGTAGCCACTGTTGTTTTTGATGCAGGTATTAGATGAGGCCGACAAGATGCTAGATATGGGATTTGAACCCCAGATAATGAAAATTTTATTAGATGTGCGCCCAGACAGGCAGACTATTATGACAAGGTAAGTTGTATGCCTAATTGGTATGTAAAATAGAAATCAGTGTCCTGAACTCCGTTCTTTTTTACTTCCCAGAGGATTTTAGAGCATTGCTTGAAGGTATCTTGAGATCCTCAGGTGAAAGTCTCATCATCACTTAGTATAGCAACTCAGTGTAATTGTGTAACAATGACTGGGGTTTCCTAAGTTACAGATTTTTTTTTTTTTTTTTGGTAACAGGCTTTTTAAAAAAATTTTTTTACTTGCCAGAGAGCAAGCAAGAGAACACAAGCAGGGGATGCCAGAGGGAGATGGAGAAGCAGCCTCCTGGGTCTCAATGTGGTCTCAAACCCAAGACTCTGGGATCATGACCTGAGCTGAAGGCAGATGCTTAACCGACTGAGCCACCCAGATGCCCCACAGATTCCTATAAAAAACTTGAGTGACCTCTCTTTGGAGAGATTATATTTTTTTTTTCAAAGATTTTTGTTTGACACAGAGAGATCACAAGTAGGCAGAGGGGGAAGAAGGCTCCCCACCGAGCAGAGAGCCCATGCAAGGCTGGATCTCAGGACCCTGAGATCATGACCTGAGTCGAAGGCAGAGTCTTACCCACTGAACCACCCAGGCGCCCCTGTTTTCTTTTTAATACCACTCTCATTTGCTTTTTTACTAATCTTAACATTATTGTAATTACTGTGAAAGTATAAAAGATGATTGCTTTCATAATATATGGATGAAGAAACATTTGAATTTACATGTCCTTTCATCAGTACGCTTCATATGCCTTTATTTCGCATAAGGATTTGGTTTTTTGCCTGTTGACAATGAATACTGACATACTAGGGCCAAGAAAAACTAATCTAAACTTGATTATTTTTATATTAGGATTTAGATTAGAATTTAAGGTATGGGTTTCCTTTATCTTTGGTTTATAAACCTGTTGAACTTTTTCAATTTCAAGGGTTTCATGTAGTAGCTTTGCTATATTTGAGCCGTTCTTTGTGAAGTACACATTTTCTGTAAAGTCTCCCTTATTTAAAAGTACTCAGTGTGCCTTTCATGGGTAATCTGGTTCATAGCATCCTCAGGGAAACATAGTAATATTTGATTTATAATAAAATTGTAACATGTCTTATTTCCAGTGCAACGTGGCCACATGGTGTCCGTCGCCTTGCACAGTCTTATTTAAAAGAGCCAATGATCGCGTACGTTGGTACGCTGGATTTAATGGTAAGCTTGTTTTTTATTACTATTATAAATATTATAAAAATTTTAATTTGTGTTTAGGCATATCTACTCTACCTGCTCCCTAATTATAGAGGAGACCATAGATATGATTTTATTCAAATACTTCAGTATACATCTTGAGACTAACTTAACATAATTACCTTACTGGTATCTCATCTAAAATTTTAATAATCCCTTAATACCATCAAATATCCCATTCCTTATTTCTATTTTCCTGATATCTCATTTTTATTTAATCCTATTAAGATCAGCTTCTAAAGGTCAATGTAGGTGCATGTATGTAAGCCGTGCTGTTTTTTGGTGAAGTCATGGATCATTGGGTTCAGATATCAGTAATTATACAATATGAAGGTCTCCATTATGTATCTCCTCCATTATAAAGTTATCTGGGATTTCACTTAATTGAAATCAACCTTACAATTAGTCTTTTTTTTAAAGATTGTATTTATTTGAAAGAGCAACAAGTGAGGGGGAACACAGGCAAGGGGGAGAGGGAGAAGCAGGCTTCCCTCAGAGCAGGGAGCCTGATTCGGGCTCAATTCCGTTACCCTGGGGTCATGACCTGAGCATAAGCAGGGGAAGGGGCAGAGGGAGAAGCAGACTCTCCACTGAGTGGGGAGCCAGACACAGGGCTTGATCCTGGACCTTGGGATCATGACCTAAACCAAAGGCTTAAGGACTGAGCCACCCAGGCAACCCTCCATTAATCATTGAGAAAAATGACCTTTTACTTAATCACCAGTAATGGTGAAAGGTCATTGCCTAGGTTCATTTCATTAGATTTCATGAAAAGTGAGACTAGAGGTATCATTCTTTCTTTGCTTTTCATTAAATACTATCAAAGCCTTTTTTAGGGGTGCCTGAGTGGCTGTTGTTGGGCTTCTGCCTTTGGCTGGGGTCATGATCCCAGGGTCCTGGGATGGAGCCCCATATCAGGCTCCCTGCTTGGCGGAAGTCTGCTTTTTCCCTCCTGCTCCCCCTGCTTGGGTTCCCTCTCTCTGTCTGTGTCAAATAAAATATTTAAAAAATAATAACCCATTTTATCTCTGGGTTAAAAAATTATATCAATGATACTTTGAAATTCTGCATTAAGTTGTCAATCCTGAATTGGAACTCTTTCGTCCTAAGGTAATCATCTTCCTTTATTGTAAGGACTGTACCCAAATTCATGATGAGTTTGGCCTTACTCCATGGTTCTTTTCCAAAAATAGTAACCAGTTACTCTCAACACACTGCCAAGCATTCGAGTTTCCAACTCAGCTTGGGTGAATGAGCAATAAGCGAAAGGCTGAGCTCTAAATCTGAGTAGATACAGGTCATTTTTCCAGGACCTGCCTCTTTCTTGCTAGCAGTTTATTAAAACTTAAACCAGGGCTAGAAATCAATGTATTCTGAGCCAATGTATTAGGGTTTGCCTATTAATTTTGATGTACTGTGATCTTTATTCCTTTAGGCTGTACGTACCGTGAAACAGAACGTAATTGTTACGACAGAAGAAGAGAAACGCTCTCACATTCAAACTTTCCTAGGAAGCATGTCTTCTCAAGATAAAGTCATTGTGTTTGTTAGTCGGAAAGTTGTGTAGGTATTCCTTTACATCCTTAAATCATCAAATTGTGATTTGTTTAGCCTTAGGTCCCTTTGCATACTGATTTCAAAAGGGGTATGCACACCTTGTGGTATTCAGTCTTTTAGAAGTAAAACTAGTGAATTGCTAGTGGTTTCAGAAGCACTTTCAGATCCTGACTTCATGTTTTGCTTCAGGGCTGACCACTTGTCAAGCGACCTGATTCTGCGACAGGTATCCGTGGAATCCCTTCACGGTAATAGAGAACAGAGTGACCGAGAGAGGGCATTAGAAAACTTCAAAACAGGTACATTTATACAAGTCCGTATTTGTTGCCATTGTGGGTACAAGGCCTGGGCACGGCTGAGTGACAGCACCTTTCCGCAGAGCCCATCTATCTGTAAGATCTGTCCTCAGCTTGCAGAGTCCAAAACTATACTTGTAAGAGCTCTGAACAGTAATGGGATCTTCAGAACCATCCAAACTCAAAGAGCAAATATTTCAGCCTGGATAATCAAGGTAATAATTTGTGATGGGGCTAATTACCCTGAGGCATAGATCTTTGTGACATGGTTCAGAGGATTCAGGGATTGGTTGCTGAACCGTGGTGTGTTCTGTGTTGTAATTCACCAGCAGTTGAAAAAGGCTATAAATGCCCCTTTCTCATTTTCACTCTGAATTGCTTTAATATTGAAAATAACAGCCCACTTAACTAGATAGGGGAAAATTATAATCTGCTATGTCTTGGGTTGGTTTATGCCAGAATATATATTTTGCTTTTATTCTTTAGGTAAAGTAAGAATATTGATAGCCACTGATCTGGCATCCCGGGGGCTTGACGTCCTTGATATCACCCATGTCTATAATTATGATTTCCCCCGGAACATCGAAGAATATGTGCATAGAGTAGGGCGCACTGGAAGAGCAGGGTAAGTCAGCACAGCCTACCTCTGAAAGAAGCCAACTTGTATTTACGCCCTTCATAGACTGTTCTTAGCTAGAAAAGTTTTTTTTCCTAGCCTGTGAATTATCTGCCTGCTTTGCTGCTTTATCCCTGTCTTAATTGGCCTGTTCCAGATTCAACCAGACCCTCTGAACTGCAGCTGTTTGTTATTCCATGCTTTCCTTTATTTTTTTAAAAGATTTTATTTGACAGCAAGAGAGGGAACAGAAGCAGGGGGAGGGGGAGAGGGAAAAGCAGGCTTCCCCCTGAGCAGGATGATCCCAGGATGCTGGGATCATGACCTGAGCCAAAGGCAGACACTCAAAATGAGTGACTCAAAACCAGTGAGCCACCCAGGCGCCTCACACTCTTTGCTTTATATCTAGAGTGTCACTCTGAGCTATACCCAGTGGTTCCTCTACTGTCTCCGTGTAAGAGGACCTTTCTTGCCATTGAGAGCATTACTCTCAAAATCCCTTGCCAACGGGAAACATCTCCACATTATTGAGGTTTTAAATTGCTGATTGAGTGGTGCTAACTTTTAATACATAATACATATTTGGGCTTATGAAAAAGTTGTAGTTTTGCTAACCATGAGTATAAATCAAAAGATCAAATTACATGAGTTCCTTCCTCCACACCCTACCCTTTTATAGGAGGACCGGGATCTCTATTACACTCATTACTAGAAATGACTGGAGGGTTGCTGGCGAATTAATTAATATTCTGGAAAGAGCACAACAGGTAAGACTCTAAGACAACTTAGAACTCTCCCTTGTATCACTTTGCTAATGTTCAAATAATCTCATTGATTCCACGTATCAGCTTACTGCTCAGGGCAAACAGATATTAAAAACGTGTTTTGAAGGCCATAGCACAGCAAAGACAAGCAGCTGGAGTACAGAACTGGGGAACCTAATCTAATGGGGGTAAGCAGCAGTGGAAATCCTAGTGTGGAAGAATAATGTGTGGAGAATAATTGTAGAGATTGGGGTACATGGTCCGGCAGGGGAACATATTCAGGCCCAAGGGACAGAATGGCCCAGAACGTGGCACCAGTTAAGGCCTGTTCAGGGCCCTGAGAAGCAACTGAAGGGCCATACAAGCAGGGAGTGGCAGGGTCAGGGAAGTTGGAGATCAGTCTGGTTTTCTAGCTGGAAGATAGATTTCAGAGCTTGGCGGGCAAGGAGGTATATTTTGTTGGAAGGATGTCATCATGGAACTGAAGATTGTGGAACTGAGATGATTTAGAGGTATTGTTAACATATTGTAGGAAAGCTGTTACCTTTGAAAGAAAAATCTCATTCCTAATAACTCTAATGTTTCAGGGTATCCCGGAGGATCTGGTGGCCATGGCCAAAAGGTATGAAGCAAATAAACTGAAGAAAGAAAGGGAGAGAAAATTGGGGAAACCCCAAGGAAAACCCCAAAAGTTTTATTAATGTCCTTGTTGAAAAGTACCAGCCTACATTGGAGGTAAGTAACACTTTCGAATTTTGGACTTCCAAATGCCTGCTTTCCTTAACTACACAGTGGTGTGTTCATTGCAATCAGCATTATCTCTAAGAGTCCTTAACCCCGAGAGTTAACAATTCACCGAAGTAGAATGGTTTTCAGGAGCCAGTGAAAGGAATGTAGGGAGATGTTTAATGTATATAGATTTTCAGTCTTTTAAGATGAAAAAATTGTGTGGAGGTTGGTTGTGGAAGAGAATATACTGAACACTGAACTGTATATTTAAATGGTCAGGATGGCCAATTTTAAGTGAATTCTATCAGTCTAAAATTCAAAGGCTTGTGAACAGCGATTTACATTTTTCTTTTTCAGATCTCAAGATATGTGGAAGTATGGGAAACACTCTGGCACTATGAAGAAATAAGTGATCCTTAAAATAGTGTTTAAAAATGTAGAATTTGAGATTTTATACTTTCTTTAATAAAATCAACAGTACTTAAACTTTGAGTTAAATTTTTTTCATTAGGGGGTGTAGTATTGAATTTTTTTCATTTTTTACTATCCTTATTTAGAACTGTACATTTTATCTCCTGTAATGTTGCTATATCAAGGTCGGTCTTTAAAGAGTTGAAAGCCTGTTCTGTCGATGGCAGCGAAAGATACTGTTCACAAATAAATGTTTTCCTATGATAAAAAGGCAAGATCTGTCTTTTTGAAGAGCCCTTTAATTTTATTTGGTGATAGCACCTTATTTGAGTACTTAAGAGATTATGTTTCACCGGGGCGCCTGGGTGGCTCAGTGTCTGCCTTTGGCTCAGGTCGTGACCCCAGGGTCCTGAGATCAAGTCCTGCATGGGGCTCCTTGCTCCACGGGGAGCCTGTTTCTCCTTCTGCCTATCTCTCTCTGACAAATAAAAATAAAAATCTTAAAAAAATGTCAAACTCATGACCATAGATTAAATCAGAAAAGTGAAATGATTGTTGAAGCCAGGTGACAAGATATATGATAATATATCATCGTCTCTACTTCTATGTATATTTGAATATTTTCATAATAAATATAATAAATGAGTTTACCAGAGTAGACATAATTGAACGCTGAATACGTGAGCCTATAAATCAGAATCCAGATTGCAGCACAGAAAGACAAAAAGATGGAAAGATACAAGAGTTAAACATTGAATGCTACATCAAGAACTATTGATGCATTATGTTAGCTAATTGAACTTTACTTTAAAAAAAAGGGCTAACTAATAGGAAATTCAGTTAGTTCTAACATTTAACTGGAGACCCAGAGAAGAGAAAGAGATTGGGCCATGCCAATAATGGCTGAGAATTTTCCAGAACCTGTGTAAAATATCCACAGAATCAAGCTCAATGAATCTCATGCAGGATAAATAAAAAGACAAACACAATTATATATCTTAATAAAATGCCAGAATATCAAAGACAAAAGTCCTAAAATCACCCAGAGAAAGGCATTTGGTTAATAATGCTACGTCTCTGGGTAGTATAATTATAAGCAATTTTCACTTTCTTTATACTTAAATGTGAGTATCTAATTTTGTTACAGTGGACATGTGTCACTTTAATTTTGCTCATTTTTATCAAAGTCATATATGCATGTAGTACACAAAGATGAAAGTTTACATGGCTTTTTTTTTTTTTACTTTTAATCAGATTTTTTTTTAAGATTTTATTTGACAGCAAGAAACACAGCAAGAGAGGGAACACAAGTAGAGGGAATGGTAGCAGGAGAAGCAGGCCTCCTGCCGAGCAGGGAGCCTGATGCAGGGTTTGATCCCAGGACCCTGGATCATGACCTGAGCCGAAGGCAGACGCTTAACGACTGAGCCACCCAGGCGCCCCTTTAATCAGATTTTTTTTTTTTTAAGATTTTATTTGACAGCGAGAAACACAGCGAGAGAGGGGACACAAGCAGAGGGAATGGTAGCGGGAGAAGCAGGCCTCCCGCGGAGCAGGGAGCCCGATGCGGGGCTCGATCCCAGTTCGCTGGGATCTGACCTGGGCCGAAGGCAGACGCCCAACGACTGAGCCACCCAGGCGCCCCTTTAATCAGATTTTTAAAAAAGATTTTATTTATTCATTTGAGAGTGCGCAAGAGAGCAAGCCTGAGAAGGAGGGGCAGAGTGTGAAGGAGAAGCAGACTCCCTGCTAAGCAAGGAGCCTGGCTCAGGGCTCCATTCCAGGACCCCAAGACCATGACCTGAGCCAAAGGCAGCCGCTCAACTGACTGAGCCGCTCGGGCACCCCTTTAATCAGATTTTATAAATAAAAACAATTTTTCCTTAAATTCCACAGAGGAAATTTGCAAGGATGACATCAACTCCATGTCATTTGGCGGCTCCTGACTCTGCAAGACTAAGAAGAGTTCTGCCTCACGAGCTAGTGAGGACAGGAACTCTGGAGCTGTGCCCCAGAAGCATCTGGGCCTTGGCAAGGGGGCTTGCTCGCAGGGTCCGACAAAGCATGAAATGTCGGCACAGGTAGCCCAGGATTCCTAGGCTTTGCAAAGGCTTTCATTAGTGCCCAGCAGGCCTATGCCAGTTCATTGGGTACCCTAATCAGGCACACACTTTTCTTTCCTGACATTCTGCTACCCACTACACACTCCTCAGCCTACCTCCATGACCCTGTAAATGGCAAAAAGTGCAACAGCCTGGAGTATAGCAGAAGTTGTGGTGGGGCAGCTGCTTAGACCATGTTAATGAATATTGATGAAAGAGAGCGGGGGTGGGGGGTTGGGCGTGGGAGGGGATGGAGTTAAGATGGTGGAGGAGTAGGGGGACCCTAGGTTTGTCTTGTCCCTGGAATACAACTAGAAATCAAGTCATTCAGAACACCCGAGAAATCAACTGGAGATCTGAGAAAACAAATATTGCAAGTCTAGAGGCAGAAAAGCAACCACCTTTGGGAAGGTAGGAGATGCAGAGACTTGAATCTGGTGTGACATAGTTGAGGGAAGATAGCGGCAGGGAGGGAGCCTGCTTAAGGAAGCTATGGTGAGGTATTATAAGCAGGGGAGCACAAAATCAGAACTTTTAGAAGTCTGCTCCAGTGGGGGACGTGCCTCACTTAAAGGTGCTCAGGTGGTGAAGCAGGGCAGAATCCCAGCTGTGACACCTTGATGTGAGGATCCGCTGGGTGGCGAGCAGAAGGGCTGGTGTCCGAGTGATGCCCTGTTACCAGGCATGGCAGTGGGGAAGCTGGCCGAGAAGAGTGAGTCTAGCTTTCTGTTCTGTGTTGCCATGAACTGCTGACTGCTGTGTGGTCATGCGACCGCTTTCCTGGGATAGGTCCAGTCAAAGGTAGGAGCGTGGTGAGACCCCCCTCCCCTCCAGGAGGAACAGTACAGGTCCCAACCGTGAGAGTCCCTAAAATTTGGAGTTTTTAAACTCAGTCCCGGGCCGGAAATTAAAAAGCTCAGATGCACACAGGGTGAAAATAGGGTAAGTTCTGATGGAAACCAGGCAGACGAGAGAGATTGATTGCTCTTCTGTGAGGGCTCACTGAAGAGCAGGGTCCCGAGCGCCTGGGTGGCTTGGTTGGTAGGCAGTTGCCTTGGGCTCAGGTCATGATCCCAGCATCCTGGAGTTGAATCCCACATCGAGCTCCCTCCTCAGCAGGGACTCCGCTTCTCCCTCCTCCTCTGCCCTTCCCTGCTGCTTGTAATCTCTCTCTCAAATAAACAAACAATAAAATATGGGGAAGGGGAAGGAGGAAGAAGAAGAAGAAGAGTGGGGTCCTGAATTTTCAGCTCTGGGGTTAGAGAGCCGGCACCATGATATTCATCACGGTGAATGGATGATATTCATCCTGCCCATCAGTACTGAAAGCCTTCAGGGAGCAAAGCAGCAGCACCACCTAGTGGAGTCCGGCACCACTTACACCAAGCCCTGTCTCCCTACATTTCCACTAGGGCAAGTCCACCTGGTACTCAGTGCAACAGACCACTTCCGCATCCCCCTCCACCGCCCAGAAGACCAGCACAAACAACTCACATCAAATTTACTGGTCATAGAGGACTGCAGAGCTTCAGCTCTAGGGGAAAATACTATCTTGCATCTTTATACTTTTATTCTTCTGTTTTTTATTATTTTTTTCATTGCTTTCTTTTTCAATTCTCTTATTTTTTTAAAATTTTTTATTTTTTTAAATTTTATTAAAATTTAATATTTTAATTAAATTTAAATTTAAATTAAAAAATTTAAAAATTTTTTAAAATTTAATTTAATTTATTTTAATAATTAAATTAAATTTTAAAAAATTTAATTTAATTTAATTTAAAAATTTAAATTTTTTAAAATTTTTATATATACCTTATATATTTTTAAATTTTTTGTTTCCTTTCATTGTATTTTATATATATATATTCTTATATATATATATTCTTATATATATATATTCTTATATTTGTATATCTTTTATATATATATATATTCTTTTGTATTTTGAGATCTTGTTCCTTTTAATAAGCAGACCAAAACACACCCAGGATTTAGTTTTGTTGTTGTTTTTGATATTGTTGTTTTTTCTTTTTCTTTCTTCTTTTATGGAACAAAATAACATGATGGATAAATTCAACCCAAAAGGAAGAAAAGGAGGTAGTACTCACAGCCAGGGATTTAATCAATACAGATATAACTAAGATGTCTGAACTACAATTTAAAACAACAAATATAAAGATACTAGCTGGGCTTGAAAAAAGCATAGGAGACACTAGAGAATCCCTTACTGTAGAGATAAAAGAACTAAAATCTACTCAGGCAGAAATTAAAAATGCTATAACTTAGATGCAGTCCCAAGAGGAGGCCATAAAAGCAAGAATGAAGTGGACAAGTGAATCAGTGATATAGAAGATAAAATTATGGAAAATAATGAAACTAAAAAGAAGAGGAAAAGAAAAACCATCTGGTCACAAAGGTAGATTCAGGGAACTCAGTGATTCCATAAAGCAAAATTATATCCACATAATAGTAGTCACAGAAGAAGAGCAGGGAAATAGGGGCAGAAGGTTTATTTGAACAAATTATAGCTGAGAACTTTCCTAAGGTGGGAAAGGAAATAGGCATTCAAGTCCAAGAGGCACAGAGAACTCCCCTCAAAATCAACAAAAATAGGTCAACACCATGACATATTATAGTAAAATTTGCAAATTAAAAAGAGAGAAAATTCTGAAAGCTGCTCAGGACACGTGGTCCTTAACCTACAAGGGTAGACACATAAGGCTGACAGCAGACGTGTCCACAGAGACCTGGCAGGCCAGAAAGGACTGGCATGATATAATCAAGATGCTAAATAAGAAAAATATGCAGCCAAGAACACTATGTCCAGCACAGCTGTCATTCAGAATGGAGAGATAAAAAGGTCCCAAGAAAAAAACAAAAACTAAATGAACACTAAACTAGCCCTGCAAGAAATATTAAAGGGGACCCTTTTAGTGAAAAGAGGGACCAAAAGTAAATAAGACTAGAAAGGAAGAGAGACAATCTACAGGAGCAGCAATTTTTTGGTTATACAATGGCACTAACTGTATATTTTTAAATAATTACTCTGAATGTAAATGAACTAAATGATCCAATCAAAAGACATAAGGTATCAGAACGGATTAAAAAAATACAAGTTCCATCAATATGCTGCTTACAAGAGACTCATTTTAGACTTGAAGTCACCTCCAGATTGAGAGTGAGGGGGTAGAGAACGATTTATCATGCTAATGGGCATCAAAAGAAAGTTGGGGTAGCAATCCTTATATTAAACAAACTAGATTTTAAACTAAAGACTATAATAAGAAATGAAGGACACTACATCATAATAAAAGATTCTATTCAACAAGAAAATCCAACAATTGTAAATATTTATGCCCCTAACTTGGGGACAGCCAAATATATAAATCAGTTAATAAAAAAAAAAATTAAAGAAACTCATTGATAATAACACAATAATAGTAGGGGACTTTAACACCCCACTCAACAGGAATGGACAGATCATCTAAATAAATTTAGATCATCATCTAAAACAGATCATCAGGGACGCCTGAGTGGCTCAGTGGGTTAAAGCCTCTGCCTTTGGCTCAGGTCATGATCTCGGGGTCCTGGGATCAAGCCCCACATCGGGCTCTCTGCTTGGCGGGGAGCCTGCTTACCTCTCTCTCTCTCTCTCTCTCTGCCTACTTGTGGTCTCTTTCTCTGTCAAATAAATAAATAAAATCTTAAAATAAAATAAAATAAAATAAAACAGATCATCAACAAGGAAACAATGGCTTCGAATAACACACTGGCCATGATGGACTTAGCAGATATATTCAGAGCATTTCATTCTAAATCACCAGAATATACATTCTTTTCGAGTGCACGTGGAACATTCCCCAGAACAGAACACGCACTGGGTCCCAAATCAGGCCTCAGCCAGTACAAAAAGATTAAGATCATGCCATATATATTTCCAGACCACAGTGCTATGAAACTTGAAGCCAACCATAAGAAAAAATTTGAAAGGATCACAAACACATGGAGATCAAAGAACAGCCTATTGGGGTGTCTGGGTGTCTCTGTTGGTTAAGCATCTGCCTTCGGCTCAGGTCATGATCCCAAGGTCCTGGCATCGAGCCCCATGTTGGGCTCCCTGCTCAGTGGGGAGTCTGCTTCTCCCTCTCCCTCTGCAGCTACCCCTGCTTGTGCTCTCTTTCTCAGTCTCACTCTCTCTCAAATAAATAAAATCTTTCTAAAAAAATTTTTTTTAAAGAAGAAAAGCCTACTAAAGAATGATTGGGTCAACCAGGACACTAAAGAATTAAAAAGAATACACGGAAGGGGGCGCCTGGGTGGCTCAGTCGTTAAGCGTCTGCCTTCAACTCGGGTCATGATTCCAGGGTCCTGGGATCGAGCCCCGCATTGGGCTTCCTGCTCAGCGGGAAGCCTGTTTCTCCCTCTCCTACTCCACCTGCTTGTGTTCCCTCTCTCACTGTGTCTCTCTCTGTCAAATAAATAAATCCAATCTTTAAAAAAAAAAATACATGGAAACAAATGAAAATGAAAACATGATAGTCAAAAACCTTTGGGATGCAGCAAAGGCGGTGCTAAGAGGGAAGCATATAGCAGTACAGGCCTTTCTTAAGAGGCAAGAAAAGTCTCAAATGTACAACTTAAACTTACACCAAAGGAGCTGGAAAAAGATAGTAAATAAAGCCTAAATCAAGTACGAGAAGAGAAATAATAAAGATTAGAGCAGAAATCAATGATATAGAAATTAAAAAAACAAAACAAAACAGTAGAACAGATCAATGAAACTAGGAGCTGGTTCCTTGAAAGAATTAACAAGGTAGATAAAACCCTAGCCAGACTTAACAAAAAGAAGAGAAAGGATCCAAATTAATAAAATCATGAATGAAAAAGAGATCACAACCAACACCAAAGAAATACAAAGAATTATAAGAGAATATTATGACCAGTTATATGCCAATAAATTGGGCAATCTGGAAGAAATGGATAAATTCCTAGAAACATATAAATTACCAAATCTGAAATAGGAAGAAATAGAAAATCTAAACAAATCCATACCCATCAAATAAATTGAATCAGTAATCATAAGTCTCCCAAAAAACAAAAGTCCAGGCCAAATGGCTTCCAGGGGAATTCTACCAAAAATTTAAAGAAGAACTAATACCTATTCATCTGAAACTGTTCCAAAAAATATAAATGGAAGGAAAACTTCCTAACTCATTCTATTATTAACTCATTCAAGCCTTGCCTTTATCCCAAAACTAATGACCTCACTAAAAAGGAGAATTACAGACAAATAATCTCTCATAAACATGGATACAGAAAGTTTCAACAAGATGCTAGCTAACTGAATTCAATAGTACATTAAAGGGATTTTAATCCTTTTAGGATTTTAGGATTTATTATTTTAGGACTGATAGCTAGTATCACCCTCAACAAGGAAAAACTGAAAGCTTTTCCCCTAAGGTCAGGAACACAATAGGGTTATCTATTCTCACCACTGTTGTTCAACATAGTACTGGAAGTCCCAGCCCCAGCAATGAGACAACAAAAATAAAAGGCATCCATATCAGTAAGGAAGAAGTCAAACTTTGACTATTTGCAGACAACATGATACTCTATGTAGAAAACTCCACCAAAAAATTACTAGAACTGACACAGGAATTCAGCAAAGTTGCAGGATTTAAAATCAATGCATAGAAGTCTCTTGCATTTCTTTTTTAAAAAAATATTTTATTTATTTATTTGACACAGAGAGAGATCACAAGCAGGTACAGAGGCAGGCAGAAAGGAAGAGGGGGGAGCAGGCTTTCTGCTGATCAGAGAGCCCGATGCAGGGCTCAATCGCAGGACCCTGAGATCATGACCTGAGCCGAAGGAAGAGGCTTTAACCCACTGAGCCACCCAGGCGCCCCAGTCTCTTGCATTTCTATACACTAACAATGAAGCAGCAGAAGTGAAATCAAGGAGTCGATCCCGTTTGCAATTGCACCAAAACCCATAAGATACCTAGGAATAAACCTAATCAAAGAGGTAAGGGATCTGTACTCTGAGAACTATAGAACACTTATGAAAGAAATTGAAGAAGACACAAAGAAATGCAAAAACATTCCATGCTCACGGACTGGAAGAACAAATACTGTTAAAATGTCTATGCTACCCAAAGCAATCTATACATTCAATGCAATCCCTACCAAATTGCCACCAGCATTTTTCACAGAGCTGGAACAAACAATTCTAAAATTTGTGTGGAACCAGAAAAAAAACCCAAATAACCAGAGTAATGTTGAAAAAGAAAGCCAAAGCTGGAGGTATCATAATTCCAGACTTCAAGCTTTATTAAAAAGCCACAGTCATCAAGATAGTATGATACTGGCACAAAAACAGACACATAGATCAGTGGAACAGAATAAAGAACCCAGAAATTGACCCTCAACTCTATGGTCAACTAATCTTAAATGCAGGAAGGAATATCCAATGGAAACAAAACAGTCTCTTCAAGAAATGGTGTTGGGAAAATTGAACAGCGACATGCAGAAGAACGAAACTGAACCACTTTCTTAACACCATACACAAAAATGAATTCGAAATGGATGAAAGACCTAAATGTGAGACAGGAATTCATCAAAATCCTAGAGAAGAACACAGGCAGCAACCTATTTTGACCTTGGAGGCAGCACCTTCTTACTAGATATCTCTCCAGAGGAAAGGTAAGAAAGCAAAATGAACCATCAGAACTCCATCAGGATAAAAAGCTTTTGCACAGCAAACAAAACAATCAAAGAAACTAAAAGGTAACCTTCGGAATTGGAGAAGATATTTGCAAATGACATACCAGATAAAGGGCTAGTATTCAAAATCTATAAAAAATTTATAAAACTCAACATCCCCAAAACAAATAATCCAGTGAAGAAATGGGCAGAAGACATGAACAGACATTTCTCCAAAGCAGACGTACATCCAGATAGCCAACAGACATGTGAAAAGATGCTCAACATCACTCATCATCAATGAAATACAAATCAAAACCACAGTGATATACCACCTCACACCAGTCAGCATGGCTAAAATTAACAAGTCGGGAAATGACAGATGTTGGTGAGGATGTGGAGAAAAAAGAATGGTGGGAATACAAACTGGCACTGTTCTGGAAAATAGACGGAGTTAACAATAGGAACTACCTTATGACCCAGCAATTGCACTGCTAGGTATTTATCCAAAGGAGACAAACATAGTGATCCAAAGAGGCCCCTGCACCCCAATGTTTATAGTGGCAATGTCAACAATGGCCAAACTATGGAAAGAGCCCAGATAGCCATCGACAGATGAATGGATAAAGAAGATGTCACACACACACACACACACACACACACACACACACACACACACACAGAGGAATGTTACTTGGCCATCAAAAGAGAATGAAATCGGGGCACCTGGGTGGCTCAGTCGTCAAGCGTCTGCCTTCGGCTCAGGTCATGATCCCAGGGTCCTGGGATCGGGCCCCGCATTGGGCTCTTTGCTCAGCGGGGAGCCTGCTTCACCCGCTACCATTCCCTCTGCTTGTGTTCCCTCTCTAGCTGTGTTTCTGTCAAATAAATAAAAAATCTTTAAAAAAAAAAAGAGAATGAAATCTTGCCATTTGCAGCAAGATGGATAGAACTAAAGGGTATTATGCTAAGTGAAATAAGTCAATTAGAGAAAGGCAAATATCATATGATTTCACTCATGTGTGGAATTTAAGAAACAAAACAGATGAACATTGGGGAAGGGAAAGAAAAATAAAATAAGATAAAAACAGAAAGGGAGACAAACTATAAGAGACTCTTAACTATAGGAAACAAACTGAGGGTTGCTGGAGGGGAGGGGGTGAGGGGAGGGGGTAACTAGGTGACGGGCATTAGGGGGGGGCATTTGATGTAATGGGCACTGAGTGTTTTATGCAACTGATGAATCACTAAATTCTGCCCCTGGAACTAATAATACAGTATATGTTTACTTAACTGAATTTAAATTTTAAGAGAGGGGGAGCAGGGGGAACAGGTTTCCCCCAGGGACAATGAGACAATATCCCCGCCCCCTCCCGCCCCACCCTGTCTAAGTCTGCTCCTAGCATCTTCTCAGGCAGTGTCCTCAGTGTTAGAGGACCCTAGGGTCCTCTGAAAGTTAAAACTGCTCCTGACCTTGCCCCTTCCTGGTAGGTGAAAAGCACTTCTTAGCACTTCCCAAGTGTAGCTGCGGAACACTAGCAGGACTAGGACTAGGACCTCTCAACCCTGTTTTCCCCCTGCGAGTGGCATAGGCTCTGTGCCCTTTATTTTGTAAGAAATAGATGTGAGTAACAGTGGGGCACCTCCTGCCACAGCCTCCTTCCCTAGGTGTGCAGCCCAGCCCAGAGGCTTGGGGGCCCCCAGCAGCCACACCCTGAGATGCACCGTCTTGGCCCCCAAGCAGCCCGAGATCCAGCAGCCTGCCACTGAAAGAACATCTCAACATCAGAACAGAGTTATAAAATACAGCTTCTCTGGTAAACACTTGTGGTCTGAGACCCAACCGAGGCTTCCCTCTGTCCTTCAAAACATAGAACTCTACAGGAAGGGTGTCCAGCTTCTTCCTCACAGACAGAACCCTCCCCAGTCTATGAATTCTCTCCTGGGCCATGTATAGCATGTAAGAGGGAACCCAAGCCTCCTTACGTACAGATGGGCTCGTGGCTGGGACTTGGAGCGGACAGCGCAGGGGGCACTGCCTAGGGCCAGCTGGGGTCCCTGCAGAGCGGCTGCATTTCCCAGCGCGGGCCCAGGGCCTCTCTCGCCTGTAATCCCAACCCTCTCGCCCCCGCTGCTGGTGCCGGTAACTCCTACCCTAGTCTGCAGCCCAGCTGGGAAGTGGCTCGGCTCCTCCGGGACAGGCTGCCGGGTCAGACTGGACCCTGGACGGCAGCGCGGGGACAGGCCAGGCGAGCCCCATTTCCTGGGCTGGCTGTTGCTGCTGCACGAGCCCTTGGAGGAGGACAGGCCTCCTGTGGCCACAGCAGGTATACAGGTAACAAGGCCTGGGGAGGGGACCCTGAGGGTCTTCTCCACAGGGAGGGGGGGCCATGGACAGGGTGGGGGAGAGGGTAGCCGGGGACACCCCCATGCCATCTCATTTAACCAACAGAGCAAAGTCAGCAGCTCCAAACAGCATTCATGGACGCAGTCTGCTCATCCAGCTCTGAATTCAGGATCTCTGGAACTTCTTCATTCGTTTCTCTTTCATGGCTGATGGGGGGATTCCCGGGAGTTGTATCTGGGGCCCAGGGTTTCTCAGGGACCCTGGGGACTTTGATTAACTTTGAACACACCACAGGTGAGACTGGCCTAGCCTTCTGACCACAGCAGTCCCTCGAAACCAAAGCAAGACAGACGGACAGCCTGGGGCAGAGGTAGAGGCAGAGCCAAGGGTGTCCAGCCGGCTGGAGGACCGCCCGCACAGAGACGGACATTTCCAAGTCTCTGGCATCCAGGTCTTCTTCCCTGGAGTCGGACTCAACATTCAGGGGGCACAGCACAGAAGTGGTGGTGGTGGTGGGGTGATGCGGATATGACTTGTCTTGAAGAGGTCCTCCTTAGTAGGCTCCTTGCTAGGAGGGTTGTTTTCCTTCTCCAAGAAAAAAGCAATCCTTGGGCTGCTTTGAGGCATGTGGACCAACAGGATCTCTGCAGTATGGGCCACAGTCTTCAACATGATGGAGTTTCTTTTCTTTTTTTTTAAGTTTTATTTATTTATGTAATCTTCACATCCAATGTGGGATTAGAACTCACGACCTCAAGATCAAGAGTCACATGCTCTTCCAACTGAGTCAGCCAGGCACCCCTTAAATGGACGGGCTTTCTGACCAGAGCCACATGGGGGACCTTGGCCAGATTTCAGGAAGGGTGCTCAATCAAGGCCTTATTTCTGCTGGGACCTCCACAGAGACTGAGTAGAAATGGGGCCCTGAGCCTGGAGTGCTGGGCAGCCCGTCTGGACCACATTCACCTCTCAGACACATGAGCCTTGGTCTCCGCCTTGGCCAATGCTGGGGCTCACACCAACCCAGGGCGCCAATGGAGACCCTGCATGACTTATTTTTAAAAAGTAGCTCCCACTGCTTTTCCCTTTTATTTTTCATCACCAAGATGCCACCACTTTGTCCTTTAGCCATTTCCTTTTTTAAAGATTTATTTATTTGAGAGGGAGGGAGGGAGGGAGGGAGAGGGAGAAAGAGAGAGAGAGAGAGAGAGAGAGAGAGCGAGCGCATGAGCAGGGGGAGGGACAGAGGGAGAGGATCCCAAGCAGACGCCCTGCTAAGTGTGGAGCCTGCCCTAGGGCCTGATCTCATGACCCTGAGAACACGATCTGAGGCAAAATCAGGAATCTGAAGCTGCTTAACTGACTGAGCCACCCCAGCGCCCCTTAGCCATTTCTAAATAACATGCTTAAAATGCATTTTCTAAATTTTTCAAATTTGCTCTTATCTACTCATTTCCCACTGTAAGAGACAGAACTTGGCCCATTCATACCTGTGATGGTTATACTCTTAGGGTGGTTCCATGACTCTCACCTCCTGGGATTTGATTCTAGGTAAAAAAGATACAAACACATAATTCAAGTTAGTAATGTAACTCAAAGAGAAGTCTTACCTTGGCCGTTGACTTCTGGCAGGTAATCACTAAGCCCTTGGAACATGCCAAAAAATCTAACAAAGTGATTTATGGTGGGGCTTTGGGTCCTGACCTCCAGAGCGGTTGGACTCTGAGGTTAGACATGTAGACAGTCAACTACACTGAGCTCCAACAAAAATTCTGGACACTGGGGCTCAGATGAGCTTCCCTAGTTGGCAATATTCCATGTGTATTGTTATATGCTGATGCCAAGAGAATAACGCCTCTGTGACTCCACCGGGAAGGGAGAACAGAAGTTCTGTTTGGTTTCCTCCTGGGCTCTGCTCTATGTGCCCTTCCCTTGGCTAATTTTAACCTGGATCTTCACCCTGTAATAAATTGTAACCAGTAACCGGGAATATAACTGCTTCAGTGAGTTCTGAGTCCTTCCAGTGAATTATCAAACCTGAGTGCTTTTGGGGATCTCCTAAAACTGCAATTAGTGTTGGAAGTGAGGGGTCTTGGGGCGCCTGGGTGGCTCAGTCGTTAAGCGTCTGCCTTCGGCTCAGGTCATGATTCCAGGGTCCTGGGATCAAGCCCCGCATTGGGCTCCCTGCTCAGCGGGAAGCCTGCTTCTCCCGCTAGCATTCCCTCTGCTTGTGTTCCCTCTCACTGTGTTTCTCTCTGTCAAATAAATAAAATCTTTAAAAAAAAAAAAAAAGGAAGTGAGGGGTCTTGTGGGGGCTGGTTTTTCCCCAAACTATGTAGTTGGCTGAACTGGCACAACCCTCCTGAGCGAGTGCCCTCCCCTGAAATACGTATGGGACCTGTGACTTGTTTCCAACCAATTAAATATGGCACAGGAGATGGAAAGTACACAATTATGGGCATGCAATTATGTTACATAAGACCGTAGCCCGGCCTCGTGCTGGAGGCTCTCCCTCCCTTGGGCTCTGAAGTGACCTGCCACGTTGCATGGGCTGCCAGTGCTGGGGGGCTGACACGGCAAGGAACCCAAGGCAGTTCCCACCCAGCAGCAAATGGAGATCTCTGGCCGCTGTCAGGAAGAGAGTGAAGTCCTCAGCCTCCCAAATGTGTGGACCTACGGACTGCCAGCAAAGCATCCTTCCCGGTCAAGCCTCAGATGAGACTGCAGCCCCAGCTGACACTTTGATGGTAGCCTTGTGAGACCCTCTGCAGAGGGTCCTGACCCGGATCCTGACCCACACACATAGAAAGTAAATGTGTGCTGTTTGTGGTAACTTACACAGCCATAGGAAGCTATAGAATCCAACTCCTCATCATAATTTTGATAAGACTAAGAGTCAATGGTTATATTACTTTGACTTCATATATAAATAGAGCTGCGCGATAGTCTCAAATCATAACTGTTCTTGCACGAATTTGTTTTTCCCCTGGAATTAAAAGAAGTTTGGATTTTTTTTGTTTGTTTTTTGGTCTAGTTTTCTATTAGTTAGCATTCACGGGCCCCCAAACTCTCCTCCAAATATCTAACTTTTCTCTTAGTATGTTCAAGTAGGTTGTTAAAGATGTATAAAGTGCACAAACTATAAAGGAGAAGACTGATAAATTCAACGACATTAAAATTTTAAAACCTTGTTTACTAAAAGACACCAAAAATGGTAAAGACACGTCACACAAGATGTTCTTTATGTAGACAAGCAACAAAGCATAAATATACAAAGTAAATGAAGAACTTCTACAAAACCATGAGAAAACAATACAACAGCCAGTAAGAAAAATGTACAAAATACTCAAGTAGGAAAAGGTTAATGAACACGAGCTGCCTCTAAGCTGAACACTGCGTGAGCAGAAGAAAGAGGGTGATTCCATCCATTCCTTTAAGTGTTGTACCATATGCATTTATTGCCTTTTCAGAAATACATATAAAAGTGTCGCAAAAGGGGCACCTGGGTGGCTCAGTCGGTTAAGCTCTGCCTTCGGCTCAGGTCATGATCCCAGGGTCTGAGATCCAGCCCCACATCGGGCTCCCCACTCAGAGAGGAGCCTGCTTCTCCCTCTCCATCTGCCTGCAGCTCCCCCTGCTTGTATTCTCTCTCTGTGTGAGAAATAAATAAATAAAATCTTTTTAAAAAGTGTTACTAAAAATAAAAATAATAAAAGAAAATAAATTATTTGTTTCATATTTGGCCATGTGCATAATTCTATATTTTGCTATGACTATGGATTTTCCGGGAAATGTAGAGACAATATAGAACTTATCTTTTCATTTCCTTCTTGCCTATTCTGCTATAGGACAGGACATTGCTTCCAAATATATGTGAACATTGAACAAAGCCTGCCAGTTTTGTGGAGACAACAATCATTTCTAATGTTGTCTCTTGCAACCTTCCTCACACATTTGTGCTAGGTGAGAAGTAGTGTTCAGTAAGTGCTTGATGAGTTTAACTCAGGTGATATGTATTTTTAATTTTATTTGTAAGTAATCTCTGCACCCAACATGGGGCTCAAACTTACAGTCCTGAGATCAAGAGTCACATACTCCACCGACTGAGCTAGCCAGTTGCCCCTTGTCTTTCTTTTCATTCCAAACTGGTGAAGCTTTTACATTTTAAAGACTCCTTTTACTTCTTATTCCTTGATTAATCTCTTTCCTAGGATGATCAATCCTTTTACACTGATTCGAGTTTCTTTAGACAGTTGAGAGCTAAATCATTATTTACATTCATTTTAGCTGATCACCGATGTGACGAATTTCAAACATTCCAATTATTATAAAGTCATTCTAATTCTTGATTCTTTTCAAAAATACAATTTCAAAATTCATGAAAAACTGGAAATCCATTGTTTCTTTCATATTCAATTTGCTGTGATAGAAATTCTTTACTTATTTTGTCAATTTGGTCCCGAGAGAATAGATTGAACCCAGGAATAAAATAATGCTTCAGTTGTTCTAACTTGAGGCACTGAAGAAAGTATGTCACACAGTTATCAAAGCAGAGCTCCAGGTCTCTGGTGTCCCACTGACTGTCTTGTGGGTCCTGGGTACAGACGTGAAAGAAGGCAGTTTTCACATGGTAGGAGCAGAATTTATCCAATTCCTTCCGGTGTCCAAACTTTGTTTTCAGTTGTTCTAAGAGATATTTCATTAGTTTTAAGCAATCTTTCCTATTGAATAAAAAAGAAAACCATTTATTTTTATTTATTTACAAGCTGCTTCATTCCACAAAAAGCTTTAGGGGTCTTACAGGAAAAACATATGAAGATATAATAAGCAATGATTATTGTTTATAACATTATATATATTATATACATAAACAGTATTTATGTATATAACAGATGTTATATCTAAAAATACAAACAATAGGTGCCTGGGTGGCTCAGTGGGTTAAAGCCTCTGCCTTCGGCTCAGGTCATGATCTCAGGGTCCTGGGATGGAGCCCCACATCGGGCTCTCTGCTCAGCAGGGAGCCTGCTTCCCACCCCCCTCTTTCTGCCTGACTCTCTGCCTACTTGTGATCTCTCTCTTCTCTGTCAAATAAACAAATAAAATCTTTTAAAAAATACAAAAAATAATAAGGACACATAAATATAATTATAGGGTCATTCTACACCTTGGTTAGTTTTCAAATATATGCTTTGAAGTTTCAAAAACATTTTATGCTTCCCTCTTCCCTATTTTTAGCTTACATATTCTATCAGGATAAATTCAACTATATGAAATTGGCAGATATTTGTATTATCCATTCAGTCATTTAGTACCTAGAAAAATCGTGTTTTAACTTTTACAAAATGATCTTGCCTTACTAGGCTGCAAATATTTAATTATTCATCCAGTTATTTAGTAGTTGATAAAATGTAATGTTTATAAAACTATTTAGTCTTAATAGAAATACAGTTTTCTTAATGCCTGTTTCAAAGCCTACATATGAAGCCTTATAGAACCTGGGTGGCTCAGCTGGTTAAGCGTCTGCTTTGTGCTAAGGTCATGATCCCAGGGTCCTAGAATCAAGCCCTCACTTCGGGCTTCCTCCTCAGTGGAAAGCCTGCTTCTCCTTCTCCCTCTACCTGCCACTCCTCCTGCTTGTACGCTCTCTCTCTGTCAAATAAATAAATAAAATCTTTTTTTTAAAAAAAGAACCTCCCATGCTTACACATTGGGCGTTCTTGTTTTGACCTTTTAACTTCCGTGAACCTTCTACTGGACAACTTTAGAAACTTGAATGATTTCTTTTCAATCTCAGTTCTTTATGGTGTGTATGCTAGCAAGGAAAATAATTACCCCCCTCTTAGTGTTGTTTCACATTTAGTCAGTCAGTCCCTAGCCTTCAACACAAACCATCCAGAAGAAGCCTCCAGTATCAGTAACCAATGAGAATGGTCTTTTGGCCTCTTGCCATTCTGATGTTAATATTCATTATCTTCAAGCCACCAGAATACGACACATTCAATTGTTGGTGCTAGCTGTGGTGAGTGTTCATATCCTCCCACTCTGTCATACTTCATACAACTATCTGATCTAGGTTCAGGAATATGCTCTCTGGCCTTGCCTTCTGACAACACTATTTCCTTGGCCCTTGCATGTGGCTTCCCTGGTTTCAGGCTCATCTCCTAGATAATACTCCAGGGTCCAACAAGCCATGCACTGCCCCTAGGACTCAACTCATCAATGATCATCTTCAAGTCAGAGCTAGGAAATCAGTAAAGAATTAAATGTTCAAGAGTGCCTGAGTGGCTCAGTCGGTTAAGTGTCTGCCTTCGGCTCAGGTCTTGGGATGGAGCCCCGTGTTGGGTACCCTGGTCAGTGGAGAGTCTGCTTCTCCCTCTCCTTCTGCTCCTCTCCCTTCTCATACTCTCTCTCAAATAAATAAATCTTTTTTTAATAAGTAAAATCTTAAAAAAAATTAAATTTTCCATAGATAATCTACCATTTAACAAAACAAAGAAGTTACCTGCAACATTTTATTCCATCAGTTTCACAGCATGTTTTGGAATGTCCATGACTTTTCAAGAGATCCTTTTCAATGTGAGAGAAGGATAGCCGCCATGTTTCTTCTTAATTTCCAAAAGAAAAATAGAAAAGCACTTTACAGGGGCGCCTGGGTGGCTCAGTGGGTTAAAGCCTCTGCCTTTGGCTCAGGTCATGATCTCAGGGTCCTGGGTCATGATCTTGGGGTCCTGGGATCAAGCCCTGCCTCGGGCTCTCTGCTCAGCAGGGAGCCTGCTTCCCCATCTCTCTCCGCCTGCCTCTCTGCCTACTTGTGATCTCTCTCTGTGTCAAATAAATAAATACAATCTTTAAAAAAAAAAGAAAAGCACTTTACCAAAAACATTTATATATAACACAATACTGAAGTGATTTCCTTCATTAAAATATCACTATGGAAGATTTCTAGGGGGAGACAGACCAAAAGAAGAGAATAGATAAATAATGTAATTACATATTAAAACAAATGATTTGACTGTGCCTGGGTAGTTGTTCTGTATAGATGAATGTTTTCCTGGTTAGTCCCACATAACCGGCCACCTGGATGTGCAGGCAGGCTAGGGAATGTTGTTTGTGAGACTCGTGCTGTGTGAATAACCTTGGGCACCTGATTGTTTGAAATACATTATCTGGTCTCCAGGTCAGAGCCTGCCCTTCTGTTCTGGAGGCCAGGAGCTACAAATCTTATCTCACATCCCCTCCTGCTCCAGGCTCGGCTGGCCCCCCAGAATGGAATCCGGGAAGCGAGGCAGAACACAAAGCCCAGGTTCCTTGAAAATATAGAAACATGAAAACGTGGAAATGCACCTCGCTGCAAACTGCATGTAGGTGAACAAATGTTTCGTTTCAAACCCTGCGATTTGCCCTGTAACACTGGCCCTTATGGGGATGGTCAGTTGGGAGTCTCACCCGAGGACCCTCCATCCAGGACTCCAGCCTGGCTGTTCCCACCGGTTCCCTGGCTGATGAGGTTGGATGTTCTAAGTATCCAATTAGATGTAACTTTGCTTTATTCTCACTCACTGCCTGCTGTTACCTTCATCTATGCGTAGATTCCTTTCCGCTCCTGCTTCTGTTAGGTTTTTTTTTTTTTTATAATAGATAGGTTTCTATTAAGTTTTTATAATACTAATAAAGTTTTCTTTCCTTTTAGGAACCAAAACACAGCAGTTGTGAATCTTTTGTGCAGAACACTAGCTCAGTCATTCAAATGTCTGTCTCATGATTTCCGCTCAGGTCATGATCTCCTGGGTTGTGGGACTGAGGCTCATATGGGGCTCTACTCAGCGGGGAGTCTGCTTGACATTATCTCTCTCCTTCTGCCTCTCCCCCAACTCTCTCTCTAAAATAAATAATATTAGAAAAAAATAAATAAAACAAGTGATTTGAAGCAGACAATGAGCTGAGATAGGAAAAATGGTGGGGAGTGGCTGGGAGCATAATATAGTTAGCCATAATAAGATATAGTACCTTTTATACAGTACTAAGTTCAGTTTTTTAAATATTTTGTTTCAATAATAATTAAATCAATTGATTCAAGTTTTTGTTCATTTTTTATACCATCCTTGCAAGTTTTTGTATTCATGTAAAAGGAATAAGGAAATTTTGCCTTTTTTTCTATTCCTTGGGAGACTTTATATAAAAATAGAATGTTTTCCGGCCCTTCTCCCCAAGTTTTACCATGGCTAGCTCTTTTACATTCTGACTATTCTATTATTTGTTGGTTTTATACCAGAAATATATGATTGGTTTATAACTTAAAAATCAATCAATATATTCTGCCTCATTAACAGGACAGAGGAGAAACAGATGATCGGGGTGCCTGGGTAGCTCAGTCATTAAGCTTCTGCCTTCGGCTCAGGTCATGATCCTGGGATCCCTGGACTGAGTACCACATTGGGCTCCCTGCTCAGTGAGGAGCCTGCTTCTCCCTCTCCCATTTCCCCTGCTTGTGTTCTCTCTCTCCATCAAATAAATAAAATCTTTAAAAGAAAGAAAAAGAAAAATATGGCCGCTTCACTTGAAGCAAGAAATGTAGCTAATAAAACTTAATATTCATTAATAATTTAAATAAAAAAACAATGACCACAATCGCCAAACTGTGGAAAGAACCAAAATGCCCTTCAACAGATGAATGGATAAAGAAGATATGGTTCATATATACAATGGAATATTATGCCTCCATCAGAAAAGACGAATATCCAACTTTTATATCAACATGGATAGGGCTGGAAGAGATTATGCAGAGTGAAATAAGTCAAGCAGAGAGAGTCAATTATCTTATGGTCTCACGTGTGGAGCACAAGTTAAAACATGGAGGGCATTGTAAGAAGGCAGGGAAGGGTGAATGAGGGGAAATTAGAGGGGGTGATGAACCATGAGAGACTGTGGACTCTGAGCAACAAACTGAGGGTTTTCTTTTTTTTTTTTTAAAGATTTTATTTATTTGACAGAGAGAAACACAGCGAGAGAGGGAACACAAGCAGAGGGAATGGTAGCGGGAGAAGCAGGTTTCCTGCCAAGCAAGGAGCCCGATGTGGGGCTCGATCCCAGGACTCTGGGATCATGACCTGAGCCAAAGGCAGCCGCTTAACGACTGAGCCACCCAGGTGCCCCAAACTGAGGGTTTTCAAGGGGAGGGGGTTGGGGGTTGGGCGGGCCGGGTGGTGGGTATTGAGAAGGGCACATATTGCATGGAACACTGGGTGTGGTGCATGAACAATTAATCTTTTAACACTGAAAAAATAAAATAAACATATTTGGGAGGAAAAAAAGAAAAGCATTTTAACCAGGAAAATAAATAAAAAATAAAAAAACATCACTCAGTAATTTAAATCTGGATGGAAACTTGATCTGAAAAAGGTAGATTAAAAAAAACAGAGCAATATAATATAAGGTAAAAAGCTGAGGTTTTTCCTTTGAAATTAGGAAGGCAGGATGCTGGTTATCCCCATTTCTGTTCAATATGCCTGGGTTATTCTCACAAGCACAGTGAGGGAAGAAACAGGGACATAGCACTGGAAAGGGAGAAACAAAGCTATTATTATTGATAGATGATATAATTTTGTATGTAGAAAATACAAAAGAAGCTGGGTGACAGGCAGGTGTAAGTTCAATATATTCTTCAATCTACTTTTGGTTTAAAACTTTGCATAATAAAAAGTGACAAGTGCCTATGAGTAAATCTAACTATATATAGTTATATATAATAACATTATTATATAATGCATAATATGGAATATATTACAAATAAATATTATAATATATAAATATCTATATACATATAATTTTTTAAAAGATTTATTTATCTGAGGGGGGGAGGGGCAGGGGCAGAGGGGGAGAATCCTCAAGCAGACTCCCCACTGAGTACAGAGCCGGACACCAGGCTCAACCTCACGACCCATGAGATCATGACCTGAGCCGAAACCAAGAGTTGGACACTTAACTGACCGAGCCACCCAGGCCCCCCACCCCCAAATATATACAAAACCTCTACGGGTAATTCTAAAACTTCATTGAGAAGTTTTAGAGGAAATCTTAATAAATGGAGATGTGCACCTGTACATGGATTGGAAGACTTATTATTGTAAATATATCAAGTCTCCCCAAATTGACCTATAGATTCACTGTACTCTCAATCAACATTCCAAAAAAAAAACATTTTTGTGGAACTTGAAAACAGGATACCAAAATGTTTATGAAAATACAAAGACTCAAGAATATCTAAAACCCTCTTGAAGAAGGACAAAGTGGGAGAACTTGCCCTACCAGCTAGCAAGACTTATAAAGCTACATTACGTATGACAATATGGTATGTACAGCACAAGGAGAGACACGAGGCTTTAGAGTGACAGCACAAGGTTTTAATGTGACAGAATAGAGTTTAGTAATAGCTACACAATATACAGACAATGAATATGTGGAGATGATGGCACTGAGCTCCTGGCTGCGATATAAACCCATTTATGAAATCCGTGTATGTCATTCTAGAAAAGGCAAAACTATAGAGATGGCAAACAGATCAGTGGCTGCCAGAGGTTTGGGGTGGGGAGGTTGGAGAAAGGAAGCACAGGGGGCTTTTTAAAGCAGTGAAGCTATTCTGTAAGGGTAGAGACACGATACAAGGCATCTGTCAAAACCAGAAGAACTCTATAGCACTGTGAACTTAAGGTATGAAAACTTTTTTTTTTTAAGATCTTATTTATTTTTTTGACACAGAGAGAGAGAGAGAGAGCACAAGTAGGGGGAACAGCAGGCAGAGGGAGAAGCAGGCTCCCCGCTGAGCAGAGGGCCCGACGAGGGACTTAATCCCAGGACCCTGGGATCATGACCTGAGCCAAAAGCAGATGCTTAGCCGACTGAGCCACCCAGGCGTCCCAAGGTATGAAAACCTTAAATAATCACTTGGGAGGTCAAGTAAGCCCAGGAAATATTGCAAACTGGCAAAAGGGACTCTTTTAAACAACCTCCCTGGTAGTGGAAGCAAAAGGTGCTGACTTAAGTTACTTTGGAGATGTGGTCTCTAAGACTGAAAACAAAAGAAACTATACGTAAGCGCTGCACTCCAGTTGATTTTGCCTCCCATAGGAAAATGGGTTTACAATTCTGAAACAACTACACATATATACTGGAACTGAACAATTAAGATGCTGGGAGCCAGGTTTTTCACTGTTGGAATGAGAAGTGACTGAGAGCAAGGAGAGAAGTTTAGAATGATCCCTGTGGAAATGGACTGTGATTAGAGACATCGGTATGTACTCATGTATAACTTAATATAAATATAGGTGGTTACACCCAGAAATATTGTGGACATGTGTATACGCCAGTTACTATATGTACACATATTTCCTTGCTTTTTTTAGCTGAGAGCCATAACACCCCAGTAGCAGAGCACACACAGCACCCAGATACTGGTTTCTAGTACATTTCTCAATAAAAGGATCCAGGGCTTCCTGGAGAAATGGCTGATACTAAGACTGAAGCTGAGAATATACAAGATGAATCTGGAGCATTTTGTAATGCCAGAAAGTAAGTTAGTGCCGAAAATATCACCCCCCCCCAACTATGGGAATATGTCAAGGGATACAGGAGTCAACTGAAACAGCACCCAAAGGCAAAAGCTAAAACAATTTAGGGGCACCTGGGTGGCTCAGGTGGTTAAGCATCTGCCTTCGGCTCAGGTCATGATCCCAGGGTCCTGGGATCGAGCCCCGCATCAGGCTCTCTGCTCAGCGGGAAGCCTGCTCCCACTCCCCCTGCTTATGTATCCTCTCTCAATGTCTCACTCTCTGTCAAATAAATAAATAAAATGTTTAAAAAAATATTTTATTTTAAAAAATTACATTATCATTTCTCACTTTTTGGATTATTGGCAAAAATAAAGTTTAACAAGTGCTGTTGCTAAGGCTGTGAAATCAGTACTCTCAGTCCATTGCTGTGGGAATGCAAATTGTGATCCCCACGGAGGCAATTCCGGCAATGTCTAGCAAAATTATGTATGGATTGTGTGACTGGTTCTGAAGACAGACTGAGAAAAGGAATGGGTCCTACCTCCATACAGAGCCAGGGCTCTATAGTCAAGATCTCTTACTAAGTGATATAAGTGATAAAAAGAAGGTGTACTTTTTATCCTAAAGGGGGAGTAGCATATGAAAATACGCAAATATGTATTTTCTTATACAAAAGGTAAACCAAAAACAAGAGAATTTCCAACCGGGGAAGGAGAGAAGAATGAAGAGCAAACAAGAATGGCAGGTGTGCTTCTCGAAGAATTGCTTTTTCTGTAGCTTGGATGTTGGAACCATGTGAATGCCTTATCAGTTTATGAGATAAAATTAAATCAAAATTGAAAATCCAACACGAAGGGACACCTGGGTGGCTTAGTCCATTAAACATCTGCTTTCAGCTCAGGAGAAATTTTTTCAAGCAGATTTAAGCTTGATATTTTGACTGTCTTTTTATCTTCAGAACAAAAGAACTACATATAAATCTTAAGCTTTTTAAATTATACTCTTGATAATGGATGCTGGTATTATTTTCAAAAAAGATAGGTAGAAAGATTTTTTTAAAATTTTAATTAAAAACCAAATGAGTTCTATTTTAAAAAATATAGCTTGTGAGACCAGAAAATTTTTAGTAAAATGTTTGGAAAGAGAAAAACTAAAATAGGTGTTATACATGCCTGCAATGTAGTGTAAGCATTTTCATTGCGAATATGGCCCCTCTGAGGTCCAGTCACTTGGATACAGAGATTTGGGGGGTGGGGGGAGGGCGCCAGGCTGAATACAGATAATCAAGAATGATAGGAGGAGAATAGCCAAGGGTAACAGAGAGCAAAGGTCAGCTGGGCACCCATCACCAGCCTCCACTTTCATCTTAACTCAAGGATGGGAAGAACTGCCCAATCACACTGGCCTTTGAACAGCCACAGGGCCTCTGAAGGACTCTCTCATCCCTAATCTGATTTGTCTCCCAGTCTTGCCCAAGGTAGTCAGTAGTAAACTAGCGAGAGGGTGGTATGGCTCCTGTTAAGATTTCTGCATCCATCACATACAGAGAGAGTTTCTTGAGATAGCCACTCTAGAAATTATTCAGGAGTGGCAACTCCTCTTTGCAGAAAGCCATGTTCCTTTTCCAAAATTATGAAGAGTGATATATAGTAATTCCTTCTTAACTTTTCTTGCAGAAAATGACTCCTATATATGTGCAATATAAAAAGTTTTGATGTGTCTACAAAACACATGCCATCAAACTAAGCATGATTAACTAATTCCAGGATTTGTTCAGCAATACTAATTTGTAACTTGGTTCCTACGTTTCCTGGTCTCCTCCAATATCCCTGAAATCCAGCTGTAGTAGGTGCCAAAAGTCCTTAATCTATGAGAAAAATAAAAAAATCAGCTTAGCTGACTTCAGCTGTTTTTTATCCGTAGACTAACTCAGAACTTGCAAGTTACCCAAGAGCACCACCTGAAAACCTGTCCTTACCTGTCAGGTGGAGTAACAGGTGAGAAGACAAGTGCAGCTGAGGCCGCAGAGGTCAGCTAGCTGCACGGGGTGCAGCAGAAGGGGAAGAAGGAAAGAGTATGGCTGGGAATGAGAATCTAGCTCTGATGAGAACATTATTTTTAACTGCCTTGTATTAAACTAGCGATTTTACAGACACTTATTTTTATCTTCCCAGAAACTATTTCTTTTTCTTTTCTTTTTTTAAAAAATTTATTCATTTGAGGGGTGCCTTGGTGGCTCAGTGGGTTAAAGCCTCTGCCTTCGGCTCGGGTCATGGTCTCAGGGTCCTGGGATCGAGCCCCACATCGGGCTCTCTGCTCAGCGGGGAGCTTGCTTCCCCTCCTCTCTCTGCCTGCCTCTCTATCTACTTGTGATCTCTGTCTCTGTGTCGAATGAATAAATAAAATCTTTAAAAAATTTTATTCATTTGAAATAAAAAATAAAAAAATTTATTCATTTGAGAGAGAAAACGTGAGTGCAGTGGGGAGGGGCCAAGGGAGAGGGAGAATCCTCCAGTAGACTCCCCACTGAGCTGGAGGCCGGAGCCCGATCCTAGGACCCCAAGATCATGATGTGAGCCGAAGCCAAGAGTCAGCCACTTAACAGACTGAGCCACCCAGGCATGTCCCCACCCCCAGAAACTTCCTAATAGCTTGGACTAAACCAGTACAGAGGTGAGCAAACAGGTTTAGAGGGACTTGGGTAACTGGCCCCAGATCACACATCTGGTGGGAGAAGCCTCAGGATTCAGACCCAGGGCAGTCTGGCTCCAAGGCCCGTACTGCCCTTCTCTACTAAAAATAAACGAGCAAAAAATAACATTCAAATGTGAGTTAGGAGACATTTTGAATCTGAGTATTTGATATTACTACTACAACTATGCCTTTTTCAATTCCATTCCTCACCAAGCTCCCATCTTAGAGTCTATTTAGCCCAATGGCTCTTGATATGCCAATAGCACTAGTTACTGCCCTAGCATGTAACATTAACCTTGGGCGCCTGGCTAGCTCCATGGTTAGAGCATGTGACTCTCGATCTTGGGGTAGTGAGTTCAAGCCCCAGGTTGGCCATAGAGCTTACTTGACTTATTTATTTATAAAGATTTTATTTATTTATATGAGAGACAGAACATGAGCAGGGGGAGGGGCAGAGGCAGAAGGACAAGCAGACCTCCCACTGAGTAGGGAGGCTGATGTGGGGCTTGATCCCAGGACCCTGGGGTCATGACCTGAGCCAAAGGCAGACACTCAACTGACTGAGCCACTCAGGTGCCCCCATAGAGCTTACTAAAAAAAGCAAAGCGAAGCGAAGCAAATTGGAGCGGAGGGGAGGGGAGGGGAGGGGAGGGGAGGGAAGGGAAGGGAAGGGAAGGGAAGGGGGAGGAAAGAAAGAAAGAAAGAAAGAAAGAAAGAAAGAAAGAAAGAAAGAAAGAAAGAAAGAAAGAAAGAAAGAAAGAAAGAAAGAAAGAAAGAAAGAAAGAAAGAAAGAAAGAAGGAAAGAAAGAAAGAGGGAGGGAGGGAGGGAGGGAGGGAGGGAGGGAGGGAGGGAGGAAG
>CM053608.1:72422951-72483387 GCA_028646535.1 Procyon lotor | reverse complement strand
GAGGACAGATCACTCTTAAGTCTTTAAGTTAACCTTCGAAATCAAGATACCTTGAAAATGGGGTGCCTGGGTGGCTCAGTGGGTTAAGCCTCTGCCTTTTGCTCAGGTCATGATCTCAGGGTCCTGGGACTGAGGCCTGGGGTGGGGAGGATGGAGCCCCACGGGGGCAGGGAATCGAGCCCCTAGTCGGGCTCTCTGCTCAGCAGGGAGCCTGCCTCCTCTCTCTCTGCCTGCCTCTCTGCCTACTTGTGATCTCTCTCTGTCAAATAAATAAATAAAATCTTAAAAAAAAAAAAAAATACCTTGAAAACCATTTCCTTCCTTCGCATGCTTGGGTACCAGGTAAAACGGCTGTCGTCTTAAATTGGTTTTAACTTTTGTTCCAAGCCACTGACTGATGGGCAGTCCTTCCAGGGTGCTAGCAGGCCAGCTGCTTTTGGACTCCAAAGCCAGGATTATATCCACAGATATTTCTTTGGGTTTTCTAATAAGAAGTGTTACAGCAGGGCACCCCCTCTTCTTCTTCTCCATAATGACATCGATACCTGTTTAAAAGTATAAAAGGGGAAGACAGCATTTATCAATCTGATTTCCTGTGAAAACAATATATCCGTCATTGGAGATCTATAAAGTGCTAGGTATAAGGTGAAAATGAGTTCTAAAGTAGAAACTGATCCTACAAAGTGTTTTTCCCCATTTAAGCAATATTTATCGATACCTACCATAGAGAAGCATTGTCAAAATTCTGTCTGGCATAAATGATGAGGAGCCCTGAAGACTTTGGGCTTTTGGAGTACTATGATTAAATTTTCACTTAAATGTATGGGGGGCAGTATGGAGAGAAGCCTGGGGAAAGGAGCAGATGAGAGAGACAGGGAGGAGACAGGCAATCACGAAGACCGCAGCAATGATCCAACACAGAGGGTGTGCCTGTGATGCCACAGAGGCGGGGGCATGAAGATAAGGGAGCAATGCGTGTTCACTGCAGCATTATTCACAACTGCCAAGATATGAAACAACCTAAGCCGTCAACGGATGCGTGAACAGATACAGAAACTGTGGTACATGTACACAATGGACTAGCATTCGGTCTTAACGAAGATCCTGCCATTTGTGACGACACGGATGGATCGGGAGGACATTACACTAAGTGAAACAAGTAGATGCAGAAAGGCAAATACTGCATGACCTCACTTTTATGTGGACTCCAAAAAAGCAGAATACGTAGAAGCAGAGGGTAGGATGGTAGTGAGATCATGACCTGAGCCGAAGGCAGTCACTTAATCAACTGAACCACCTAGGCGCCCCTGTAGGTTGTCTTTTAGTTCTGTTGATTGTTTCTTTTGCTGTGCAGAAACCTTTTATTTTGATGTAGACATTCCTTATGATTTTCTTAACATTATTTTCTCTAGTTTACTTTATTGTAAGAATATAATATATAATACATATAACATACAAAATACATGTTGACCAGCTGTTTATGTTATCAGTGGGGCTTCCAGTCAACAGGAGGCTCTCAGTGGTTAGGTTAAGTTATACACAGATTTTCGACTACACAGGGAGGTTGGTGCCTCTAACTGCCCTGTTGTTCAAAGATCAACTGTACGGTTTTTATTTTATTATTTTTTTTAAAGACACAAGTAGCAGAACTTTAACATGGAGGCACCTGCTGTGACATGATAAAAAGACACAAGTAGCAGAAATGAGAGCAATTAAAGAGGTTTAAATCAACAAAACTGGTAGATGGACTGATGAAGGTGGAAGTCTGGAATATCATCCCAGGATTTTGGCCCAGAAAACGGTTGACATTGATATGATTCTTCAACATGGAATAATCAGAAGGAAGAAGGATGGGGCTGAGACGCACTTGGTTTTAGACACCCTGAGCTCTGTGTGTGGAAAACACCCAAGTGAAGATGGCCACTGGATAGGTGGCTGCGGTGGTCAGAAATTCAGGAAAGGCCTCTAGATGAGAGATACTGGCTTTGAGATTGGGAAGTGTACAAGCAGTGGTTAAAGACTACTCCTAGAGGGGCGCCTGGGTGGCTCAGTGGGTTAGGCCTCTGCCTTCGGCTCGGGTCATGATCTCAGGGTCCTGGGATCGAGCCCCACATCGGGCTCTCTGCTCAACTCTCTGCTCTCTCTCTGCCTGCCTCTCTGCCTGTGTGCTCTCTCTCTCTGTGTCAAATAAATAAATAAAATCTTTAAAAAACAAACAAATAAAAAAGACTACTTCTAGATAAGACTTCTGGAAGGGACCCAGTGAGAGAGAAGCTAGAGGATCAAGGAGAAAATCCTAGAGAAGGCCCTCATTTTCTTATTACTAAATCTGCAAAACCCACTTCTTACCCTTGATATCCTTCTACCCTCCTATTCCTACTAAGAAGTGTCCATCTACTTTTCAAAGGCCACCTTCCTTCTTAGGCACTTTGTTTCTTCAATTGTTCCCTCTCTCCTCTTCAGTGGCTACCCCTTCCCTACTGGGTCATTCCTACCTATATACAAAGGGTTCCAGTATTTCTCACTCTAAAATATACCTGTCTCTTAAAAAATAAATAAATAAAATAAAATAAAATATACCTGTCTCTTGACACCACCCTGCCTCTTCCCCACACTCACCCACATTTCTGTGCCCTTTACAGCAGAGACTTTGTCAAGATATGCCTACAGATGCTGTCCGTACGGCATCCCTGCCCTTTCTCCTTTGTGTGCTCAGGACCCCACTGGAACTGTTAAGTCAAAGGTACCAACAAACCCCACAAAACTACAGACCAAATCCAGTGGTTTCTGGATGTCAGTAGCACTCTACACACTGACCCCTCATTCTGCGAAAACACTTGGTCTCCTTATGCTCCTTCTCTTCTTCCCAACCTCTAACAGGATCCTCCTCTTACCACTCCACTTAACACTGCAACTCACCCTCCCCCACCCTATCCCCAACACTCCTGACCCCTCATTTTGCTATACTTTTTCATCATAAAACTTACTATTTTCTAGTATAAGATAAGATAAGGTTTCCATTTTTATTAATTGTATGTCCGCTCTTACAAAACCATAAGGTACAGAAGGGTGAGGGTCTTCATCTATTTGTTCATTACTGTATCCCAAACACCTAGACCATCTGGAACATTAGAGGATAGATGGATACTGATTCATGAGTAAATGAATCAACCCTCTCTGCCTACACAGTCTCATGCATTGCCGAAGCCATTTATATGTTCACATACAGCCCAAACCTATCCTCTGCACTTCAAACCCGTATGCAATTACATACATGACATACTCACTTATGTGAGTGTATTACAGGAATCTCTAACTTAAAATATCCAAAGCCAAACTCCTCTAATTCATCCCTCAAAATACATTCCTCTTCAGTCCTTCCCATCTTAGAAACTGGAACAATCAATATACACAGATGCTCAGTCAGAGAATTAAATTAAAGAACTTTAATTTAGGGGCGCTTGGGTGACTCAGTTGGTTGGGCAACTGCCTTCGGCTCAGGTCATGATCCCGGAGTCCCGGGATCGAGTCCCACATTGGGCTCCCAGGTCCACGGGGAGTCTGCTTCTCCCTCTGACCTTCTCCCTTCTCGTGCTCTCTCTCTCTCAAATAAATAAATAAAATCTTTAAAAAAAAAAAAAAAAAGAACTTTAATTTAAAGAACCTGGAGGCGTTCTTTAATTCAACCCTTTCTCTCAACCCCTACACTTAATCCAGAAGTAAGCACTGCTACAAGCTTGGATGTGTCTGCTTCTCTCCATTCCGTCCTCCATGTAAGCCACCCCTACCTTTCGCCTGAATTATTTCAATATTTTCCTTTTTCTTTCCTCTTCCTTATTTGTCTTTTTAGAATATCTTCTCCAGAGAAGCCAGAGTAAACTTTTAAAAATACAAAGCCAATCATTATTCCTTAATTAAAACCTGAATGAATAAGAAATCAATCTGAATTCATTTCCAGGATCTACAAGTCTTTGCACAATCTAGCCCCTGGCCGCCTCTTCAACTTCATTTCATGTCACTCTTCCCCTTGTCCACGTAGGCCTCTTTTTGTTCCCTGAGCTTGCTCTTTTCTGCCTTGGGGTCTTACTCCACCCCAATTGCTACTACTCCTCCTAGTTCATTCCCTTCAGAGCACTCAGTGCAATTTGCGTTTACAAGCTTTAAGAGGGAACCCGGTTATTTTATGCAACTGCATGTATCCAGTGGCATAAGGCAGCCTGTTCAGTGAATATTCAATGGAGACCAAAATAGAACTAATCAACATTTAGGAAGAATGCCAAGAAAATGTAGTAAACTAAAATCAAGAGCAAAGAGTTGCTTCTAGGAGGCAGTGATCAACAGTCTGCTGCAGAGAGGTCCCAAAAGATCAGGAGAGGATCCTTTTGTAGTTCATAAGTATAATGACTGGGTGTTCATGCTGTTGTGGGACATATGCCTCAAACCCTGTTATGACCTTGGCACTTTAACTGTCTGATGTGGAAAAAAAAATCAGGAGAGGAGTGTACATCGGCAATTAGTGGGTATGATTAGTAGAATTTCAAGAACCAGGGTGCCTGGGTGGCTTAGTTGGTTAGATGGCTGCCTTCGGCTCAGGTCATGATCCTGGAGACTCAGGATCGAGTCCCACATTGGGCTCCCTGATCAGTGGGGAGTCTGCTTCTCCCTCTGACCCTCCCACCTCTCATTCTGTCTCTCTTATTCTGCCTCTTTCAAATAAATAAATAAAATCTTAAAAAAAAAAAAAAAAAGAACTTGAAGCATCAAAAGTCAAAAATCTTACCTTGAATGTTTTTAATTTCTTCTTTAATGATCTTCCTAAACTTGAACAGCATCTTAGAAGCTGATAATATTTCACCTTCTAAAAACTGACTCAGAGGATTTCCTTTAGGATTTCTTTTGAACTTCACAAAGTAATAAGCACCACTGTTGCAATATTCTTCTAGCTGAATTCTGGGGACCTCCAATTTGAACATTATATCAAATTCATTAGGAGCAGAAATCTAAGAAATAGAAAAAAAACAGCACTGAAATGTTGGTTTGTGAATATTTTCCAAGCAACTGCAATTTTTTTCTTGAAATGTCTACTTAACACCCTACTTTGAAAAGCAAGATTCCTAAGATTTATACCCTCAGGAATCAGAATGAATAGAACTAGGAGAGTATTATTGTTTTGGTATGTAGGTTCCATACTTTTTCTTAATCAAGAGTATGCATCATTTTTATAATTTAGAACAATTTTAAATTACATCATGCAAGCTTTTAAAATCCGTACCAGCTTTTTTCTGAATTTAAAACTTAATAAAGGGGCGCCTGGGTGGCTCAGTCGTTAAGCGTCTGCCTTCGGCTCAGGTCATGATCCCAGGGTCCTGGGATCGAGCCCCGCATCGGGGTCCTTGCTCGGCAGGAAGCCTGCTTCTCCCGCTACTTTACTTACCCTTTACTTACCCTTTACATTCCCTCTGCTCGTGTTCCCTCTCTCGCTGTATTTCTCTCTGTCAAATAAATAAAATCTTAAAAAAAAAAACTTATTAAAATTACAAACCTATACGGTGCTAACTTTTATGTCACAAGACACACACTGCAGCCACCCTCCTGTCACAGCGGTCTAAAAAAAGTGTGTAGCCATGTGCTGGCTAGCTGAGCAAAGGCCAACTTGTTAGAGCTACTGGTCACCCAAGTGACTGTGAGTGCCAAGTCAGGCACTACATGAATGTCTTCGAACCACAGTATTTTGGGAGCTTCAAAGAGCCATTTTCATCCTCACAATAATAACTTATGAATTAGCAATTATATCAAATGATTATTTTTCCTATAGTAAAAATATCACAAATCTCTCATTAGTCAGGAGCATGCTTCACGTATAGCTATTGGACCGTACTGTTCAATAGGGCACCTAGTAGCCACATACATCTACTGACCGTATGAAATGTGGCTAGTCCAGATTGAGATGTACTGTGTTTTATATTCAACTGTGTCCTCCTAAAATTCATATATTGAAGTCCTAACCCCAGAAGTGACTGTACTTGGAGACAGGAGATCATGAGGGTACGGTGCTACTCTGATAGGACTGGTGGGAGGAAAGGAGGTGGAGGCAGAGGAAGAGGAGGAGAGGATCCCTTTCTCTCTGCCCACATGCACTGAGGAGTAAAGTGAAGATACAGGGAGAAGGTTGCTGTGTGCAAGCAACAAAGAGAGTCCTCACCCAAACCTAACCATGCTGGCACTATGATCTTTGACTTCAGCCTCCACAACTCTGAGAAAATAAACTTGTGTTGTTTAAGCCACTCAGTTTATAGTGTTTTTGTAATGGCAGCTTGAGCTGACTAGGGTAGACTATGAGAGTCAAACACTTGGGAGTGACGTCAGTGGGAATGAAGTAAGAGCCTCTGAAAATCCACTTTTCCATAAAAGCAACAAGAACATGGCCCAGATTAGTCAACTCAACTTTTTCAGATCGGTATATTAACCAGGCGCTTGCAACAATCTAAGGAGGATTTGTTCCAGAAAAATGGCTGAATCTTTATAGTAAGTCTCGCTCTTTGATAGGGTAAGTCCTCTAACATTTTCTCCTTTAGAATTGCCTAGCCTGGGGTACCGGGTGGCTCGGTTGGTTGGGAGTCTGCGTTTGGTTCAGGTCATGATCTTGGGGTCCTGGGATCAAGTCCCACATGGGGCTCCCTACTCTGGGGAAGCCTGGTTCTCCCTCTCCAACTCCCTCTCCCCACCCTCATGTTCTCTCTCTCTCTCTCTCTACTATCTCTTTCAAATAAATACAATCTTAAAAAAAAAAAAAAGAATTGCCTGGGTTATTCTAGGTCAAATGAAATTTGCATTTCATTTATTTTCATTTCATTTCATTTTTTTTAAGTAGTCTTCATTTTCCTTTCATTTCATTTTTTTAAGTAATCTTCATTTTCCTTTCATTTCATTTTTTTAAGTAGTCTCCATGCCCAGTGTGGAGTTCAACATGGGAATTAAACTCAAGATCCTGAGATCAAGACCTGAGCTGAGTCAGGAGTCAGATGCCTAACTGACTGAGCCATCCAGGCACCTCCCCCTTTGCATTTTCATATAAATCTTATAATAAGCTTGTCAATTTAAACAAAAAAATTGATGGGACTTGGACTGAATTGCACTGAATCTATATAGATCAATTTGAAGAAAACTGAATATGATATAGATTTCCATTTATTTAGTTTTTTTTTCTTTTTTTTAAGATTTTATTTATTTATTTGACAGAGAGAGATCACAAGTAGGCAGAGAGGCAGGCAGAGGGAGAGGAGGAAGCAGGCTCCCCGCTGAGCAGAGAGCCCAATGAGGGGTTTGATCCCAGTACCCTGAGATCATGACTTGAGCCGAAGGCAGAGGCTTAACCCACTTAGCCACCCAGGTGCCCCTATTGAGTTTGTTTTCAAATTTACTCAGCAATGTTTTAAAATTTTTATCATCTTTAGCAAGATTTATTCCTAAATGTTTGATGATCTTGATGCTATTGTAAATGGCATTTTTACATTTCATTTACACTTTTTTTGTTGATAATATATCGAAGTACCTTGATTTTTGTTTACTGACTTTGTATCTAGCAATCCTGCTAAATTCACTGACAACAGTTGAACAACACAGATTTGAATTGGGGAGGTCCACTTATACATGTTTTTTTTAAACAGTACAGTATTATAAATGTATTGTATCATCTTTATGATTTCCTTATAACATTTTCTTTTCTCTTCTTACTGTATTATAAAATACAGTATAAAGGGGCGCCTGGGTGGCTCAGTGGGTTAAAGCCTCTGCCTTCGACTCAGGTCATGACCCCAGGGAGCAGAGGGGAGCCCCGCATTGGGCTCCTGGCTCAGCGGGGAGCCTGCTTCTCTCTCTGCCTCTGCTCCTCCTCCTGCTCATGTTCTCTCTCCCTGAAAAATAAAATAAAATCTAAAAAAAAAAGAAAAAAGTTCTGACCGGAAACTTCTTTAAACATCTTATTATTCCTTCCATATGACTGAACTGAATGATATTTATGTAAGAAGAATCATACTTAAGCCAAATAATCTAACGAAAATTTTGCTCACTTGGCTATCAGAAAACTTTAGATAGAATTATAGTCTTCAGTGCTAAAAAGAGTTTTAAGATTCAAAGACATCATGATACAAACACTATCTTTCTGGCAATAAACAAATATCACTGAGTCCACACCAATGAAATGGGCAGCTGTTTAGGCTACAGTTTATGTAAAACATTCTGTGACAATGGAGTTTACAGTCCAGGTGGCAAGCCAAAAGAAAAATATGGAAGGTTTAATTTCCACTGAAATCTACCAGGTTAAATGCTTATCACGGAAATGAAATCTGAAACTGCTGCTGAATCTGAGAAGGCAGAGGTCTTTTTTTTTTAAAGATTTTATTTATTTGACAGAGAGAAACACAGCGAGAGAGGGAACACAAGCAGAGGGAATGGTAGCGGGAGAAGCAGGCTTCCTGCCAAGCAGGGAGCCCGACAGAGGTCTTGATAGAAACCATCCATCCTTTCTTCTTGAGCACTTTCATTAATCCGTTTGAATACTTGCTATGTGTTAGAACACAAAGATGCATAATATTTGGCCTGCTATCTTAAGAGTTTATAATTCTAAAAACCTAAATCTAGAGTTTAACAATCATTTACTTCTGAAGGAGAGTAGTTAATTGAATAAAGCCAATATGTAACTATAAAATAAATTCCGATCACCTAAATGCTATCAGCCTCTATTTCTGTTTATGCTACACCCAAGATTTTATAGATCTCCTGGAAGTGCACAGCTCAGCCCTGAAGAAACTGACTAGATGAAAACACAACTAAAGAAATCTGGGGCTGCGGGGGCGGGGGGGGGGTGGAGCTCAGATGGTTAAACATCTGTCCTCACTTCGAATCGTGATCTCATAGCCCTGGGATCCAGCGGGCTCCCTGCTCCGCGGGAATTCTGCGTCTCCTTCCCCCCATCCCCCACCCCTGGTTGTGCGCGCTCATTCTCTCTGTCTCTGTCTCTCTCTCATGAACAAATAAAATCTTGGGGGGAAAAAAAAAGCCACCACTGGTCAGGAAAGAATCTCTAGTCAGAAACCTGCTCCTAAATCTTTAATTCCTACTGGAAGGAAGACTTGAATAACTCAGCCACACACAAAGGGAGCCGCGGAATACATACCCTAAAACAATCACGCTGTAAGTGTATTTAGCAGGTACACTTTTTAGAGTCTGTAGATTTTTTTTCTTAATTTTTTTAAAATCACTCACTGTGAGGTTCCCATGACATCAGTATAAGAAAACTGGGGAGAGAGGAAGTCCGCAGTGGCTGGGGGACTGACTGAAGATGTCCTTCCTATAGTTTCTCCCATAGGAAAAAAGTTCCTAGATACATCAATTTCGTGGAATTTTTCGCACTCCTAATTATCCGAGTAAGAATTTGACTAGAGCACACCAAGTAGAGCACTATTACAAAAACTCCACACAAATCTGCTTGCATGAATGAAACTATACATTTGAATTCCCCCAACAGTAGTGTCTTGACAGTGGTTGGCACCAATATTGGTTAGCTGTACGTTCGCCGGACGTACAGATGGATAAACGAACAGCTGTTCCTCTTTTTGGTTGGAACTATGTCACAAGCCACAAAGGAACAAGAATCTGAGTTACTTCCGAAGGAAAGTGAGGGACCGCGCGACCCGCGAGTGTTGGGGCTATCGGGCAGGATGGGGACAGGGGCGAGGGAGTCGGCGGGAGGAGAGGCGCTGGGCAGCTCACCTTCACGCGTTCGTAGTAGCTTCCGGTGCACAGGCGCGAGACTCCTTGAAACTCGGACTCGCAGCTCTGCAATCTCCGCAGCAGGTGGTCCACAACCCCGTTCACAATCTCCGCCGCCACTGAGATTTCCTGGCGCCTCAGCTTCAACTTTTCTAGCACCGCTCGGGGCTTCCAGGAGCCGGGCGCCGCCCCCTTCTGCCTGAGACTCCAGGCTGGAACCGGCGGGCGGAGGCCGGAGACCTCGGTGGGCTCTGGCAGGGCTCTCTGCTCCCGAGGGGTGCGCGCGCCCCTCTCGCAGCGAGATCCAGACCTGGGAAGGGGCCGCCCCGGGGCCGCACGGGGCGCCGGCTTCTCCGCCGGAACCGCCAGCCCCTCCACCGCGTCCTCGGCGCCCAGAGGCGCTTTTTTGGTGCGGGCACTCCGCGTGCGCACCGGGGGTCTCTCGGGGGAGTCCGGGGCACGCTTCTTCCGCCGGGATCCAGATGCCCCGACCGGGCCGCACGTCTGTGCTTTGGGCCGGGCTGCCCCAAGGGCGGCCGGAGGTTCGCTGGGCTCGGCCGAGCGACCCTTCACTCCTTGCGCCAGAACTTTGGGGGCGGCGGCTCTGGCCTTCGAAGCTGTGCGCGTGGCCTTTCCGCGCCGGGGCTCCATGGCCGGCGCTCTCTGTTCCCCGAAAGGAGGGAGACGGCCTCGGGAAAGGCCACGGGAGGAGGAGCCGGCGGTCGCAGCGGGAAATGAAACTTAAATATCTGGCGGGAACGCAGGGACCGCGGCCTGACAGCACGAACCCGGATTGAATGCTGGGAGGTCACGGGGGCTGCACCCCGGCCACCAAGGGGCGGGCCGCCCACGCTGCCGGGAGAGATGTTAAGTTTCTCACCCTCCAGTGCTCGCGAGGTCGCCGGGTGCGGAAGCACACTGAACGCAACCCGACAGCAGCAGAAAACACTCTGAAGGAGCTCTTTGAAAGCTTGATAGATTTGCTGGCATACAGCCTAAAAGAATTTGGGGAAACTAAGGAGCTTCTCCCACACTGAAGTCCAGAGAAACTTTTTTTCTTTTTAAGATTTTATTTATTTGAGAGAGAGAGATAAGGAGCAGGGGAGAGGGCAGAAGGAGAGGGAGAAGCCGACTCCCTACTGAGCAGGGACATCCCCCCACGCCCCCATGCAGGGCTCAATCCCAGGACCTCGAGACCATTACCTGAGTTTAAGGCAGATGCGTAACTGACTGAGCCACCCAGACACCCTGACAGAAACTTTTAAAGTGTAAGTTTAAGTAAGGGTGCTTTTTTAATTAATGAGAAATAGAAAATGTCCAACTTCAACAAGGTGGAAATGTAATGAGGACAGCAATTGGAACAAATATTTCATTTTATTTGACTTTGTAAAAGCACATACAGTCTTAAATTGTGTAGAAGTTCTTTTTTTTAAGATTAAAAAAATTATACACTTATTTGTTAGAGAGCGAGAGCACACAAGCAGGGGAGCAGCAGGCAGAGGGAGACTGGGCCCAATGGGGGACTGGGCCCAATGGGGGACTCAATCCCAGGAACCTGGAATCGTGACCTGAGCCAAAGGTAGATGCTTAACTGACTCAGCCACCCAGATGTCCCCGTGTAGAAGTTCTCATTTGTGAGTTTTATTCATTGGTTCTCAAAAGCCCATCAAAAAAAACGGCTCTTACATTTTAAGTAATTCATGCTGTTTTGGCCCTTGTGATTCCAGAGTTCTCCATATAGGTATCAAGTATTTATTTTTAAACCCAATCCCTTTACAGAAATACGTATCAGACAGGAAACCCCTGGGTTTAGAATTTTTTTTTAAAAAGCATCCTAACCATTTTTAGGTGTATAATCCCGTGACTTTAAATACATTAATATTGTTATGCAACCATCACCACCTTCCATCTCCCCAACTCTTCATCTCATAAAACTGAAACTCTACCCATTAAACAATAACTCCCCATTCCTGCCCTCTCCCTTGGCAACCACCCTTCTACTTTCTGTCTCTATGAATTTGACTACTCTAGGTACCTCAGGTAAGTGGAATCATATAGTATTTGTCCTTTTGTGACTGGCTTATTTCACTTAAAATAATGTCCTCAAGGTTTATCCATATTGTAGCATATGTCAGCCCTCCTTTTTTTTTTTTTTTTTTTAAGATTTATTTCTTTATTTGGAAGAGAGAGAGAGAGAGGATGAGGGGGTTGGGCCGGGGGAGGAAGTGAGAGAGAGAATCCTCAAGCTGACTCCTCGATGAAAGCCAAGCCCATCTTAGGGATTGATCTGATGATCAATCAATCTGATGACCGGAGCTGAAATCAAGAGTCAGCCACCCAACAGACTGAGCCACCCAGGTGCCATCAGCCCCCTTTTTAAGACTGAATATTTCTATTGAAGGTATACAGCACATTTTGATCACCATTCATCTGTCAATGGACAACATGCCTCGACTACTCTTTTAAAAAAATTTTCCTAACGCCAATATTTTGATATATCCTCTTTGATACAAAGTTGGGTTTTTTGCTTTTTTTTTTTTTTTTTTAACTTCCCAGGGCAATGAGCCCTAGTTTGAAATGTGATGTGAGAAATCTGTATTTTTCTTTTGTAAAATGGAAGGAGGACTATTGTGTAGTCAGGCTTGTTCTCAAGTGAACCAATCTCAGGGAAAAGTAGATACAAAGGAAAAGTTAATACAAAGGACCTAAGGGTAGACTGTGGCTAGTTGTTCAAATGACAGCAAGTGTGGATGGAGCTTGTGAAGTTTGAAATATGTCAGTTATCAACTTATTGCTTCTCAAACAAGGACTTAGTACACCCTTCCATATATGCTGTCTGATAAACAACAGAATTCTTTTAAGCAGTTCTTATTTATTTAAGATTTTATTTATTTATTTGACAGAGGGAGAGGGAGATCACAAGTAAGCAGAGAAGCAGGCAGAGAGAAGGGGAAGCAGGCTCCCTGCTGAGCAGAGAGCCCGACTTGGGGCTTGATCCCAGGACCCTGAGATCATGACCTGAGCCGAGGGCAGAGGCCTTAACCCACTGAGCCACCCAGGCACTCCTAAGCAGTTCTCTTTTAAATTGCCCACTATATTAACCTTTCTCAGTAGAGGTTGCAGGAGGACATTGTAGGAAGAAGAGTTTCCTGACAATTTCCAACATACTGGAGGGAGTGGAAGGGAATTGCAGGGTGAAGGTCAGACTCATAGGTGTAAGAACATCTGGTAGGGCCTACCCCAGCTACAGGCCCAGAAAGTGATCCCTCTGAGACCTTGCCACCTTGGCCCAGCCATAACCCATCTACAACTTACTTTTTTTTTTTTTTAAGATTTTATTTATTTGACAGAAACACAGCGAGAGAGGGAACACAAGCAGAGGGAATGTTAGCAGGAGAAGCAGGCTTCCTGCAGAGCAGAGAGCCTGATGCGGGGCTCGATCCCAGGCCCCTGGGATCTGACCTGGGCCGAAGGCAGACTTAACGACTGAGCCACCCAGGCGCCCCTACAACTTCCTTTTTAAAGGAAACCAAGATTCCTGCCTGGCCTGTGGTCCAGAAGATCACACACCAAGAAGTTGATCCTTCTACAAGCCTTGTATACAGTCTGCGTGTGGCCAAGGACGTCCACAGAGAGCAGCTGCTCTCTCTGGAAGCCCCCTACGTTATGTAGCCTATACTCTCTGAAGTCTTCTGCACTTGAGATCCGAACCCCTTTTTAAGTTGTTTGTTTTTTTTTAAGATTTTATTTATTTATTTGACACAAAGAGATCATTAAGTAGGCAGAGAGGCAGGCAGTGAAGGGGAAGCAGGCTCCCCGCTGAGCAGAGAGCCTGATGCGGGGCTCGATCCCAGGACCCTCAGATCATGACCCGAGCCAAAGGCAGAGGCTTTAACCCCAGATCTGAACCCCTTTTGAATTTATTCTTACTTGAGTACTCTCCCTCAGTCATAGGGTACCATATATAGTTTCTTTATATGTTATTTCTTTTTTTTAGAGTGAAATATTCGTTTAAGTAACCTCTATCCCCAATGTGGAGCTTGAAGTCACAACCCCAGATCAAGAATTGCACCTCAGGGCACCTGGGTGGCTCAGTCGTTAAGTGGCTGCCTTCGGCTCAGGTCATGATCCCAGGGTCCTGGGATCAAGCCCTGCATCGGGCTCCCTGCTCAAAGAAGCCTGCTTCTCCCATTACCATTCCCTCTACTTGTGTTCCCTCTCTCGCTGTATTTCTCTCTGTTAAATAAATAAAATCTTAAAAAAAAAAAAAAAGAGTTGCACCCTCTTCCAACTAAAACAGCCAGATACCTCAATATAGTTAATTATTTTTATATTAACGACTACGGTGTGATTCTTTTTTATAAAAGATTTTACTTATTTATTTGAGGGGCGGAGAAAGCATGAAATGGGGAAGGTCAGAAGGAGAAGCAGACTCCCTTGCTGAGTGGGGAGCCCATATGGGACTTGATTCTGTGACTCTAGGATCACCACCTGAGGTTAAGGCAAACGCTTAACTGACTGAGCCACCCAGATGCCCTACTATGTGATTCCATCTTCTGACTGGACTCAGACTGCTACAAAGTTAGTATTGGGCATGGTCCCAGGAAATAGATGCCTAAAGATGGGATTTGGGAATTGGTTTTGTTATGCCCTTGGGCTTGAGCTCAGTGCTTGAGGAGGAACCAGAAAAATGACTGAGAAGGAGTAGCCAGAAGAAATACGAGGAAAACCAGAATAGCTTGATGTCTTGGAAGATAGGTAAAGAAAGTGTATCAAGAAGTGGCTGTGAAGAGAAAAAAGCATTCACATATAAAATGTCCATCTTCTTTACATTTATACTTAAAACTTAATTAAAAATCCAGTCCTGGCTACAGTATAATGAAATAGTCTTACACTGTTAATGCAACCTGATACAGAACTTTCAGAAGGCTAATTTAGCCATTATCAAAAATATAAACATTGAGGAATCCTTTTAACCAATATCTTCACTTATAGAAAGAGTCCCATAAATTTAAAGAGAGATATATGTACAAGGATGATGATAATATAAAAAAATAGAAACAATCCAAATACTCAGTAATTGGGAGTTGGTTAAATAAATTATGGTTAAAATGTGACAGATTCATATATACACGGCATAGAGTCAAAAATACATTGTTAAAAAAATAAGCAAACTGGGGGGACTGAGTAGCTCAGTTGGTTGCACATGGGACTATTGGGTTCAGCCCAGGTCATGATCTCAGGGTTGTGAGATCCATCTCCCAGTTCCAACTCCACACTCAGCAGGAAGGCTGCTTGAGGATTTTCTCCCTCTCCCTCAGCCCCTCCCCCTACGCATACATATTCTATTTCTCTATCATAAATAAGTAAATCTTAAAAAAAAAAGCAAACTAAAAAATAATTCAATCACAGTGTTGTATGGCAAAATAATAGCAGCATGAGTATTTGTATAAAAAAAAACTAGGAGGGGCACCTGGGTGGCTCAGTCATTGAGCATCTACCTTTGGCTGGGGTCATGATCCCAGGGTCCTGGGATCAAGCCACACATTGGGCTCCCTGCTCCACTGGAAGCCTGCTTCTCTCTCTGCCAAGCTCCCCCTGCTTGTGTACCCTCTCTCTGTCTCTGTTAAATAAATAAATAAAATCATAAAAACAAAAACAAAACTAGGAGGCAGGATACCTGGGTGGCTCAGCTGGTTAAGCATCTGCTTTCAGCTCAGGTCATGATCCCAGGGTCCTAGGATCAAGTCCCTCATTGGGCTCCCTTGCTCAGCAGGGAGCCTGCTTCTCCCTCTGTCACTACTATCTCTGCCTGCTGTTCCCCTGCTTGTGCTCTCCCTCTCTCTGACAAATAAATAAAAATCCTTAAAACAGCAAAACAAAAAAGGAGGAAGCATTAGCAACAAAATGCTTACAGAGGTGGGGATCAGAAAAGCTGATGAAGTTATAGCTTCTTTAAGTCTCACAGTTTTCTATTTCTATTTGATAGATTTTAATAATCGGAAGAATAAAACTGCCACGTGGATTGTTTCATTAACCAGTTAAAGGTTTCCTCTCTAAGGAAGGCTTTAAAAATGTCAATTTCCAAAGGCTGGGCATTAAATCTTCAACCATTCCATTCCCCTAATCAGCCATCATCAATCTTTCATCCACAAGTTTATTTTAACTGCTTTCGAATTTCCTCCTATTCAGAGACTAGTCTTTTACAAACAGAAATCCAGGTGATAGTATACTAGCAAATTCAAAGAATCATTTAAGGCAAAGTGATCAAAATCATTGTCTGTAGGTGACCAATTGGCGATTACGGATGCCAATCGCCGAAAAAGACAGAAAATGACCAAGTAGAAGCCACCAATTCACAGCCCTATATAACCAAAAGCCTCCACTGACCATGATAGGAGATCCATACCAGCTGGGCCACCTGCACAGTTAACGGGTCTCACTTCTCCAGTAAAGTCGCGCCAAAGGCCCAATCAGCGCTGACGCTGGACGTCCACAGCTACGCTGTGACATCAGCGCAAAGATGGCTGCGCCCCGAAGCCTATCCCTCGTATCCTGAATTTTTGCGCTTGGCCTGTGTCAGGTTCAGGGTCCGACTGTACCTTTCTCCAGCTATGTTTTCTCTCCGCGGTTGTGGTCTCTGTGTCGCGGCTTCCTTCACCAAAAAGCACCTTCCGTTGGCCCGTTTCATCGGTGACAGCGCGGCGACCTTGGCTACGAACTTTGACGTGGTAGTCATTGGCGGAGGACATGCTGGGACCGAAGCAGCCGCCGCTGCCGCTCGGTGCGGCTCCCGGACTCTGCTGCTCACCCATCGCGTGGACACGATCGGTAAGGAGTTCGGGTAGCGTGGAGCTTGGCGCAGGTCGCAAGCCGCCGGTATGCCCCTTCACCGCTTCCTCGGTGGCCTGATGCGGCAGCCTCTCCTCTTTCCCAAGGCTAGTGAGAATCCTAGTGTCTGGGGTTTTATCCTAATTTGAGTCTCACATATCAGGTAGGCCTAGCCCAGAACCCTGGATTAGGCTGTTCGGTGGATCATTTATTGTGCTGCTGCTGACAGAAGTAATTAGCTGGGGGAGCGGGGGGCCGTGCCTGGAAAGAGGGAAACTAAGAATACGAGCTGATAGCTTCTTATTTTACTTACTTCTTTACTTTACTTACTTTGTTATTTGGCCTTTACTAGATTGTTGCTTTGGAAATAGAGTAAATTAACTCTTATTAGGAATGATTTGTTAAACAATGTTGTCTTTTTATCGAGATTTTGTGAAGCCGTTTTGAAGAACGATGCTACTTTTTACCGTATTTATATCTCTGTTTGGTGCTTGTTTCCTAATTTTGTTCTCAGGAACTGGCAGTGCTTTTTTTCCGCACTTAATAGGCAATGGGTGGACGGCTATAATTTAAAGCAAGACCTCTCTCTAGCACCATAATAGGTACTAGCTAAAACATCATCTTGTAAATCATGCAAACCTATGTTTTTTTCCTCTTGCATTTTGCTTAAGAGTGAACAGTAGAAATAGTAACTGTTTTGCAAAAATTGTGAATAAATCACATATTTGATACTGAAGTACTTTTTAAATACCGTTCAGCTCATAACCGTGGAGAAATATACACTGTTAACAGTGTTTCTTTTAGAGAGGGGCGATACGATTACCCAAAATATTATAATTTGCTTATTAGACATTTCAGTGTTGTTTACATTAACAAAAAATAAAGATTGGATACTACCTTTCAATAATAATTTAAAAATTTAATGGAAAAAAGTGTTGTATTATTGTACTAAGATGATCATTAAATATAAGTAATGTAGTTCTGTGAGGGATAAAGGGATTCTTACCAAAATCCATCTTCATATAATTCAGTCAACACAATGCAGTCCATTCTTTTTAAATAAATGCATTTCAGAGGTAATAACTCTCATAAATGAGCTTAGTGGATGACAATTTTGTTCTTGAAACAAAATCTCATTTGTAAGATAATTCAATATAGTGGAATATCCTATTTCTATGTGGCCTCAGATAGTTTTGACTTAGAACTGACCTAAGAATGCAAAAGGCAAGAATTGTCCTGTTGTGATTTAGTCGTTATTATCTGCCAATAATAAAATTAGAGGCAGAAAGTCTTTTATTTTCTACTAACCTGGAAAATGTTTTTTGGCTGAGTATTTTTTTGTATTTCGCAATGAAAAAAAAAGCCTTGTGCATCTGTTTATTCTGTGTCATATTACCTGTGCATTTCATGGAAAAGGTTCACCATTAAAGAGATTGTTGGACATTCTGAATTTTAATCCAGGCTTCACTTAGTTCTATCCATGTGGCCTTGGATAAGGGACAATTTATTTAACCCTCAGTTTCTTTCTCTATGAAATAGAAATAACAGTACCAATTTCAGTTTGCTGTAAAGTATAAATCAGAAAATACACACAACTCATCTGGAACAGTGCCTGACCCATTAAGTGGTTCAGATGTTAAACTATTTTATAAGCTTTTCTACATACCCAACTTAAATTCTTTTTTTTTTTTTTTTTAAGATTTTATTTATTTATTTGATGGAGAGAGAGAGATCATAAGTAGGCTGAGAGGCAGTTAGAGAGACAGAGGAAAGCAGGCTCCCTGCTGAGCAGAGAGCTCAATGCGGGGCTCGATCCCAGGACGCTGAGATCATGACCTGAGCTGAAGGCAGAGGCTTTAAAACACTGAGCCACCCAGGTGCCCCCAACTTAAATTCTTTAGTAGAGTGAGAAATGAACTGATTTATACTTTTTTTTTTGAGATTTTATTTATTTGACAGAGAGAGACACAGTGAGAGAAGGAACACAAGCAGGGGGAGTGGGAGAGGTAGAAGCAGGCTTCCAGCCAAGCAGGGAGCCCAATGTGGGGCTCGATCCCAGGACCCTGGGATCATGACCTGAGCCAAAGGCAGATGCTTAATGACTGAGCCACCTAGGCACCTCTGATTTATACATTTTTATTACCATTACCAACCCCAAGGACTGATATTACACTTGGGATGTTAGTAGCCTTAACCTAAGAATACAGATGACAAATAGACTTTCTTAGTCTAACTCCAAATGATTGGGAATGAAGGCTAGTTTTTTGGAGTTCTATGTGGAAAAAGATCTTGAGGCTAAGCAAAAGAAAAGCGGCATGTTCAACTTTTAATGTCCGTAGGAGAGGGGCTCAACATTGATAAATACATTTGAGGAAAGTTTTCAGCAGTTTAAAAAGACAAGGATTTATTTGCATGTGACTTTTACAAATATAAGTTTTATTTATTTGTTTACTTAAGATTTTATTCATTTATTTGACAGAGAGAGACAGCGAGAGAGGGAAACACAAACATGGGGAGTGGGAGAGGGAGAAGCAGGCTCTCTGCTAAGCAGGGAGCCCGATGCGGGGCTCAGTCCCAGAACCCTGGGATCATGACCTGAGCTGAAGGCAGACGCTAAACAACTGAGCCACCCAGGCGCCCCCAAATGTAAGTTTTATAAATAGGTATATAATGTATGATAATTCAGCAAAGGGCCTAGAAGTTGTTTAGTTTAGAGATATAAGGAAGTGGTGGAATTTCAGTAATTTGTTTCTTTTTTTCTTTGCCTATATATAAGGAGAAGCATCTCTAGGGATGAAAATTTGAGAAAAATGTTGGGAATTAGTGGGATTAGAGATTTTTTTTAAATTAACTGATTTATAATGAGAATTAAAAACCAAGTCATTTGGGGGCACCTGGGTGGCTCAGTCAGTTGGGTGTCTGACTCTTGGTTTTGGCTCAGATCATGGTCTTCTGGTTGTAGGACTGAGCCCCTCTCTCCCATACATATTTGGGCTCCAAGATCAGTGTGGAGTCTGCGTGTCCCTCTCCCTCCCCCTCTACCTCCTCCTCCTCCTCTCTCTCTCTCTTTCTAATAAATAAATAAATAAAATTCTGGGGGAAAAAACCAAAACAAAGCAACTAAGTCATTTTGGCGAGTAGCAGTATCTAAAACAAAGGATCACGGCTTTAGATGCTTTGGGAGCTAGATACATAATTTAAATGTCTACCGTGGCTCAGTCAGATAAGTGTCTGCCTTTGGCTTTAGTCGTGATCCCAGGGCCCTGGGATCAGGTCCCTCATCAGGGTCCCTGCTTGGCAGGAGCCTGCTTCTCCCTCTACCTGCTGCTCCCCCTGCTTGTGCTTGCATATTCTCTCTGTCTCTCTAACAAATAAATAAATAAAATTTTAAAATAAATAAATGTGTAAAACAACACGGAATAATGAGAACAGTGGTGAGCTGGAAAGTATAGCCTCATTCGTTGTTTGTTTGGTTTTTTTAAAGATTTTATTTTATTTATTTGACACAGAGAGAGATCACAAGTAGGCAGAGAGGCAGGCAGAGGGAGATGGGGGAGCAGGCTCCCTGCTGACCAGAGAGCCCGATGTGGGGCTCGATCCCAGGACCCTGAGATCATGACCTGAGCCGAAGGCAGAGGCTTTAACCCACTGAGCCACCCAGGTGCTGTTTTGTTTGTTTTTAACAAAAGCTTCATGTGGGATGCCTGGGTGGCTCAAGTGGTTAAGCATCTGCTTTTGGCTCAGGTCATTATCTCCAGGTCCTGGGATCAAGCCCCATATCAGGTTCCCAACTCAGCAGGGAGTTTGCTTCTCCCTCTGCCTCTCCCCCTGCTTGTGCTCTGTCTCTGTATCTCTCTCAAATAAATAATAATCTTTTTTAAAAAAACAAAAAACCAAAAGCTTTATGTATACCAAGCAAAACATCACCAGCAAATGACTGAGTTATGAGCTCTGATCTAAAAGTATCTGAAATATATCCTCTCTAGTGATTGGAAGAGGTTTACTTAAGAGCAATACAGCGTAGTAGAAAAAAATCATACTTGGTGATATCATTTCACATTTCTAGTTTCTATTTTGGTTACTTATTCATTAACAATTCAGATATTTCAAGTGTGATTAAGTTGTTGTGGGTTTTTTTTTTTTTTCCTAAACAAGTTAAGTCCTTGTCTGAAATATATTTGTAGTTGATATAACGTCTGGAAGAGAAGGAAGTGTGTAGAGCTATAACATGTAAGATTGGACCTGAGTTGATACCTGGGAGTTCATTATACTATTTTCTCTTATTCTTTAATAAAATAGCTTAACATTGGGCCACCTGGGTGGCTCAGTCAGTTAAGCATCTGATTCTTGGTTTCAGCTCAGGTCATGATCTCATGGGTTGTGGGATGGACCCCCACATGGGACTCTGCACTCAAGGCAGAGTCCACTTAACGATTCTTTCCCTCTGCCCCTCCCCCTGCTCACGCTTCCCTTCTCTCTCTTTTTCTCTCAAATAAATAAATCTTTAAAAAAAGAAATAGCTTAACATTTGCATGTGAAATAATATGATGAATTAAGACACTCAGGAATGCAAATTGGTTGCTTTCATATAAACTCAATGCTAGGTAAATATTCACTGTGTTTATCGATTTTATGCAGTGTATAGAGCACTTTTCTAAGATACTCATGTAGGAATACTTATGTCAATAATATTTTACATGTTTGAGAAAGTCATATAAAAATTTTAAATGTTGCTGATGGAAAATTATTTATGATTAAAATTTTTAAACCCAATTCAAATTATGTGATTTTTGAAAAAGTGAAAATCAGAAGCAGAGAGTACTTTACACTGAGAAATATTTTACACTGGGAAATAAAACAATTATTAGTAAATGTTACTTATTGCTTATTCTTTGCCAGATACTATGCCCATTGCTTTGTGTACACTCTCATTTGCAAGTAACAAATCCTTATTATTCAATTAATTTAAACAAAAAGGACAATTTATTTTTTTATAAATTTATTTATGTATTTGAGAGAGGGAGAGAAAGTGAGTAGGAGGAGGGACGGAGGGAGAGAGAGAGACTCTGAAGCAGACTCCCTACTGAGCACAAAGCCTGATATGGGCCTTAATCTCATGACCCCGAGATCATGATCTGAGCCGAAATCAAGAGTTGGATGCTTAACCAACTGAGCCACCCAGGTGCCCTAAGAATTCATTTTTTTAATAAGAAATTAGCAGGTAGATCAGTTTTAAGGTTGGTTAATTCGGCAACCCACCATGTCTAAGGATTCGTTGCTTCCGTATCTCCATTATGCTATGTTTGAATTTTCTTCAAGCTGGCTATCCTCATGTTAGAAAATGGCTATAATAGTTCTAGGTGTCACATCTAAATATGACAACTTTCAGCCTAAGAAGGTTTTTTTTTTCCCCCCCCTTGTATCTCTTCAAAGAGGAAAAACAACCCATTCCTACAGACCCTCTCCCCAAAAAGTCACCCCTCATGACTTATTTCCCATCCTTCACCCGGACAGTGGTAAGTAGAAACAGGATTATCACGATTACTTAGATCAATAAAGATTTATTCCTACTGAGCTTAGGTCACACTCCCTGAACACAAAGCCTCATAGGGAAGTGTTTACCTAAATAAAATTGTAATTCTGTATCAAAGGAAGGGGGGAAATAATCTGCTGCGGTTATCATTCTGTTTTTATAGTAGGGAAACTGAGGTAGAGAAAATTAGATAACTTGCCAAAATGACAGAGCTTGTAAGAGGTAGATCTAAGAATTGAGCCATATCCCTTTCACTTACTCCTAATCACAGCATGATTCAGCCTCCTTATGGAGACTGTAAAAACTTGCAGTGGGCTTGGTGATGACTATAGGGGACCTACAGATGTTGACGAATCACCTTCCTATCCTTCCACCTCCCATAAAAACGTTTGAGGTAACCGCATGAGTTTAGACCTTCAAATAAGACTAGGGAAATTTAAGAAGAAGGTATAAATTATGGTTTCTACTTTCAGGAAGCTTATAATTTAATTATTTTTATAAAATAAGCAAAAAGAAAACAGCAGATGGCATTTATGGAAGACATAATTGATTATAATGGTGAATCAGTGCCAGGGAACTTATGCTTGATTTGGGAAAGGTTTCATGAAGTAAAGATTTCAAAGCCACATTTTAAAGGAAAAGGTAACCTAATGAACTAGCAAAAATATGTGTCAAGGAAAAGATTCAAGATTAACTACCGTCAGTGGTTTATCTTCAAGATGCCCTGAATGACTCTTGCATCCCATTAAGATTTTCTACTTTTTTATTATATGAGATGATTCTTTTTTTTTAAGATTTTATTAATTTATTTGACAGAGAGAGAGAGAGAGAGAGAGCACAAGTAGGCAGAGAGGCAGGCAGAGAGAGAGGGGGAAGCAGGCTCCCCGCCGAGCGGAGAGCCCAATGTGGGGCTCAATCCCAGGACCCTGAGATCATGACCCGAGCCGAAGGCAGAGGCTTTAACCCACTGAGCCACCCAGGCGCCCCTATATGAGATGATTCTGATCACTTGTACAGACATTTCCCTATTAAACACTCACTACACGGATGCTTGGGTGGCTCATTCAGTTGGATGTCTACCTTCAGCCTGGGTCGTGATCCCAGGGTCCTGGGCTTGACTCCCGCATCAGGCTCCCTGCTCAGTGGGCAGTCTGTTTTTCCCTCTGCCTGCAACTCTCCCTGCTTGTGCTCTCTCTCTGACAAATAAATCTTGTAAAAAACAACAGCAACAAAACAATACTTACTACATGCAGGGTGGCTCATATATTTATGTTATGTCTCTTCTCTTTAGGTCAGATGTCTTGTAATCCTTCCTTTGGTGGCATTGGCAAGGGGCATTTAATGAGGGAAGTTGATGCCTTGGATGGCCTGTGTTCTCGAATCTGTGACCAATCTGGTGTACATTACAAAGTATTAAACCGGCGTAAGGGACCGGCTGTTTGGGGTCTGAGAGCTCAAATTGATAGGAAACTCTATAAGCAGAATATGCAGGTAAGGATGGGGCAGGAAAAAAGGGGGAGACTGTAGTGCTTATTTAACTGTTAGGTTTCAACCTGTGTTCTCTTTTGACAGAAAGAAATCCTAAATACACCGCTGCTTACTGTTCGGGAAGGAGCTGTAGAAGACCTTATTCTTACAGAACCAGAGCCTGCGCACACTGGGAAATGCCGAGTCAGTGGCGTAGTCTTAGGTGTGTGCTAGTTATAGGTGATAATAACACTATCAGATTCTGTGTGAAAAACTAATTTTAGAGCAGAACGTGGAGATGTTTTGCTTATTCTAGGAAATTAGAATTTTGTGTTTTCACGGAAAAGGAAGACAGCGTAAAAAATTACTTTCTTTTTTTTGTTGTTAACATATAATGTTGAGGTAACCACATGAGTTTAGACCTCCAAATAAGACTAGGGGAATTTAAGAAGAAGGTATAAAATATGGTTTCTACTTTCAGGAAACTTATAACTTAATTATTTTTACAAAATAAGCAAAAAGAAAACAGCGGATGGCATTTGTTTCAAGGGTACAGGTCTGTGAATCATCATTCTTACACAGTTCACAGCACTCACCACAGCACATACCTTCCCCAGTGTCCATCACCCAGCCCCCCAGCCCCCACTCCCCGCCTGCAACCCTCAGTTTGTTTCCTGAGATTAAGAGTCTCTTACGGTTTGTCTCCCTTTCTGGTTTCGTCCCATTTCATTTTTTCCACTCTTCCCCCATGATCCTCTGCCTTATTTCTCAGATCCCACATATCAGCGAGATCATATAATAATTATCTTTCTCTCATTGACTTATTTCGCTTAGCGTAATACCCTCTAGTTCCATCCACGTTGCAAATGGCAAAAAAATTTTTGATGGCTGCATAATATTCCTGTGTGTGTGTGTGTGTGTGTGTGTGTGTGTGTGTGTGTATGTACCATATCTTTTTATTCTTTATCCATTCATCTGCTGATGGACATCTAGGTTCTTTCTATAGTTTAGCTGTTGTGGACATTGCTGCTATAAACACTGGGGTGCACATACCGCTTTGGATCACTACATTTGTATCTTTGGGGTAAATACCCAGTAGTGTGATTGGTGGATCATAAGGTAGCTCTATTTTCAACTTTTTGAGGAACCTCCATACTGTTTTCCAGAGTGGTTGCACCAGCTTGCATTCCCACCCATAGTGTAGGAGGGTTCCCCTTTCTCCACATCCTCACCGACACCTGTTGTTCCCTGACTTGTTAATTTTAGCCATTCTGACTGGTGTGAGGTGGTATCTGATTGTGGTTTTGATTTGTATTTCCCTGATGCCGAGTGATGTTGAACACTTTTTCATGTGTCTATGGGCCATTTGGAAGTCTTCTTTGCAGAAATGTCTGTTCATGTCTAAAAATCATTTTCCTCCTTTCATCCTGATATTCGTGAAGTTCAGTCAAATTTATGCCATCTTAGTGTAGTACTTTATAACCTACGTAATCTACATAAAATGTGCTTTTCCGGGGTGCCTGGGTGGCTCAGTTGTTAAGCATCTGCCTTCGGCTCAGGTCATGATCCCAGAGTTCTGGGATCGAGCCCCGCATCGGGCTCCTTGCTCAGCAGGAAGCCTGCTTCTCCCACTACCATTCCCTCTGCTTGTGTTCCCTTTCTTGCTGTGTTTCTCTCTGTCAAATAAATAAATCTTTAAAAAAAAATGTGCTTTTCCTCCTGGTCCTTCTGTTATAATTTTTATTTTTCCTCATCCTGACTTTAATTTTTGTAATTTATGTTATATTTATATTCAAGTATTTTAATTTATATTATTATATTTTATTGTACAATATAATTTATATTATACAATGTTATTTTTTTTTATTTAAAGGAGTTACGAATTAATTTTTTTAGAGAGAGGGAGGGACATAGGGAGAGGAAGAGAAAGAATCCATGCCCAGTGCAGAGCCTGACATGGGGCTTGATCTCACAACCCTGGGATCATGACCTGAGCTGGAATCAAGAGTCTGATGCTTAACCAACTGAGCCACCCAAATGCCCCATGAATTAATTTTTTAATCAAAATAATACATGCACATAATTTTTATAAATATCAAATAGAAGTTAAAAGGTCTTTTTTTTTTTTTTTAAAGATTTTATTTATTCATTTGACAGAGAGGAGAGAGATCACAAGTAGGCAGAGAGGCAGGTAGAGAGACAGAGGGGGAAGCAGGCTCCCTGCTGAGCAGAGAGCCGGATGCGGGGCTCGATCCCAGGACCCTGAGATGATGACCTGAGCCGAAGGCAGAGGCTTTAACCCACTGAGCCACCCAGGCACCCTAGAAGTTAAAAGGTCTTATGAAAAACAGTTATCTCTGTTATCTCACTTTATAGACTTAACCACTTCAGTTTCATTTCTGATATGTACTTACATATTTCTAAATAATATGCTTTTATTTGTACTCCCTAAATTATCAGTATTAGACATTATCTATTAATTTTTTTATAGTAGCTCTCTTTAATCGCCTACTTTCCTTCTCTCTGTCCTTCTCATGTAATTGTGCTATAAATTTTGACTGATAGTATTTATATTTTTTAAATTTTTTTTATTTAAAGATTTTATTTATTTATTTGACAGAGGAGAGAGATCACAAGTAGGCCGAGAGGCAGGCAGAGAGAGAGGGGGAAGCAGGCTCCCCGCTGAGCAGAGAGCCCGATGTGGGACTCAATCCCAGGACCCTGAGATCATGACCTGAGCTGAAGGCAGAGGCTTTAACCCACTGAGCCACCCAGGCGCCCCCTGATAGTATTTATATTGTTATAATTATATTGTTATATATTATGATTAAATATTATTCACTGCATGGGGTGCCTGGGTGACTGAGCCGTTAAGCGTCTGCCTTCAGCTCGGGTCATGATCTCAGGGTCCTGGGATTGAGCCCCGCATTGGGCTCCCTGCTCGGCAGGGAGAAGCAGACTTCTCCCTCTCCCTCTGTCCCTGCTTGTGTTCTCTCTCTTGCTGTGTCTCTCTCTGTCAAATAAATAAATAAAATCTTTTAAAAAATATACATTGTTCACTGCAGATCCAAATAATGTTGTATGTTTGTTTCCTTTCATATACCTCTTTGCTTTGCTTTGAGTTAATATTTGCTTTATTTTTTATTTGCTTATTTTACTTATGGACTTGTTCAGCTTTTTCATTAGGAAGAAAACGGTCTTTTTCTCAGTAGTCAAGTAATCTGCCAGTTCTGTTTTTTCCTTTGATACTTCCCTCCCAGAGACATCAACTTCCTCAACCTCCCGCCCCTTGCTCTAATCATGAAAATTGCTCTCTAAGCCTTTTGCACAGATGCTATTTTGAGCCTTCCTTTTACTGCTTTGCTGTGTCACATCATCCCATGTTCCTTGAAACTTCAGTCTGTTTCTTTCTTATTGCCTCCCTTTGCTGGAGCACATCTTCCAGTAGCTTCCTAAGAAAAGAGGCAAGGAAGGTAGGTTTTTTGTGTGTGTTTAAGCATATCTGAAAATGTCTCCCCTTAGACTTGACTCTTAATTTGTCTGAGAGTAGAATTTTAGTTAAAATTTTTTTTTCTAAGAATTTTGACAGGCTTGTTGCATTATCTTTTAGCTTCCAGTTTGCTATTGAAAAGCTCAGTGCGGGGGTACCTGGGTGGCTCAGTGGGTTAAAGCTTCTGCTTTCGGCTCAGGTCATGATCTCAGGGTCCTGGGATCGAGCCCTGCATCTGGCTCTCTGCTCAGCGGGGAGCCTGCTTCCCCCTCTCTCTCTGCCTGCCTCTCTGCCTACTTGTGATCTCTCTCTCTCTCTGTCAAATAACTAACTAACTAACTAACTAACTAACTAACTAACTAACTAACTAACTTTAAAAAAAGAAAAGCTCAGTGCGTATTTGGGGTACCTGGTTGGCTCAGTTGGAGCATGCGATTCTTGATCTTGGTGTTGTGAGTTTGAGCCCTATATTGGGTATAGAGATTGCTTAATAATAAAATCTTTAGAAGCACCTGGGTGGCTCAGTGGGTTAAAGCCTCTGCCTTTGGCTCAGGTTTTGATCTCAGGGTCCTGGGATCGAGCCCTGCATTGGGCTCTCTGCTCAGAAGGGAGCCTGCTTCCCCCTTTTCTCTGCCTGCCTGTCTGCTTACTTGTGATCTCTGTCTGTCAAATAAATAAATAAAATATTTTAAAAAATAATAAAATCTTTAGGGGTGCCTGGGTGGCTCAAATGGTTAAGCTTAAGTCTGCCTTCAGCTTGTGTCATGATTCTGGGGTCCTGGGATCAAGCCCTGCATTGGGTTCCCTGCTGGGCGGGAAGCCTGCTTCTCCCTCTCCTTCTGCTGCTCCCTCTGCTTGTGGTCTCTGGCTCTTTTTGTCAAATAAATAAATAAGATCTAAAATAAATAAATAAAAATCTTTAAACCAAAAAAATTTTTTTTTTTTTTTTTAAAGATTTTATTTATTTGACAGAGAGAAACACAGCGAGAGAGGGAACACAAGCAGAGGGAATGGTAGCGGGAGAAGCAGGCTTCCTGCCGAGCAGAGAGCCCGATGCGGGGCTCGATCCCAGGACTCTGGGATCATGACCTGAGCCGAAGGCAGACGCTTAATGACTGAGCCACCCAGGCACCCCTAAACCAAAAAATTTTTAAAATAAATAAGATAAAATCTTAAAACAGATGAACATATGTGGTGGGAGGAAGGAGAGAAGGAAACAAACCACAAGAGACTCTTAACCATAGAGTACAGACTGAAGGTTGGATAGAGGGAGGTGGGTGGGGGATGGGCTAGATGGGTGATGGGTATTAAAGAGGACACTTGTGATGAGCACTGGGTATTGTATGCAAGGGATGAATCACTGAATTCTACTCCTGAAACCCATATTGAGCCTGTATGTTAACTAACTAAAATTTACATAAAGAAATTTTTTAAGTCAGTATGGACTAGAAGAAAAAAAAAACACCTTTAAAAAAGAAAAAAAAGCTTGGGGTATCTGGGTTGCTTAGTCGGTTAAGTGTCTGACTCTTGATCTCAGCTCAGGCCTTGATCTCAGGGTTGTGAGTTCAAGCCCCACACTGGGCTCCATGGTAGGTGTGGAGCCTACTAAAAATCAAACAAAAGAAAAACCAACAGGGGCGCCTGGGTGGCTCAGTTGTTAAGCGTCTGCCTTCGGCCCAGGTCAGATCCCAGGGACCTGGGATCGAGCCCCGCATCGGGCTCCCTGCTCGGCAGGAAGCCTGCTTCTCCCGCTACCATCCCCTCTGCTTGTGTTCCCTCTCTCGCTGTGTTTCTCTCTGTCAAATAAATAAAAAAATCTTTAAAAAAAAAAAAAAAAGAAAAACCAACAATAAAGAAAAGCTCAATGCATATTTACATTTTTTTGTGTATGAAAGGTTTTATTCCTTTCTAAAAGCTGGGATCTTGTATTTGTCTCTGGTGTTCTGGAATTTTAACGTAGTGTCCCTTCCTTAGACTGTTCTTTATTCATTCATTATGGTGGGATACTAAATGTTCCCTTTTAATCTGGAAATCTGTCCTGGATCTGTGTATTTTCTTCTATTATTTCTCTATGCTTTCTTTAACTCCTGTCCCTTTCTGGGTTGGTCTTCTGGGCTTCTTCTAGTTTTACTTTTTGTCATTTTGACATACTTTGTTAGAAGACTTCCTTAAATTTATTGTCCAAATCCTTATAATGAAATTTTAAATTTCACCATATTTTCATTTATAAACAGTGTCCTTTTTTCTCATTGTTCCTTAGCATGTTGTTTTGGTTTCTGAATTTAATATTTTCTTTAATCCATATAAGGATTTTAATCATCAATTTTTGAAGTTTCCTTTGATCTATGTATTGTTTTCTCCAGATTCTTTATTCTGTTTATTTGGCTACTTATTTTCATGTACATGGCCTTCCTCAAGTGTCTAGGGAAATTTGGGTGTCAAATTTTTATTTTTATTTATTTTTTTAAAGATTTATTTATTTATTTTATAGAGAAATAGCACAGCAGAAGGCGCAGAGGGAGAGAGAGGGAGAATCTCAAGCAGGCTCAACACTGAGCAAGAGTCTGATGAGGGGCTCCATCTCGGGACCCTTAGATCACATCCTGAGCTGAAACCGAGTCAGATGCTTTTTTTTTTTTTTTTTTTAAGATTTTATTTATTTATTTGACAGAGAAAGAAAGATCACAAGTAGGCAGAGAGGCAGTCGGGGGTGGGAAGCAGCTTCCCTGCTGAACAGAGAGCCCGAAGCAGGGCTCAATCCCAGGACCCTGAGATCACAACCTGAGCCAAAGGCAGAGGCTTTAACCCACTGAGCTACCCACGTGTTCCCAAGAGTCAGATGCTTAACCAACTGTACCACCCAGGAGCCCCTAAGCTGTCAGATTTTTAATAAAACACTGGAAGATTTGAGTATGCACAGTTAAATTTTATTTCTTTCCCTACTCTATAATCTGGTGATTAGAGGTTGGACTGACCTTTTTGTTGGTGAGCTACCAAACATGGATGACTGATTCAGTAAAAGAATCGGTCTTCTGCCAAGGGGGCTAATGTGGCTGCCTGTGGGCATTCTGGGAACAACATGGTAAGAGGGCTGTGGTAGAGAATCTCATCATTTAAAATACAGTTCTTGACTTAATTCCCCTGTTTTGAAAGTACTTTTTATTATAGATTTATTAATTTTTTTGAATGGAGAATATATATACATGGTAAACAGTTTAAAGGGGACAAAGAATGTAGAGTGAAAAGGTGGTCTCTTTCTTATCTTGTCCCCAGCCAATCAGGTTTCTTCCTCAGGAGCATTTCTAGTTTCTTGTGTAGTCTGTCTTTCTGTATATATATGTATCTTGTGGATATATATGTATTTTATCACATAGCAATAGCATATTATCCACACAGTTCTGTACTGCTGCTTTTTTTTAACCACTTAATCTGTGTCTTGGCTTGTGGGAGCTGTTTTTTTTTTTTCTTTTTTTAAGATTTTATTTATTTATTTGACAGAGAGATCACAAGTAGGCAGGGAGGCTGGCAGAGAGTGAGGGGGGAAGCAGGCTCCCCACCGAGCAGAGAGCCCGATGCAGGGCTCGATCCCAGGACCTGAGATCATGACCTGAGCCGAAGGCAGAGGCTTCAACCCACTGAGCCACCCAGGCGCCCCTGGGAGCTATTTTTTTAAGTTTGTGTTTTTGTTCTGGTTATTACTTTAGTAACTGATTTTATATAATGTGCTTAGTCTTCTTTTTCTTCTGTCAGTGTTTACTGTCTTTCCTCTCTGAATAGTTTTGTTTTTTTTTTTAAGATTTTTTTTTTTATTTATTTGACAGAAACACAGCGAGAGAGGGAACACAAGCAGAGGGAATGGTAGGGAGAGGAGCAAGCTTCCTGCGGAGCAGGGAGCCCGATGCGGGGCTCGATCCCAGGACCCTGGGATTATGACCCAGGCCGAAGGCAGACGCTTAACGACTGAGCCACCCAGGTGCCCCTCCTCTCTGAATAGTTACTAGATTAGTTTTATTTTCTTTTCCTTTTCTGTCCCTTTCCTCCTTTCCTCTCCAGATTCAATGATTATATTGCTTTCTATTAGTGCAGACCTTTATACCTTTAATTTGTTTATACTTCTGTTACTTAATGTTGTAACTTTAAATGCTATTTTTTGGGGCACCTGGGTGGCTCTGTTGGTTAAGCAACTGCCTTCGGCTGGGTCATAATCCCAGGGTCCTGCAATTGAGCCCCACATGGGGCTCTCTGCTCAGTGGGGAGCCTGCTTCTTCCTCTTCCACTGCCCCTGCTTTGTGCTCTCTTTCCCTGTCAAATAAATAAAATCTTTAAAAAAAATTTTTCTTAAAGATTTTATTTATTAAAAAATTTTTTTAAAAAAGATTTTATTTATTTATTTGACAGAGCGAGAGATCACAAGTAGGTAGAGAGGCAGGCGGGGGGGGGGGGGCAGGCTCCTCACTGGGCAGAGAGCCCGATGTGGGACTCGATCCCAGGACCCAGAGATCACGACCTGAGCTGAAGGCAGAGGCTTTAACCCACTGAGCCACCCAGGCACCCCTAAAATTTTTTTTAATGCTATTTTTTTTACCTTGTTTATATTTTATAGGCACAACAATACAGTTTTTTATTGTAGCATGAACGTAACATAAAATTTGCCATTTTTAAGTATACAATTCAGTACCATTAAGTACATTCACAAAGTTATGCAACTGTTACTACCACCCATTTCCAGAACTACTTGATCATCCTAAACTGAAACTCTGTACCCACTAAACAGTAACTCCCCACTACCCAAAAAATAAGCCTAACATTTTCCTATAAATAGGTCTGTCTAAACACAAAACCTTAATATTATAGGGTTGCTGGGGTGGCTCAGTGGGTTAAAGCCTCTGCCTTTGGCTCAGGTCATGATCTAGGGTCCTGGGATTGAGCCTCTTTTCGGACTCTCTGCTCAGCAGGGAGCCTGCTTATCCCTCTCTCTGCCTGCCTCTCAACCTACTTAAAAAAAAAACAACCCAAAAAACAAAAAACTCTTAACATATAGATTTAACTATTTTTCTCGTTTTCAGCCCACACCGTTGTTCCTACGTTCCTCAGTTCTAATTTTCAGTTCTCCAGTTTGCAAGCTTTGCAAATTATTTAATTCTCATTGGTACGTTCTCCTGAGTTACATCCTTCTCCCCTCTGCTGGATCAGTTATTGCTCTTGCATCTGCTCTCTGTCTTCTGAAAATATTTTGAAAGTTCTCATCTTTTGACAAGTTCTTTCCCATTACTTGTACTTTTGGGTTTATACCTTTTTTTTTTTGCCCCTTTATTTCATTCTCTTGCATTTTAAGAGGGAGAAGAATTATGTGAGGTAGTTTGTCATTTAACCAGGAGTCTAAAATTAATTTTAAAAATTAACTGAGACTAACTTTTCAGTACTGATATGATTTTAGGAGGATGTGAACTAGTTTTTATATGTTTTTATGTTCTCCCAGCTGTCTTGGACTCTTGGTATTAAAAACATATAGCCTGGGCGCCTGGGTGGCTCAGTCGTTAAGTGTCTGCCTTAGTCTCAGGTCATGATCCCAGGGTCCTAGGATCCAGCCCCGCATCCGGCTCCCTGCTCGCCAGGAAGCCTGCTTCTCCCGCTACCATTCCCTCTGCTTGTGTTCCCTCTCTTGTGTTTCTCTCTGCCAAATAAATAAAATCTTAAAAAAAAAACAAAAAACATATAGCCTTCTTACTCATTTAAAATTCTTAACTTTCTAAAGACAAATTTTCTCTGTCAACCTCATGTAAAATAGTCACATTTCAATTAGATCCATGGTAACAGGTCATAGTTGTTACTCTTTCTTATCCTTCAGCGGATGGAAGCACAGTACACGCGGAGAGTGTGGTTCTGACTACCGGCACGTTCCTGAGAGGCGTGATTGTAATTGGATTGGAGACGCATCCAGCAGGGCGTCTAGGGGATCAGCCTTCCATAGGGCTGGCTCAGACTCTGGAGAAGTTGGGGTTTGTGGTGGGAAGATTAAAGACTGGGACTCCACCCCGAATTGCCAAAGAGTCCATTAACTTCAGCATTCTAAACAAGCAAACACCAGATAATCCATCCATACCATTCAGTTTTATCAATGAGACAGTGTGGATTAAGGTAAGATAATTTATGAAAACTTAACTTTACAGTTGACTGTGGCTGTTCACAGCAGGATAGAGCCTAACCCTCCCTCCATCCTTCTCTTCCTCCCCTCCTCCCTCCCTTCTTCCTTCCTCCTTCCTTCCTCCCTTCCTTCCTTCCTCCCTCCCTCCCTCCCTCCCTCCCTCCCTCCCTCCCTCCCTCCCTTCCTTCCTTCCTTCCTTCCTTCCTTCCTTCTCTCTTCTTCTCTTCCTCCCTTCAGTCCTTCACAATTCACCTTACATTCCTATTGCTTAGGGTGCAAAAAAGTGATTTTTAAAAGGATTAGCTAATTCGGCTAATTGTGTGTTCCTTGTAAGTTCTTAAATTTCATTACTTCAATAATTTTGCCAATTTAAACTTTTTTGAAACAGTTTCAGACCTACATAAACATTGTCAGATCATTAAAACAAACTCTTATAAACCATTGAAATTCATCCGCTGTTAATATTTTACCATATTTATCTCTATATATATAGATATGCATATATATTTAACCTATAAAACAGTAATGTAGACATTTATCCTTATTCTTTCCTTTTTCCAGAACATTTGAGTGTAAGTTGTAGAGATCATGACCCTTTACTTCATACTTAAGTATGGATTTCAACTAAGCACAGAGACATGCTCTTATGTTACCTCACTGTAGTGATAAAATTTGGGGAATTTAACACTGATACAGTGCTGTTATCTAATATAAATATAGTTCATAGTCAGATTTTGCTGATTGTCCCAATATTGTTCTTTATAGCAACATTTTTTTTTCCAACCCAGGAAAAAGTATAGCATTTAATTATCATTTCTCTATGATCTGGAACAATTCCTCAGTCTTTCATGATACTGGTTTTTTTGAAGAGTACAGGCTACTTTTGCCTACCTTTGGAATTATAAAAAAAGGTATATTGTGTGTTTAGAATCAAGGACTAGTAATTGATGGTCCTAGTTTCTGGTTAGTGTTTCTTGATAAGTGGCTCCAAATATTCTGCTATCTCGAGCAAGTCACTTTTATATTTTTGCATTGGTAAAATGTAAATTGTGATGCTACTTTCTTAGTGTGTGTATTTTTAAACTGTTTATTCTAAAATTTCAAGTTTATGGAAAGTAGAAAAAAGTAGCATAATGAATCTCTGTGTCCATCACCCAGCTTCAACTAGTAACATTTTCTGGCATTCCTGTTTCATCTTTTCTTAACACTTACTTCTTGTGAAGTATTGTTTGTTTGTTTTTTTTTTTAAGGTTTTATTTATTTGGAGGCGCCTGGGTGGCTCAGTGGATTAAAGCCTTTGCCTTCGGCTCAGGTCATGATCTCAGGGTCCTGGGATCGAGCCCCACATCGGGCTCTCTGCTCAGCAGGGAGCCTGCTTCCTCCTCTCTCTCTGCCTGCTTGTAATCTCTCTCTCTCTCTGTCAAATAAATAAATAAAATCTTTAAAAAAATATATTTTATTTATTTGTCAGAGAGAGAGAGAGCATGCACAAGCAGGGGGAGCGACAGGCAGAGGGAGAAGCAGGCCCTTCACTGAGCAGCAAGCCCGATGCAGGACCCAATCCCAGGATCCTGGGATTATGACCTGAGCTAAAGGCAGGTGCTTAACCTGCTGAGCCACCCAGGTGCCCCAACTTCTTGCCCAGCAATCCCAAATATCACATCATTTCACTTATAAATACCTTGGTACATGTCTTTAACAGATGAGAACTTTGTAAAAACCAACCACAATACCATTATCACACCCAGAAAATAAGGACCAAATAAGGACCACACATTGAGTTGGATGATATCCCTTATAACAACCATTCCCCTCCTCTTTTTTTTTTTTTTTTTTGGCATTTATATGTAGAAGAAACTGAGTCATCTGTTCTCTAGAATTTTCCACATTCTAGATTTCTCCCTTCTGGTGCCTTAAATATTTTCTTCCATTTTCTATATTTTCTGTAAACTAGTAGATCTAGAGGCTTGTTTAAATTTAATCTCATCTTTTGGGTTATTTTTGGCAAGAATACTTCATTAGTAGTACTCAGCATCATGCATAGATTTAATGTCTATAAAAGTAAGTATATCATGTGTGTAATTTATTTGAGTAAAAGGCAAACTAATAAAGAAGCCAACATTGTTATAAGTAGTTCCTATATTTTAGCCAGAAGATCAGCTGCCATGTTACTTGACTCACACCAACCCTAGAGTGGATGAGATTGTCCTTGAGAACCTTCACCTTAATAGTCACGTTAAGGAAACTACAAGAGGACCCCGGTAAGGACAAAACATTACTTTAAGGAATGCTGTCAAAAAAAAAAAAAAAAAAAGGAATGCTGTCAACCCTCTTTTGTTTGCTTCATTAAATTTTTAAATTTCATTGTCTTGTTCTAGATACTGTCCATCCATTGAATCAAAGGTTTTGCGTTTTCCAAACCGTCTACATCAGGTTTGGCTGGAACCGGAGGGAATGGATTCTGACCTTATCTACCCCCAAGGGTTATCTGTGACACTACCAGCTGAATTACAAGAGAAAATGATCACATGCATCAAAGGCTTGGAGAAAGCTAAAATAATTCAGCCAGGTAAAGAGAATCACAGCTGTCCTTCTATATGAGCATTGCGTTAGCAGACAGTGAGGAGGTCTTCGCTACCCTCGTAGTTGCCTAGAGCCTCAGAAGACAAAGCCCAACATCTATGCATTTAAAATATTCTGTTTTTCAAGAGCATTTAATGACAATCTTTGCATCTCTACTTTGAGACGAATCCAGCTCAAATTTTACTTATTTTGTGTCATTTCTTCTTCGGTCAGGCTATGGTGTTCAGTATGATTACTTAGACCCCCGTCAGATCACTCCTTCTCTTGAGACTCATTTGGTGCAACGGCTCTTCTTTGCTGGCCAGATAAATGGCACTACTGGTTATGAGGAAGCTGCAGCCCAAGTAAGCGGTTATTCAAATGTTACTATAAACAGAAATTACTATTTAACTGGTTAAACTGGTTAAAATAGTTAAATTACTATTTAACGGGTGTTTCTCCTTTTGATTTCTGTTGTGATAACTATATCACTATATCAACTAGATCTTAGATACAACTCATAAATTGTATTGGAAGATTTATTTCTATTTCAGAGTGTACAGGGATGGCTATTATATACAGTAGAATTTAAAAAACACTTGTGGGTTATTTTTTTTAATTTTTTTATTGGTATGTAGTTGAAACACAATGTTACTTTAGTTTCAAGTGTATGACTGAGTGATTTGACGAGTTTATGCTTTATGCTGTGTTCCCCACAAATGTAGCTGTTACATCCCTCTTATAGTATCATTGACTGTATTCCTTATGCTGTGCTTAACACTTGTGGTTTTAATTCTTTTATGGGCTCCAAGGTTTGATATCATAGTTGATTAGATTTACTGTATTTTGAATTTTTTTTTTAAGGATTTTTTTATTTATTTGCCAGAGAGAGAGAAAGCACAAGTAGGGGTGAGAGGCAGGCAGAGGGAGAAGCAGATTCCTTGCTAAGCCCGGTGTGGGACTTGATGCCAGGACCCATCAGGGATCGTGACCTGAGCCAAAGGCAGATGCTCAACCAACTGAGACTCCCAGGCGCCCTGAATTTTTTTTTTAAAGGTTTTAAAGTAGTCTCTCCACCCAATGTGGGGCTCATACTTAATAACCCCAAGGTCAAGAGTCACATGCTCTGACTGAGCCAGCCAGGAGCCCCTGAAATTTTTTGAAAAAGAAAATTAGTTCTTTCAACATAATTTTATTGCAAATTATCATATTCCTTTTAACTGGGAAGTTATATTATTTTTACTTGTAAGTGGGAAAAGGCTGGAAGAGTGTTTTGGGTGGGTTTTAAGAATGTATTAGCCCTAAAGCTTATTGGGAATGTTAAGTATTTTTGAAAACAATGAGACATAGTATTCTACAGCAGCGCGTTACCAGTATTCTATTCTGTTTTTGAATACGTATCACATTTTCTCTGTCCTCTCTTCTGGGCAGTGCCTGCTTTCTTACTACCCAATGCTGTTTTTTCCAGGTAGTGTTCTGACTAGGGTAGCTCTTTGTTCAGTTCATAATGGCCTTTTAAACATTTCAGTCCTCTCGTAGGGTGTGATAGCTGGAATCAATGCAAGTCTTCGGGTCAAACGCAAGCCTCCTTTTGTCGTCAGCCGAACCGAAGGCTACATAGGAGTCTTGATTGACGACCTCACCACACTGGGTACCAACGAGCCCTACCGCATGTTTACAAGCCGAGCAGAATTCCGTCTGTCCCTGCGCCCTGATAATGCAGACAGCAGGCTCACATTCCGAGGTAACTCTTCACTGGGTCCTACGGTCAGGTTTACTTTTCCTTAAAACCTCTCTTATTATATTCTTTCCCCTCCTCTTCTAGGGTATAAGGAAGCTGGCTGTGTGTCCCAACAACGATATGAAAGAGCTTCTTGGATGAAGTCTTCTTTGGAAGAAGGCATTTCTATGCTAAAATCCATTGAGTTTTCAAGTTCTAAATGGAAAAAATTAATTCCAGAGGCTTCTATAAGTATTGGTAAAAGTCTGCCTCTCAGGTATGCACGTTTAATGTAGACTTTTCTCACTTTTTACAGAAAAGTGAGGTTGTTTCAGAGAGACATTACTTGTGGATTCGTTTTTTTTATTTTTTTGGATTCCCTATTTTAGGGAATTTAGCTTACTTTTGGCTTCTTTTCAAAATCCTTTAGATGAAACTCATCTCTTTATTCAGTATTAAAAATATATATGGTTCTGAATTCTTATTTTTATTTTTTTATATAATATTTCTGAGGCTCCCATTGAGTTCTTCTGGCTTTTCTAAGATTTAGAGGGTATAAACCAAGAAATACTGTTAATCTGCCTTCTTTTATAAGTATGGAGTAATTAGAAACCTCTTTTTTTTTAACTTACTTATTTTAGAGAGAGAATATGCACATGTGAGGGTGGGGCGGGGCCACGGGGAGAATCTCAAGCCGACTCTGCACTGAGCAGGGAGCCCAATTCAGGACTCAGTGTCATGACTCCGAGATCATAACCTGAGCCTAAACGAAGAGTAGGACACCCAACCAACTGAGCCACAAAAACCTCTTTTAAACAGAGTGTTTTAAATTCTGTGGACTTACTGGCAGAGTTCCTTGCTCCATGTTAGGGGTTTTTTGACCTTGCTTTTATCATTCTGGTTATATGGACTCTGAATCTCAAGGACATTAATTTAGAGCTTTTGCCTCATACATACATTCTTAAGGACCCTGCAGAATTCAAAATCTGTTATCTCACCATTCATTGTTCCCATTTAACAAAATGTAACCTAATTTGGGTGGGGAGGTGCCCAGAAGGCATAAATCTAAAAGCACTGTAGCTTAGAAGCAAATATGGTGGCCTTGATCTTGCAGCTATGTCTCTGATATATTTTGCTTTTCTATTTTTCCTTTTTTTTTTAAACACTGTTAAAATCCCACTGTGAAGGATTTTATGGACTTAAAGGTGTGCCTGTTTTAATGCTGCTTTTTATTATCTCTAATCTTCCAGGTCTCTTTGATTAACAGCCTGGCATAATGAGTTCTTGTTTGACTTTCATCTCACCATGGTGTCTCATCATTTATAACTTCTATTCCCAAGTTTTCGTTTTAACAGAAATTTCCCAAAGCACTGACACTACTGTCAGAGGATATTAAGCAGATTTTTAATTATAGTAACAGAACCTGCATAGTAGTCACCCAAGCCAGGAAATCTTACTCAGAGGAGTGACAGCCAGATTGAGAAGTGAGGACAATGGATATATTTACCAGCTAAGTAGCACTGGAAGATGGCAGTAGTATATAGTTTATGATCCACTCCATATTCCTGGTGTTTGTTTAAATTTAGGAAGGCTCACATTATTTCAGACTGTGCAAAGAACTTCTAACATCAAGTTTGTTTTGACAAATACTATTTCAATTTATATAACTAGAATTCGCATTAAATGTGACTAATGTGTATTGAGGTAACATTGCCAGCGAGGGCACGTTGTTTTTAACAGTCTAAAATGCTAATCGGTGAATAAAAATATGAAAAGGCTAGCAGCTTTTACCAAACTAATTTATTGAATTTACTGTGTACACGCCAGGCTCTGTGCTAAGTACTCACATGCTGAACCAGACTTTGAACAGGCACTTTAACAGAAGAGGTACATAAGTAACTGCATACACATTTCCTATTTCCTGTCAGGATTATAGGGAAATGCACCGATGTGTTAGATTTTCTCTTGTGTTCTGTTAAGCCTTGCTAACTTGTCCCCTCTGTGCCAGAACTCTGAGCTCTGAGACTTAGGCTTGATTCAAAGCAGGTCTTGAAGTTTGGATCTGAGAATGGATCCAAGTCTTATAAATAAATAATTTTTTAAATTTTTTAAAAAAGATTTTATTTATTTATTTGAGAGAGATCACAAGTAGGCAGAGAGAGGGGGAAGCAGGCTCCCTGCTGAGCAGAGAGCCCATGTGGGGTTCGATCCAAGACCCTGAGGTCATGACCCAAGCCAAAGGCAGAGGCTTAACCCACTGAGTCACCCAGGCACCCCGTAAATAAATTATTTAAAAAAATTTTTTTAAGTTGGGGGACACCTGGATAGCTCAGTTGCTTAAGTGTCTGCCTTCAGCTCAGATCATGATCCCAGGATCCTGGAATTGAGTCCCACATTGAGCTCCTCGTTCAGCGGGGAGTCTGCTTCTCCCTCTCCCCACCCTCACTCTGCTATGTCTCTCTCTCTCTCTCTCTCTCAGATAAATAAGATCTTAGAAAAAGATTTCTGTTTTAAGTTGTATGGTCAAGGGCTTTTCTTTGAAGTTGTCACCATCCTGCTAGATTCCCAGATAACGCTTTTTTGGTTAGTCATTAGCTGTGTTCCAATATGTTCTGTAGTTTATTTCTTTTTAAGATTTTATTACCTGAATTCAATATGAAAGGGATTAAGCTGGCCAAAGGAGCACCAGAACTTTTGGATCTTAACAAGTGTCAATGAGTCAAGTTATTGCACATCTCACCTAATCTACCTGTCAGCATTTATACTGAGGCATGTTCTCTTGGTGAGCCATGGGAATTTTAGCAGTTGTCTCTATTAGCTGCATGTATTGATTGCTCTCCTCTCCTCTTGCTTTGGCTCATGATTAACCTTAGTTTAACCAGCATAGTAGAAGCTTAGAATTAGCTGCCTGAAGTTTCCAATCTCTAAAAATTAAAATGGAGATTATATTAAATTAGAAAATATTTGACTGGAAGGATACTTAGGAACCCTTCACCATCATTTTTATCAGTTTGTTTTGCAGATGCTTAAAACATATAGTGAGGGGCCTCTTGTTCTTATTTGGGGAGTTCTGCAAAAGCAAGAAAGAGATCTTCAGCTAGTTTTGAGCATGCAGGAGGATGACTCCTTCACAGGACATGGGGCTTAACATGACTTAGATGTAAATTCTTAGGGAATTCAGACCCTTGTTATCAGAGGATATTTTGTCCTTACAAGAAAGGGAGGACAAAAAGATTATAGTATGTATAGTAAAGAAACGACTTATTTCTCATGATAAAGGAAAGGAGTTGGGGAGAATTACAAACTAGTCTTATTGAGGATCTACTGCATTTGCTCACTGTGCTTGGAAAGAATTAGGAGTATATCTTTTGATATTAGTGTTAATTCTGAGATTTGGCATTATTTTCAAGGAATCTTGTTCTTAATCTGGCTTATATAATACAGACCCCTGTATTTTGTTTTGGTTTTGTGTTTTTTTTTGACCCCATGCTAATGAAACTTTTGTGTATTTGCAGAGCTCTAGATGTTCTGAAGTATGAAGAAGTTGACATGAAGTTGTTAGCCCAGGCTGTTCCAGAGCCCTTGAAGAAGTACCTGAAATGGAGAGAGCTAGCTGAAAGACTGAAAATAGAAGGTAGAAAATAATTCTTTGCTTAACATGCCTATATGTTCTCTTTTCCATTTGTGCAAATTATGAATGGACAGCAGATTCATTAAGAAAGAGCTCTACGCTAAGAGGAGCCATTATTACCATAGAAACAGTATAGTCTTGGGCTCTGTGCTATTCAGAGTGGGGATCCTAGGCTAGCAGCATTGCAACACATGGGAGCTTGTTAGGAATAAGATTCTCATAGTCTACCTCAGACCCACTGAGTAAGTATCTGTATTTTAATAAGATCCCTAGGTAATTTGTGAGCATATTTCAAGTTTGGGAAATGCTATAAGGTTTACCAAAAATAACCTCCAAACCAAAAACACACAAAACATGTAACTTTTTTTTCCCCTTAAACTTCCTTTTATATTTTCCCTATCCAATGTTCTAACAATGAGAAAAATAATACCGTCTTTGGTTCTTTTAATAATACACTAGAAAACGCTACCATTAAAATACTTACTTTGTATCAGGCAACTCAGAGCCTCCCCTGTACATTATATCATATATCATGCTCTAATTCTCTCAGTGTACTGACCATCAAAGCTACAGATGACTTTGTACTTGTACTCTATTTTTTTAAGTTTTTCATTGTGAAAAATTTCAGACATAAAAATACTGAGAATATCAGCTTTTGCATTTTGGTTGAGTTTTTTACTGGGGTGGCAAATTATGTGGAGAAAAAGGCAGGGAACGGGAAGAGCTAGGGAGAAGAGTAGGAAAAGTTGGGTAATGATGTACCGTTCAAATAGGAAAGGGCTTTAAATTCTGTGGAGACCAGCCCAGGTGGTAAGAATGCTTCATTCCTTCTAGCAGTGGCATTTTCTTTCAGTTCCAGAGATCTATCACTTTGCTAAGCTTTGGCTGTACATACAGGATGACCTAATTGCTACCTATCATCCCACCATGCAAGTTAACAGAAGTCTAGAAACAAAGGGAAACTCACCAAAACTCTAGAATCATTATTCTAAATGACCAGACACTATACTTATCCTAATATAATAAGAAATAATCTTGACAGGGATGCCTGGGTAGCTGAGTCCGTTAAGTATCTACCTTTGGCTCAGGTCTTGATCACAGGGTCCTGGAATTGAGTACCACCTAATCAGGCTCCTTGCTCAGCGAGGAACCTGCTTCTCCTTCTATCTGCTGCTCCCCCTGGTTGTGCTCTCTCTCTCTCTCTGACAAATAAATAAATAAAATCTTAAAAAAAAAAAAAAAAAGAATGCTGACCTTTTATTTCAACATCATGATTTCTCTACTGAGTAAAAATTACTTATTGAACATTCAGGCTGTTAATTCCTGGGAACAGGTGATTAAATTCTATTTTTCATTTATTTTTTTTAAAGTTTATTTAAGTAATCTCTATACCTAGTGTGGGACTCGAACTCATAACCCTGAAATCAAGAGTCATAGGCTCTTCTGACTGAGCCAGCCAGGCGCCCCTAAATTCTTTTATTTTTTAAATTTTATATATATATATATATATATATATATATATATATATATATATATATAATATATAAATTTTATATTTTATTTTTTATGTACACAGAGGGAGAGTGAGAGAGCATAAGCAGGGGGAGCGGGAGAGGAAGAAGCAGACTCCCCACTGAGCAGGGAGTCCAACTCGGAGCTTGATTCCAGGACCTCGGGATCATCACCTGAGCCAAAGGCAGATGCTTAGCCAACTGAGCCACCCAGGCGCCCCAATTTTCCAGATTTTTGAAGTGAAAAGGACATGCAGTAAACTACCAAACATAATGCTGTAGTTGGTATGCAAGATACTCCCTCTCATTTAGCCTCAATTTCCTCATCTACAAAAGGGAACACTTATGCCATTTATCTCCTGGTGTTAGGAAAAGTGTTGAATGACATAACATATACAAAAGTTTTTCATAAATTATAAAAAGCTATAAAAATACAAGTCGTTAGTTAATATAGTCTGAATATCCTAACATAATTAATTCTGTTCACCAGCCACTTACGAATCAGTGTTGTTCCATCAGCAACAACAAATAAAGGAAGTTCAGCAAGATGAAGCACTCCAGCTGCCAAAAGATCTAGATTATTTAACCCTCAGAGATGTGTCTTTGTCTTATGAAGTTCGAGAGAAGCTACATTTCAGTCGCCCAGAAACGGTAAGAAATCAGCCAGTAGGGGCACCTGGGGTGGCTCAGTGGGTTAAAGCCTCTGCCTTCAGCTCAGGTCATAATCTCAGTGTCCTGGGATCAAGCCCCATATCGGGCTCTCTCCTCGGCAGGGAGCCTGCTTCCCCTTCTCTCTCTGCCTGCCTCTCTGCCTACTTGTGATCTCTCTGTCAAATAAATACATAAAATCTTTAAAAAAAAAAAAAAAAGAAAGAAATAAGAAACCAGGCAGTGGAGGTTATAAAGAGCCAGTGCTTTAATTTTTTAAACCTTGATTTACAGTGTTCACATAATAATGTTTTATTTCATCATAAAAAAATCTAAAAAACCTCTTATTTTTAAAATTATATCTCTTTGTAGGACAGATATTGGGTTTGTTTTTGAGAGACAAAAAGTCTAAATAAATAACTAAGAGAATTGAGTTGATTAAAATTATTCTCTAGTCCCAACTATGTGCTAAATCACAGTGCAAAGTAGTATAATGCGTGACATAAAAGAAACCACATTAGGTTAATACATGTGAGTGGTTTTCAAATCACTTGGATCCCTCCCTAGAAGTTCCATAGCGTTGGCTCAGAAGCTACTAGGAGGAAGAGAGGAGCCCAAAAAAGGTCCCTCACCCTATGCTTCTGTCTAAGTGTGTGTGTATGTGTGTCTGTGAATGTCTGTAAACACACTGAAAAGTTTATTATATAGTATTGGACTTCTAATAACAAATATTTAAAGACTAATAGGCCATATTTATTGATTCTGGATACACATTTAACATTTCTACAACTGAGTCATATCTTAAAAATAGATGGTGTATCATAGTTTAATGGGCAATGGCTTTTTTTTAGTGGTGATTCATATAATAAAAGGCATTTAACAAAAATATAACCTGTAAAAATTTTTGAAAATAAATTATTTTTAAAGGGAAGAGTGATTCTGTCAATATAAACGTGTTGTTCTTAGTGATGGTCATCATGGAAACTAAGCCTGTAGGTCTTCCATTTTATAACTCTGTATATCCTATTCATTTTTAGTTATGTTTTTATGGATAGTCATAGGCTTCACTGCCCAATATAATAGCCACTAGCTAAAGGTGACCACTTACATTAGTTAAAATTAAATAAAACTCAGAATTCAACTCTTCAGTCACACTAGCCATGTTTCAGGTACTCAGTAGCCACAATTCTAGGATACAAAAAGCTCTGACAAGTATTTGTTATAGACTCATTTGGTAGCAAACCTGACCTGAACTGATGTAAAGTTATTTATACCACTTAAAGTGAATATTCATACATTTCACTGTAAAAATACACCATAGAAGTATTCATGAGATTATAGGGCACTGCCCAACACATTGCTGAGGAGGTTACATTAGTTTAATGAAAACAAAAAGTAGGTAGTCTAACGTCTATTAGTTATATGATCTTTGACAAATTGCTTTAATTTCTCTTAGCCTCATTTTCCCTAATTTGTAAAATGAAGGTATTAATAATTATCACATTCCCTTTATCTACTTTATAGTTATTTTGAAGATACATTAAGATAAGTTTTGAAAATATTTTATATATATATATATATTTTTTTAAAGATTTTATTTATTTGACAGAGAGAAACACAGTGAGAGAGGGAACACAAGCAGAGGAAATGGTAGCGGGAGAAGCAGGCTTCCTGCCGAGCAGGGAGCCCAATGTGGGGCTCGATCCCAGGACCCTGGGATCATGACCTGAGCCGAAGGCAGACGCTTAACGACTGAGCCACCCAGGCGCCCCATATATATAATATTATAATATACAGATTGTTATTAGGAGCAAAATTGATTTGATTTGACATAGCTCACTTATGTTTCTCTTATGGTTTTAATTCTCAGATTGGGGCTGCTAGTCGTATACCTGGAGTGACACCTGCTGCCATCATCAATCTGCTTCGATTTGTGAAGACCTCTCAGCAAAGACAGATGGCTTTGAATGAATTGCCCAAAACTGATCAATCCTTATGTAATACAGACAGACTTGAAGAGAGACAGTTATAGCTTTATATTCATAGGAGACTTTTAAGTAGTACAAGAGTGTAGATAGGATATACGAAGTATTTATATTTAGCACCTATTAAAATAATAACCTTACTAGGTTATTATGGATTTGTCACTTATTTATAAAGAGGGCAGAGATTATAACTGCTTTTTTATGTATCTGAAAAAAGTTATAAAGTCTTCATTAGGGATGCCTGGGTGGCTAAGTTCGTTAAGCAACTGCCTTCGGCTCAGGTTATGATCCTGGAGTCCCAGGATCAAGTCCCACATCCGGCTCCCTGCTCAGTGAGAGACTCCTTCTCCCTCTGACCTCTCCCTTCTCATGCTCTCTCTCTCATTCTCTTTTTCAAATAAATAAAACCTTAAAAAAAAAAAAAAAGTCTTCACTAATCTCTTCCTCTGAGGTACTCTAATACAGTGAGCCTATTAATGTAACTGCATTGTTCATCAGAGAGATAATAGTGGACCCACAACTAAACCTGAAGAAAAACCTCAGCTTGCAGATTTGCCTACTTATAAGGACCTTGTCCATTAAATGTTATCAAAGTGAAAGTCTTATGTTCCAACCTGTTTTGAAAGTTAGTAGTCTTTTGCTTGGTTAATGAGGCAATTTCAAAGCCCTCAAATTCCTAGGACTACAAATTTTAAACTATACAAGATCATGTAGAATCATTCAGGTGATTTCCAGCATTGGAATGTAGTATATAGGGTGAAAGTTGACTTCTAAGATTCCTATATTTCTGCAGGAAATTCTTACCAGTAATTATCTTTTTTCTCTCACCAGTAATTATCTTTGAACATTAATGAGAACCCTGTAAAATAGACTGGAAATTATCATACTTTCCTATGATCCACACTATGAAAGAATTTTTCACAACCTGGCTAAGGGAGAATAAAAGTAAAAGTAGTTATTTTATATCATACAATATTTTCTTATGAAACCGTTAGAGCCATGATTTTTTTTTTAAGACTGTATTTATTTATTTGTCAGAGAGAGAGGATAAGCACAAGCAGGGGTAGTGGCAGGCAGAGGGAGAAGCAGACTCCCCACTGAACAGGGAGCCAGATGTGGGACTCGATCCCAGGATCCTGGAGTCATGGCCTGAGCTGAAGGCAGACACTTAACTGACTGAGCCACCCAGGCATCCCATGGCCATGATTTCATAACACTAAAGACAAATCCATAGTAACTGATGACTATTGTTTCCCTGTTTTTAAGTTAGAAGTTGACAGAAAAACTGAAATGGTATTGGCATTCCTCTTCCTCTTCAATACTTTGATTCTGTGTTGTCACAACATTTAGGGTGGGATGATTTCCTGGGTCCTTTGGCTGGCTGGTTCAGACACCTCACCCTTTCTGTATAGACTAGAGGATGAATACAGACGAGTGGACCAGAGAGCCTTGCTTATCCCTGGAAATGCCAACTCAGATCTCTGGTGTCAGTCAAGGAAGAAGCTCCCATTTCAGCTTCAAGCCAAAGCAGATATTTAAGACAGTACCAAGGGCCCTGAAGTCACTCTGGCTACAGATATATGTGTTAAGCCTGATTATGAGTGTGAGGCAGCCAAATACCTTGTTGCTATAATCAGATATGGCTACTTGGATGTAGCTCAGTTTTCATGGATTTGTTTCATCTAATTTTAGACTTTCCATTAAAGTAGTCCATATCACTAGCTAATAAAAAGTATTTGTAATGCTGGATCAATTAGCAATGATGAATTCTTTTTGATATTTGATTTAGTAATTTCAAAAAGCGGTAACTTTTACTTTAGCTATGGCTATTTTGGGCAGAATTCTTACCACAGAGGTAATACTGATTACAATACTATATTACATTTTTAAAAGGCCATTTGCACTACCTGTTTAGCACCAGAAGGGAAATTACTGTTTTAAAACTTTTTCTGGTTAGGGACACCTGTGTGGCTCAGTTGGTTTAAGTATCTGCCCTGTGTCCTGGGATCGAGTCCCGCATGATGCTCCTTGCTCAGCAGGAATCCTGCTGCTCCTCTGCCTGTAGCTCCCCCTGCTTGTCTGCTCTCTCTCTCTGACAAATAAATAGAATCTTAAAAAACAAAACAAAACCAAAAAAACCTTCTGGTTAAATACAGGAGTAAAAGCAGTGGTGCCTTTGGGGTGCTTAATGAGTGGAGTGTAACAAAATTTTTCTTGAGGAAATAGAAAGTTCTTAAATGCTTTGGAAGGTTCTTGATAGCTATAATTTTGGCCTATTTACAGTAAACATTAAGAAATTTAAGTTTTATAATGTAATTCCATTATAATAGTAACTGTCTCACTGAATAATGTTTGATGGAAAACATTTGTTTTAGGTTCTGCCATTTGGTTTAGGATCTTTATAATTATAAATGTGTTAATTTTTACAAAATTACCTCACTTAAAAAGTGTGTTCCAAAACAGCTTACTTACCTTCTGGTGCTGCTGGCCAGAATGCTATGGACCAGCATGCTCTAGGGAAAAATCAGCTAAAAATGTACGTCATAGAAATCCCCCCCAACAGGGCGCCTGGTGGCTCAGTTGATTAAGCATCTATCTTCAGCTCAGGTCATGATCTCAGGGTCCTGGGATTGAGCACTGAGTCATCCTCCCTGCTGAACAGGGAGTTTGCTTCTCCCTCTTTCTCTGTCCCTCCCCTGCCAACCTTACTTGTGCTCTCTCTCAAATAAAGAAATAAAATCTTAAAAAAAAAAAAAAAAAAAGAAAGAAAGAAAAGAAAAAGGAAAAAAAATCTCTCCCAACAATGACAATAGTCAGCCTCCAACAGATGTTGGCCACACTTGTGATTTCCTGTACCCACCACAGACCATACTGCCTAGTAGTTAGAAAAGCTATGTACTAAAGTTCATTTCAACAGGAATGCCAAAAAGAGGAAACAGCTAAGAAACACAAAGCATTTATAAAATCATCGGTTCAGGGAGAGGGAGGGAGAATGAAGACAGGATCCTATGCTAAATTAAGCCATTATAATCTTGAATTGTGACATTACCTCCTGTAGCCAGAATTTGAATTTTATTATTTTTAAAAATATTTGGTCCTTTTTTAGTTTCAACCTAGATTAGAATAGCCATGGCTTTTTCACTTCAGAAATTTCAACCCCTATGGGACGCCTGGGTGGCTCAGTTGGTTAAGCAGCTGCCTTCAGCTCAGGTCATGGTCCGAGTCCTGGGATCAAGTCCCACATCAGGCTCCTTGCTCAGCAGGGAGCCTGCTTCACCCTCTGCCTCTGCCTGCCTTTCTGCCTGCTTGTATTCTCTCTCTCCCTCTCTCTGATAAATAAATAAATAAAATATTTAAAAAATAAAAATTTCAACTCCTAGAAGAATCCCCTGTCCGGAAGTGGTGTGAAATACTAGGAAGTCACCAACAGAGATTAGGTAATTCTGAGCTGGCAGAGCTGCTTATCCTGGAGGGCACACAGTGAAGATAACTTGTTCTTCTTAGGGTTCTTCTTTATAATACTTTTATTATTGCATTTCCTTCATGCTACCTTAATTTTTAATATCTGTCTTACCTTAATCTCTTAAAAAATATAAACCTCAGGAACGCTTGCAGTGCCATAGTCATAGGTACTCAGGGCATGCCTATTTTTTTTTTAGAGAGAGAGAGCATGAGAAGGGGGAGAGTCAGAGGGAGAAGCAGACTCCCCTACTAAGTGGGGAGCCCAATGCATGACTCGATCCCAGGACTCCGGGATCATGACCTGAGCCAAAGGCAGTCGCTTATCCAACTGAGCCACCCAGGTGCCCAGGGCATGCTTTTTGAATGAATGAATATTACTAAAGGCAATAGATGACAAAACTAAAACTTAAGTGAATAATTAAATGGAATAAAAATATTTGACACAAATATTAAGAATTATATACTTTTGTGCTTGCCTTTGTCTCCATAACTCTTCTGTCTTCATAGTCTCCAGTTTACTTTTTTTTTTTTTGAAGATTTTATTTATTTGATAGAGAGATCACAAGTTGGCATAGAGGCAGGCAGAGCAGGGAGGAGGGAAGCAGGCTCCCCGCTGAGCAGAAAGCCTGCTGTGGGGCTCGATTCCAGGACCCTGAGACCATGACTTGAGCCGAAGGCAGAGGCTTTAACCCACTGAGCCACCCAGGCACCCCGTCCAGCTTCTTTTCCTATCTTCCTGTATGATCTCTGTTTTTCCTGCTCCTAATATGAAATTGAAGTCTAGTTTTATGATATTCATTTTATCTATGAGACAGATTTTTAGCATTTCCTAATGTAAGAGCCAGGTGAAGGAAACCACAGAATGAAAGGCAACTCACATAATGGAAGAAAAAAATCATGTATCTAATAACAGGTTAATATCCATAATGTGTAAAAGACTCCTACAACTCAACAATAGCAACAACAAAAAACCACAAACAACCCAATTAAAATATGGGCAAAGGGCTTGAATAGATATTTTTCTCATAAGATATACAAATGGCCAATAACCAAATGAAAAGATGCTCAACATTACTAGTCCTCAAAAAAATGCAAATCAAAACCACAATGAGATGCCATCTCACACCTGTTAGGATGACTATTATCAGATAAATGGAAAACAAGAGTTGGCAAGACTGGAGAAGTTGGAACCCTTATGCACTGTTGGTAGAAAAGTAAATTGGTACAGCACCTGTGGAAAACAGTATGACAGCTAAATACACCAAAATTAAAAGAACTACTGTATGATCCAGCAATCCCACTCTTAAGCATATACCCAGAAGAATTAAAGACCTTTAAGATCTTTAAGAATTAAAGATTAAAGAATTAAAGAAACTTAAAGATTTAAAAAATTTTTAAAAGATTTAAAAAATTCACCATAGCTAAAAGGTGAAGGCAACCTGTGTCCCATCCACATATGCATAGGATAAGTAAAATGTATATAAATAGAGTGAAATACTTTTCAGCCTTAAAAAGAAGGGAAATTCTGACATAACACGGATGAATCTAGAGGACATTACACTAAGTGAAATAACCCAGTTAAAAAAGCACAATATTCTAGGATTCTACTTATATATTTTTAAAGATTTTATTTATTTGAGGGAGAGAGAGTGAACGAGAGAAAGCACGAGCAGATAGAACAGCAGAGGAAGAAACAGGTTTACTTTCCTGCTGAGCAGGGAGCCGGACTTGGAACTTAATGCCAGAACCCTGGGAACATGACCTGAGCAGACATTTAACCGACTGAGCCACCCAGGCACCCCTAGGAGTCCACTTATGTGTGGTACCCAGAGTAGTCTGATTATCCTAGGGACAAAGGAGAGTGGTAATTGGGAGGAGGGAGAAATGTGGAGTTATTGTTTACTGGGTACAGAGTTTCAGTTTTTGCAAGATGGGAGTTCTGGAGAAGGATGATAATGGTCACACAACAATGTGGATGTACTTAATGCCACTATACACTTAAAAATGGTTAAGATGGTAAATTTTTGTTGTGTATATTTTACAATATTTTTAAAAAGCTAAATGAATTTGTATATGTATCTCAGCTCTAAAACCTATTTACTAATAATTTATCCCCTGCTTATTTCTAAAAGTATACTTGAGACATTATAAAGAGAAGAAAATTAAGGATCAGCTGAGGAAAAGGCAGATCATACTTAAATGTTAAACTCCAGCTCTGAGCTTCCCCCAGTGGTGTAGTTCTGTCTCATCAAGGGGACCAAGAAAAAATATTTTCCTATTACTAAAATCTAAGAGAGGGGTGCCTGGGTGGCTCAGTGGGTCAAGTGTCTGCCTTTGGCTCAGGTTATGATCTTGAGGTCCTGAAATTGACCCCTGCATTGGGCTCCCTGCTCAGTGAGAGGTCTGCTCCTCCCTCTCTCTCTGCGCTGCCCCCCGCCCCCACAACTCATGCTTTCTCCAAATAAATAGAATCTTAAAAAAAAAAATCTAAGTTTTTGAGCATGCTTCAGTGCCTCTCTGGACAAGTATAGGTTGACACCCTATGCCCTTATGCCCTAGGGAAAGGATGCATTTATTTTGATCTAGAACCTCATTTTGATTGTCACTGACTTCTGAATCAACATTCTCAAACTGCTGGCTGCAATTCATTAGCAAGCTATGAAAATTTTTGTCATAGGTAATAAAAGTACTATTCTGACACTCTGGTTTCAGTACTTCACATACAAATTATATTTCACCAATTTTAAGACATTTTTTTCTTTTCTCTAAATGTTTGTATGTTCTATAATCAATAGTATCTTAAAAATTGGCAGCATTTGTGACTTACAACTGAAAACATCTTAGATGTAATGAAATACTGTGTCATACTGTGTTGCAATAGAAAATGTATTTCTTACTATGGTTCCTAGTCAGAAAAGTTTGAAAAAGACCCATTTGAATAGCACTACTCCCTAATGGGAAAACCCCAATATATTAGGATTTTTTAAAAAAAAGATTTATTAATTTGAGGAAGTAGGAGGGAGAAAGAAAGAAAGAGAGGGTGCATACGTGCACAAGCAGGGAGAGAGGCAGAGGGAGAGGGAACAGCAAACTCTCTGCTAAGCTGGGAGCCCAACATGGGGCTCGTTCCCAGAATATGGAGATCATGACCTGAGATGAAGGTAGATGCTTAACCATCTGAGCCACACAGACATCCCTATTTAGGATTCTTTAACATGTGTGTATTTCTCAAAGTAGGAAAAACCAATCTCTCCCTATGTTATAGCCTGGTTAGGTGATGTGACTAAAGTATAATTGCAAGTTGTTGTTGGGCATGGATCTCAGGTATTTCCACGTCACAATACCTTTCTGCCACTTTCAGTCACTTTTTTCATCCTAAGGACCAGAAGTCCTTCAGTAGATCAAGTTTCTCCAGCTCTCCTAAACAATCTCTTTCTCTAGGCCTAACCTTCATTTCCCTCCCACTTCTACCCTTTGTAGCCTATTTCATGCTAAGCATTTATGGAGTTGCCATGCTTAATGAATCATTACAGCACTCAATCTAAGTGTCATTTCAGAGTTTAGAGGCTATAGGGGAATTTAGAATGTGAATTTCACTCTGGACAGCACTCTCTTAAGATTTAAAATACTCTTCATATACTTGAAGACAATAATACTTTTCTAGTGTTTGCTAGGCTAAACAACTATTTTTCAAATTCAGTGCCTCATATTTCACATTTAGTCTTCATGTTGGTTGCTCTTTGAATTCTCTTTCAAAGGACGTTACGCTAAGTGAATGTTGGTCTACACTATTGTTGGTCTACACTATTTAAAACACGACAATCAAAACTTAAAACAACATATTAAGATACATAAAAAATGGACTATCTAAACTTAAAAGGAAACATTCTAGACTGTATATAAGACAAAACCAGCACATGTGCCATGTCTCAAGCAATGAAAAGGAAACTTACTGAATTTTCTGTATTTCCAACTTCACACAGAACAACCTAAAGGTAGGAGGGAGGACAGTTTAACAAACTTCAGAGATATCACAGCTTTGAAGAAAAACACTCACGGACAGTTACATAAAATATGAGAAATTGAGTTCCAAGAGATGAATTCCCTAACCTCAATATAAAGATTTAGCTACAGGGGCACCTAGGTGTTTCAGTCAGTTAAACATCTGCCTTCGGCACAGGTCATGATCCCAGGGTCTTGGAATCAAAGTCCCGCATTAGGCTCCCTACTCAGTGGGGACCCTGCTTCTCCTGCCTCCACCTCTCTCTCTCTCTCTCTCATCCTCTGTATCTCATGAATAAATAAATAAAATCTAAAAAAAAAAAAGAAAAAAGTCCAACTCTTGGTTTTGGCTAAGGTTGTGATCTCTGGGTCACGCACTCCGGGCTCAGTGGGGAGTCTGCTGGAGATGATTTCCCTCTCCCTCTGCTCCTTCCCCTGCTCACACGGTCTCTCTCCCTCAAATAAAATCTTTAAAAAAAGTGGGGGGGCATCTGGGTGGCTCAGTGGGTTAAAGCCTCTGCCTTCGGCTCGGGTCATGGTATCAGTGTCCTGGGATCGAGCCCCGCATCGGGCTCTCTGCTCAGCGAGGAGCCTGCTTCCCTCTCTCTCCCTGTCTCTCTGCCTACTTGTGATCTCTCTCTCGCTGTCAAATAAATAAATAAAATCTTTAAAAAAAAAAAAAAAAGATTTAGCTCTAAGGAAATGTTTCCTCTACCCAACTGAATAAAAATCACCTCATTTCTTGTTAGATATTTACTGAGTTGCCAGCTCTACACAGAAACATGTAGGAGCCTCAAGAGAGATGTCCAAAGTGTCAATCGAAGTTTGACAATAGCTAAAGAGAAGGGCTGCAGGTCAAGGCTGGGTCCTGCCCTTCCTTTGTTGCAATGATAAAGCTGCACCCCTTATACTTAAGTAGTTCTAGTCCAAGCCTCAGAATATGTGGCAGATCCTCTCATCAGAAGGCTGAGAGAAGCACTATCTCAGATTGGGTGGTTCCCAACAGCCAGGAACTCAGAACACATATTGCTGAGGCACCTGGGTGACTCAGTGGGTTAAAGCCTCTGCCTTAGGCTCAGATCATGATCTCAGGGTCCTGGGATAGAGCCCCACATCGGGCTCTCTGCTCAGAAGGGAGCCTGCTTTTCCCCCCATCTCTCTGCCTGCCTCTCTGCCTACTTGTGATCTCTCTCTCTGTCAAATAAATAAATAAAATCTTTTTTAAAATAAATCTTAAAAAAATTAAAAAATAAAATTGCTTAAAAATAAACCACATAAATTGATTATGTGGCAATCCTACAGTTTATCACACCACCAACTAGGGATATTCCCCTAATTCCCCTAATCACATGATTTTACTGAAAATTTAACCAAGTCATTTAACCTCTTGAAACGACATTTGCAGGATCATACCATAACAGTCTTGTCTTTGCTGCCAATTACTCTCTTTAGAATAAATGAAACTACCTACTTTTGACTTATCTCTATTTTCAAATCTAATCTGCTTTATGCAAGCAATAACCTACATCTTAAACAATGTCTCAAAAGAGATAGTGTTATAGGGAATATCCAGATTGCATATGTTGCTATTTTGATCACTTCTGGATATAAATTTTGACAAAAAGTTAGAACAACTCGAACTCTTAGGTTAAGTCATGATTGGTTGAGACAGAAATTTAAATTCCTAGTACAGATTTTACACCCACCTTGACTGACCTTATGTGGCACAGCAAATAGTTTTTGTCTGCTGAAAAAGTAAATTTAAAGCTATTACCTATTTTACCTTGCTTTTACCAAGCATTTGCCATAATTTTCATCATGATTATCTTGTGATCAAAATGGTAAAATATGGGTGTGCCTGGTTGGCTCAGTGGGTTAAAGCCTCTGCCTTCGGCTCAGGTCATGATCTCAGGGTCCTGGGATCAAGCCCCGCATAGGGCTCTCTGCTCAGCAGGGAGCCTGCTTCCCCCTCTCTCTCTGCCTGCCTCTACCTACTTGTGATCTCTCCCCTTACCATCAAATAAATGAGAATAAAATCTTTAAATAATGGTGAAATATGACCTGGATTATTAAATATTAGGTGAATTTGCAATTGGCTGGACCATCATAATCAAAGAACAGTTCTTTATTATAATACTTCAGGTCTGTTTCTAGACCTAGTTTATTTAGTACTTATCAATAATTTAAGCAAAACTATAGAAATATATTATAAATATCAGGTACATAAAAAACAAAATTGACATTTTTATTTAACATGCTAGATAGCAGGCTCCAAATTCAAAATTACCTCGAGATACAGCAGAGATAAATGTAAACTCCCAACATTTGAGTTTTTAAAAGTTACCAACACAGTGGTGCCTTGGATTGGATCCTGGAACAGAAAAAGGCCATTAATAAAAAAATTGATGGAATCTGAATAAAGCCTGGAGATTAACAGTAACATATCTAAAAAAAATAGTAACATATCAATGTTAGTTTCTTAGTTTTGACAAGTGTACTATGGTAGTACAAGACAACATCAGGGGAAACAACTAGGTGAGGGTGTTTATAGGAACTCTTTTTTCTATAAATCTAGTTACTCCAAAAATAAAATGTTTTGTATTTTTTTTTAAATATTCTATTTATTTATTTGACAGAGAGAGAGAGAGAGATCACAAGTAGGCAGAGAGGCAGGCAGAGAGAGGGGGAAGCAGGCTCCCTGCTGAGCAGAGAGCCCGATGTGGGGTTTGATCCCAGGACCATGAGATCATGACCTGAGCCCAAGGCAGAGGCTTTAACCCACTGAGCCACCCAGGCGCCCCAATGTTTTGTATTTAAAAAAAAAAAAAAAAACTTCACAAAGCAAATAGTTTAAAGGAAATTTAAAGTATAATTTACATTTTAAAAATCAGGTAATGGGGTACCTGGATAGCTCAGTAGGTTAAGCATCTGCCTTTAGGCTCAGGTCATGGCTCCCTGCTCAATGGGGAGTCTGTTTCTCTTCCCCTTCTTCCGCTCCTTCTCTCTCAAATAAATAAAACCTTTAACAATAAAAAAATCCCCGGGGCACCTGGGCGGCTCAGTCGTTGGGCATCTGCCTTCAGCTCGGGTCATGATCCCAGGGTCCTGGAATCAAGCCTCAAGTCAGGCTCCCTACTTGGCAGGAAGCCTGCTTCTCTCTCACTCCTCCTGTTTGTGTTCCCTCCCTCACTGTGCCTTTCTCTGTCTAATAAATAAATAAAAATAAAATCTTTAAAAACAACAAAAAAGAAAATGTTTAAAAAAAACCCAAGAGGGTTTTTAAATAAATAAATAAGTGCCGGGGTCCAGCCCAGGCAGTCCAGGGGTTCCCTGAAGGATGGACGGTGTCGGCGAAAGGAATGAGTGAGCCAGAGGTTTCTTTCAATCACCAGGCAGGCATCTCTGCCTCATTGGTGTTTGACTCTTTATTTCTAGGCAGAGGTTACATGGAAAACAGTCAATGATTTTCTCAGATAAGGGGGCTTAGATCAACAAAAGTTTTTTGTAGAACCTATAGTTTTTTTCTAAGACCCAGGCAGAGACAGGCTTATCTCATTTTGAACAGCAAGACCCTTAACAACAATTTTTATGACTGTTTCTATATATTGGAAAAAGATTTAGTCATGTATACCTTTTGCACATTAACCAAAGGAAGAGGGGATGACATTTGAGTTTATTATAGAATGTCCCAAGCTGTTTGTAGAAGCCCTTTATTACTGCTGGGTGAGCAGACACCTGGGAACCTCATCTTGTGTATTCTTTAGCAAAGTCTGAAGTAAAACTCTATTGTCTTTATGTTTGATCATTCCTACCTTATCTTATGTGTACTCTCCATTGTAAGGAAATGCAGGTGTTGGTGTGGATGATGGAATGTGAATCCCAAGGGGGGAACTAAAGTTGGCTGTAGATTATTAAAGGTCTGTGTAAGTGTTGGCCTTTAAGTATCTTATCATCTTATTTGCAATAATTTGGTGGACAAACATTGGAAGGGAACCTCGCAGTTATCTGCTCTAACGGTTTTATAGCGGGGGTAATTGTTTGGTTGTTTTATGTAGTTTCTGTAAGGAAATGTTGGTCCGGTTTAGAAGTAGGTTAAGTGGGTCAGAGCCTCAACTTGAGCAAAAGGCTTAGGCCAAAAAGAAAAAAGGAATTCAAGTAACACAAAGAGATATAGGAGGAGATACCAATCCCCGTTCATATGGCAGAAGCCTTGCAAACCTGCCATGTCCTCTCCGCGACCGTGTCAAACAGCGAGGTTTCTGCGGCTCTCGGCAAATAAGGGGCGCCTGGGTGGCTCAGCAGGTTAAAGCCTCTGCCTTCACCTCAGGTCATGATTCTGGGGTCCTGGGATGGAGCACTCCTGCTCTGTGGGGAGCCTGCTTCTCCCTCTCCCTCTGCAGTTCCCCCTGCTCTCCTCCTGCTTGTGCTTGCACTCTCTCGCTCTCAAATAAAATCTAAAAAACGTCTAAGAAGTAATGTTTTCATATTCTCCAATAACTCCTACTTTTCAGATCTCCATTATTCTTGACAAGTACCTTCTCTAAACAATCCAAATTCTGTTCCTTTTACTCTTCTCCCTCATAGTATCCTTTTCTTCATAGCATTATCACAACTCAGAATTACCTTATTTATGCTAATCTCTACCTACTCCACTGGATTATAAACTCAAAGGGCAAGAACTGTCCATTTTGCTCACAACTCTATCCCCAGTGCCTAGAACAATGTAACTTTGTAGGCACTATTAAAAAAGTCCTTCACTGAGATCTATAGAATCTAACTTTTCTTCCTTAAAAAAAAAAAAAAATTAACCACAGCAAAATAAAACTTAACTTCACTTGAGAAATTGATCACTAATGGTTTAGCCACTTTAGAAAGTTTAGCAGTTTCCTATAAAAGGCATACATCTGCCATATAATCCAGTGGTCCCACTGCTAGGTATTTATACAAGATGAAAACCTATAGTCAGGGGCGCCTGGGTGGCTCAGTGGGTTAAGGCCTCTGTCTTGGGTCAGGTCATGATCTCAGGTTCCTGGGATCAAGCCCCACATAGGGCTCTCTGCTCAGCAGGGAGCCTGCTTCCTCCTCTCTCTCTGGGTGGCTCAGTGGGTTAAGGCCTGTCTTGGGTCAGGTCATGATCTCAGGTCCCTGGGATCAAGCCCCACATCGGGCTCTCTGCTCAGCAGGGACCCTGCTTCCTCCTCTCTCTCTGCCTACTTGTAATCTGTCAAATAAAATCTTAAAAAAAAAAAAAAAAAGCAACCAATTGCAGGGGTACCTGGGTGGCTCAGTTAAGTGTCCAACTCTTGTTTCAGCTCTAGTCATGACACTTGGTGTTCGGTGGGGAGCAGGAAGTCTGCTTGAGATTCTCTCTCCTTCTGTCCCTCCCCCAGCTCATGCCCATACACTCTCAAATCTTTAAGAGTTTACTGATAATGTTAAACAGATGAATCAAATTCATGTTAAGTGAAAAAGAAAACTCAAAACCAGACTCAAAAGGCCTATATACTGTATGAACCCAAGTATGACATTGCTGCCAAAACAAAATTATAGGGACAGAAAATCAGTGGTTACCAAGACTTAGAGGAGTGGGTTTATCAGTGGTTACCAAGACTTAGAGGAGTGGGTTTACTACGAAGAGGCACGGGGGAATTTTGGTGAGGAGGGAGATGGTGGAACTATTCTATTCTTTGACTGTAGTAAACCTACACATCTGTCAAAACTTACAAAATTAAGGGTGCTTGGGTGGCTCAGTCAAAGCATCTACCTTTGGCTTAGGTCATCATCTCACAGTCCTGGGATCAAGCTCCAAGTCGGGTTGGGGCTCCTCACTCAGTAGGGAGTTTGCTTGCCCCTTTGCCCCTCCCCCTGCGCATGCTCTCTCAAAATCTTTTTAGGATTTTATTTTTTGGGGGGAGGACACAAGCAGGGGAAGGGCAGATGGCTAGGGAGCAGACTTCACGCTGAACAGGGAGCCTGACGTGGGTCTCATCCCAGGATCCAGGGGATCATGATTTGAGCCAAAGGCAGACACTCAACCGAGCCACCCAGGTACCCCTCAAACAAAAACTCCCAGAATTGTGTAAAAGGGTAAATTTTAATTGTAAATACCTTAGTAATGTAAGGAAAAACCTTAGATACCTTAATAAAGTTTCCTATTGTTTTTTGCTTACTTGGGAATAACATTAACCTAGCATTACCTTTGTCATGAGGTCTCTCCCACAGAAACCAGAGCTCTAAACTCTTGACTCATGGGCCCCTTTAAGGGCAGTCCAACGTCAATGCCACTTTATTTCACTCATTTTTGCTAGTGACTGATGGACATCACATTTAGGTCTTATTTCTGTTTAAAAAGCAAAAGGACAAATTCATATGGTCCGTCTCAAAAGATTTCAATTTTATCAGGGTCAACTACCTCTCAGGAAACATGTGGTAGTTTCAACTTTTTCCCTCTTCTAAAAATCACTAAGACAATGTATGTTAAGGCTTCAATTCTAGTTTTAAAAGTCAAGGAAATTCCCAGACTTGCAAATAATGGAGGGGACTTTGGTATCACCTAGATGAAAAAGAACCTATGGGTTGGCAGTTAAAGATTTTGATAAAACAGAAAACTTCAGGAAGGTAAACAAAAAAAGGGTGAAACTTACTCCTCATCCAAAAAATGTACTTCCCATCTCCCTTGCGGAACATAGATCTCATTGTTGACCCTCTGCAAGCTACAGAGGTTAACTCCAGAATGGTATCTTACCTTTCAATCGATAATCTATTTCCACAGCACTTTGTGCTAACAAATGAAGTAAACATTTGACTACCAATCTAAAGCATATCTGAAAAGTCACATTGACTAGAGTTGCCCATTTCAGGTATTGTGAATACTACGGCCACAAAGTTTTTGGGTTGACCTACATGACCAACTCAGCAAAAGTTAACTAAGTACATCAACTTAAATCCAGTTTTTTAAGAGTTTTTCTGCCCCATACTGAAAATCTACTTAAAATTGAGGGCTCTGCACCATTAATGGACAGAACTCAAGTAACCAGATTAATTCTCATGCTCTTAGGAGGTAAATGACAGCAAGTGTTAAAGGGAAAGGGTATAAAACTGAGCTCTGATCTGGCTGAAAACTTTTGGACTGCCTATTCTGAGCATTGGATGAATAATCAGAATTTAACATCAGATAGGCCTTACTGACTTTTTAAACTCCTGAAACGGAAAGGCTTTCCCGTTTCATATTCTGAAATCACCAGAATTCCTGGGACAAATTTCAATAAGCTCCCACCTAAGATTCCTTACAAATATGGGTAATTCAACTGGCCGATTTAGAATATAAAGGTCAAGCACCAGTCTGAGGCATTCTGGCCTCATAAAAACAATTCAAACACAAAATGCAATCAATTAGTATGTATAAAACTCAGAACTGTTAAGTAAAAATGCTGTATTATTCTGAGCCTCTCAGATTTCAAACTGGTTTGTAGTGACCACCAGTAGATGGTGCTCAAACCAGACAATGGCATATCTATTATTGGGTTCTATGGAGTTAAGCATAACTACCCAAACTGAAGCTTTTCTGGACACTACCCAGACTCTCCTTATCCTTCCATTTAGTGAGAAGTATTTTCTGTAGTCTGATTCCTAGGGCATGGAAATGCCTGCCAGCAACAGTTCAAAACTTTTTATGCTA
>CM053608.1:72400430-72422451 GCA_028646535.1 Procyon lotor | reverse complement strand
CATTTTTGCTATCACCAGCTACGTTGCCACGACGAACATCTTTGACAGATACGTTCTTGACATTGAAGCCCACATTGTCCCCAGGAAGAGCCTCACTCAAAGCTTCATGATGCATTTCAACCGACTTTACTTCAGTTGTAACATTGACTGGAGCAAAGGTGACCACCATGCCAGGTTTAAGAACACCAGTCTCCACTCGGCCCACAGGAACAGTACCAATACCTAAAATATTTGCAAATGTGTCAAATACCTTATGTGAACAAACAGCAACAAATTACATTCTAATTAAGAAATATTCAACTTACCACCAATTTTGTAGACATCCTGGAGAGGCAGACGCAAGGGCTTGTCAGTTGGACGAGTTGGTGGCAGAATACAATCCAAAGCTTCAAGCAGTGTGGTTCCACTGGCATTCCCATCTTTACGGGTGACTTTCCATCCCTTGAACCAAGGCATCTAAAACAAGATTGTCTATTAGCATTACCCAAATGGTTGTCTTAATGTCAAAATTTGCCCCTGCCGTCACTTTCTCTACAAGTCTTGAAGTCACTTACGTTAGCACTTGGCTCCAGCATGTTGTCACCATTCCAACCAGAAATTGGCACAAATGCTACTGTGTCTGGGTTGTAGCCAATTTTCTTAATGTAGGTGCTGACTTCCTTAACGATTTCCTCATATCTCTTCTGGCTGTAGGGTGGCTCAGTGGAATCCATTTTGTTGACACCAACAATTAGTTGTTTTACACCCAGTGTGTAAGCCAGAAGGGCATGCTCACGGGTCTGCCCGTTCTTGGAGATACCTGCTTCAAATTCACCAACACCAGCAGCAACAATCAGGACAGCACAGTCAGCCTTATAAAAAAAAAAATGCTGTTAAAATGTTCTCCAAAAGAATGAACTTATCACTTTTCAATGAACCATTCCAATCTAGTTTTTTTCAAGTTATTAATCCTACAAACCTGAGATGTGCCTGTAATCATGTTTTTGATAAAGTCTCTGTGTCCTGGGGCATCAATGATGGTCACATAATACTTGCTGGTCTCGAATTTCCACAGGGAGATATCAATGGTGATACCACGTTCACGTTCAGCCTTCAGTTTATCCAAGACCCAGGCATACTTGAAGGAGCCCTTTCCCATCTGTAAGGATCAAGAATGGTTACTTGGTAACTAAACATAATCAAACTTCAACTTAAAATCCCTTACTCCCACTTAAGCAGAAACCCTAGATTCCACTTTACAGCTGTTAGGTAGCTTTAACTTACTTCCCAAAGTTACATATAAAACGTTCAGACAACTAATGCGTCTTTTTGGGAAGGTTAACACTTGCTGACTGACTTATTTGAACCTTTCTCATTACAACTATTGTACCTACCTCAGCTGCCTCCTTCTCAAATTTTTCGATAGTTCTTTTGTCAATGCCACCACATTTGTAGATCAGATGACCAGTAGTGGTAGACTTGCCCGAATCTACGTGTCCAATGACGACGATGTTGATATGAGTCTTTTCCTTTCCCATTTTGGTTTAAGTTGAGCGGTGGTTTTCACGACACCTAAATTGAAGGGGGTGGGGAACCTTGAAAACTACTGTCCCAGATCCCAGAGGCTTGAGAATAAGCCACGACCCAAACTCGCAAAGGGCAAATTCCAAGGAGAACTACAACCAGTGCCAAGCTGGCCCAACTCTCGTCTCCACCCACTAAGCGTGGGGTTAACTCCACCGCCTAAAATCCCCTCCCCCCTCCGGGAAAGGCCAGCTTCCAAGGCGTTGAGAAACGGAGGTGCCAAGACGGTACCCGGTACACCGTAGGGTCACAGGAAGCAGCGGCCGAAGACAGAAAGGCCCTTTTCCTTTGTGTGGGTGACTCACCCGCCCGCTCTCCCGGGCCGCCGCGTCCTCCATTTTGAGCTCCCTGCAGCAGGGCCGAAAGAGCGGCCATCTTTCCGCGCACGCAACTGGTGCCGAGCGGGCCGGCCGTGCCGCCCGGGGTGGGACGGCACATCGCGGCGCGAGGCTGGGCACCAAAGGCGCCCGGCCCACTGCACGGGACACCCCCCCCCCGCGCCCGGCTCGGTGGCCACGGCTCGTGGGACCCCCCTCGCCTCGCCGGACATGTGCGCCGCGACGAGAGGGCCTCGCCGCCGCCCTCCGCGTCTCGCGGCGGCCCCACAGCCAAGAACCCGACGACCGCGATAAAGCCCACCCCAGTGATATCTTGACCAACCTCCGCCTTACTATGTCGACGGAGAAAACCATAACGACCTTTTTTTATTTCTCTTGAGAAGTCATAGGTCTGGAAACTTAAGCGACTGTTACCAGGACTGCGCGGCGGAATTCGCACGCGGCCGCCACAGCACCCAAGCCAGGCCTCAAACCAACCACGAGGCGAAGGGGGGGAGGGGGGAAACCCTAAAAAAAAGCGCAAGGCCTCGAACCTTCCCACCCACTCACAACCCGAAATTCGGGGTCAAGAACATCGTAAGGTGGCTCGGTGGCGCGGCACGCGAGGGCCGCAGCCGGCTCTAAGAGGCCAAGCCCGCGGAAGCCACACCCGGCACTCACCTGTGTTCTGGCGGCAAACCCGTTGCGAAAAAGAACGTTCAAGGCGGCTACGGCACTTATATACGGTCCTCCCCCACCCTCGGGGAAGAGGGCGGAGCCAGCACACGACACCACTTTCCCAGTTTACCCCGCGCCAACTCCATCAGGCACCCGTTCAATCGCCGTCCCCTCCCCCTATATCTCGGGGACCGTGGGCGATGTTCGCTCGGCCCACTGAAGAGCCCACATCGTCTCGCGCATGCTCCTCTCGACCCCGATGACGACGAGAGAGAGTGGGTGGGGAGGCGAGGAAGAGCCATCTCTTGGTTCTAGGTTAGCGAGAGTTTAACGACGGTCCCTGGGATTCCCCAAGGCAGAGGCGAGTCCTTCTTTGTATGAATTACTCTTAGCTCCCCCTGGGGGGGTGGGGCGGCGAGGAGGCGGCCCGGCTGGGAAGTATAGAGTCTTCCCTCTACGTACGGTTCTTGGTTTAACTGCCAAGATGCTGTGGAGATTGGAGTATTCTTTCGCTCAGCCATATACCTCCAGTTCTTAGCCTAGTCCTCCCGAAGGTCCGGGACGGCCCCTTTGAGCTGCTTCGTCCGCCCGTCGCAGGTCTGTCCCGGGCTGGCTCCTCCTCGGTCTCTGCCTTCAGATCCCCTCCGGGCTAGAGAGGAGTGCAAGGCCGACACGCTCTGGGCGGCCAGGGTCGGAGGACGCCGAGGGCCGCCTTCACTGCCCGAGAATCTGGAAGGTTTCACTTCGGTGGCGGTGACCAGGACAAATATGCTCTTGGGCTGGCCTCTTGGCTTTTTCCATTTAAAGCCCGCAGCTTTTATCGAACCCCGTATCACACGTCCACCCCATATGGTACTCCAGACGTCTGGTTTTTCAGTTTAGAATAGATTTCAATCCCACAGTTTGCCTTTTAACTCTAGTTTTATTATGCTATAAAAAGACTCTGTGTGTGTCTACTCTTGTGGTACATTTTCTTTCCAGTGTACACTTATTTGATTGCTAGGATGAGAAACCTAAAAAGAATTTTTCGGATTCAATCTTTCCACATGATCTCATGTAGAAACTAAGATCTACAGCATCAGCAAGCTTATCCACCCAATTTTCTATCCCCAACACTTGGCCCGTGAAATCACTGCATCTAAAAAGTGGCCTATCCCATTTAAATAAATGGATTCATTTTCCGTCGTCCTATTGATTTTAACTAAATTTTAGCATAAATCGAGGGTGAAAATAGATGAGGCCTTTTTGGTTAACAATCAGGGCAGATTGAGAAATACTCGTTTCAAGAAAGAACTTTTATTTTTAATGAGCTAGTTACTATATCAGTATGTCTCTTCAATGTGCGGAACATCACTACAACTGCTCCAGCCAATCTATTTACAAATGCTGGAAACCTACTATGTGTCCAGGGCTAAGGGGAGTTCTGTGGCATGTGCAAAAGAAATACTTCCTTTTGGGGAGGAACCCACAATCAAATTGGAAGAGGAAAACTAATACATAAAACAACTAGGAAGCACTTAAAGGAAAACTTGTAAGGTGCTTACTTTCTATTTCATTGTAGAATATGGTTCTAGTCCTAGTTTTCAGTTACTTCTCACCGCCCGAATCCTTTTTTTTCTTTGTAAATGAAATAAGTCTTTCAGAATAGCCTTGTTATATATTTTTGTTTTACCACTCTTTGTAGCTATAAATTTCTAAAAATAAGTTTTCTTTATTCATTAGCAGGTATCTAGTCTTTTTTTGAGTTTTCATGAAAGAAACTAGGTCATATTTAAGTTTCCATAGAAATTCACATAACTAATCTTTTTCCAGCAAAAAAAAGCCTTTTCTATGTCTATATTTCTAGCTTCTTTTCTTCCATAAATTCTATTTTCACATTGCATTTTCCTAGTGCCCTTACCCAGTCATATACATGTGGAATAAAATCATCTTGATATGCTAGTCAATGTTAATAATATAATAAAAATGTAAGAAATACCAATTAAAATCGGTCCTACCAATAGAACAATGCAAATACCTCTGCTCTTGTTTATTTCCTTGGAAATATTAAAACATTTTTTTTTAAGATTTTTATTTATTTATTTGACAGAGAGAGATCACAAGTAGGCAGAGAGGCAGGCAGAGAGAGAGAGGAGCAAGCAGGCTCCCCGATGAGCAGAGAGCCCGATGCGGAGCTCGATCCCAAGACCCTGAGATCATGACCTGAGCTGAAGGCAGAGGCTTTAACCCACTGAGCCACCCAGGTGCCCCATTTCCTTGGAAATATATATTTTTTTTTACAAAGATTTTTATTTATTTAACAGAAAGAAAAACAGCGAGAGAGGGAACACAAGTAGAGGGAATGGTAGCGGGAGAAGCAGGCTTTCCGCTGAGCAGGGAGCCCGATACGGGGCTTGATCCCAGGACCCTGGGATCATGACCTGGGCCGAAGGCAGACGCTTAACGACTGAGCCACCCAGGTGCCCCATCCTTGGAAATATTAATGACTATTCTCTTTGAAACTAGATTCCCACCATCAGTCATGTTTGTACATCATAGTAATATGAACTGCACCCTGTGTTATGTCAGATTAAGATACCACACTAGATTTATTATTTTTTTAACTTTATTTATTTTTTTTTGAAGATCTTATTTATTTATTTGACAGAGAGAGATCACAAGTAGGCAGAGAGGCAGGCAGAGAGAGAGGAGGAAGCAGGCTCCCCACTGAGCAGAGAGCCTGATGCAGGCAGGGCTCCATCCCAGGACCCTGAGATCATGACCTGAGGCTTAACCCACTGAGCCACCCAGACACCCCTATTTTCTTTTTTTTTAATTTTTTAAAAAGATTTTATTTACTTGACAGAGCACAAGCAGGGTTAGCGGGAGAGGGGGAAGCAGGCTCCCCACTGAGCAGAGAACCTGATGCAGGACTCGATTCCAGGACCCAAAGATCATGACCTGAGCTGAAGCCAGCCGCTTAAACTTACTGAGCCACCCAGGTATCCCTAGACTTAGTATTTTCCATGCCTTCTTAAGCAAACCTCAAATGCTTTAGGTTTGAACATTATTGGAGATAATACTAGGTCATATAAATATTTTAACAAGAATAGCAAATTTTGGAAAAGTAAAGAAAGGGTTAGTGACATGAGGGAAGGAAGCAAAGACTAAAAGTTGAGTACGTGAAAGCTCTACATGGAATCCAAAATTGAAGTTAACATCTAATCTAAGAAAAGTCAAAATGAAAGTGGATGTTGGTAAGAGGGAAAAGTATCAAAGATGATTCCATTTAATAAAAGAAAAGAAAAGTGACCTCTGAAATCTGTACAATTCATTTTTTTCCATAAATTATCTTTTTTTATTTAATTTTTTTCAGTGTTCCAAGATTCATTGTTCATGCACCACACCCAGTGCTCCATGCAATATGTGCCCTCCAACAGGCTCACCCAACCCCCATCCTCCTAATGAATGTACAATTCATTAAAATGTGATGTTGCAAACAAGTTTTTATACAATCCTAAAATTGTAGTAGAGATATGTGTACTTTCAGTTTATGTTGTTTGAAAATAGAGACTTACTATAATTCTAACAGTATTTTTTTTAAGATTTTATTTATCTGAGAGAGAGTGAGCAAGAGAGAGAGAGGGAACAGGTGGAGGGGCAAAGGGAGAAAGAGAAGCAGACTTCCCCCTGAGCTAGGAGCTGGATGTGGGGACTTGATCCTGGGATCAAGTAATTGTAATGGACTCTGGGATCACAACCTGAGCCGAAGGTAGTTGCTTAACTGACAGCCACCCAGGTGTCCCTAACAGTAATTTTTATAGATATGTGTGTATATCCGGCACTATGCTGGACACTGGAGTTCTTTAATGGATGCAAACAAACATTTCCACAGGAGCTTATAAAAACTACAATTCCTGATTCAAATCTCACCTTTTAATTTTGCTAGTACTTCTTCCTCACAGCTCTTTTGGATGGTGAAAAAAATAATAATCCATTATTGCAAACAAAGTAACAAAATGGTCCAAGAGTGTTCCAGCAGCAAATACAGTTGGACTTGGCATTATTATGCCTAGGAGAGAAAGGAAAATCAAAGAAGTATGACTCCAAAGCCATCCCAGATTGTAGGCAAGTTTTCGCCAAGGTCCTATGATTGCTGGTGAGTATATAAAGTATATAAAGTACTTATAAATACCTTACAGAGGATCTTTTAAAAAAAAAAATAGAATCTGGGGCGCCTGGGTGGCTCAGTGGGTTAAAGCCTCTGCCTTCCCCTCAGGTCATGATCTCAGGGTCCTGGGATAAAGCCCCACATCGGGCTCTCTGCTCAGCAGGGAGCCTGCTTCCCCTTCACTCTTCTGCCTGCCTCTCTGCCTACTTGTGATCTCTCTCTGTGTCAAATAAATAAATAAAATCTTAAAAAAAAATAGAACCTAAGGAAAAGCAAAATGATACATAATTCCTTGATTTATATCTATTGGGCACCACTGACTAGTTGCTCTTATTCATGTTGCGATAATGGTCCAGACTTTTGGAGGTATCTGGAGCCATATGGTGAATTAGATTTCGATAGTAGCCACAAGCCTTTTCTACCCTGGAGGGCAGAGATCCCGTACCTTCTGCTCTTGGTTGGGGCCAGAGCGCAACGAGAACGCGAGTCCCGGGGAAGTCGCGCGCAGCTCCGGGCGCACCCAGATTCAGAGGAAGGGGGACTGGGGCGGGACCGGCAGTACGCCGCGGTCTCCGGCGGCAAGGACTCGGGGCCGCCTTTCCCAGGCGCCCGCTCCCGGGGCCGAGCGACTCGCGCTGCCGGTGCGCTGGGACACCTGTAGGCGGTCCGGGACCGGCGAGTTCGGGTCTCCGCGGCACAGAGGCTACCTCGGCCCGCCCCCGGACACGCCCCCACCTTGAGGTCACTTTCTTGGGTCCTCTGACTGCGGAAGAAAGCGCGCAGGAGGAGACAGAAAACCCCACGTGGCTCAAAATAGGGGTCGGTTTTCGTCACCTTGACGCGGCCACTTAGGCAAATATTCTTGCTTTTAAAAAGCCTCTTTCCCTAGCCCCTGTGTTTTGAACATAGTCCTAATGCAGTTTTTCTCCCCACGACTTAATAGCAGATACGGTATGCCTTTTACTAACTTAAAACGGTAACAGTAACATTGTTGAGACTTGTAGATATATTTTGGGATTGTAATCTAAGATCATATTTTGTTTAAGATTTTCCTTAAAGTTGTTCATATCATTTAGAGTAGCAAACTGTTAAAATACATTGTAGTAAACATCTGCTTGACCCCTTTTAGGGGAAAAAAGAAAGGATTTTAGTTATTAACTTAGTAAAAGGGTGAACTGCAATAGTTCTTTGATATCTGTAATTGTGGTTCACCAAACATCTTTCAGTATTGGCTAATCACTCTGCTATTGGGCCTAATTTAAAACAGCTTTAAGTAATTACATTTTGCTGTGGCTTGCTGCGTTTGTATCTTGCCTGTGCCTGTTGAAAATAATCTTTAAAGGGGTATTTTAGAATATGATTAAGCCAGGGAATTATTTGGATTGAGAATCCAAGTAAAATGGACCTTCCGTGGGCCGGGCACTGTTCTAATATTTGCAATATTTAATGAAATCCTATCACCAACATTTTACAGATGGGGAGCTTGTAGGCAACTGATAGTGTATACATAATAAGCAAATGTAGACATATATTCTTTTTATTTTTTTTAATTTTTATTTTTTGAAAGATTTATTTATTTGACAGAGAGAGATACAGCAAGAGAAGAAACACAAGCAGAGGGAGTGGGAGAGGGAAAAGCAGGCTTCCCGCTAAGCGGGGAACCCAATGCAGGGCTTGATTCCAGGACTCTGGGATGATTACCTGAGCTGAAGGCAGATGCTTAATGACTGAGACACCCAGGCGCACCGACATATATTCTTTTTTTAAAGTTAAACTTTTTTTGCACAGAATGATAAAATACAATATATCACAGTGCCTTTTTTTTTTTTTTAAGATTTTGTTTATTTATTTGACAGAGAGAGTGAGACATCACAAGAAGGCAGAGGCAGGCAGAGAGAGAGGGGGAAGCAGGCTCCCCGCTGAGCAGAGAGCCCGATGTGGGGCTCGATCCCAGGACCCTGAGATCATGACCTAGGCCGAGGGCAGAGGCTTTAACCCACTGAGTCACCCAGGTGCCCCACATCTTGCAGATCTTATGAGTACATTAGTGCCCAGCAAAGAACACTGGAAACCTAGTAATCTGACCAGAGTACTATTTGTAACTTTTACCAGCAAGTCTAGGCAGCCTAGAAAATGAAAAGAGCAGTGGCATTGGAGTCAGAAAATCAGGGATTCAGTCCTTGATCTGCTGCTTACAGATGCGTGGTAGCCAGCAGTTCTTGGTTTCTCAGTGCATCTGTAACATGAGTCTGTTCGTCATTTATATTTAGTACTTACCTCACAATTCTAATATGCAATGACATGAAAAGATACAGGGGCATTCAATTGTCTAGGAAAGGTGGTGTTTCTAGAAGCTTTTTGGAGAACACTTCCCCTCAGTTGTTAGGACACTGACTTGACTCAGTAAAGAATATAAACTTATTGAAATCTTTTTATTTGTAAAATTTTGAAATGCTAATACATGTACATGGTGAAACATTGTACAGATGTTATACAGTGAAATGATACTCTTTTTTTTTTTTTAATCAGTTTAAAGAAAGTCTGAAGACTGTGCCAGGAAAATTAACTACAGCTATTTCTATAACTGTTCTCGTGATTCTAAGACCAGTGCCCTCCAGATTAAATGCTCTCTCATCAGTATGAAAGAAGGATAATATTCCCTCACTCACTATTTTGTGAATCTGCATTTTTTAAGCAATATGCACTTTCAGTTTTTCTGTGTCTTTGTAGGTAACATAGTGGAAAGAACACTGGACTAAAGAGTTGGAGTCTATTCCTAGCAATTTTATTTATTGGTTGTATGATCTTGAATACATCACCCTTAAGCTCATTATGCTATCATACAATCTCTAATAATACCTATTTCACAGAACTGATCATAAGAGGGACACCTGGATGGCTCAGCGGTTAAGCGGCTTCCTTTGGCTCAGGTCTCAGTCCCGGGGTCCTGGGATCAATCCCTGCATGGGGGCTCCCTGCTCAGTCTGCTTCTCCCACTCCCTCTGCCCTTCCCCCACCCATGCTTGTGCCCTCTCTCTCTCTCCCTCTCAAATAAATAAAATATTTTTTTAAAAAACTGATCATAAGGATTAAATGAGATAACATATCTGAAGATGCAGACTATTTTTACAAATGTTAATGCTCATTATAATTAGAAAATAATCATTAACTCTTTCAAAAAACAAGAAAAATCTGTTTAGAATGTAGAGAAATATACCCATGTCATTATTCATCCTAATGAGTACTATTTGGTCCATTTCACTTAAATATTAGAACTATATAGATTCACCAATACATATGACACACTGTGTGTTCTGTAAGTGGCAGGGACTTTTGAATTATGGCATTCATTATATGTTGGTGATTGTAGAGGACTTCAGAGGTCAGTTTTTATTCATCTATCCATCAAACATTCACTGAGCATGAAGTGTGTGCCAGGCACTTAGCCAGACACTGAGGAGAGAAAAAAAAACAATCACTGTTAGTGTGTGCAGCAGAGTCCTGGATAGGGAGAGGGGACACTAACAGTTGACTCTAGGGGAGCATGAATGCTGGAACCAGGAAAATCTACAGTGCTTTTGAGCCCTCACGGAGGACCCGCACTAGGGGAGGGGAAGAGGACAGCAACAGGGAAAGTTCCCGGAATCCAGTCTCACCTTGGCTGGTTAGGAACTGCGGGAATCAGCCAGTGAAGGAACCCATGGAGGGGGAGATGTTTTGGGAGACTGCCTTAGAAAAGAAGGTGGTAGAAAGAGTGTGCTCCCTGCAGATAGGCACAGAGAGTGAGATACTGTTTGGTATGCAGTGAGGCCCCCAAGGAACGTGTGTGAGGCTTCAGAGACAGACAGACTTGGGTGCCAGTCTGGCATCTATCACTTACTGGCTCTGGGCAAGGTACTTGGTTGCTTTAAGCTTTGACTCTTTCATATATAAAAAAGAAGCTGATAATACCTACCCCATAAGACTGCTATGAATATTAGATAAGAAAATGGTTTTTTCGCCAAGTTAGAACAGTAATTGTCAGGGAGTTGTTTTTACCCGTTGTCTATAATGTATAGCACTTTCAGAGTGAGGCAGCTCTGAAGTCAGAAAGCCTCCACTCAAATCCCTGTTGGCTCTCCCACTGCTAGCGAGGGGATGTTTGGCAAGTGATCTAACCTCTTTAAGCCTCAGATTTCATATCTATAAAGTGCAGACAATAATAAATAACATCTGCCCCAGAGGATTGTGGTGAAGATTAAATAAGTCGATCAATGTAAACTACTTAACCCAGTGCCTTGGCGCCTGGTAAGCATTCAATAAATCTCAATTGTTGCTTGTTATTTTATTTTTTCTTTTATTTTTTTTATTTGACAGTCCTCATTAACCAGAATCTTGTCATAGAATGAAGTTTCTTTTCCAAGAAAATGCCACAATTACCTTGCTTTCAGCTCTGTGTTAAACATCCCTACATTTTAAGTTTGCTTATTAATTTTTCTCATAGGCCCTTTTCTGGAATCTTAAAGATGCCATGTTTTGAATCATTGTGAAGTTAAAAATGTTAAAGAAAACAGTTTTTATTTAATTAGGATTTCTTAAAACTAAGGGCAGCATAAACCATCACCCCTAATTCTAAAGCCTTATCCAATCCTTGTACTTTCTAAGATTAAATGTCCTGTATTCTTTTAAAAAATTACTATAGTCTCTTTTAAATTGTTCTTATGTTATCTCTGTTTTTCTAGTACCATCTGCTTTTTGTAGTTGGTTCTGTTGCTTTAAAAACATTTTTTTTAGGGAGCCTAGGTGGCTCAGTTTGTTAAGCCTCCGACTCTTGGTTTTGGCTCAGGTCATGATCTCAGGGCTGTGAGATTGAGCCCCATGTTGAGCAGGGAGTTTGCTAGAGATTCTATCTCTTCTTCTCCCTCTTCCACTTCTCCTAAACCAAACCCCCCAAATAGATAGATAGATAGATAGATAGATAGATAGATAGATAGATCGATCGATCGATCTTGTAAAAAAAAAAAAAGCAAACAAACAAATGAACAAACTGAAAGTGCTCAGAGAAAATAGGGGAACACATATAAGGGAACAACAACTTAAATGACTCTGGACATCTCATCCCCTCTCATCAGTAGAGGAACATCATCTTTAAGTTCTGAAAGAAAAAAATTGGGGCACTTGGGTGGCTCAGTGGGTTAAGCCTCTGCTTTCGGCTCAGGTCATGATCTTAGGGTCCTGGGATTGAGTCCCTCATCAGGCTCTCTGCTCAGCGGGGTGCCTGCTTCCCCCCCTCTCTCTGCCTGCCTCTCTGCTTTCTTGTGATTTCCCTCTCTCTGTCAAATAAATAAATAAAATCTTAAGGAAAAAAAAAGTTCTGAAAGGAAAAATAATCAAACCTGTCAACCCCAAATTCTGTATCTAGTGAAAATATCCTCTACAAATGAAGGCAATAAAATCATAATGAGATTCCACTACACACCCACCAAAATGGCCAAAATTTAAAAGATTGAAAATACCAACTTGTGGCAGGCATTTGGGACTCTCACACAGCTGGTGAGCATGTGAAATGGTACAGTCTTTTAGAAAAACAGTTCGGCAACTGTTTTTAACTCTTAAAAAGTTAAACATGCATTTATTGTATGACCATCCTTTCCACTACTAGGTGTTTACCCAAGAGAAGTGAAAGCACATGTCCATACACAGATGTGGGCCAAATACTCATAGCAGCTTTATTTGTAATTACCAAAAACTGAAAAAACCCAAATGTCCATCCACAATTTGGATAAACAAATTATGGTATATCCATACAATAGAAAATTACTCAGCAGTAAAGAAGAATGAACTGTTGATACATGTAACACCATGAATGACATTCAAAAAAATTGTGCCGATTGAAGAAGCAATACAAAAAAAGAATACATTCTGAATCATTCTTCATTGATATAAAATTCCAGAACATACAAATTAATCTGTGGCAACAGAAAACATTAATGGTTGCTAGGGGATAGGAAGGGGAAAAAAGAGGATAGAGAAGAGGGATTAAAAAGAGGTGCAAGGAAACTTTTGGGGGTGATAAATGTAAGATTGTGATGATGGTTTCATGGGTGAAAATTTATCAAATTATATACTTTATATACAATGTCACATGACAATCATACCTGAATAAAATTAGGACAAATAGAGAGAAAAAAACGATAAACAAAACAAAATGGATAAATTTTTGGATATATATGTGTATATATATATATATCCTAGTTTATATACATATATATATGTATATATATATATACAATAAGAGAATTTGTTGCCAGCAGATTTGTACTATGAGAAATGCTATAGGATGAGCTGAAAAGACATAATACTAAATGGAAACTCAAATCTTCAGAAAGAAATAAAATGGAAATTATAAATATCATTTAATATAAAATGGTTAATATAGGTTAATATAAAAGACTGCCTTTCCTTCTAATTTCCTTAAAATACATAAAACTACTTAAAGTAAAAATTTTAGGGCTCCTTGGTGGCTCAGTTGGTTAAGCAGCTGCCTCTGGCCCAGATCATGACCCCAGGGCCCTGGGATCAAGTCCCTTTTCAGGCTCCTTCCTCAGCGAGGAGACTGCTTCTCCCTCTGCCTGTTTTTGCCTGCTGCTCCCCTTGCTTATGCGTGCTCTCTCTCTCTCTCTCTCTCTGACTAAATAAAATCTTAAAAAAAAAAAACCTTAACATTCTTATGTTCATAAACATATGTAGATTGGGTGCATGTAGCAATTACAGCTTAAAGGACAGGTTTGAGGGTGAGTGGGCCTACAGTGTTGCAAAGCTTCTAAACTGTACAAAAAGCTGATATTAACTCTGTGTGGATTATGAAAAGTTAAGTATGTCTATTGAAACCCCTAAGGCAAACACTAAACATGTAATGCAAAGAGATTGTGCTAAAAAGCCATTAGTGAAATTCTCAAAGAATTTTTAAACCATCTAAAAGAAGAAGGGAATCAAAAAGCAGATGGGACAAAGAATACAAATAGTAAAATGATAGACTTAAATCCAACTTTTCCCCTAATCACAACAAATGTTAATGGTCTAAACACTCCAATAATAAGCAGAGTTTGTTAGAATGGATGAAAAAAAAACAAACCAAAGACCCAAGTATATACTATTTACAAGAGACACATTTTATTTTATTTTATTTTTTAATTAATCAATTAATTAATTAATTTGTTTTTAAAGATTTTATTTATTTATTTGACACGGAGAGAGAGATCACAAGTAGGCAGAGAGGAAGCAGAGAGAGAGGGGGAAGCAGGCTCCCTGATGACCAGAGAGCCCGATGCAGGGCTCAATCCCAGGACCCTGAGATCATGACCTGGGCCGAAGGCAGAGGCTTAAACCACTGAGCCACCCAGGCGCCCTGAGACACATTTTAAATATTAAAAAACTGTTAAACTATTATGTGAATAGAATTCACATATTTTGGCATATTGGAAATGACTTTTATTTTTATTTTATTTTTTTAAATGTATCAATGACATTTTTTTTTTAAGATTATTTATTTATTTATTTATTTATTTGACAAAGAGAGATCACATGTAGGCAGAGAGGCAGGCAGAGAGAGAGGGGGAAGCAGGCTCCCCACTGAGCAGAGAGCCCGATGCAGGGCTTGATCCCAGGACCCTGAGATCATGACCTGAGCCGAAGGCAGAGGCTTTAACCCACTGAGCCACCCAAGTGCCCTTGGAAATGACTTTTAAACTTTGCCTGTCTCAATCACTATACCTATAAGACAGGAAATAATTATACTGTCCAAGATTGTAGTGGTTAAAAATTAATTAAATAGTTATAATGGACTTCGCAAATACTGTATGGTGGCATTAATATTTCCTTATAATAGTTACTTAATATATATTATTTAACTATAGTCATTCTGTTATTCCACTCTGAACAAACTCATGAATGTTTAATGTAAATGTTTTATTTTTAACATTTTCTTTTAAAAAAAAGATTTTATTTATTCATTTGACAAAGAGAGAGAGAGAGAGAGCACAAGCAAGGGGAACAACAGGCAGAGGGAGAGGGAGTAGCAGGCTTCTTGCTGAGCAGGGAACCCGATGTGGGATTCAAGACCCTAGGATCATAACCTGAGCTGAAGGGAGACGCCTAACTGACTGAGTCACCCAGGTGCCTCCAAATTAAATTGGCTTCCATGAAAGTCTTCCTGTTGTTGAAAATATTTTATTCTGACACTAAACTTTAGCAATCAAGTGAAGCAGATGAGATCCAGCCAGCAGAAGGAATCTATTGTTAGATTCCTAACCTGAAGCAAAAGTTGTCTGCAGAAACCCTCTTTGGATGTGCTCATGTCCACCGTGTGACAGGAGTGTGGAAGAACATTAAAAAAACACGCAGCTACAGAGTGAAACCCGAGAGCCTTTAGGGTCAGAATGCTTCATTGGAATTAGAAGACACGATTCTATGAAACTGGAAGAAATGCAATTTGTCTTGGTTGATCATAAAATGAAGCAATAGTACAGGAATATTTTGCTCGCACAAATTTTTGTGTGGCAAAACTGGCCACAGGAATTCATAAGATGAACAAGGAAGAGGACTCAAGCACACTGGCTCACCTCCTCGCTCAGGTGTCATTTCATACGTTGCATTCCCAGAGGGATCCTCTCCATCACGTCTAAAAAAGTTCCCCGTTATAGCCCCTTGTTTCCTTCCAAAAGCTTATTGCAACATGTAATTATCGTATTCATTTGCCTACTCTTTCAGCATTGGCTCCTCTATTAGAATATAAATTTCCTAAGAACAAAAATCTTGTCTGATTTTTTTACCATGGTATCTGATGTCTGACACATAGTAGATGGTCAATAAACATTTGTTGAATGGATGAATGAATGAATGAATGAATGAATGAATGAAGAGGAAATCTGGGACTGCAATTTGCTTCTCCTCAAGTAAATTTCTCCCACTGACACATATATGCTAGATCCAGTTTGAGAACTAATCAATCAACCTTAAAAACCTTTCTTTAGTATTGCAAATCTTTCCAAAATTGTTTTCCGGTAGTCCTCCTAATGTGCCCTGGTCTTTTTCTTGTTTGAGCTTGGACTTGCACTATGTTTTCTTGTTTGATTTTTTTTTTTTTTTTTTAGGTAGGCTCCACACCTACCATGGGGCTTGAACCCACAAACCTGAGATCAAGAGTCACATGCTCTACCCGTTGAGACAGCCAGGTGCCCCTCTTGTTTAATTTTTTTAGGTTTGCCTAGGAGTGACAGGTTGACCCCAGCCCTGGTGAGGGCAGGGAACATACCTAGACATTGCTGTCATGATACTGCGTAGCAAATAGAGAATGCCATTTTCATGTAACCAAAAACATTTTTTAAAAAGGAGTTGATTACATGCATAACTGAGATTGGCTTCAAAACAAGTAGAGGTTGGTAAGGGCTGAAGGAGCTCGTTGAGAACAAAGACATGTCCCTGTTTCTTCATCTGTTCCCCCCAAGCCCTTCATTGATCATCTCTTTATTCAGCAATCGTAGCATTTACTAAGCTCGGACCGATACCAGCACTGTTCTAAATGTTTTATGCATGTTAATTAAATTAATCCCTACAGTTACCCTAAGGGTTTGTACTGTTATAATACCCAGTTTATAAATTAGAAACTGATAACCATTTCTTAAGCATTATTGCCCAGTGGTCTTTGTGAAAGAGCTGACAATCTTTTTAGAGTCACATAGATAATGTCACAAAAATGATGATAATTTTCTAAATCATTTTTGACATATGTCATCATGATGAAACAGTATTTAAGCCAAATTATATATGCTGTCCTAGAATTAGAGGGAGAGTTGCATATAATACATGTTAGGACAAATTCAGTGCTAAGCAGGAGTAAAGAGCCAAGTGCTGTGCTGCAGGGAGGAAGCCAGAGGGGTGGGAAGAGCATGGCTTTGGGGCTGGAGAGATCTGAGATTGAATCAGGTCTCTAGTCCTCCTGAGCTCTGTGAACTTGGGCAGGGTACATAAGCATCAGTGTTTATACCTGTGAAATGAAAGTAACAAGCCTCTGGCAGTCTTTCCTGAATTCCCCAGACTGGGCTAAGTGCCCCCTTCTGTGCTTCTCCATCACCTTTTGCAATGCTTGCATATCATTTGCCACATTGAAAGTACTTTGGATAGGACCGTCTCCTTCTTAGATTATAAATTCCTCAGGGCAACAGTGTCTGAGATGTTCTCTGCTCCCAAAAAGGCCTCGGTGAACCCCCTGCTTCTAGTTTAATCTGACTGGCTCCTCTCTCTCATGCTCTCTAAAAGAGCAATAAAATTTACCCCCCCAACAAACTCCCACAAGTCTTTGCACATTTAGCTGTTCCTAAATTATTTTTTGCAGTTATCTAAGTAAGCATGGAATTGGATCCCTGAGGTTAAGAGCAGGGGGCTCCATTTAGAAGTGAAAAGATTAAAAAAAAAGAAAGAAATGAAAAGATAGATGACTGAATTGAAAAACAACCGAAATATACATACAGCACTGTAGAAATGGTATACAAAGTCAAGCTGAAAATTGCAAACAAGATACAGCAGTAGGGTCTCATACTGTGGTCACATCACTTAAGAGGTCCTAATGGACAGGATTAGAGATTGTAAAACATTACTAAATTATAGCCACTAATTTGTACATCAAGGCAATTTTTGCCTTAATTTGTTGAAAAAATTTTTTGAAGTCCAAGGTTAAACTCTTAAAGCCACAGAGAGTTTCTTCTATAAGGTCCAACTAAAATTAAGGGGAAACATTTCCATTAGACAGAATGCTCAGTTGATGGGTAGAGAATCAGAACTGCTCTAACCACAACACGATGTGAAGCACAGATTACTGAAATGCAAATGTCTGCGTGAAATAACTGATCTCAACATAAGTGGGTTGCTTTGTTCTGGTTTATGGTTATTCCCATGTTGTCTTTTGGGGATGTGTCAGTGACCCCGAGTACTGTGTAAAGATTTCAGTGAGAGCAAATGAAAGCCCTTGACACTGCACGTATTGAACCAATGATTCCCCGCCCCCACCCCTGCCAAACAATACTTTTCTTACAGAAGGCCGCTTTAAGCAAATCAGCACAGGATGATAATCTACAGACACCGGAGAAGGTAGAGCCTCCAGGGACTAGGTGAGTCCTCACACCATCCTCAGGGACCCAAGTTTCTTTTACTCTACCCGTACCATAATTAGTTAAATAGGTGGCTGTTTTTAGAGGCAGGCTCCCCTGTTACAAACAGGCCAGGAAGGCTGTGTCCCTACAATACAGGGTTTGCAAATGTGGAATCCCTACTGGATTATATCAAGGTTCACATGTAGTTGGTCATGACACATGCGTCATCTTTGGTTGGTGATGTGACCATGCTTATTTTTAAGGACTTTTTTTTTTTTTTTGAGCTGTTGTTGTTATTGTTGTTTTAGGTTCACAGTAAAATTGAGTACAAGGTACAGAGATTTCCTGAATATGGTCCACTCCTACACACAGCTTCCCCCAAGATCAGCATCCTCCACCAGAGTGGTACATTTGTTTTTATTAAAAATATTTTTTATATTATTTTTAATATTTTATTTATTTATTTGACAGAGAGAGAATATGCTGGAGAGAGCACAAGAGGGAGAAACAGGCTCCCCACTGAGTAGGGAGCTTGATGAGGGACTCAGTCCCAGGACGCTGAGATCATGACCTGAGCTGAAGGCAGCCAGTTAATGGACTGAGCCACCCAGGCGTCCCTGGGGTAGTACATTTGTTACAACTGATGAACCTACATTGACAGGTCATTATCACCCAAAGTCTATAGTTTAATCAGAGTTCATTCTCGGTGTTACACATTCCATGGGTTTGGACAAATCTTTAATGACATGTATCTACCATGATGGTATCCTACAGAATAGTTTCCCTGCCCTAAAAGTCCTCTCTGCTTTGCCTATTCTTTCCTCCTTCCCCCTAACCCCTGGTAATCTCTGATTTTTCTTTACAGCCTCCATAGTTTTGCCTTTTCCAGAATGTCATGGTTAAAATCATACAGTATATAGCTTTTCAGATTGGCTTCTTTCACTTAATAATGTGAATTTAACTTTCTTCCATATTCTTTCATGGCTTGATAGCTCATTTCTTTTTAGGGAAATTATATTTCATTGTCTGGGTGTACCACAGTTTATTTATCCATTCACTGTCTGAAGGACATCTTAGTTGTTTCCAAGTTTTGGCGGACCATGCTTTTTGGACTAAAAAATAAGTAATTCAAGTAAACAACATTAGAGATTTAAAATATATATATTTTAGATCTCTGAGATAAAAAATAAAAGTTAATACAAGTGGATTTGAAAAGATATTCTGCCAAACTCAGGAGAATTTTGAGACTCTTCCAAAATAGATATTTATATCTAGAAACAACACTTGCTTAACCAGCAAGTAAGCCAAATTTCAGTAATTTTGTCTTAGTTTGTGTGCATTTAAGTACAAAGATCAGTATTAAGTTGCGTTCCTAGACTGTTTTGATAATGCTTAATAAACAAAGGGAGACTACAGTGGTAGATTGTTACTTGACTCTAAATTCTCCCTCTGCCTGCTCTGCCTGCTGCTCCCCCTGCTTGTGCTCTCTCTCTCTCTCTCTGTTAAATAAATAAATAAAATCTTAAAAAAAAAAAGAAGAAAAAAAAGAAATACCAGAAAAAGAAAAAGAAATACTAATGGTCAAGAGAAGTTATTAAAAGAGTAAGAATATATGAAAGGGAAAGAATATGGGGAAGTAGGGACTCATAGTTTTGGTGGGACTGAGAATCAATGCAGTCTTTTTTTGGAAGGCAATTTGGGAGACTTTTCTAAAATTTTAAGTAGCATACCCTTTGATGAAATTTCTACAGATTTGTCCTATAAAAGGCACCTAGGTGCTACATGGAAAGATGCTGACAATATATTAAATGACAAAAACAATTTGCAATAATAGCAGTGATCCTTTTAATTATAGACTTGTATAAAACCAAAATATCTGGAAGGGTTTCTCCAAAATGTGTTAAGTGATTACCTCCTCAAAGTGGGATTGGGGTTTTACTAGTTTTCTATTACTGTGTAACAAATTACCAAACTCGGGGACAGAAACTAACACCTAGTGCATTATTTTATAGTTTCTAGATGTTTTAAGTCAAGCTGGAGTGCCTTGGTTCTCTGTGCAGAGAATCACAAGGCTGAAATCTAATTGTCAGCCAGGTGAAGTGCTCACGTGGAATCCACTTCCAAGCTCATTCAAGCTGGCTGCGATACATCGGTTTTTAGTAAGAAATATATATATTTGGTGTCCATCGAATCTCTATCACAGAATTCCTAAAACCCTTGGAATTTCCTAAGTGATGAGAGCAGTAAGGATCCCTTTTGTTATGTTAATGAGGTCACTCTTGGACCTCGCCTCTGTGTGGGGGCTGGTTGCCAAGAGACAAACCTGTTGTTTAGAGGGTTGGAACTTTCAGTCCCTCCCCCTGACCTTCAGAGAAGAGAGAGGGGCTGAAGTTTGACTCAATCACCAAGGGCCAAGGATTTAATCTGTTGTGTAATGAGGCCTCCATAAAAACCTAGAAGGACAGGTTTCAGAGTTTCCCAGTTCATGTAAATTTGGGGAAGAGTGTTGCACCTGGAGAAGGTATGGAAGTTCCCCATCCCTGTACTTGGCCTTGGGCATCTCTTCCATCTTGCTCTTCCTGAGTTATGTCCTTTTATAATAAACTGGTAATCCTTTAATATGTTTCTCTGAGTTTTATGAGCCGCTCTAGCAAATTAATTGAATCCAAAGAAGGGGTGGGGTTTGTTGGAATCTCCCGTCTATAACCACGGGTCGGAGGCAGAGGAGGTAACCTGAGCTTGCGATGGCATCTCAAGTCTTATATAGTCTTGTAGGAATGAACCCCTAACCTGTGGGATCTGATGCTACTTCAGGGTACAGTATATACACAATATATATATTGTTCCAGAATTGAGTGGAGGGGTGCCTGGCTGGCTCAGTCTGTAGAGCATAAGACTCTTGGTCTCAGGGCTGTAAGTTCAAGCCTCGCATTGGGCGTAGGGCTTACTTTTTATAAAAAAGTGGGTGGGGTGCCAGGCTGGCTGAGTCAGTGGAACACATGACTCTTTTTTTTTCATTTGAGAGAGTGGGAGAGGGAGGGAGAATCTGAAGCAGACTCTACACTGAGCACAGAGCCCGGTGCAGGGCTCCATCTTACAACTTTGAGATCATGACCTGAGCTAAGACCAAAAGTCAGGCGCTTAATCAACTGAGCCATCCAGGAGCCCCGCAGCATGTAACTCTTGATCTCCAGGTTGTGTGTTCAAGCCCCATGTTGGGTGTAGCGATTACTTTAAAAAAAAAATTAAGAAGGGTGCCTGGGTGGCTCAGTGGGTTAAAGCTTCTGCCTTCGGCTCAGGTCCTGATCTCAGGGTCCTGAGATCGAGCTCCGCATCAGGCTCTCTGCTCAGCGGGGAGCCTGCTTCCCCCTCTCTCTCTGCCTGCCTCTCTGCCTACCTGTGATCTCTCTCTGTCAATTAATAAATAAAATATTTTTTTAAAAGTTAAGAAAAAAACAAACAAAAAAAGAATTGTATTGAATTGTAGGATAGATCTCCTGCTGGTGTCTGAGAATCGCTTGGTGGTGTGGGGAAAGTACACCCCACCCCCTCTCCCATGAGAATTGGCGACCAGACTCATTACTGGTAGAATTCCGTTCCTTGTAGTTGTGAAACTGAGGTTCCATTTCCTTGCCGCCAGGCACTGAGGGCTGCTTGCTCTTAGCTCCCAGAAGCTGTCTGCATTCTGTCAGGCAGTCCCTTCATCAAGTGTGTTTAATCCTTCTCATCTTGCAAACTTCTCATTTCCTCTTCTGCCATCAGCCAGAGAAAACTTTAATTTTAAAGGATTCATGTGATTAGGTCCAACACAAATCCTGTCTATGCTGTTGACTACCATGAGTAAAATCCCTCCTATTCATCGTTCCTGCATGTCAGGGACACGCACACCAAGGAGACAGGAAATCTTGGGGGCCATCTAAGAATTTTGCCCTCCAAAATGGTGGAGGTAAAAGGAGGAGAATTTTCATTTTGTGCTTTATACATATCTGTAATGTTTGCATTCGGGGGGAAAATATGCGTCACTTTTTGTACTTCAAAATGTCTGGAAGGATATACCCTAACGTTTTAGTAGGAGTTAAGATTTAGTAGGATTTATTTATTTATTTATTTAAAGATTTTATTTATTTATTTGACACAGAGAGAGAGATCACAAGTAGGCAGAGAGGCAGGCAGAGAGAGGGAAGCAG